>OW121748.1:6085000-7285000 GCA_933228765.1 Miltochrista miniata | reverse complement strand
CGCAGGTTGTGACGACCCACAGTTGAAATTTTTCAAACCGCCCGTAATGCCTTCAACTTGGCTTAACGACTGTCATTTTACTGACAACCGGGACCAACGGCTTATCGTGCCTTCCGAAGCGCGGAAACGCTCGTAAATAAATGTCACAAAGTGGTCCACGTGGTGGTCACCCATCCATATCCGGCCATAGTAAATGTTGCTTACTGCAGTGATCGTTTACAGAACACTGAGTCCGCGGGGCCACGAGCGCTTCGAAATGCTAGTTTCTGTAGATGATAGTACTTACTTTTTAAAATCGTGTAGATTAGTAAATTTATTCTATAACAATAATTTATGTACTGTGAAAATTTATAAAATGTATAAAAATATATAAAACTTCACCAAACTTAGGTCGCCAAAGTCATTTTACGAAGAATTGACACTAAAAGAAAAATAAGTATGTTCTCAGTTACAAAGTTTGTGTTGGAATTGAGACGTTTTCGCAAGACAAAGAACGTGCTGTCTGGCTATTTGGTTTGAAAAAATAAACTTTGTAAACTTGTACCTAGTTTTTTTAATTCTAAAGTTAAGGTACACAATTTGAGTCCCCAATCATTCCTAAGCACGATCACATACAGAATAATAACTATGCATAGGACCTGACCTAGGTATTAATATTTATAATCATAATCATAATCATAATCATTTATTCCATGCGAAACACAGGTAAATACAAATACATTATTCAGGTTGTTATGTGAAAACGCAGATCGCTGTGTTCGGCCTCGTTGGGCGTGCAATTTTACAGTATAAATAATTTAATATTATGGAATTACAATATGGTACCTACTAGACATCGCAATACCAAATTCATATCAATATAGATTCCGACAATTTCGCAAATAAAATTTATCTTATTTTCTTATCAATGACAATACATATTAATAACAAACAAAAAACAAGAATTTAATAATAAGTTTTACAATGTCATTCAGTAAAAGTCAATATTTTATCTAAGTATGTCAAAAATAAATAAATAAATAATACGTATACATCAATGTCAATTTCTTTTGCACTACTATTGAATTCATTCATACATTCATACATTCTTATTGTTAAATCGAACCTATAATTTATCCGTCAAATATTCCGTTAGTGTATAATATGCCTAACTTAATAACAGAGCTACCAATTGCTTTTTAAATACATTCACCTCCTTAATTTCCAGAATAGAGACTGGTAATTTGTAAATAGCTTAGGTGCCATTCCCAATAAATTTACTTTTATTTTTCGCTCATCATTAACTAGCTGATGCCCGCAGTTTCGCCCACTTAAATTTTTGTTCCCGTTTCTCATGGGAACTTATTCCCGGGATAAAAAGTAGCCTATGTGTTATTCCAGATCATAATCTATCCATGTAAAGAACATCAGCCATCCGCCCATCCGTTAGCCGTTAGAGCGTGAAAGAGTTACAAAAGGCCACACATTCACACTTACAAACTTTCACATTTACAATATAAGTAAGATGTAGGTATAATGTATATGTATATCAGCACACATATTTCTACTCAGATAATTCCGGATCTTCATACGTAACTTGAAGAGTAAAATCTTAGAGCCATCAACTTTTTGAGAGCCTCTTTCTATTGACAGAGGCTCTCAAATTTCTTTTGTAAAGTGTTTCTGACTTCGAAAGTGGCACTAAATCTCCGGAAATTATAAAATATATTACTATCTTGAGGGAACATCGGAAGTGCCGCGTACTTCAACCATAATCTCTGCCTGGTAGGACATCAGGCCGTTGACATCAATTTAGAGGAGTAAATTTAAAACCAAAGGTAGGTACAGTAAACTGTAAATAAATATATAAATTTAAATGCTAATATTTTGTACATTCTCAAGAGTTTCATTTTACTCAAAACTATTAACAGAAAACAAGTTATCCAGATGTTACTACGAGTGTAATTTGCCCTCAAACGAGGCCATCTCATAAAACAGTTCCCACAAATAAGAACGCAGTAGTTCGTTCGCGATAATCAGCCCAAAGGTTTTGTGAAGACTAATTTCCAAAAATGGTCGAAAACAGTTTTATCTCGCCCAAAAGGCCACTAAGGAAGTAATTCCACAAAACAAAGGGCCCGAGTAACGACCCTACGGTCCCACCATGAGATATGCGCTGATCATTTCGTCGGATAAGGTCTGGTAATGCTTCTGTTAGGGTGCTTGCACGTGGGAAAATGAAATTTTGGTGGCAACACATACGATTGAAATATGTACGTATTCCTCATTAAGCTTCTGCAAATGGATTTATGTTTAGGTATGATTTGTTATTTATTTATGACTGTCCTGTGTGATTTAAATATACGATTATTCCGTTCTATGAAATAATGTGCCTAGATTTAAAATACAAAATTTTTCTTCAGTGCTTCCGTAAGCCTTTTTTTTTTGTTTAATGTGGGGGAAAAATCCTCATGGATGTTATGCCGGACTCCTACCGACTAAAAAAACTCACGTAACGCCCAACAGCCTATGGTTGGGAGCCCCGGGGAAGCCCTAGGAAGGATGTCCCAGGACTCCCAACAGACCTACGACTGCCACTGCGGCCTCACCCAGGGGGTGGTTCGGGTGCTATCCAGCGTCTTTGGGGGGTTTTGGGTGTGATCCCGCATCTAAGGGGGTGTGTGCGTGAGTTCCTCACGTCACGCTGCCGTCATGGGCCTGCTTCTGAAAGGACGGTGAGCCGCTCAAGTATTTGCCGTTGTCAGTTTTCTCTCACAAAATACATTATATTCTGTGCAAATAGCGTGTACTGGTACGTCCTAAATTCAGTAAAAATATCGTTCTGTTACACCATTCTACAATGCAGTTAATTGTGTAAAATCAAAGAAACGAAAAGGAAAATTCTTCTGATAATGGGTATTTCAATCTCACCTATTATCATATTTTGCTACACAGGTAGGTATATCCTTAACAAATTTACACAGGCATTTATTCAAAATTTCCTCCAATTTCTGTTCCTATATACCGAATTCGAACGATGCCAATTTCTTCATCTTGCCTTAAAATAAAATCATACATTTCTGTCCCAATAAATTATCATACAGAATGCCAGTGAAATCTAAACTCAATCCGGCATCGTCGCGTTGCCGGATCGGAGCCGTTACCGGTTTTTATTTTCCGGAAAATTGGCAAGTCATATTAATACGCTGACTCATAAATAAGGATCGACATTGGCCCTCTCAAGGATTTCTTTTTACGCTACATTTCACTATTGCTTTGTGATGAAACGAGTATGACACAGCAAATACGGTAGCGATTTTTTAAATTATTTACGAATATTTACTTTATTTGATAATGAATTATAGATTACCCTTGAAAGTTCAGTAGGTTTATATGCTTTCAACATTGAAAGTATCAGAGAGTGAAAGTCGATTTCGATTATCTAATCAGCGAAAATGGTTAGCAGAAGTTAGAGTTATGAGCAGAAGTTAATCATAATCCTAACTTCTGCTGACTTTTTTTTTTTTTTTTTTTTTTAACGTGAGGGAAAATCCTCGTAGGATGCTATGCCGGACTCTTACCGACTAAAAAACCTCACGTAACGCCCAACAGCCTATGGTTGAGAGCCCCGGGTAAGCCCTCAGGAAGGATGTCCCGTGACTCCCAACAGACCTACGGCCGCCAATGCGGCCTCGCCCAGGGGGTGGTTCGGGTGCAATCCCGCGTCTATGGGGGATTTCGGGTGTGACCCCGCTTCTAAGGGGGGGCGTGCGTGAGTGCTCACGTCACGCTGCCGTCATGGGCCTGCTTCTGTAAGGACGGTGAGCGGCCCTCTCACCGTCCTCAGACCCCCGGTCATGGAGGCCGATAGTCCTCGGCGAAGACACGTCGGCGGCGCCCAGGGCGCCGACTGCGGAACTCGGGTGGAAGAGTTCTCTCCCGCACCCGGCCCGCCGCCTCCTTCGCGAGCATGACCTGCTCGCAGAAAGAGGCGGCGCAGTCCCACTTACTCCCGCCGGAGAGCATGGCTCGCACCATGGCCTCAAGCGAGAGAGTGTCCACGCCCAGACCCACTACGAGGACCTGTCGCTGTTGTGCCCACGCCGTGCACTCCACCAGCGTGTGGAGCGCCGTGTCATCGCTGCGGTCCTCGCAGTGCTGACACTCGGCCGTGGTTTCCCGGTGTTTTCGCCACAGATACCTACCGAAGCTACCGTGCCCGGCAAGCATCTGTGTCAACCGGTAGGAGAGAGCACCGTGTCTTCTCTCCAGCCACTCGTCCATGACCGGTCTGACGGCCGCGATTGTGGCGAATCCCCCCTTTGGTTGCTCAAGTCGCATCTTCCATGTCTCCAGGGTTTCCTGGTGGAGCAGGGTCCGCTGGGCCTCGATTTCTCGAGACGCAGGCCTTTGGCCCCGCTCCAGCGCCTCCTTGCGCCATCTGAACAGTGACGCAAGGGCTCTCGCTTCCAGGTCCCATGGAGGGGTCCCGGCTAGGAGACATAACTTCTGCTGACTATTAATAAAATATATATTTATAATTATATACTCTGTCTAGAGAGGTCTTAGTCTTAAGTTGGGTGAGTTTAAATCAAGTTAAAGATAAGTTAAGTTAATAAGTTTGTTTGTTGTCAATTAGGGCATATAGATTTCTAAGTAATATCTATGATTATAGTCACTCTAGCTAAACTATCAAATCAAACTCTATCGCATCTTTATTTCATAAATGAGTGACAAAAAAGAAATCGCTGTTTTCCAGTAACTATGTTCTCAACCTTACGTGACATTTGAAGTAGCTCATTGGTGACATATTTTATATCCTGTTTATATAGAAATATGTACTACATTGTATTCGAAGCTGTATTGTCAAAAGGCAGCCATCAGGCCGTACCCTTAAGCATAAATTTGCTTTGATAGGAAGATTTCTTTGATTCTCTGATTGGGTTAAGTTTCATGTTCAAAAATGCAGAATAAATTTAGTAAAAGGATTTTGTGATTGGAAATCCAAGCGTAGCTATTTTGGCAGTAGATGGTGCCCACTGTTACCGTTTTCGCATCCCATAAGAACTCAATCGGGGAGTAAAAAGTACTGTTGAATGCTATTCCAGGCGACAATCTATCTTTGTACCAAATTTCTTCTAGATCCGTTCAGCCATTAGAGCGTGAAAGAGTAGCTAACTTAACACACACACTCACAAATTTTCGCATTCATATTATTAGTAAGGTCTTTTTCCAGCTGTGCTGGTTTTGGTTTCGTCTAAATTTGAACCACGGCACTGTTAACCTTTTAAAATTTGAAATGGAAATTTTAAAAAATCCCTCTCTCTGCAAAACTCAAATGAATGTCTGAAAATAGAATAGAACGTTTTTAAATACGGCTCTGACTAGGAAAGCCAAGTTTAGAATTTTTTTCCTGTTAGGAGGTGCTAAGGTTTTGTACGAAAACGTTGTTCTTCAAGAACTTAAGTCAAAGGCTTAAAAGCTACCCTTTACCTTCTTAGAATAGTTTTACTGCTATTATGTTTTTGTAACAGTTGTGAAAGGGATTACCCAAATAATTTTCGTGATCTTGCCTGCTAAATAAAAGTGATTAAACTTTTATTTCTTTCTCTAAATTTTACGTAGTCTTATTCCATGAATTGTAATCGTTTGTAATCGATCTATTGACAAGGCTTCCTAGAGGCGTAGGGACGATCCACTTTATTTGAACTGGAAGCTATTTTGTCTTACTAATATTATATACGAGTATAATTATGTGAGTTTGTGAGTGTGGTTGTGTTGATACTTGAATTTCAGGATATCTGGATGTTTGTTACTCTTTAAATGGCTGAAAGGATCTGGGTGAAATTTGGTACAGGGATAGCTAAATCAGGCACAACAAATAAGCTACTTTTTTTCCCGGGAATAAGTTGCCAGAGGAAGCGAAGACGGGAACAAAATTCCACGCAAGTGGAGTTGTGGGCGACATCTAATAAATAATAAATGGTTCTTTCCGTATACAAATGTAACTCCTAACTGTATTATGGACAATCTCAACGAATGTAGTGTATTTTTGTCCAAATTATATAAGAATGAGGTCCGAGACATAATAAATGTCGGAATCTGTAAGATAGGCGTTGAGTTCCGTACATATTGCAGTACCGTGTGATGCCTGGAAAGTTACCGCTCATAATAACATCTGTGCTGAGGAAGTTGTTACTTTTTATTCCTGGAATATGTTTTGGTGGGATTCCATTTTCTTTCCCGCAAGCACTATCTGGGAGTCATATAAAGCTTTGTTTACATGATCTGTAAGCAAATTGTTTTATGAATTATCAAAATTAAAGTTTTAACCATGAATTAATCGCATTATAATTCAAACTATAATTTACTAGTACTCCTGCGACCTCGCGAGCAACTAGGAATAAAAACAAAAATAAAAAAAACAATTTGTGAGGAAGCTTATCCTTTATGATTGTTCCAGTCACAAATCATCAAGATCCATTCTTATACAGGGTCATTTGTAAAACATCAGCAACCTGCTAGGACTGGATTGTTGACACCATCAGCAACAACATTTGGTCTACCACTTCCAAGATAAAAATATATAAATATGAAAACAGTGATCAGAGGTGACGAGCGTACCAACATGCGCGACTAATATCGAGGATACACTGACCACAAAAACACAAAAAGCATTTTTCAACTTTGTATTATTATTTCCATACTGTCGTGACATTCATAGTCTATGTTTCATTCATAAATGAAAAGATAGAGCTACACCAAGCTACACACTCGCGTCTTTCAATAATACCTACTAATGGACTCCGCATACGGTCAAATAACCATCAATAACTTGACATCAATAAATGTGTACCTACACGTCGATACACACACACTTGCAAAGAAAGCACGCACACTGAAGCTACTTTCATTCATGTTTTAACAGACTTCTCTCAATATTACTGACCGTCTCCTGAGCCCATAGGTAATGGGCTACGGAGACGGTCCAGCGATTTGAGTCAAGTCATGTGTACATACACGTCGACGCACACACACATGCAAAGAAAGCACGCACTCTGACCTTTTGTTCGCCACCGGTTGTTTGATAACGTTCAAGCCAAGTAACAAGTAATGTACTCTTTTTATAAGTTAAGTACTAGGTTCCTAAGCGAAATCATTTGCTGGTTTATTCAATTACTTCCGTGTCCAGTGCACACTTTAGGTAGGTAGTCCACAATCCCTTCATAAGTTATCAGGTTTAGGACTAGCTACATTAAACGATTAAAGCGAATATTACGAATCTTAAACTTAGAGCGAACGGGCTATACAATTTTTACGAGTTTGTTTATACGTCGCGTCGTAATCTTTGGGATGCGCATAGTATATAAGTTTTAACCATTACATTAGATTAATATTTTTTTGTATGAAAAAAAACATGTAACGAATTATTAAAAATTGTGTATCACATGTTGTTGTTTATGATGGTAGCTGTCTAGTCCTGGGAGGTTGCTGGTGTTTTACAAATGACCCTGTATAACGCGACTACAATATCCCTTTGCTCCCTATCAAGAAAAGCTTTCGACGAAATTTAAATCAGAAAACAAGTGTGCCATTTTGGTGAAAATCGGTAAATAAATGCGTCCTCTAGACCGGGACTGACATACACACAGACATACGGACGAAAGCAAAATCGTAAAAATTCTAAATGGCAAATCAAAAGCAGGCAGCTTATATTTCAATTTAGAACTTAGTCGCATCAATGCAAATATCGCTTATTTCACTGTGAAAAAATATTACGGATCTCCAAAAATCATACATGTTACATTCGGGGACAATTTCTTAACTTCATATTACAACCATAAAATCTTCTTATCAGATCGGAATGCTTGACTCGTATCGCTACAGCTATTTTGTATCTTGATTAATTCGCTAACATACATTTTATGCTGCAATAACACATTGGGCGAAGTTGGAACTTTCCTTTTATACGGTAGATAAGTTTGTAGTCGATTGTTAGACAAGTTATATGGAGGGAAAAATTGCGTTATAACTTTTAGATTTGTTGGACGCGGGGTGTAATATGGATAGAAAGAGAAGGTCAGCCCAGGGTGTGGGATAAAAATCTTTTGTACTTTCTCTTTGGTTACAAAAGATAAGGACAACACTTCAAATAAGTCAATCAGAAACACATAAAAAACAATCTTCGCCCGAACAGAGCGATTCAAAAGAATCTGTTCTCTGTCAAACTAAAAAAAAATTAACCGAACTCCCTCCTCTTCTATTCTCGGGTTCTTCAAGCGGAGTGTGAAGAGACACATCATGGAGCCGCCAACTTGAGAACCATAGCCAGAAGTCATACGGACTGTGTCGCTAGATACCGCAATGGCCTTGCATCAATTTAGCGAGCTTAATATAAAAAAAATACGTAAAATGGATACTAAGAATCCGTAGCGCGCACTTAATCCATAGAAAGAATTTTTTCAATTTTAGTTTAGTAGTTTTAGACTTTATTGATTACAAACATAGATATTTCTCTTCTTTATAATATCAGAATTGATAGTAATATTGTCATTAGGTTTACGAGATATTAATTTTGAAACTAGTTAAAGCGCCCACGAAGCATTTGAACCGTTGCAGCGGTATTTTGATATTCATTGCTTTATTAAATACTTGTGTGTATTCATGTAAAGTTTCCAAACGATAAAATATTGCTTAAAGTAACCAACTCAAGCTTATTGATACTGCAGTTTAGTGTGATAATGTACACAACACATGGACACACCCTTGTCACAAACTTTATAATAAAAAGCCCAGTTTATGATTTGCTGATAGTATGTGATTGGATTACGCCCTGACCGAAAATTGTAATTCATGCCTCATGTTAATGAGATTTGGTAGAGAGGATTGAAGGGGTTCAGATCAGATTCTTTAAAATAAAAAGATTGCTCAGTTATTTAAAGATTTACCCCCATATTCATAATCGTTTATTAAACCTATTTTAGTTAAAACACATTTTAAGTCTATTGCTATCTCTAACCATACTCTGTCATTGGTTAGAGACAGCAATAGACTTAAAGTGTGTTTTAACTAAAATAGGTTTAATAAACGATTATGAATATGGGGGTTAATCTACACTGTTAAACGATTTCACAACAACTGGCGGTCTCGCCTTGTGCCGAATAATGTCAACTACCCACAGACTTGACGTTGACATTAAACGTCTCGACCGAATGAATGAATGATTGCAATAGACAAACTTATAATCGAATACAAATGTCATCGGTGTCTACCGTTATTAGTCGACTAAATACTTCTAGAGATTTGAGGTAGGCACGCGATGCAACTAGAGTGCCTCTAGTTGCATCGCGTTATATCAATTACAATTTAAAACCAGCAGAAGTATCATCATAAGGGCAACAGGCTGTTCTAGTAGAACAATATGAAATTGTAAGGCCTAAGTAGATACTACAATTAGTATCGATAGCACAATGAGTCACTGAGTCCTTACAAAAAAAACTTATTTAATGTGTAACAGAAATAAATATGAAGGTGTAAATAAATAGAATTATCCCGCGGTTTCACCGTTCACCCTAGTGAAGTGTCGTTATTAAGAAAAATGTATTTCTGTGAGAATTGAACTATTTTGCGGAAAAATAGATAAAATAAAAAAAAAAAGACGTGTGGCACTCGGGGACTGCCGCGGTAAAGCTATTACATAGCATTTTTTATCAACTATGCTAGTATAATTATTTCTATATAAGAATACTAGCTGATGCCCGCTGCTTCGCCCGCGTAAAATTTGTTCCCGCGGGAAGTTATTCCCGGGATAAAAGGTAGCCTACCTATGTGTTATTCCAGACTATAATGTATCTCTGTACCAAATTTTAGCCCAATCCGTTCAGCGGTTTGAGCGTGAAAGAGTAACAAACATCCACACTCACAAACTTTCGCATTTATAATATTATATACTAGCTGATGCCCGCAGCTTCGCCCGCGTAAATTTTATTACCGTTACCGCTTCCCGTGGGAACTTATTCCCGGTATAAAAAGTAGCCTATGTGTTGTTCCAGACCATAATTTATCCCTGCACCAAGTTTCAGCCCGATCCGTTCAGCCGTTAGAGCGTGAAAGAGTAACAAACATCCACACTCACAAACTTTCGCATTTATAATATTAGTAAGAAGTAAGATTTTAAGGCCTATGTTCAACAAAGTAAAGTACCAAGTACCTACTTGACTGTCGACATTTGGGCTATTGGACTTTTGGATTGTTGGACTGTTGGACTTTTGGACTTTTGGACTTTTGGACTATTGGACTATTGGACTATTGGACTTTTGGACTTTTGGACTTTTGGACTTTTGGACTTTTGAACTTTTGGACTTTTGGACTTTTGGACTTTTGGACTGTTGGACTTTTGGACTTTTGGACTTTTGGACTGTTGGACTTTTGGACTTTTGAACTTTTGGACTGTTGGACTTTTGTACTTTTGGGCTTTTGGACTTTTGGACTTTCGGACTTTCGGACTTTCGGACTTTCGGACTTTCGGACTTTCGGACTTTGGACTTTTGGACTTTTGGACTTTTGGACTTTTGGACTTTTGGACTTTTGGACTTTTGGACTTTTGGACTTTTGGACTTTTGGACTTTTGGACTTTTGGACTTTTGGACTTTTGGACTTTTGGACTTTTGGACTTTTGGACTTTTGGACTTTTGGACTTTTGGACTTTTGGACTTTTGGACTTTTGGACTTTTGGACTTTTGGACTTTTGGACTTTTGGACTTTCGGACTTTTGTACTTTGGACTTTTGTGCTTTGGACTTTTGGACTTTAGAACTTTTGGACTTGTGTGTGTGTCTGTGTGTGTGTGTCTCTGTGTGTGTGTGTGTGCGCGTGTGCGTGTGAGTGTGCGTGAGTGTGTGTGAGTGTGTGTGTGTGTGTGAGTGTGTAAGTGAGTGTGTGTGTGAGTGTGTGTGTGGGTGTGTGTGTGTGTGTGTGTGTGTGTGTGTGTGTTTGTTGCATGTATGTTTATGTGAGTTGATTTTTGAGTGTGTGTGTGTGTGAGTGTGTGTGTGGGTGTGTGTGTGTGTGTTGCATTGGTTTTAATCACTCTGTTACTGCCGTTTTAAATTCTCCGTATGTATGCATACCTACTTAGAAATTATATGAGTACCTATATATAAAAAAGTTTTAATTAGATCGCAATGAAAATGTCCAAAAGCCAAAGTACCTACTTGAAGCAAAGTCATTGATATACCTAATTAGAGATAATAGAAAAACCTCGCAGAACTTCAGAGCAATACACACTCACACAGTACTGTTTTACGATTACCGATTATAATTATTTAAATTAAAAGTTCATTTTTAAATAATTCATTATACTATTAAACTAGGTAATTGTTGTCAAACTGATTATGATTAAACCTCTTTTCATAATCAATAAGCGAGTATATGCCAAAGACAAACAAGACTGAGAAAAAATAATTTAATGACAAGCAAGAATGACAGGTTTAAATTTTTATTATTGAAGTATTTTTCATGAAATTATTCTATATTCTAAAGGTAAATTAGTGTCGAGATGGCCGCATAAATCTAACTATGGTTCCTTAAAACGAATATGATCAGGATTGATATTTAAATGTAAGTAATTATGGAGAGTCGAGATCCAATCTGTTTGTTTACTACATTGTTTGAATCTGTTGAATTCCACTATATTTGAAGTGTGAGATACACGAACGTGGCCGAAGGTAGCCGAGAGTGTGATTCGTTTTCGTGACAGAATTTCTGGATTCGGTCTCCACGCAAGGCCCGCGATAGAAGCTATGCAATAGCTTAAAAATAAAAGTATTATCCAGATATAAGAAGCGGAGATGAGTATAAGTTCATCCAAAACTAATAATAAACCTCAATATTTTGACAATGGTCATCATTTGGCTTAAAAAAAACAATTAGCAATCAAACAAAAAGGTTGTGAACCTTGTGACCTGCTAAAGTAAAGAGTTTAAAAAATCCTTCCTCCCACTTTTATTTTTGTTTACGTGTGAAAATCTTTTATGAATTCTATGCCAGCCTCCTACTGCACACAGAACCCGGGTAAGCCCTCGGAAGAATTTATCAGCATTATCGATAGACTTTTGATTCCTTCTTCAACCCTATTTTTGCTAAGCAATAAATCCTTTGCAGAATTTCGTTGCTTCTTTCGTTATTAGCTCAACTGGTTATAATTTCATTAGGTTCGATGTCAACGCTCGCCTTTACTGTGAGTTCTACGAAGTTGACAATCGACAGTTATATATTTATATAAGAAGATAAAATTATTAAATCTAAATAATCTAGGTAAATAAAATTGACTAAAATAATGAAATTACACTAACACTATTATTAAAATTAAAACGAAAACTACTAAACTAAAATGCATCATAAAATTTCTCCGCATCGCAGTCCTCTTGTGGTAGCGTTCCCAAAAGACTGGCAGCATTGCCACGTTGAATGGCAACGCTTAATCTCTGCCCCAAATAGAAGCCAGCCTTCTGGTCACGAGTAGTGTCGAACAAACGCTTTCCCAACTCTCTAAAGAAAATTTATGCGCTTGGACCCCATGGCCCTAAGGTTTCAACCCCAAACGGCTCAAACACATAATCTCCTGAGAGATTACAATATTTTTGCCGTTTAAGGGTCTCAGCAGAAGCGGCGGCGGCACCGGCACAACCTGAAAGATGAGAAGGCGCAAGAGTGTCGACGCACGTGGCGTTCCACACTAAACACTTTCCCATCTTCCACGGCATTAATGTCATACCATCTGGTCTCTTGCCGTCGTCACGTGCCAAGCTATTTGGTTCAAGTCTAGCTGGCAGACCGGCGGCGACAAGAGCATGACGGATGATATTGTTTATACTGGCGTGCCGTGGTATTCGTCCAACGCTTCTGCTGCAAGACAGGCCATGATGTCCAAGGCTATCGACGACTACTACACAATGGCACTGGTGCGGAGAAACACATAGCGCACCTAAACGTAGGCAAGAAGCAATGCGAAAGGTAGAATCGTCTAACATGGTCCCTATGTTAGACGACGGAAGAGCATGTAGCCAAAGACCCGATTCCCACACACCCACTGCCAGTAAACGGGCACGCTCAGCAGGAGTCGTACAGGAGTTTAATAGGTCAATTCTCACTAAACTGCAAAGCGGCCCGTCCCACTGACGTTGTGAGAAAAGGTTCCTTGGCAATTCGGAGTTCGGACAGGCAATTTTCCAAGCGTTAACTGCTTCGGTCTTACATAGTATTTCGGAACTAACTAGTGTAGGTGCAAGAATTTTCCTAGTTAGTTCCTCCGTACTGTGGACCGAGGACAGAAACGCTGGTAAACTAATATCGGAAATTTTACGAATGCCAAGGCCACCCAACGAATCGGTAGAGTCGCTTGCAGTGCCGCTCGGTCATCCAAGGCCACATTTAAAATGTTGCTTAAAGTGCTTAATATAATTTCATCCATTCTTGCCAAAAGTGCATTATATTTCCAAAACTGAGAAGATCTGAGAATGGTGGTAAATTTTCGTACAAATAAACAAAACCGGAGAATTGTGAAAGCCGAATGAATATTAATATTGAGTAGGCGATCTGAAATAACAGATTTTTTTTTAATTTTCTCTTCTATATAATTGTTGTAGGCATCTTCAAAAATTGGGGACCCAAGGAGGCGAAGAGTCTCTTTTTCAACAATTTTAATGCCAGGTGCTAAAGAATTAAATTTAGAAAAGATTGAGGGTTTGTCCAATTAATTATTAATATAAATTTCGCATTTATTTGCATTTAATTCTAAACTGCTAACATTTGAAGCGCTCGTGGCTTCGCGGACTCAGTGTTTTGTAAACGATCACTGCAGTAAGCAACTTTCACTATGGCCGGTCCATGGATGGATGACCATCCATGTGATCACTTTGTGATATTTATTTGAGCGTTTCCGTGCTTCGGAAGGCACGTTAAGCTGTTGGTCCCGGTTGCCAGTAAAATGGCAGTCGTTAAGCCAAGTTAAAGGCTTTATTTCAACAGCAGGCAGTTACAACCTGCGCCTGTCCATTTAAACACGGCAATATGGCTCACAACGTATTACGTGGGACAAATTAAAAAAAAAAAAAGGTGCAATGTGGGCATATAATATGCCTCTGCCTACCCCTTCGGGGATAAAAGGCGTGATGATGAACTAATAATAAAATAATTCTAAACCGATTAATTAAAATTTATTTTTTAGAAAATCTAAGTCTTGTATAACAGACTGTACATCTCCTCCCAGGGTCCCATCATCCAAATACCATACATTAAATTTTGAATTTAACTGGTGAATAATAGGATATAAGAAAAATGTATTTCTGTGGGAATTGAACTATTTTGCGGAAAACATAGATAAAATAAAAAAATAAAAGTAGTACACTTTGTATCTACACAATTTATTACACGGTTGCCCAGATATAAGAAGCGGAGATGGGTATAAGACCATACAAAACTAATAATAAACCTCAATATTTACAATGGTCATCATTTAGCTTAAGAAAAACAATTAGCAATCAAACAAAAAAATCTGAGTTACTGCCTTGTCATGCCTAAAGAAGTTTTACTTCAAAAAGGTTGTAAACCTTGTGACCTGCTAAAGTAAAGATTTTAAAAAACCTTCCTTTAACTGTTATTTTGTTTACGTGCGCAAATCCTTCATGGATTCTATGCCAGCCTCCTACTGCACACGGAACCCGGGTAAGCCTTTGAAAGAATTTCCCAGCATTACCGATAGACTTTTGATTCCTTCTTCAACCCTATGTTTGGAAAGCAATTATTCCTTTGCAGAGTTTCGTTGTGACTTTCTTTATTAGCTCAACTGGTTATTATTTCATTAGGTTCGATGTCAACGCTCGTCTTTACTGAGTGTTCTACGAAGTTGATAATCGGTAGTTTCCACAATACGTACATCCAATATCTACCATTTCTATTCACAGCACGTTCACATCTCGATGGCAGCCAGATCTTGCGTTATTAATATCAGTTGGTTCTATTTTTTCATTAAATCCGAACACTATTTTATTGGATTCATATCTTATACTTTTGTTCGGACGGTCTCAAAGTTATCGAATATTCGTGTACGGAACAGTAACTTGTATTACAAGAATTTATCCGATACTTATGATTATGTCCCTTACAAACTTGGTTTCATTTGTTAATAAACTTTTGCCCAGCGGCTATATCTCCGACATGTGTCAGACTGTACACCTAATAAAGCCTTTATTGCTAAAACACGCTTATTTTCTAATACAATAATTACTTAATCTATCACATCGGTTGTGCCGGTTTTAAGTGATCAGCGTGTCTTGTGACACATAAGCCTCTTCCAGCTGCTTCCACTCGGTTCTATTGTTTGCTCTTCTAGTCCAAATTGAGCCTCCTGTTCTCTTTATATCATCTTCTTATCTCATTAACTGCCCTCCTCTTTTTCTTTTTCCGTCTCGTGGTTGCCAATCTGTGATGAGTTTTGTCCATTTCAACCTGCTGTCTCTCGTCATGTGCCCGGTCCAGCGCCATTTCAGTTGTCTGATCCTCTTTATGATGTCCTCTACTTTGGTTGTTAATCTTATGTCTTCTGCTCTTTTACGGTGTCTCAGTGATACTCCCATCATACTTCTTTCCATTCCTCTTTGACAGGTTCTTAGTTTTAAAAGGTGTTTCCAAGTTAGTTAGTGCCCAAGTCTGGCAGCCGTAAGTGACACATGGCAATATGCATAAGTCGAATACCTTCCTCTTAGCTACCATTGGGAAGTCTGCGCTTTTTAGTATTTCCTTAAGGGACCAAAATCTCTTCCAGGCACCAGACACTCGCCTCTCTATTTCCAGGTCCGTTTGGTCTTTGAACGATATTATTTGCCCCAGATAAACATAATGATTTACGTACTCGATAGTGGCTCCGTCTGTTTCTACAGTAATAGCTTCCCTGTTAGTCATTATTTTAGTTTTAGATTTATTCATAGAAAGTCCAGCCGCCTTGCTTGCTTTTGTTAGCTGTTGCAACATAGATTGAAGCGTCATTGCGTTATCTGTTATGAGCACTAGATCGTCCGCAAACCTGAGGTGGTTAAGTTGTCTTCCGTTAATGTTTATGCCAACGTTATCCCAGTCCAAATTCCCAAATATGCTTTCCAATAGGGCTGAGAAAAGTTTTGGGGACAGCGGGTCACCCTGTCTCACGCCTCTGGCTATTGGGAATTCTTCACCCGTCGAATCCAGTCTAATTTGAGCCGTACTACTTTTATATAATATTTCTGATTAAACGTATATATTTTTTGGGTATTCCCTGTTGTATTAGGGCTTCCCAGAGGACATCATGTTTTATGGAGTCAAATGCTTTACTGTAGTCTACAAAGGCAATGTATAGGGCTTTCCCGTATTCTTGACACTTTTGTATTAGTTGTTTCATGACATGCATGTGATCGACAGTTGAGAATCCTGCTCTAAATCCAGCCTGTTCTATGGGTTGTTGTTCGTCCATTGGCTTTGTTATTCTTCGCAGGATCATTTTGGAGAAAACTTTGTAGATGTTGGACATAAGACTTATAGGTCTATAATTTTCTATGATATTTCTGTCTCCCTTTTTATGAAGCAGTACAATTATGTTCTTCGTCCAATGAGAAGGTATATTTTCCGTTTTTAGTATGGTGTTGAATAGTTCGGTGAGTTTTCTTGGGTTCCCTGGCGTTGCTATTGATATTTTAATCATTTTGTTGGTTATGTGGTCTGGTCCAGGAGCTTTCCCATGTTTCTGGCTATTAATAGCCTGCTCCGTTTCAGAAAGAAAGAATTCAGGGACCTCTTCTTCGTTCCCGTAAAGGTCTATTACATTTTGTGAGCTGTTAGTATCTTCTAACGAGTAGAGCTTACTACAGAATGGTGTTGCAGTCTGTATTATGTCCTTTCTTTTGGTCTGTTGCTTACCTACTTTACTTTTTAAAGCCGGTATCCATTCCCTTGTTTCTTGGAGTTCTTTTAGAGCTTTTCTGACTCCTCCAGTCTTTTCTATGTGGTAATTAAGTACTTCTATTCTTCTTTTGTTTCTGTCTTTTTTAATACTGTTACTAATTTTCTTGCTTACTGCTGCGATTGAATTTTGGGTTTGTTTGCTTTTTGTCTGTCTTAAGAGTTGTTTTCTTTCTTCTAGTAGTTCTTGGGTTTCTTTTCCCATCTGCTTTTTAGAGTATTTTGGAGGGTTATGGCATAGGGTTCCAAGTATTTCATTGATCTCGTTGGCATACTTTTCTTCTATTTTGTTTTTGATTTTGCTATCAGGCATTTGTTTTACTATCCTTAGTTTTGTCTCTGTGTTGTAATTTTTTCTGCATTTTCTAGGTTGATTACATTTTATAGTGGCTCTCACTAGTCGGTGATTGGTGTTAAAGTTGAATTGATTTAGGAAGCTTACGTTCTGAAATGTTTTCTTGTTATTTGTTGCAATGTAATCAATTTCATTTTTCTGACGTCCGTTAGGTGATTTCCAAGTCCATTTTTTCTTTGTATCTTTTTTAAAGAAACTGTTCATGAATGCCAAGTTGTTTTCGCGAGCCAGGTTAAGCATTCTTTCCCCATTTTTACTTCTCGGGCCAAAGCCGAAGTTGCCTATGATGCTCTCTTCACCGGTACGTCTACATCCTATTCTTCCGTTAAAGTCCCCCATGACTATGATGTTTTTGTACGTATTTTGTAGAACTGTGTTTAATTGGTTGTAAAACTTATCTTTGGCATATTTTTCGTTTGTTTCAGTGGGTGCGTATACTTGTATGATTGTCCATTTATCCTTGAAGCCTGGCAGATTTATATTGAGAACAGCTAATCTATCCGATATACCCTTGAATTCTTCTATATTTGGTTGTAAATATTTCTTTACCATAAAGCCTACTCCATAGCTTCCTTGTTTTTCACCTTTGTGATAGAGTATATAGGCTGCACGACCTTCTATTCTTTCCCCTAATCTTCTTACTTCACTCAATCCCAATATGTCCCGTTTTATTTTTGAAAGGGCTTGCTCTAATTCAGTAAGTTTTTCGTGCGTTCGCAACGTTAGGCAGTTTAGAGTGGCGATATAAAGTATATCATTTTTAGTTGAACTTAGAGTGTTTGAACCGTTAGTATTTCTCTGATCTGAAAGGGAGTAGTCGTCAGCCCCCACGGTGACTAGCCGGGTTGGGGGAGGTATGTTTGATTGAATAAAATTGTTTGGTACTGCATTTCTCGTTTTGGTCTCTGTCTTCCGGTCGCCGATGTGTTTTAGTTGCTATTCTTTATTATTAAAGCCTGAGGTTGAATGGGATCTGCTCCTGTACATGCGCTCAAAGGCATTAATCTTATTTATTTTCAGTGGGGCACCAGCAGTGGCATTATTAGCTTGGGTGATGTAGATGGTTTTCTTTTTCTATTGTCTCGGTAAATTCCTGTGTCACCTCTGACTATCAATTTGTCATACTTAATGTATGCTATGCGCCCATTTTTCCTTTCTTCTTCTAATTGGGGCAAGAGTTCTTTCCTCTTTGCCAAAACCTCTTTACTGAAGTCTTGCGTAGCAAAAATGTTTTTAGGCAATTTATTCTTATTTTGCAGAATTTCGTGTTTTTTCCACGAATTCACCAAACCAATCAGTACCGGGCGCGCTTTACCTCCTGCTTTGCCAATCCTAAATGCTTTGTTGATTTCTTGCTTACAGATGTCGATCCCCGAGTCTCTCAAAGTGTTTATTATCATATCCATAAGGTTAAATTTTCCTTGGCTTTCCTCAAATCCATAAAATATCAAATTGTTCTCCTTTTTGTCTATTTCCATTTGTTTTATTTTTTCATTTAATTTTTTTACTTCGTTTTTCAAAAATAAAGGTCAATGGGCAAATAGTATGGGAGAAAAACCCACGGCGGACAGAAATTAAATTGTGAGGATATATAGATAAATGTCTCTAGTTTATCATGGTAAGGGTCGCTTTCTTGTGGGATGTGGGAATATTGAAAAAAAAACTTATTTATATTCACATGATTTATTCGGCGTGATCAATATCTACTGTGATTTCATCTAAAAACGCAGCAGGGGCGTCGACTTGTTGTTGATGCCTAGCCCAGGATAAAAAATGAACTATACTAAAAAAAGGCGTGTGGCACTCGGGGACTGCCGCGGTAAAGCCATTACATAGCATTTTTAATAAGCTTTTATTAGGTCGTCGTGTATGTAACTAACAATGTAATGGAATCTAAGGATTTCCAAGGACCGTAGCGTCATGAAAATTGGCAGATGTATGTAGTTCTGATGACAATACAATAATATGGCACTGTCAAACTGATATGATGATAGAGCCGGAAGGTAAACACAGAAAACAAGTGGAATCTAAGGGAGCTAATTTAACCAGCTTCCAAGGATCGTAGGGTCATGAAAATTGGCAGTTGTATGTAGTTCTGATGACAATACAATAATATGGTACTGTCAAACCGATATGATGATGGAGCCGGAAGATAGGCACTGAAACTTCGATGGAAAAAGTGGAATCTATGGATACTAATTTAACTATCTTCCAAGGATTTTAGCATCATGACAATTGGCAGATGTATGTAGTTCTGATGACAATACAATAATATGGTACTGTCAAACTGATATGATGATGGAGCCGGAAGATAGGCACAGAAAACAAGTGGAATCTAAGGTAGCTAATTTAACCAGCTTCCAAGGATCGTAGGGTCATGAAAATTGGCAGCTGTATGTAGTTCTGATGACAATACAATAATATGGTACTGTCAAACTGATATGATGATGGAGTCGGAAGATATGCACTGGAACTTCATGATGGAATATCGTATTATATCTGTTTTTGGATTCGTCAGAAAAGTCTTGTAATGAACTTTGACCAGGCTTAAGTTTCAGGGTTATAACAAACCTTTTTTTAAATAACTTGTAAAACTATGCAATGGAATCTCAGGTAACTAATTTAACCATCTTTCAAGGATCGTAGCGTCATGAAAATTGGCAGATGTTTGTAGTTCTGATAACAATACAATAATATGGTGCTGTCAAACTGATCTGATGATGGAGTCGTAAGATATGAACTGTAACTTCATTATTGAACATCGTATCATAGCTGTGTTTGGATTTGTTAGAAAAGTCGTGTAATGAGCTTAGACCACGATTAGGGTTTAAGGTTATAACAAACCTGTTATATATTGAAGTTAATATTGAGTGTAAATATTGACATACCTAGGTACCTGCAGAAAATGTATATGTATTAGAGTAATAATGAAATATTTTCACATTAGTCGAACTCAGACAAAACACCATGTAATACAGAAATCGCTACTAATATTATAAATGCGAAAGTAACTCTGTCTGTCTGTCTGTTACGTTTTCATGCCTAAACCGCTGAACCGATTTTGATGAAATTTGTTTTAAAGATAGTTTGAGTTTAAGAGAAGGACATAGGTTACTTTTTAACTGACTGCGTGAAAGGAGGGTAATGATTTTATGCGATAACGACTTCTACGCGGATGAAGCCGCAGGGAACAGCTAGTTAAGGTATAAATGTTGTGACTAAAAAGTATAAAATAAATAAATGGTTTAAAAAAACCCTAGAAAAATACGCTTTTATAATGCACGAAAAACCCCAAAAATAAATTATGGATCGTTCAAGTTGCCTCTATTTCTGGGCTGAAGTGTAAACTATGTGCTTTTAGTTATAATATTTGATTATAAAAGCGTGGGGCGCTAGAACAAGAAAGACTTTTTTGTAAGCATATTCCTATTAATACTAATCCTTATATAATAAAAATCCTGGCGAAAGCTGCATGAGGTCGCATAAGAGCATAACGTTTATGCTGCCAGAGGGAACGCCTCTTCTTTCAGGCAATTAAGTAGATACATGAGGGGAATACGTTAACAGTGGCAAAATGTAGAGTTCTTGTTCGAGAACAAGATATCTTTGGTTACCGTTAAAAACCCGCTTGGGGATATATGCTTTTGTATTCCTATTACGTAATTACTACATATTGTACTAAAAATCTCGGAATGCCGAAACTTTAAGGACCTAGCAATGAATTATCTAATAGAGATCCGTAACGGTAATAGGTTTGCTCCTATTACGCGGGCGTCACAAAAAACTGGCAAACGTGGGTGTTTAAAATGCGTAGGCGTGATTAACTACTTTACTTTTCAAGTAAGTATGTAATGTATTTCAATTAAAGCATTATCATCGTTAATACATTTCCGAAATTTAAAATGATATTAATAATAATAAAAGTCACAATAGATATATAAAATCGTGACAGTGTAAATTAATAGTTTAAAAACACGAGACAAACACGCTTTTATAAATGTGACCTTGTCCTTAATCTGACAAGACATCATGCAGCTTCCGCCAGGAAAGTCTTTCCTGTTCCAGCGCCCCACGCTTTTGCAATCAAATATTATAACTAAAAGCACATAGTTTACACTTCAGCCCAGAAATAGAGGCAACTTGAACGATCCATAATTTATTTTTGGGGTTTTTCGTGCATTATAAAAGCGTATTTTTCTAGGGTTTTTTAAATCATTTATTTATTTATCAACTATGCTAGTATAATTATTTCTATATAAGAATATTTTAAGGCCTATGTTCAACAAAGTAAAGTACCAACCATTTGGACTTTTGTACTTTGGACTTTTGTACTTTGGACTTTTGAAAGAAAGAAGAAAGAAAGAAAGAAAATATTTTTATTTAGGACACGCACAATGAAATTTTTTTGGGCTTTTGGACATTTATACTTTTGGGACCTTTGGGACCTTTGGGACTTGGGACTTTTGGACATTTGGACTTTTGGGACCTTTGGGACCTTTGGGACTTGGGACTTTTGGGACTTGATACTTTTGGGACTTTTGGACTTTTGGGACTTTTGGGACAAAGTCCAAAGTCCAAAACTCCAAAAGGCCAAAAGTCCAAAAGTCCAAAAAACCAAAGTCCAAAAGTCCAAAAGCTCAAAAGGCCAAAAGGCCAAAAGTCCAAAAGTACAAAAGTCCAAAGTTCAAATGTCCAAAAGGCCAAAAGTCCAAAAGTCCCAAAGGCCAAAAGTCCAAAAGTCCACTCCACCTGACCTCACCCCACCCCACCTCACACCAATTCACCTCACCACACCCCACTTCACCTCACCCCACCCTACATACCTCAGCCCACCCCACCTCACCCTACTTCACTTCATAGACATAGGTACACGTTATGCAAACGCTCACGTGTACACGTTGGTATATGAAGTGCGAGATACACGAACGTGGCCGAAGGTAGCTGAGAGTGTTAGGTTATTTTCGTGACAGAATTTCTGTATTCGGTCTCCACGCTCAAGGCCCGCGATAGAAGCTATGCAATAGCTTAAAAAAACTATATAAAAAATCCAAACAAACAGCAAATAATCAGGTCCAGTAAACGTGCTTAGGTAGTCGATAAAAACAAGAGATAACTGGTAAACGCACACGAAACAATGCGCCAGCGCGAGCGAGACGCGAGCTACTGTGCGAGAGAGAGAAAGCGACCGTATACAAGCCAATTCGATCACGCGGCGGGACGTACATGCACTCGCCAAAACTCAACGTCAACGTCGTCCATCACCATCTGGAGACGGCACGGCCAGCTGTGATGTTCCTAACGGAGACGCAAATACTCCGCCCTGCCGATCAGTCGTACCTTAGTTACCCCGGCTATATCATCGAGGAACTATTTCGAGAAAAAGCTGGGGTGTGCGCGTTTGTTAGGGCGGATGTTTGCTGTCGCCGGCTGCGCTGCCTTGAGGACCCTTCCCTCTCCGTCCTTTGGCTGCACGTAGATCACGGCTCCATGAGTCAGATCTACGTGTGTGTCTATCGATCCCACTCAGGGACAGCTGGGATAACAAGGCTGTTTCAGCACCTCAGCGAGGGGGCTGACGACGCGCAGGTGCGGTTCCCGAACGCTGAATTGGTTTTTCTGGGGGACTTCAACGGTCACCACACTGACTGGGGTCCCGCGTGACCGATCCAGCGGGACGGGCCGCCCACGCGTTTGCTCTCTCACATGGTCTGACCCAAGTGGTGCGCGGGATTACGCGCATACCGGACAGGTCAGACCATGAACCCTCCCTGCTGGACTTACTGCTGACGAGTTACCCAGCACAGTACAGTGTGTCGGTTAGCGCCCCACTGGGTTCATCCGACCACTGTGTTGTGCGTGCCAGCCTGCAGGTGTCATCTCCTGCAAGGGCAGTAGAGGTGACGCGGCGACTGTGGCACTACTCGTCAGCAGACTGGGACGGACTACGAGAATACTTTGCAGCCGTCCCGTGGAGTCAGCGCTGCTTTGCAGGGAGGGCTTCATCGGAAAGCGCCTCTGTGGTTGCTGGTGAGATAGCTTTAGGTATGGAATACTATATTCCATTCACTGATGTTGCCAGCATCCGCAAAGCCCGCCCCTGGTTCGGGCGTGAGTGCGCCGTAGCTGTTCAACAAAAACAGACGGCTTACCGCGCCTGGATCAGGGTTCGGGCTGTGCGCGACCCGAATGTGGCCCAACTCAAGGCAGCGTACAACAGAGCCACTAGGTCCAGTAAGAGGGCCTTCAAGAGAGCGGACGCCCAGCGCGTCACGCGGCTTGGTCAGGAGCTCACGTCTCATCCGACGGGCAGCCGTGGATACTGGCAACTGGCCAAAGCCGTGCAGGCCAACTTTTGCAAGCCCTCGCTGCCGCCGCTACGCTATCCTGACGGATCACTGGCTCACAAGGCCCAAGAGAAAGCGGAAACGCTGGCCAATCTCTTTGCGGCTAATTCCCGGGTTGATGACTGTGGCAAGCAACCTCCCACTATCGCCAACTGTGGAACCACGATGCCGGATATTAAAATCCGGCAGTGTGATGTGCGAGCGGTGCTACAGTCACTCGACACGCGGAAAGCCAGTGGTCCTGATGGCATTCCGGCAGTGGTGCTGAAGAATTGTGCAGCTGAATTATCTCCAACGCTAACACCTTTATCGCCCGTATCGCCTTTCCTATTCCTCGGGAGAAGTGCCGGAGGCTTGGAAGGAGGCGAACGTCCAGCCGATCCCCAAGAAAGGGGATCGGTCGGATCCGGCCAACTATCGACCCATAGCCGTAACCACCGTCATCTGCAAGGTGTTCGAGCTAATCATCAACAAACAGCTCATGCGCTATCTGGAGGATCACTCGTTAATTAACGATCGCCAATATGGCTTTAGGCCGAAACGATCAACGGGTGACCTCCTAGCGTACGTAACGCACACCTGGGGTGAGGCTATGGAGAGGCACGGCGAATCTCTGGCTATTGGCCTAGACATCGCTAAAGCCTTTGATAGGGTATGGCATGCGTCGCTTCTTTCCAAGCTGCCGGCATATGGTTTATCGCCTCAGTTATGCCGCTGGTTGGCCAGCTTCCTGCACGGGCGACGTATACGTGTCCTCTGTGATGGTCAGGCTTCCTGCTTTTTGCAGGTAAATGCCGGGGTACCACAGGGATCGGTATTGTCCCCAACTCTCTTTCTTCTGCATATCAATGACATGCTGTCCCTTGGGTGCATTCATTGTTATGCGGATGACAGTACTCTGCATGGGAGCTATTCTGGCCGCCCAGCGGAGGGGCGTTGTGACGTGGACGAAAAGAGACGGCAACTCGTGGCGGATCTCGACCGGGACCTGGGTCGCATTGCCCAATGGGGTTCAGACAACCTGGTCGAGTTCAATGCCAGAAAAACGCAGGCGTGTGCGTTTACAGCTAAGAAGTCCCTGTTCCTACCCCTACCCTCTCTTCAGAACATTACGGTTCCACTAAAGGACAACCTGGAGATTCTCGGTATAGACGTCCGGCGTGAGCTCAATCACAAAAACTACATAGAGAGTTGTATCGGGCTGGCCTCGCGGAAACTCGGAGTCCTAAATAAGGTGAGACGGTACTTCACGCCACATCAGAGATGTTTGCTGTACAAGACGCAGATTCGTCCCTGCGTCGAGTACTGTTCTCACCTCTGGGATGACTCCGCGAGGTACTTGTTGGACGCACTTGACGCTATGCAGAGACGTGCTGTCCGAATAATTGGTTGTCCTGAGGTGACGGGAGGCCTCGAACCGTTTGCGCAGCGAAGAACCGTAGCGTCCTTGGCTGCCTTCTACCGAATGTATCACGGCGAATGTTCTGAAGAGCTCTTCAATCTGATCCCACCATCACCTTTCCGATCCCGAACAACGCGTGCCGGGCAGAGATGCCACTCATACACAGTGGAGAGAATCTTCGCCAGAACCGAGCGTTTCAAAAGATCGTTCCTCTGTCGAACTATAAAAACTTGGAACGACCTGCCCGCACACGTGTTTCCCTCATGTTACAACCCCGGGTTCTTTAAGAGGAGCGTGAAGAGGCACATCACAGGGCCGCCAACTTGAGGACCGCTGTAAGAAGTGGCCCCCAATCGCAAGATGCGCCACGGCTATCCATCGTGGCGACGTCAATTTGGCGAGCTGAATATAAAAAAAAAAAAAAAAAACTATTTAGTAGATATTTAAAGAACGACATCTTATATTTAATAGTAGTATTCGATTTTTTTAATAAATATATTATTGGTTCTAACTTTGTTCTCCCATGGATTCTAATTAAAATAACCATTTATAATGGTAAGCGAATTTATACTCTTTCATTTTATGTCATTTTCATTTATGTCCGCGACCGGGTCGGATTGCGCCCAATGACCTTTTCTTCAACTATTGGTTTAAGCTTCTCGTCCATTTCTTTAAGAACGGCTTTAGCTATATTATTTGTTATTGTTTCTGTTTGTTTTTCCATCTCGTCCTTTATTTTTGAAAATAATAATTCCATTTGTCCGTCCATTTGAACTTTTTTGATTTTATATTATGGTAACACTTTTTTGACTAAACTGCGTGTAACTAAACGCTATTTTTTTTTATACACCTATACATCTAACTCTTCCTGAAGAATCTTTAACACAAATCAAAATTCCGTACATCTGTACCTTTAACATTTAGTTAAAAGCTAACAGATTGAGGAGGTTGATGGTTTTATTTTATAATAAAACTAGCTGACCTTTGCAATTTCGTTTACGTCACATAAGGTTTATGAAAGTGAAACTGCCCTGTTTGCTTATTCATAAAAGAGATTAATGATTAAGTATATTCTAAAACAATTGAGTTCATGCCAAAGGCGAACAGGCTTTTTTTTTATGTGAGGGAAAATCCTCACGAGTGTTTTGCCGGACTCCTACCGTCTAAAAAACCTCACGTAACGCCCAACAGCCCATGGTTGTGAGCCCCGGGTAAGCCCTCGGTAGGATGTCCCAGGACAATTTTCAAAATATCTTCCATTGCATATTCTCGAGCCTCGTGTGCTTCAAGCTGTAATCCTCACATTTGAAATCTCAATGAATACGAATTTTGTCAACGCCCAAAAATAGTCGTGAAATAGTCGTAAATAGTCGTACATGTAAAAAAAACTTGAGAGGTGTCAAGGGACACAGGGATGGAACGAAGTTCCTTTCGATTAAAGTGAAGAAATTGTAATAAAATTTTATTTTAATTTAAAAATTTTATTGTAAGCAAAAACAAAAACAGAAACTAAAACAAAAAGAAAACAAATATAAAAAAAGTGAGTGCGTGTAACCTTTACGCGCGACTGAAACTGAATAGAGCGAAACTCCTATTTGCTTTGGTGTTGCTCGTAGAGTTCATGTTCATCCCCTGGCTGGCACTAGCACTACCACTATCACTACCACTATCACTACCACTATCACTATCACTATCACTATCACTACCACTACCACTATCATTACTACTATTACTACCACTATCACTACCACTATCACTACCACTATCACTACCACTATCACTACCACTATCACTACCACTATCACTACCACTATCACTACCACTATCACTACCACTATCACTACCACTATCACTACTACTATCACTACCACTACCACTATCACTACCACTATCATTGCCACTATCACTACCACTATCACTACCACTATCACTACCACTATCACTACCACTATCACTACCACTACCACTATCACTACCACTATCACTACCACTATCACTACCACTATCACTACCACTACCACTATCACTACCACTATCACTACCAAAAGTGTCGTGACCACTTTTCGTAAGAATTTTTTCCGTCTAGCCCCCTTTCACAACGCGCGATAAGGAACTTCGTTCCAAAAATAGTCGTATTATAGTTTCGGCGTTATAGCTATAGGTTAGTGAGGATTATGGCTTGAACGTCAAGCTGTAATCCTCACCTCTGGTTCAAGCAAACGGTAAATTCTATCGAATTGGTTTAGGTTCCAAAAAATAGTCGTGAAATAGTCGTAACGACCTGCCAATCTCAGAAATTGTCCATAAGCGGTTCCCGAGATATGAAGGTACCCTGGTGAGGATTATGGCTTGAACCTTTGAAAACTTCAAATTTCTCCGGAACGCCTGCGAATTTCGGTTCAAAGTTTGTGCCAAAAAATAGTCATGAAATAGTCGTATGAAGCTATAATAAATTTGAGTTGATTTAATGTGAAAATAAAAACTTTTTATTTTCCCAACATTTCTATTGATGTACAGTCGTGTACAAAATTTGTAACTTCCAATGATACTAGAGGAAGTCATGATAGTAGAACATACATATATGATAGTAAAACATTGCTGTGATTTTACGAATGAAACAACTGTGATAATTATGATTAAAACTTGTTATATATACCTAGTACTAGACTAGTAGTAGTAAGTTTTTAAGACAATGACAGGATATATGGATTGTTTACCCTTAAATTGGTATATAACATCACATATTTTATACCCGCATTTCCACGGGAACGGGAACTACGCTGGTATAACCGCGTGACTTCTTCTAGTATCATTGGAAGTTACAAATTTTGTACACGACTGTACATCAATCGAAATGTAGGTAAAATAAAAAGTTTTTATTTTCACATTAAATCAACTCAAATTTATAATAGCTTAATACGACTATTTCATGACTATTTTTTGGCACAATCTTTGAACCGTAATTGGCAGGCGTTCCGGAGAAATTTGAAGTTTTCAAAGGTTCAAGCCATAATCTTCACCAGGGTACCTTCATATCTCGGGAACCGCTTATGGACAATTTCTGAGATTTGGCAGGTCGTTACGACTATTTCACGACTATTTTTTGGAACCTAAACCAATTCGATAGAATTTACCGTTTGCTTGCACCAGAGGTGAGGATTACAGCTTGACGTTCAAGCCATAATCCTCACTAACCTATAGCTATAACGCCGAAACTATAATACGACAATTTTTTTTACATGTACGACTATTTACGACTATTTCACGACAATTTTTTGGCGTTGTCAAAATTCGTTTTCATTGAGATTTCAAATGTGAGGATTACAGCTTGAAGCACACCGAGCCCTACCAGTTTTACTATTATGTATAGATAATAAATTGGTACATAGATATTATTATATTTTTTTATATTTTGGAGCAAATACGAACGTAAATACGGACCAATAGTTAGGATACTATTTGTGTCATGACTTCTTTCATGAGCTCCCATCGTCCCTCCTTATAAATTTATTCGCTCACATTAAATATGATTTTTACTCCGTTTATTTGCCCCGTGTGGCGACGGGGTAAGAGTACAAAATGTCGCCACCCCTATACATCCCGAAGGTCTCGTAAGAGGCGACTAAAGTGCCACTTTCGCAAAAAGATCCATTGCGTAGAGAAGGAAAACTCGAAATGAAACCGTTGTCAGTAAAATGACAATCGTTAAACCAAGTTGAAGGCCTTATGGGCGGCTTGGAAAATTTCAACAGCAGGTCGCGGCGTCCTGAGCCTGTCCATTTCAATACGGCAATAGACTCACCACCTATTACGTGGGAGATAAATTACAAGGTGAAATGTGGGCGTATGCTATGCCTCCGCCTACCTCTTCGGGATTATTTTTTTTATTCACGGACATTTCACACAACGCTATCTGATCCCAAAGTACCGACCACGGATATTAATACTTATATACTTTTTAAATACATACATATTATACATAGAAACACCCAGACTCTTGAGACAAACATCACACAAATATTTGTCTTCGGTGGGAATCGAACCCACGACCTCCAGCGCCGCATGCGGTATCACTACAGACTGCGCCACAGAGGCAGTCGATAATGGCGTGATTACATGTACTTATATGTATGTATGTATGTATTAAATATGATGTTATCAGCAATCATTTTAGTAGGTATTACATTGGCATCTTTTAGGGCGTTTCAAAAATATTTTACCATTCTTAGATTTTACAATACTTGAGCCTAGAGGGTGAAAACCAAAGAAATGGTTGAAATAACCAAAGTTGTGAAATAAATTCGTACTCCCGACCAAATCGTTACAAGTTTAGAACAATGTTCTTATAATAAATCCGCAAGTTTTTAATTTAAATAGTAGGTATCTGTGTTTTTGGAATTATTAAGTACAAAACTTTTAATGACTTTGGTATGTACTGGGTAGACTAATGGCGCAATTTCATTAGTCGATAGGGACCGCATGCGGGGTGCGGGAGATTTTTGGAACGCATGCCACAGTGCCCGCATTCGGGGAACCGTTTTCTATAGTCCATAGGGTCCGCACGGGGTAAAGCTGTGTGGCAAAGCCTAGCATAGCATAACATTAATTATTGATCCAAAGATCAATAATTAATGTTATGTAAAGCAATTTTGACTGTCTATGTCTTATTGTCTTTATCAGCCATTTCACACAGCGTCTTTTTAACCCAACAAGCATGCACGAATGAAATTGAATAATGAAAAGTATTTGACTCACTACCCGCAAGCCGTATATCGACCGATGAATTTCATTGGTCGATATAAAGCATGCGGGGTACCCCGAATACGTATCGACTTGTTCACTTTCATTGGTTGTTATCTCGCGTGCGGGGACTCCCCGTATGCTGTATACCGAACGATTTAACGACCAGTGAAATTGCGCCATAAAGCACAGATTCTTGAATATGACGAAATTAAATAATTTACCACTTTGGATTAGATTATGATACTAAAAAGCTTTTGCATCCTCTAATGGTTCTTGATAGAACTATCTCTTGGTTTTCTCTGCGCGAAACATTCAAAGAGGTTAATATTTTTACAGTAGCTTCACAATACATTTTTGAAAATCTTATGAATGTCCAATGAAATTTACAAAGTTTCCCTACAGAACTGCCCCTACAGAAAACAAATGCTACAAAGTTAAGTGATAGACACAATGTCAACACTAGAAATAAAAATAACCTGGCTGTTCATCATAGCAGATTGTATAAAATCAGTAATTCTTTCAGGGGTATACGCTTTCACAACAGGTTACCTAACGAAATTAAAAGTATGTCCCTAAATAAATTCAAAAGTTTGTAAAAGGTAAATTATAGGTACAGCAAGGGCTACTATACGGTTGGTGATTACTTGATGGATAAGGAAGCCTGGAAATGACCTGCTCTGCTGGATTCTCAAAAAACTGATAAGATGCATAGTTTTTAGATTAATTAATGAAATTGTAAATAGAGTATTTAAAAGAATAACCCGCTGAGTTTCTTGCCAGTTCTTCTCAGGTGAGTCGCGTTGTAAACTAGTGGTAACTTTTTGGTTTATATAAGTGACGTTTACAAGTGCATCTGTATATGCCTAAGTAAATAAATGATTTTTGAATTTGAATTTGAATTGATAAAGTTAATGAATAGCCAAACCTACAAAAAATGCAGTGTGACAGTTTTGGCTTCTTCAAATCAGTCTATGGCAGTCCACTCCTGGACGTAGGCCTCTCTCAATTTACGACACAACACAAGGTTCTGCGCCTTTCGCATCCAGTCCCAGCCTGCGACCTTTTCCAGATCGTCGGTCCATCTGGCGGGTGGGCGTCCTACGCTACGTTTGCCAAGTCGCGGTCTCCACTCCAGAACTCGATTGCTCCATCGGCCGTCGGTTGTTCTGCTGATGTGGCCGGCCCACTGCCACTTTAAAGTGCTTATTCTGCGAGCTATGTCGACCACTTTTGTTCTCAGCCGGATAACTTCATTCCGAAGTGTATCCCTCAGAAACACTCCAAGCATAGCTCGTTCCATAGCTCCCTGCTTGACCGTAAGGGCATAGACCAACCACACCGTAATTGTCCTGTCCACGTCTCGGCACCGTAAGTTATAACGGGCAGAACGCACTGGTTATAGACTTTCGTATTCAGGCATTGCGGTATAGGCGAATTGAAAATTTCAATTCAATTCGCCAGTTTTGGCTGTACTTATATTATGCATGTATGTACCTATCTATCTAGCTAACAACCAAGCAAGATCTAGTCTGGGCTCCATGTCCACTGATCATGGCGATTTCAGCGAATAGATTGGCGAATCTATGCTACCACCGATAATATCGTCGTAGAACTTTCGGTCATATTATATAATTATCACTTCAGTCCTCTTATTTTAATTTCTACTGATGAAGTAGGTACTATTTACTTAAATCATCGTCCGTGAGATTCAATTCAATCCGCTCTGATCTCAGTCTTACCACAGGGTGGAAACTCCATACAAAAATGTTCGTTTTCACCCACACTAATATACACGTAATGTGAATGCTTGAATCAAGCTTGAATGTGTGTGTGAGTATACTAGGGACACTAGCTATGGAAACAAAATAATAAGGAACAGAACCACAGATTACTAAATAGTTACTACGTAACAGATACATCACTCCCATACAAAAGCGACAATACCTACGCTATATTAGCCTACAACATTTTAATAATAATACCTGCTGCTAAGAACGAGAAGAATTGTACCTTAAAGACGCGCTCATAGCGTCTAGAGTCTAGACTGTGTTGCCTGCTGTGCGAGTGACGTCATCGTAAGAATGCGCTAGGGTTGAACCTATACTGATTGTTGTAATAAAACAAATGTTACGAATCAACCATGTTTTAATCAAAGACTTTTATATGAAATGAGGTAGACATGCCCTACGCACCGATTTTTGAAACCCATAAAATGCGCTAATTAGCAGCGTTGTTCGCACTGTTGTGAGTCAAAATTTCGAAAGTAGGTACTCGACCTGCAATTGGAGTCCATACGCCTTCTCTTTTACTCTTGTTCTATCCGTATATTGCTATTGTGTGTGGTGACAATTACGTAAATAGTATTTATAAGTGAGTGTAGTCTTAGCAATGTGTGTGTTTGAGGATTGTTTTTGAAATCTCGTTTGTAAGAGTACGGCGCGTCTACCTCAGTTTATATAGAAGTCTTTGGTTTTAATACGCTTTTATTAGGTCGACGTGTATGTAACTAACAATGTAATGGAATGTAAGGAAGAAAATTATGAATGGTTTAAAATAAAACCCTAGAAAAACACGCTTTTATAAATGCACGTAAAAACCAAAAATAAATTATGAATCACAGTAGGTAGGTATACCTATATATTTATACTGTTTATCTTATGCCTACCCATAACTAAAATATCAACGAAATCTAAATTTAACTGACATTACCTTTAGCGTAAGTACCGGCTATTCACCTATCCCACCCGGCCATCCTACCTTACTATGTTACACACACATACATATGGTCACGCGTTTATCTCCGAAGGGGAAGGCAGAGGCATATTAGATGCCCACATTTCATTTTTTTGTAGTTTGTACCAAGTACAGGTTGTGACCCTCTGCTGTTTAAATTTTTCAAACCGCCTAAAAAGGCCTTCAACTTGGCTGACTGCTATTTTATTGGCAACCGGGACCAACGGCCTAACGTGCCTTCCGAAGCACGGAAACGCTCAAATAAAGGTCACAAAGTGGTCATATGTATGGTTACCCATCCAAGATCTGGCCATAGTGAAAGTTGCTTACTACAGTGATCGATTACAGAACACTGAGTCCTCGGGGCCACGAGCGCTTCGACTACCTATAAAACCTATTTACCTACAAATTCTATAAAACATTGAATTGCCTATAAAAACAACAATTTTTTAATACCTGACTCAAATAACTCCTTAATTTACGATTTACATACTTATCACCTACCTACTTATGTTCAAACAAATAAATGGTGAAAACATTCAAATTGATAAGATTTAAAATATTACTCAGCTTTCTTCGTCTCTCGGCAATTTAAAAAACGACAAATTTTCTTTTGTTTTTGTACTATTATGGCGGCTATACACACTGCACAATAATTACGTGGTTTCGGTACTTCGAAGCGTAGGTAAGCGCGGGAAACGTGCGGTACGGTGCGATGCGAGCGCTCGGTCGGGCGTCTCATAATATACAAATGTACTCTGTGGTCGGGCGTTCGGCAGCCCTCTGCCAGTTGCAACCCCAGGGATATGCCGAACGGTAGGTACATAGCGCGCGGTTTTGAGCGAGTGACGGAGGCCTGACAGAACGCAATCTCAAATATGTAGGTACTTTTTTTTTCAAGTCTACCCTCGGCTAAGCACAAATTAAACTAAAGCAATAGCACAAAGTACGTAGGTAGTAATACGTAATGCAACGCAGTGACACTCTCTCAAGTACTGACACGGCAAACGACACTTAAATTTTGGTGGGGGGATGGGGAAGCTTACTTGGTGGGAGGCAGGGAGTTGGCGATCTGTATGTAATACTATTATATTATCTTTGGTCTTACTTAACTTTTCAGGGCGATGAAAACAAGATTGTGTTACTTGATTGCAAAATATTGTACTCTTTGGGTCTGAACTTTCAATATAATTTTTCAAATATAATCAAAAGTATGCCCTTGTAAGTAGTCGAAACTTGGCTTTGTAATACTTACAATGCTGTATCTTTAGACATCAAAAGAGCAAACTTTGTGTTATATTCGTTTAAACACTTTTAAATTACTCATTACAATTAGAGAAAAGAAATAACTTAGTAAAAATAAACCTTTTCTCAATTGTTTCCACTCAACAATTCTAAGGGAAGGATAAAACACTTTCGATTCTTGCTTCAATAAAATCAACTACTAAATGTCCGAGTCGGCAGAGCGATTAAAGTTACTCCTACTGCTGGTGCAAGCTATAAGATTAAGCGATAATATAAGCTAGTACTTCTGCGAAGAGTATTCCTCGGTAGCACACAGAAAAACAAACAACCTGTTAGCAATTATGTAATTTATGTTTCTGCCAAAAATTATCAAGATCTATTCATTAATCCCGCGACATCAATCTTCATCCCTATCTCCTTTTTTTTCCGTCCATCAAAAAGAGCTCTCGACAAAAGTTGTTTTTAAAATCAAAGAACACGTGTGCTAAGTTTGGTGAAAATTGGTTAAGAATTGCGTCTATGTGCAATTGTACACAGACATGGTACGCTTCGCTGGCTCGGTCGATTACAATTACAATATTATAGTAAAATGACTTCAGTTCTATTTAAGTCCTGTGAAACCCCACCGAGATAATCCCTAGGATAGACCGTGTCATTTAAGCTAGTGGTGCACCAGACTAAAAGACGTGGCATGCTTACATTCACGCATTCAAACTTTCTCGTTGCCAGTCACAGAAAACAGTCAAGCTTGTAGCTTCTATTCGTTCAGCTCTAGTGATACATGTAAAAAACTTCAATAAAAACCTACGACCATTTCAACTCGGCCAAATGAGAATTGTGAAATGTAGGCGTACGGCCCTCTGCCTATACTATTGTGAATATTATATTGATTTTTGATGAAATTCCATACTCAAATATTATATTGTCAGCCACAGAGATCGATTTAAAGTTATGTATATCGTAATAAAGCGTGTAATTAACGTTTAGCCCAGACGTCTTAAAGGATTTCGTTAGGGAAATTTCTAGACTACGAACTAGGCTTCCATTATAAATTAAACCCGACGGATTATTAACGGTTAAAGATTGGAAATAAAGATCCACGTAGGTTCTAAGCTTTATGATTGGAAAATATCTCTGTTAATTTTACCAGCTTGGAGCTACTGGTGAAATATATGGATATTTAAAAATTTAAAAAATGTTATGGAAGATATGTTATACTCCTAATGAATATGAATAAGTGCATGTTTCACTCTCTATCGCATGAATGAATATAGCTGAAATTTGGTACAAAGATCCAGTTTGGAGTAACACATAGGCTTTTTATTCCTGAGTTAAGTTCCCATGACAAGTGAGAACGAGAGAATGTTCTACTCAGACGCCACCAAATTATGCATACATGTGCAATGTGTTGAAAATAAAATATCTAGTCCTAGGAAGTTACCAACCGCTTCCTCCAAGAAGCGGGATAACATTCGAAGTCTGTTAAAAAACCGGCCAAGTGCGAGTCCCCCCCCCCTCTAACTTCTGTTAGAGGGGGGGGGGCACATTTTTTCCACTTTGGAAATGTATCTTGCGCAAACTATTCACTTTAGAAAAAAAATTATGTTAAAAACCTCAATAGCATTTTTGAAGACCTACCTATCACCATCAGGGTTTGATGAAAGAAAAGTTTTAAGTTTCAGTTCTGAGTATGGGGACCCCCAAAATTTACTGCTTTTTTTCTAGTTTTATATAAGAATCTTAATGCGGTTCACGTAATACATCTAGTTACCAAGTTTCAATAGCATAGGCTTTAAAGTTTTGGAGAAAAGTGGCTGTGACACACGGACGGACAGACAGACAGACATGACGAATCTATAAGGGTTCCGTTTTTGCCATTTGGCTACGAAACCCTAAAAATGGTGGACAAAGTCTGTGCTGGGAGCCTTGGGGTTATTCTTGCTTAAAAATACCCGGACAAGGTATGTGGTTTTAGTCGGTAAAAATCCGGCAAAGCATCCACGAGGACTTTCACATGAAAAAAATAGCTTGCAATCGCTTCTAACTTGTAACAATCTAGGAGTACACTTGAAGTAAATAAGATTTTCTTTACAAAAACTCCTTAGAGAATCTTTCGTGGAATAATCTCATAATGGTTCCGTACGCCTTTCATTAAAGGGAGTCACGATCGGAACAGATTACAGTTAAATATTGGTTCAGCTTTCTATTGGATAACATGATTTTACGATGATTTTACGTCATGTTGGAAATCTATGCTAATATTACAATTTATTTGAAAACATAAGAAGGTATAATCTGCCAGGATCTTAGTGGTATCAGATAGTTCCAGTGATGCAAATAGGCACTTATAGGATCTAAAGCAGTCTAATTATAGCTATCTTGAATTAACAAAAGCTCATACAACAACTTCAACTTCAATAACCAAGCGTAGAGCACGCTACAAACATTCAGATCACATCCAGGGTTAATGTCATACTAGAATATATTATATAATCTGTGGTATACGATCACACTTTTCTATACAATTGAAAAGATTTGTAAGTTTGTAATCGATAAACTCTGAAATCGCTGAACCAAATTTAAAAAAAATCGTCTTAGAAAGAAAAGCTGTAATAATAAAGTGACAAAAAATATTTTGACCCATACATTATTGTATCGCCCATAAGTAATAGCTCGCAGAGTTTGTGTTTTGAAGTGGTAGTAGGCTGGTCATACTATAAGTATAGAACAACCAATGGTCGGTGGAGCAAACTAGTTCTGGAGTAGAGACCGCGACTTGGTACTCGTGGGGTAGGACGAGCCCCTGCCAGATGGACCGACGACGACCTGAAAAAGGTCACAGGGAGTGACTGGATGGGGAAGGCGCCGGACCTTGTATTGCTGCGTAATTTAGGAGTGCCTACGTTCAGCAGTGGACTGTCATATCCTGATTCAATACATTAATGTGCGTCTACTCCCACGTGTACTGTTGAGTCCACAGAACAAATGGTAATGCAATTCCAACCTGTTCTGTTGGCAGAACTACAGGTATATTTTTGGGTTCATAGTAAAAAGGTAAAGCCGTTGGACACAGTTTATTATCAATATTTCGGGTTTGAAGTACTTGTTTTTAGAGTTTCGTACCCAAAGCATAGTCCGTCACGAGGCTGTGTCTCAGGAACCACAGCTAGAGAGGTGAAATTTTCACAAAATCTGATGATGTATTATTTTGTTGCCGCTATAACAACAAATACTAAAATCATAAAAATAATATTAAATGAAGGGTTGCTCCCATGCAACAAGCGCGATTTCTTTGCCGTGGCCGTGTTTTAGTACGAAACCTTACGTGCTCAAAGCCGACTCGCATTTGGCCGTTTTTTTAAATTTCAATTTTAGTTCAATCCTTAAAATTCCAAGAACGTCCACAGAGACAAATTTTGTCCATTACAGAGCTAACCAGCGGAACTGGAATGATAACGAGTGAAAGAGCCCGCTCGACCCCAACGTGACATTAGGGCCCTTCAGCTTCAGCTCGGAACAGGGGCTCGATTTACGCATTCTTTACGCTGTTTTTAGTTCAGGATTTACCTTTGTGTAACGAGTCTTGTTATAAAAACCTATGTCAGTTTTGTTTTAGTGTATTTTGTGAGTTCAAGTTGTAATTTGAGTATGAATTAAATTTGATTTTCAAATAGGTACTATAATATTGACGAACTAGCTATCACTCGCAACTTCGTTTACGTCATATAAGGTATATGAAAAGAGAGGTATTTTTTCATCAGACTTATTATTAACTAGCTGATGCCCGTAGCTTCGCCTGTGTGAAATTTTGATCCTCGCCTATAACATTTCTCTGTAGGCACTAAATTTCAGCCAGATCCGTTCAGCCGTTACAGCGTGAAAGAGTAACAGACATCCACACTCACAAACATTCGCATTTATAATAATACCTAGTTAGAACGAGGCGCTGGAGCGGGGCCAAAGGCCTGCTTATAGAGAAATCGAGGCCCAGCGGTCCCTGCTCCACCAGGAAACCGTGGAGACATGGAAGGTGTGACTTGAGCAACCAAAGGGGGGATTCGCCACAATCGCGGCCGTCAGACCGGTCATGGATGAGTGGCTGGAGAGGAAATACGGTGCTCTCTCCTACCGGTTGACACAGATGCTTGCCGGGCACGGTAGCTTCGGTAGGTATATGTGGCGAAAACACCGGGAAACCACGGCCGAGTGTCAGCACTGCGAGGACCGCAGCGATGACACGGCGCTCCACACGCTGGTGAAGTGCACGGCGTGGGCGCAACAGCGCCAGGTCCTCGTAGTGGGTCTGGACGTGGACACCCTCTCGCTTGAGAGTATGGTTCGAGCCATGCTCTCCAGCGGGAGTAAGTGGGACTGCGCCGCTTCTTTCTGCGAGCATGTGCACACAGTGATGATCAGTGTTACTCACCAACTAGCGCGAGGTAGCTATGCAGAGAACTCTTTCCCAGGGCGCCTTACTACAGAGATTCCAGTGTGCGTGCAAGGGTAGGCCAGGGCTCTGACGAAAACAGTCAGGTAGGGTGAACACACATATATTTATATGACACAAAGATACACAGAGACACACAGAGAGCTTATTCACTGATAGACACAAATATCACAGGTACACAGAAGTATAGTCACGGCTTAGGTACTAATATTACTCAATAGACCACTGCCGCGTGAGCAGGTAAAACTGGTAAGCAGCTAACTACGCTTATAATTGGGTGACAATTACTGGCCTTGAGTGAAGCTGAGAGCAGCACAGCACGAGAATGCCACGTGGAGGCGGCTGGTTCCCCTCAAAACCCCTCGCTCGTGCAGTCCACGTGTCTTTGGATGTGGCTCTGCCAACCGTGGACGGGCCACTTTCTCCGTAGTAAAAAAACCCTGTTATGACAAGTAAACGACAAATGAAATAACTGACATCGCGACCGACGAAATTCGAACCGCTTTGCAAACAAGAAATGACACTTACCGGTATCCCGGGTGTAGGTTGAAACAGAAACTTATTCTTTGTGAGGAAAGTAGAACCTAGGCTATATTCCTCAACAAGTCCTCAGGTTTGTACAGTGCCTGCGTCAAACTATAACCTCGCAACACATGAGGTGCGCTAAATCATCAGAGCTCAACGTTAACCAAGATGTGAATCGTATTGGCTAGATGTTAGAAGAGAGCTTGTGACCTCATGGCAGGGCTATTTATACCCTGACTATGCACTCCACCAGAAAATTCCTTCAAAACCCGTTTTATATTGTAGTTCCTGTCTGACAACGCAAAAAACCAGCGACTAGGTATCGACTCCTTACCAGAGAGATGTTGCCAAAGCCAAAAAAAACAATGAATTGAATAAGGCGCTTTGACACGCTCAATGATGATTGTCAAGCCGAAAACTTGACAATACTACACATACAATATAAATGTTACAACCACCCCCCCCCCTTAATAGTATTTCCTGCGGATATGACACGCTGGAAATACCCAATAAAGAAAACAGAAAAGTACTGACTAATAAACAAAGACAACCAGCTAGGTCCTTCAACCCCAGGCTGACTGCTACCATTACAATAACAAAGAAAGATCCTCCTATACACCTAACTAGACACTGACTCGTGTACCGGATAGGCTTAGTAACTAGAGTCTAATGCCCTTCATAGAAAGCGAATGCTCCCTTTACTGGCTGCTGATACCCTAACACTACACAAGCTCTCAGGATATTGTAGAGCGAATGAGAGAAAACGCTCGGTGCGGTGCATAGAAGAAACTACAACGTGACAATTTGAAGTCACGTACACACATAGAAATACAAACAAAAGATTAAATAGTCTTACATCATGATCACATAGCACTGGTTTAATAAACTAGAGAAACAGTGCTATGTAGTTACGTTAGGTATTGGAGACGGCTCCTCCTGATACTTCAGGATGTCCTTGATATGGTACTCCCCAAGATCCTTACCGTCCAGATCTGATAGCCTATATACTAAAGGGGATCGTTTAGCAGTCACCACACATTTAAGGAACTTAGGGGCTAGCTTAGAAGTAAAATTCTTGGCCTTGTTGGACAGGTAGAACGTGCGTTTGTAAACTATCTGTCCCACTTTCAGCTCTACATGCCTTTTTCTGAGGTTGTAATACTCTTCATTACGCTGGTGGGCAACGTTCAAATGTTTCCTCACCTGGTCGTAAATGCGTTGTATTTCTCTCAGCTTGACACCGAAGGCTGATGGATCGTCTACAGAGACTGAAGTAGGATGGCACGCGATATCTGTCTGCCTGTATAACACTCCATCTCCAATAAATTCCCTACCATGTACCAAAAAGTAAGGGGTGAAACGAGTTGCTTCGTTAACTGCAGTGTTTAAAGCACACATTACGAATAGCTCGTTCCGCCTGATTAGTTTGGGCATAATACCTAGGGTTATAATATATATTAGGTACATTGTATCTAGCCAACAGATCCTTAAATGGCTTACTCACAAACTGAGGGCCATTATCCATGTAAATAGTCTTGCAGACCCCGTGCACGAGAAATACTCTTCTCTATAAATCTCGCGACTACAGCGCCTGTGGCAACCCGAACAGGGCACAACATGACATATTTGCTAAAGTAGTCGGAGACCACGATCAGGTGTACGTTTCTATTGCTCGAAGTGGGAAAGGGACCTAGCAGATCGACAGAGATAGCTTCGAATGGCTTCGAAACCCGCTTCGGGCTACCCATTAGGCCGGGACGAGACGTGTTTACGGGTTTGTACTGCTTACAGATTTCGCAATTCCCGACATATTCTTTGACGTCCTCGTACATCTTGGGCCAGTAATAATTTAGGGCTAACCTTTTATGTGTTTTCCAAACACCACCATGGGCACTTAGTGTGTCATCGTGGTACTTAGAGAGCAGGGGCAAGCGATCCTCCTGAGGTACCACCAGCTTCCAGTCAAAGTCTGAAGTCAGAGAATATTTATTTTTAGTTAACCTATATAAAAGGTTGTCACGAATGTCAAAGTTTGGTGACTTCCTCGGGTTCTTCCGAACACTATTCATGGTGTGGTCATACCACGGGTCTTTAGTGGGTACTGCATCGAGGGACTCAATCTTGATACGAGACAGAGCATCAGGTACAACGTGGTCTTTACCTTTTCGATGCTCTATGTCAAAATCGAATTGACTGAGCCTCATGCTCCAACGTGCTAGACGACCCATGGGATTTTTTAGTTTATGGAACCACAGAAGAGATGAATGGTCCGTGACAACCGTACATTTTTGGCCTTCGACGTACTGTCGAAATTGTTCCAAAGCGAAAATCACGGCCAGAAGTTCTCGCTCAGTTGTGCTGTAGTTCACCTCGTTCTTGTTGAGAGAACGGCTACAATAGGCGATAGGGTGCTCAACACCATCGTGAGTTTGTGTCAGTACAGCAGCAACTGAGTAAGCTGACGCGTCACTAAGAATGCGGAAGGGCAGCTCAAAGTTAGGCATTTTTAATATAGGGGCAGAGACCAAGGCTGACTTTAGCAGGTTAAAGGCCTGTTCAGCCTCAGGGGTCCATTCAAACTTAAAGTTTTTAGATGTCAGTTTGCACAGAGGTTTACTAATCTTAGAGAAGTTGTTAACAAAGCGACGATACCAGCCGGCCATTCCCAGAAATCTCTTAACCTCCTTAGGGTTAGAAGGGGTGGGATAGTTGAGGATAACCTCAACTTTACCCGGGTCTGTCCGTAGGCCATGTTTGTCCACATAATACCCCAGGTATTTGAGTTCACTCCGACAAAAGTGAGATTTTTTCATGTTGATAGTTAGGCCAGCATCCTTGAGTTGCTGATAGACTCTATGTAAGAGCTCTACATGCTCCTCAAAGGTGCTGGACACACAGACTATGTCGTCCTGAAACGCAAATACCTTATCCGTTGAATGCCGCATGAAACCCGAGTTGCCAATCTCCCGAACAGTCGATTGCTTTGGCAACCAAGGCGGCCAACTTTTTTCGTTTGGTTCTCCTCGCACATTTTTCGATATCTATGGCTGTATGGTCGCGGGTCTAAGTCTTTCTGTATAAATTAATGTGTAGAATTGGTTATGGTACTGAATGAGATAGCTTGCCGAGTGAATGTAATGAAAAAAAAAGTCGAAATCACGATTTGATCGCTGTCATTATTTATTGTTTGTTTGGCGCCGTTCCTAGCCAGTCGCGCATCCGAACTGTCAAACGTCACTGGCCGCCGACGCCCAACACCTTCGCGAGCGTTGGCGGGAACAGCGGTTGCGCGCCGAGCTTCACAAAATTAATTCTTATTTCTTTTATAGGAGTCGCACTACAGAAATACTTACTGTTTCATCATGCTGGATAACTGACGAAAATAACTAAACTAAATCCGAGGATATCCGATGTGTAATGGATTAATGAAATGTCGCTGAAAATTACGATGGTTAAAATGAAGTAGTATTCTTATGTTTTACCATGTAATTCAAAATAAAACCAGTTTTAAGTCTTATATTTTTTTATTTACCAAATATACACACAAACACGTTACCCAAAAATAAAAAAAAAGAATTTGTAGATACAAAATCTCCGAAAATAAATTTATCAATATTAGCGTATTTTCATTGCCAAAAATTGTCATCTTCACATGCTATTATAATTAATTTTACCTCGATTTGGGACGGAAATATTTATAACAGCTGTTAAACAACACCTTTTAAATGCAAAACAAGAATAATTGAATCAAAATAAACAAAAATATTAATAAAATAAAAGTATTAAAGTTATACATTTTTTGCGTATTTACATTGGCCAATAAAAAAAACAATTAATAAATATACACTGAAATAAATAAGTATATATTATAAAATAATATATCATTCAATATATTAAATAAAACCATAAATAAAAGCAGAATAAACTACAATATTAAATACTTACCCCGTAACTAATTGGAACGCTAAAATGGCGGCTCAACAGAAAATTTATTTATCACAATCAACTCGAAGTTTCTGATGTTTTTTCTTTTAATGTTACTCTGCAGGCTATGTTAATCATTATTATAAACTCATCCTGCATTATTTCCGGCCTGGATGAAAGAGGATAATACCGGATATAAACGGATATAAACTGGCATTATGATGACCGTGGGCGTCGGAGCCGATGACAGTTCTGTCACTATAGTGCACGTGGGCGCCATAGTGGCTAGAAAGTATTAATACGATTAATTTTGAATATTTTCGTTTATTCTGTTTCAAATATTGTTGTTTTGCATTTAAAAGTATCCTGTCATGTTGTTTAACAGCTGTGATAAATATTTTCAGTGTAATTCGAAGTTAAATTTGTAAAATTTGATAAAATAACACGCGAAGGTCACCATTATTTTTTATTGTTGTTTTTGTTGTGCAGTGCTCGTATTTAACCGATATTTGTTGAGATTTTCTCAATAGAAACTATAATCTTTTGTCAAAATACCATTTAACATTTAACATATGAATAATTTATGTGAAAATCAATAATAAAAATGGAGGGTTTTTTTTTAAATAATTTAAGATTACATAGCCTCGATATCCCCAAAATAAACAAAAAAATAAACAAATAAATAGGCAGTAATATTTTATTTTATTTTCGGAGATTTTATATCTACAGATTATTATTTTTTTGGTGAAAGTGAATTGTTGATGTGTATATTTTGTAAATAAAATAATTTATGTCAGAAAACTGCTTTTTATTTTGAATTACATGGTAAAATCTGAGAGTACTCCTTCATTTTCCCCATCCTAATTTTCGGCCAAATATCATAAATCCATTACACATGGGGTGTTCTCGGATTTAGTGTAGTTATTTTCGTCAGTTATCCAGCATGATGAAACAGTAAGTATTTATGTAGTACGACTCCTGTAAAAGAAATAAGGACATATTGTGTGACATCCGGCGTGCAGCCGCCGTTCCCGCCGGTGGCGTGGGCACCGCCTATGGATACGCCGGCGTGACCACGCCACCGGCGGGATTGAGCGGTTATTGTCGAACTCGGGGCCAAACAGACGGTCCATCAGGCGTTGCATCGTGGCACTAGCCCCGACAAGACCGAAGCACATCGAATTGTATTGGAATAATCCTCTCCGGGGAACCGTAAAAGCAGTCTTCTCAGCAGACTGGGGTGAGTCAAATGGAATCTGCCAGTAAGCCGCACTCAAATCTACAGAAGTTAAATACTTAGCGTTATTAAGGTGGTCCAAGATTTGATTGATATAGGGTAAGGGGTAGGCGTCACTCTTTGACACAGAGTTCAGCTTGCGAGAGTCCAAGCACAATCTGAGGTCACCGTTTGCCTTCTCCACCATGACCACTGGAGAGTTCCCAAGGACTGAGACGGGGACACTACTCCCATCTCCAGCATTCGGTCTAACTCGGCTTCCAGGGCCTTCTGTTTAAGGGGAGAGAGCGGATAATAACGCTGCTTTATCGGCTTGCTGTCACCAGTGTCAATGACATGATGTACAAGTGAGGTCCGACCTAAGCCCACCTTATCCGTGTTCAATGAGTCAAATTTCTCAATGACCCCGTTGATTACACACCTTTGTTTAGCAGTCAAGTTGTTGTAATCCTCGAGGCCACCGTTAAGGGACACAGACTCTATAGGATTATTATCACTAAAGCTATCAAGACTAATATTTTGTAAAATTAACTTATCACTTAACTTAAATTGTTGCCAGAAATCCACACCAAATATCATGGAGGTGGTTATGCCTGGGACAACATAGAACTTGACAACTCGGACAACCGAATTGTACTCAATTGGCAAAGAGATACAACCCAGACATTGCAAGTGAGAGCTGTCTGCAGTTGTAATACGAAAAGTAGGATTGATAATCTCAAGATCAAAACCCAGTTCCAAGAAGATGCGGTGCGCTCCCTTACCTAATATAGAGCAGGAGGCACCGGAATCTAGAAGGCCTAAGACATTTAAATTTAAAACCTTAACAACTAGATACGGTCTAATGTCACTATCCCGTTTAGGAAACAGGACCTTATCAGAAATAGACTCAGATACAGAGTAATGCACAGAGTTCCTAATAAGGCCCTGGCCTACGCGTTTTTTGACTTGCTAGTACAGTGTGAGCAGTCTGGGGTCTTGACTCCTTTGAGACCACACCGGAAACACACCAGCTCCCTTGACTGTGTGCAGCTGTATGCAGTGTGACCGCCCCCGCCGCAACGAAAGCATTTGCGATCGTGGGGGGTAACCGGCGTCTCCACTGCAGACACCTGCTTAGCGGGCTTTTGTACACCTTTGTTCTTAAGCTGGTGTAAGTCTGAGGCGGCATGTCTCCTAGCCGGGACCCCTCCATGGGACCTGGAAGCGAGAGCCCTTGCGTCACTGTTCAGATGGCGCAAGGAGGCGCTGGAGCGGGGCCAAAGGCCTGCGTCTCGAGAAATCGAGGCCCAGCGGACCCTGCTCCACCAGGAAACCCTGGAGACATGGAAGATGCGACTTGAGCAACCAAAGGGGGGATTCGCCACAATCGCGGCCGTCAGACCGGTCATGGACGAGTGGCTGGAGAGAAGACACGGTGCTCTCTCCTACCGGTTGACACAGATGCTTGCCGGGCACGGTAGCTTCGGTAGGTATCTGTGGCGAAAACACCGGGAAACCACGGCCGAATGTCAGCACTGCGAGGACCGCAGCGATGACACGGCGCTCCACACGCTGGTGGAGTGCGCGGCGTGGGCACAACAGCGACAGGTCCTCGTAGTGGGTCTGGGCGTGGACACTCTCTCGCTTGAGGCCATGGTGCGAGCCATGCTCTCCAGCGGGAGTAAGTGGGACAGCGCCGCCTCTTTCTGCGAGCAGGTCATGCTCGCGAAGGAGGCGGCGGGCCGGGTGCGGGAGAGAACTCTCCCACCCGAGTTCCGCAGTCGGCGCCCTGGGCGCCGCCGACGTGTCTTCGCCGAGGACTATCGGCCTCCATAACCGGGGGTCTGAGGACGGTGAGAGGGCCGCTCACCGTCCTTACAGAAGCAGGCCCATGACGGCAGCGTGACGTGAGCACTCACGCACGCCCCCCCTTAGAAGCGGGGTCACACCCGAAATCCCCCATAGACGCGGGATTGCACCCGAACCACCCCCTGGGCGAGGCCGCATTGGCGGCCGTAGGTCTGTTGGGAGTCACGGGACATCCTTCCTGAGGGCTTACCCGGGGCTCTCAACCATAGGCTGTTGGGCGTTACGTGAGGTTTTTTAGTCGGTAAGAGTCCGGCATAGCATCCTACGAGGATTTTCCCTCACGTTAAAAAAAAAAAAAAAAAAAAAAGCTGGTCTAAGTCAGATGTAATCTCAAACTTCTCAAGAGCAGGCTCATGGAAAGCGTCTGCCCTAGTACGCGCAAGCTCCAAGCGCTTACCCAAACGTCTCAAGTCATCTACAGAGTTGACATCATGCAAGGCCAGTTCCTTCATGTAGTCAGGTCTAATGTTGTGCATGAGAATGTCCAGCTGTTCCTCACTGGGCATCTTACATGACAACCTTGAGAACATGGCTTGCATTGTACATATATAGTTAACCAAGGACTCAGAGCGGGCTTGTGTACGCTGTCTTATCTCATTCCTGAGGCGGTAATCATAATCAGGAATATCAAAGGTATCTCTAAGCTCACTAATAAGATCCTCATATGAGATGAAGTTAGCTTTGTTTGTACGGAACCAAGACAAAGCCGGTCCATCCAACAGGTCGGAGAAAGCCATAAGGAGTCTAGGCTTAGTAACCTCCCGAGCACATCTAAGTTCCTCTAATCTCTCTAAAAACACACGTACACAAGTAGAACCATCATATTTTAAATTAAATGAACATAAGTTAAGGGGACGTTCTTTATACACTATGTTACATGTAGAACTATTCCTACTTGAACTAGCTCGCACCGAGCGGTCCTCTCTCACTACTGGTGAAGTATATTCTACCTGGTCACGACCCGAAGGATCCTCACCATCATCATCCGAACCTTCGGATTCAGAATCACTACTGGGTTCAGCCCTAGCGATGATCTTCACTAGCCTACCACGAATATCCACCAGGTCGGGGCAATCCAGACCACAACGAGCTAACCTACTCAATAAGTAGTTGGCCCTGATAGACACCCTAAGACGACTACCCTTATTAATGAAGATGTCACCTGACTGAATAGCCTCCTCCAGCTCGGAGATCTTTGGGAGGCAGATTGAGAGCTCAGCCGATGCATCAGCGGGTACCGGAGCACTCGCTTTGATGCTACCTCGACGGACGAGTCGGTGTGCCGTTCTTAGCTCACTCCGAAGGCCAGACACTGTCGTTTCCGGTTCCACTGAAATACCCATGTGGGACAGCTCGTTAGCAAGTTCATCCTTTCTTAAATAATTAATATATTTTTTCATCTGTGCCATTATGTAAAAATTTACTTACAACAATTATAAAGATAAAATGGCACAGATAGGGATCAATTACAAAGTAAAAATGTAAATTGAGTTACAACAAAGTGTACTAAGTTAGGTAATTATGTTTCAAATTGACTTTTAGAATTTAACAAAGATTAAGGGTATACTAAGAGAGAAAAGTTTCTAAATTTTCTGATAACACAGTTCAGGTTAATAATTAAAATTACAAGGTATCAACATACCTTCAAAAAAAAATTTATAATTACACAGAGTGAAATTCACTAAGTTAACACAGAGGTGAAGCTATAGAATAATATATGTAATATATTAATCTATGCTAATATAATATTACAATAAATATATGTGTGCACCATAAAAAGGAACATAACAAAGAAAAGAAACACAATAAGAAAAGAAGTGGGTATGCCAAATAAAATCAAAAAGTTTTTTCCAAAATCACAGCTATTTTAAATTTTTGAATTTAGAATTTTGTGTCTTTTCCAGCCAAAGATGTAGGAAGCTGGAAGAAGACGAAAGGGAAGGTTTTGTGCTTAGCTGCTAGCACCACCAATTAACGTCCTGGAGCGTCTCGGACGATACACCAGGATGGTTTCGCCAGAGGTAACCACCTATGCACACACACTAGACTGAGGCTACCGCAGAGTAGACCCAGAGATTTGCCCCACGTTGGGCGCCAATTTGTAACACAGTGATGATCAGTGTTACTCACCAACTAGCGCGAGGTAGCTATGCAGAGAACTCTTTCCCAGGGCGCCTTACTACAGAGATTCCAGTGTGCGTGCAAGGGTAGGCCAGGGCTCTGACGAAAACAGTCAGGTAGGGTGTACACACATATATTTATATAACACAGAGATACACAGAGACACACAGAGAGCTTATTCACTGATAGACACAAATATCACAGGTACACAGAAGTATAGTCACGGCTTAGGTACTAATATTACTCAATAGACCACTGCCGCGTGAGCAGGTAAAACTGGTAAGCAGCTAACTACGCTTATAATTGGGTGACAATTACTGGCCTTGAGTGAAGCTGAGAGCAGCACAGCACGAGAATGCCACGTGGAGGCGGCTGGTTCCCCTCAAAACCCCTCGCTCGTGCAGTCCACGTGTCTTTGGATGTGGCTCTGCCAACCGTGGACGGGCCACTTTCTCCGTAGTAAAAAAACCCTGTTATGACAAGTAAACGACAAATGAAATAACTGACATCGCGACCGACGAAATTCGAACCGCTTTGCAAACAAGAAATGACACTTACCGGTATCCCGGGTGTAGGTTGAAACAGAAACTTATTCTTTGTGAGGAAAGTAGAACCTAGGCTATATTCCTCAACAAGTCCTCAGGTTTGTACAGTGCCTGCGTCAAACTATAACCTCGCAACACATGAGGTGCGCTAAATCATCAGAGCTCAACGTTAACCAAGATGTGAATCGTATTGGCTAGATGTTAGAAGAGAGCTTGTGACCTCATGGCAGGGCTATTTATACCCTGACTATGCACTCCACCAGAAAATTCCTTCAAAACCCGTTTTATATTGTAGTTCCTGTCTGACAACGCAAAAAAACCAGCGACTAGGTATCGACTCCTTACCAGAGAGATGTTGCCAAAGCCAAAAAAAACAATGAATTGAATAAGGCGCTTTGACACGCTCAATGATGATTGTCAAGCCGAAAACTTGACAATACTACACATACAATATAAATGTTACAAGGTCATGCTCGTGAAGGAGGCGGCGGGGCGGGTGAGGGAGAGAACTCTCCCACCCGAGTTCCGCATTCAGCGGCCTGGGCGCCGTCGACGTGTCTTCGCCGAGGACTATCGGCTTCCATGACCGGGGGTCTGAGGACGGTGAGAGGGTCACTCACCGTCCTTACAAAAGCAGGCCCATGACGGCAGCGTGACGTGAGCAACCCACGCACGCCCCCCCTTAGAAGCGGGATCACGCCCGAAACCCCCCAAAGACGCGGGATAGCACCCGAACCACCCCCTGGGCGAGGCCGCAGTGGCGGTCTAAGGTCTGTTGGGAGTCCTGGGACATCCTTCCGAGGGCTTCCCCGGGGCTGCCAACCATAGGCTGTTGCGCGTTACGTGAGGTTTTCTAGTCGGTAGGAGTCCGGCATAACATCCATGAGGATTTTCCATCACGTTAAACAAAAAAAAAATACCTAGTTAGATAGATTTCTGATTAACAAATTCATAATGCATAATAATATGAGCGTAAATTTATTTATTAAATACATTTCATAATTCAATGGCTAAACTACTACTTGACACAACTTCTCTTCTAAGCAATCGACATCGTAACTTAGTTCCTTCTTCAGGTAGTCCCAGCCTACGACGTTTGGACAAACCGAACTACTGTTGGCTTTATCCTCCTAATACAGATGGTCCAATCAAGACCTGGTAACGTAATAACAATGTAAATTTCATCAGCTGAGCGTTCATGTTTTTTATTTTTTATTTATTTATTTATGTACTTACACACAAGAAATATAAGAAGTATGACAAAAAGAAAGATAGGTACAATGGTACTGCTTATTTCTATAAGAAATATCTCCCAGCAGACCAGCGAAAGGAGAACATGAAGAAGAAAAAAGAAATTAAAAGTGTGTAAATAAAGGAATAGGGTAAAACTGATATAATATACATACAAAATTAACGAAAGAATATATAGGTACTTACATCTTAATAAGTTGTTAATAGGTATAAATATACAAATATGTCAAAATATTAATATCCACGGTATAAATACATATAATATGTATTTACTTACATATACTTAATAAATACATAAATAGGTTTATAGTGTAGACATATAATATTCACGGACTTTCCTTTTGAAAGTTGTGAGAGTTTTGCTGTCTCTGATGGCGGGCGGAAGTGAGTTCCACAACCTGACCGCATGCACAGTGAAGGAATATGAATAGAAATCAGTTTTGTGACGAGGGAGTTTGAGAAGTAGGCGGAGGTTAGACCTGCAGGGAGCGTCAAGAGATCGAACAAATGAGAACCGCTCCCTCAGATAGGAAGGTGAAGATGGATTGTAAAGGATATTGAAAAGTAGATTAAGAATTCGAGTGTTCCGGCGAAGACGTATAGGGAGCCACTTGAGTTCTTTGCGAAAATGGGAAACGTGATCATACTTTCTAAGATTGAATATAAAGCGTATACATAAATTTTGCAACCTCTCAAGTTTATCTAGAAGCTCCTCGGTGGCGTCTAAATAGCAAGCATCAGCGTAGTCAATAATGGGTTTTATAAGAGTTTGTGCAAGATTGATTTTCGTCCTCAGGGGCAAGAAGCTCTGGAGGCATCGCAACTAGTGAAAAGAGAAATGAACCTTCTTGCTGACATCGTTAATGTGGGCACGCCAAGATAGCGTGGCATCCATAATCACACCCAGGTTCTTAACAGAGTCTGAATATGGAATGTGGACACCAGCCAATAGCACCGGACTTAGTTTCGACACCGGTAGTCTGTCACATTGGTATTTACTACCAATGACGATAGCCTGCGACTTGGAAGGGTTGATAAGTAATCCGACCGACCTGGCCCAGTCACTTAATTTATCCAAATCCCGGTTCATAGAAGATATACCAGAAAGTGCATCATTAGCCGTAAAATGGCGATACAGCTGCAAGTCATCCGCATAGAGATGGAAGTTACTGGAAATGTGACTGGTAGCAGAGTTGATAAAGATAGAAAAGAGAAGAGGAGATAAAACGCCACCCTGAGGAACGCCTGCAGATAGTTCGCACCAATCAGAGGATGTCTGGCCGATACGAACACACTGAGTGCGACCCCGAAGGTAAGAGTCAAACCAGGATATGGCGGAGGAAGAGACATTTATAGATCTTAAAGTACCAAGTAGTACATCAAAGTCGACAGAAGTGAAGGCACTACTAAAATCAAGGAGAACTAAAAGTGTTAGTTGTTTTCGCTCCATAGCCCATCGGATGTCATCTGTCACTTTAATAAGCGCAGTGACAGTGCTATGTCCAGCGCGAAATCCTGACTGAAAGGGGCTGAGGGAGTCAGAAGACGATAGAAAGACTGAGAGCTGCCGATGAACAATATGCTCAAGGACTTTGGAGAGAAACGGAAGTATAGAGATAGGTCGATAATCAGTCAGTAAGCAGGGGTTAGTTGTTTTAGGTAGAGGCACAACGTACGCTGACTTCCAAACCTTAGGAAAGGAACCAGAGAATAACGAGAAATTAAAGATATGAGTAATGACGGGAAGTATGATAGGGAGAATAGGGAGGATCATCCTTGAGCTGATGCTATCGCAACCCGAAGCTGTTGAAGTAATGGACAGAAGAAATCTCCTAACGTCGGAGTCGGAGACAGAGACGAACTGAAAAGGAGAGGTCCGGTGCACAGGCCCATCCATAAGTCTGAGCAAGGTAGCCTTCTTTACATCTGCATCCAAGGAGACCGGCGGTTGAGAGAAGTGCTTATTTAGAGCAGTGGTGTCGATGTCCTTGGAGTCAGAAACTAGAGATTTGCCTATGCCCACGGACCTAAGAAATCTCCAGGTGTCAGCCGAACTCCGACCGTTAAGAGAATCGTAGAAGTGGCGTTTTCTTGCATCTCTACACATCCGACTGCAGCGGTTCCTCAGAGACTTAAAAGCTACAAAATTTTGTTCTGAGGGGCTATTCCTAAATCGCCTCCTAGCTCTATCTCTACGAGCCATTAGGTTTTTTATAGAATCGTTCAACCAGGGAGCTGGGTAATGTTTGATTCGGACACGTTTAACCGGGGCATGCCGGTCGAATAACTCAACAACTGTAGTGTTGAATATGTTGACCATTTCATTGACGTTAGCGGAGTTAAACACCAACGACCAGTCAGCAGAGCCGGCATCTCTTTGCAATGCCTCCAGATTCATACCCCTGAAATTACGAAGGAAACAGATTTGTTGCTTACGTATAGGGGGACGAACACGATAAGAGAGGAAAAGTAAGTCATGTAAGGAAAACGGAGCAGGCAGCTGACCATGTGAGCCCACATCGTCAGGGGAGGAAACTAGGATGAGGTCAAGTAGTGAAGGTTTGCAATCACGGGCATGGTGAGTTGTAGAGAGCGGTAAAACATGTAGGTTATATGCAGACAATAAAGATAATAATTTACGAGAGCGGCTGTCATTTTTTACCAAACAAGTGTTAAAGTCACCCATTATGACTACGTGACTATAGGAAGGAGTGAGTTCATGTAGAAGGTTATCAAAAGAGTTGAAATAGTCTGTGTGCATATCAGGGCTGTAGAAAACTCCAAGGAGAAGCTTACTATGAAGTAAAGAAATTTCCAGAAAGAGATGTTCAGCTGATTCGGTGTAGGCATTAGGAGATGCACTAACAATCTTATGAGGAATGTTAGCACGTAAGTAGATTCCTACACCGCCACAGCCTACACCAGTTCTATCGTTTCGAATTAAAACATAGCCTGGAAGTGAGACCATTGTAGATGGGATAGATGGCTTAAGAAATGTTTCAGATATAAGGATAGCATCAAGAGAGGAGTTGCTAAAAGACGCCAGAAAATTGGAGTAGTGGCCTTTAACACTCTGTGCATTAATATGCGCTAGATTGAGATTCTTGGGATGGTTTGAAGATAAAGAGGAGAGATGATCGTGCAAGGTCAGAGAGGCAGAGGAATCAACATCCACGCTGTAGAAACTATCGGAGCCAGAAGAACACGAAAAAAAGCTGCTGTTTAGGTTGCAAAGGTCGTCCGTATTATGCATAGTTCAGAAATGAAATAAATATATAGATCTATAATAATAAATAATATATATAAATAAATATACTGTGGAAGAATAAAAAAAAAAAAAATTGGTCACTCACTCGCTGATAGTGGCAGAAATTTTCACAAGATAACGTCACATATTTTATAGAGAACACATTAAATACGAATACATAGTTACTATTTAAACAGTTAATAATTTTACAATTCAGGTATTACATAAACAAGTTTCAAACATGTTCATTGTAATGGCTCTTTTCAGTCCTGTCGAATGTAGTCTACGTAGAGGCCATTCCCGTATTTTACAAAGACTTAGTGAGTCTGTTTCCTGACAGAATGCAGTCGGCACTATATGTAGAATAAAGTTCATGCCTTCCATGACCAGACGCTTAAGGCTGCTGACAGTCTTTGTCGTAAGGATTGAACGTAGATGGTAACATGCGGTGTTATTTTACTGATTAGTGGATACTACCTGAAGCGTGGTCTTTCATTTTTTCTGGCTGGCTGTCTTAGAATTTTCTTCTTCTTTTCATAAATGTATTTTTGTCACACAAAATTTGAATAAATTAGCAATAATACTTACATAAAGCATATTTGGTTAATATTATACCAAAATAGCGCTTTATATTTAACTTTATGGCTATGTAGTAAAATCGTCTGTTTGAAGTTTGAAATAAAACATAGATGAAAACGTCAATTGTATTGAACTTTGACACTGATCTGTATTATTACCACACTGGATAGGTGGCTGTCAAACTAAAGTTATGCCTTCTAAATTCTCGCCATTGTGGCGCTGAAATCAGCAGCGCTGGTTCAGAGAACTAAAATTAGTGATGTGCCAAACTTTCTTGAACTGACGCGTATCGATAGATTTAATTTGAAATGAAAACATTTTTAGTATATATATTTTAAAATTAATTTTGTTTATAATTTGTTTAATATAAGAATATTACCAACCGAAATTACGAATATTCCCTTTAACTTCTCCAACTAAGCTAAATTGCTTGTGCTAGGAGTGACCAGGATTCGAACCCGGGTCTTCTCGATCGCAAGACAGTCAGTCTTATTAACCACTAAGCTATCGAAGCTTTAATGAATATTGCTCTTAATAAGGGTGGTTTAAGTTGGTGTCTAGTATACCTACCTAAATGAAATAATATTTACCTGCAATTTGGCATACTCGTTACGCAAAATTGCAGGAAAATATTACTTTTGTTGAAGAGATTGAGAGAGGTATTAAGGCGCATCTCCACTTGAGCAGCCACGGGGCGAGCTGCCTCAATCTGAGCGTGCCGCGTGCTGGGGAAATTACATGCCTCTCCACTTGGGCCAAATTAATCAGCAACTCGGCAGCGTGCCTCAAGCTGAGCAACGAATTTCTATAGTTTCTTACTAGCTACCATGGGTGACGTATGCCAATTCGCTGCAGCTTTAGTAATAATGAATCCCTACAAAAAGAATAAAAGGCAGACAGACAAAGATCATTGTGCGGTGAACGTGGATCCCATAAGTGTCTGTGGCTTTCATATACTTCAGTTAATTTGATGCATTTATCATTGTCCATTTCACCACGAAGTGAGCGTATATATATATCATGCGTCATAGAAATAGAAAGTAGAAAAAAATAAAAATAAACGTGATTTTATTAATCATTTATTTATTTTACACTTTATTGTAAAAATATGGTACACCAGCGGTAGTTCACGGGACATCCTTCCTGAGGGCTTACCCGGGGCTCTCAACCATAGGCTGTTGGGCGTGGCGTGAGGTTTTTTGGTCGGTAGGAGTCCGGCATAACATCCTATGAGTATTTTTTCCCTCACGTTAAACTAAAAAAAAAAAAAAAATGGTACACCAGCGGACGGTATACTATTTATTAACCGGGAAGTTTTTGTGTAATGCTTATAATAACATTTAACATCAAAATGATTAGAACACAGACGATCGCCAGATGTTGCCAAGCCATGCACTTCTGATTTTTGGATCAGTTGGAAATCTGCAATAAAATAAACATACATCAATAGAGTAAAAAAACATTATGTAGTAAGTATTACCCACACAAGTTAATGTCAGAAAATAAGTTAAATAAATATTACTAATAAGATTTTGTTTGGTTGATACCATTATTATATATTGAAGCGCTCGTGGCCCCGCGGACTCAGTGTTCTGTAAATAATCACTGCAGTAAGCAACTTTCACTATGGCCAGTCCTTGGATGGGTGACCATTCTGGTGACCACTTTGTCACATTTATTTGAGCGTTTCCGTTAAGCCATGTTGAAGACCTTTTTGGGCGGCTTGAAAAATTTCAATAGCGGGCAGTCACAACCTGCGCCTGTCATCTCAACACGGCAACACGGCTCATCAATTGTTATGTGGGACAAATTCTAAAATTGTGAAATGTGGGCATATAGTATGCCTCTGCCTACCCCTTCGGGGATGAAGGCGTGACCATATGTAATGCAAAATGATACCATTATTAGACATATTTCTTATAACGAAAAGTTTTCGATCACGGCAGACCATGATCAAGTTTATCGAAACGACAACATGGACATCACTAAACGAAATTAAAATCCTATTTTTGTGCTTAAAAATAATTTAATCTCACCTATATATTATTCTTATACATATTTTGTAAATAATCAAGCATTTTACATGTAGGTCAGGCTGATTTAATGATAAAAATTACAAAAATTCAACTTACCTGCGAAATCTAATGTTGCTTCCTTTTTTGAAGCTAATTTTGCAAAACACACATTTCACCATGTCTATTGCTTTTTTGTAACCACACAAATCCTCACTAAACTACACAAAATTCCTTAAATTACAAAATAATTCGTAATTCCCGGCGCGATACGGGAAGTCATTTGCATGATACGTCAGATTTAGTTCCTTAAACCAACTCGAGAGGCGTTTCAAATCGGTACAAATAATTCGCTGTCATTTGTATGAGACAGCCAATCCAGTGGTAATAATACAGATCAGTGAACTTTGACCACTGACCTGTAATTACAGGTCAGTGAATTTGACAAATTATGTGTCAAAATAAAAAGTAATTTATGTATATTATATAAGAGTATTTAAGGAGTATTGATATCAACTCCGGAGAAAATCAGCCCCAAAATAATTTACATTCCCTTTTTAGCTCATTATGGTATAAATTTCAATAAAATACGAAACACGTCTTCCATCAATTACGTTAATAATGCTATGTGACAAAATTTAAGTAGATCGGACCAAGGAATCACGTTGTCCCATACAAACTTTACCCTCCTTTTTATACCTTTGGAGGTGGAATTTCCAAAAACGTTAAAATTACTTTTTTCAAATTGTAACAAACAACGCTCATGCTTAGTTTCATCATCGTACCATTAACCGTTTAAGCAATAATTGATAATAACTTTGGATCTATGGATCGAACCGCAAAATTAAGTTTGGTATGAATTCTATATACTTTTCCGGGATAAAAAGTACCCAGTGTGGTGCCCAGGCTATTAAAGAATAATTATACCAAGTTTTATCGTAATCGAACCGGTAGTTTGTGAATGATGCCTGAACAAACAGGCACACAGACAAAATTTTTTTTATCACATTTTAGGGTTCGGTGTCGGTCTAGTAACACCCCCTGCTATTTATTTTTTTGATATTTTGAATGTACAGAATTTTCACTTCTACAGATTTATTATAAGTAAAGATATACCTAGCATATTTTTCAGTCGACAAAACTAAGGCTATATTTTATTATAATTATTATCTGCACATACCTATATTTAAACAAAACTTGTATCAGATTTCTAAGAGTGATACAACTTTACGAACTAACAAGTTAATTCCACATTACCTACATGAAGAGCGACTCTCTAGTCAAGCAAAACATGCAGTTTCAAAGACACAAACATGATACCTAAGTTAAAAATATGTGGAAATGTTCAGATTTCCTCGTTCCTTTGAAAAGACAAAAGTCTCAGCGGCTCCTGCGAACAACGAAGCGTAGACGACACCACTCTACGAATGCAGAACGTGAAATGCACTTGTTGGATTATACGCGTAGGAATTTCAACTTGCGACGCAAAGCTATTTCAGAAATATGAAGTGCCCAAAAGACTAGCAGCGAGAAAACTAACAGCCCTTGGGTCACAAGTCGACTCTACAAGGCGCTTGGCTTTCGCTGCGCCACGGCTTTCCATCAGGCTGGTGGTAACTTTAATTTGGAGAGCTAAGTTAAAAAAAACCCAGTATCCGACCCATCTCTCATTGTTACTGCCATGCACCTAAACTGCACGTTAAAAAATATGACTCAGAAAGTGGAAAACCCATTTTGATGTTGGTTTCCTTTTGAAACTCTAAGTAAGTAAGTAAGTAAGTAAAACTTTATTGTACACCAAACATGAAATTGACAACAAAAAATATATATAGTATATACAATGTACAATCCGTATTATTCTACTCTAATCCCAATATATTCTCTAATCCGTAGTATTAACATTCACAGCCTTCATAAGTGCCAGTCCAAATTCTTAGCCCGTATATTTCCACGTTAGAGTTTACCATATCTCACAACACACTTTCCTCGAGGGATGACGGCGAAGGTCCCTGACCTCGTACCACTTACTGTAACACATACTGCATAGCATATTGCTTTTACTTACTGCATTTCTTAGAGTTATATTACAGTCTCAAAATGAATAAGTTATGTTTTTGAAGAAACACTCGTGGCCCCACGGACTCAGTGTTCTGTAAATCACTGCAGTAAGCAACATTATACTATGGCAAATCCTTGAATGGGTGAGCGTTGTGTGTGTATTTGTGACATTTATTTATTTGCGTTTCCGTGCTTCAGAAGGCACGTTAAGCCGTTGGTCCCGGTTGCCAGTAAAATTGCACTCGTTAAGCAAAGTTGAATGCCTTTATGGGGCGAAATGAAAAATTTCAACTTCAGGCAGCCACAACCTGCGCCTGTTTATTTCAACACGGCAATACGGTGCACCACCTATTACGTGGAACAAAATCTTAAAGTTGAAATGTGGACATACATTATGCCTCTGCCTACCCCTTCGGGGATAAAGGCGTGACTATACGTATGTATGTATGTTAAACTTTTCTTCTACTTTAAGAGATAATACTATTTTGCGTTCTTGTACATAGAGCACTCTCTGTTGTTGATGTGGTTAGTGGTAAATGGGATGTAAGTATTAGTAGCTAAGTCAAAGAAGTATACCAACAGTCCTTGTCTAAACCATGCTATTCACAATAGAGAGAGAGAGAGCTTAATTATTATTGTCGTAAACTATCATATATTTTTATGGCTCTAAATAATTTTGTTTGTGTCGACTATAATGTTTTATTTATTTGATGCACTTATGAATATTTATTATTTATTCTTCTTAGTTACAGCGTGCCAAGCTCTGGGTGAGAAGTAATAGGCGTGGGAACGCAGGGTTGCTGTTTTAATTGTAAACCCACCTCAAAGCAATCATAAAACAGAACATGCAGATTCTGAGTTAGTTTATCTACTCGCTTTTGCAGCGCGTTGAAGTGGTACTTATAGTGCATCGGGGTAAGTTTTGACAATTTTCAACATAGTTGGAAATGGTGTAAATATTTTTTCACTTATTCTTAACTTATGTTTAGCAACTCCATGAATTTTCACGCAACTCCATGAATTTTCACGCATTTTATTGTTGTTCGAAAAACGATATAGGTAATTAAAATGAAATGGATGTTCGCGGACGCCAAATTAAGTTTCCCACGGGAACTTATAAATGGATTCATTGCGGAGTCTCAATAGCAGGATCCCGTTTTTACGCTTTGGGTACAGAGTTCCAAAATAATGATAAAATGATAAGTAAGTTTTGTTTGTTGGCAAGCTGATTGTATTAAAAGGTGAAATTTGGACCAATACTATGCCTTTGTCTACCTCTTCGGCGATATTGTAAATCGAGTACAATTTATAGGGCCCTGATTTTACAACTCCAATTCAACCGTTCGAGTTGACAGTTGGCGTATAGGGTAGGATCTGTTTGATTTACATAACAACGGCAGCATTGGGGTAGTACCACTGCATTGTACTATCTCAAAATGACACGTCTTTGAAATTGGGATCTAGGTTAGACGTGGAAAGTGTGAAAAATATCTTGAAAGGATTGCAGAGAAATATATAATAGTGTTACATACAGTTAGTTACTTATCTGTAATAGTAAAAGTCTGTAATACTATAATATTATCTGTTGGTATTAGTATGAACCGTAAAGCGAACTCTACTGAGTTCGCTTTACGTGGAAGGAGACCTACAATATTTTTATCTGAAAACAGAGAAAAGGTACTTTACATAAAAAGAGGTGTAATGATCTCAATTGAATACAAAGATATTGCGCTTGCGGGAAATAATTTTATTTTTTTGATGCTTAAGCGTGCGGGTTTTGACATGCACTTTATTTTCTTAACAGTAATTTGACGTGAGTTATTGGTTAAATTTAAATGTAGTTTTCTCCCATTGTACTAATATTATAAAAGTGAAAGTTTGTTAATATTTCATGTTATAATTAGAATATTTGTCAATCACGCCCGAACGGCTGAAAGAAGATGAAATTTGGTAAAAGGATAGCTGGTAACCTGGAGAATAAAGGCTATTCTTTATCCCGGAAATAATATTTCCATGGGAAGCAGGAACGATAACCAAATTCCACGTAGGCGAAGCCACGATCCATATTTGTATTTCATATTAATCATTCTATTTCTCTACACAAGTGAATGCAAATTATGTTGTATAAGTAAGACACAGACGGTGTGCAGACGAATTATTCACTCTGAATACATTCTGTTTGGCGGACGCGACGCGACGCGCTGATTAACCGGCGGCGCCTAATTGAGTAACGAACTCTCCTCGACTTGCTAAATAGTCGGTGGCGTCTAGATCAGAGTTTGGTGCAATGCTGAAAGTATCTTGTAGTTCTAAGGTGAACATAAACTTCACAAATATTTAGGGTTCCGTACCCAAAGGGTAAAAAAAGGAACCTATTCAAGAGACTTCGCTGTCCGTCTGTCTGTCCGTCACGAGGCTATATCTCATGAACGATGATAGCTAGAGAGCTAATATTTTCACAGATTAAGTGTTTTTCACACAACAGATCTACAATATCTCATTGTATATCTTATTAAATGGCAGCACGTGTGTCATGGCGAAAATTTTGATGGCCTAGGTTGAGCAGAGTACTGCAATACATTCATAATAGTCCCCACCTCTATCCCCGAATGGGTAAACAGAGTCATAAATGCCACATTTCATCTTAGTGATCGCGTCGTTTTAGCCGGTAGGAATCCGGCATATCCATGAGAACTTTCATAGGTATAAATGAAGTTATGGACCGTGTTTTTATTTTGTTCATGTCGGCCGTGGTATTTGTGGGTACACTATTTTCAATATTCCCGGTGAAATAGTTAAATAACTCTCTAATAGTTAGCTTTTATTTAGAACATACTCAATGCTCAAGCATTTTTTGATTTTGAGTATCATTTTGTAATAATTATGGCCTACATAAACATTTGGAAGCTTTATTTATTTTCTCTCTTTTGTAGAAAAATAAATACCTATCTAAAATACTCGTATAGTGCCTCATTTCAACAGAACATACCGTCTCATTATAATATTATTAAGAAGAATTCCTATGAATTTTATAATCGCCGAGAAGAGCTATCGAAAAAATACATCATGTATTTTTTTTTTCTCTCACAATTCTTAAATACGCGATTCGTCTCTCATTCAATATTTTCGCTTAAAACAATAAGCTGTGTGTACTTGTGTTGTTATTGCTGCTTTTAAAATATTTCTTCTATAGCAATTGAGTTCGAAAATCTGTTGCGATGGCGCTCGGCAGGAAAATCTATATATATAAAAATCAATGCCACTTTTCGTTGTAATTTTATAACTCAAGAACGGGCTCACCTATCCAAACCAAATTTTTAGGCTTTGTTCGGACTATTTAGTAGATGGTTTATGTAAAGTTTGCACAAATTCGGTCAAGCGGTTCTTCATTTATCACGCAAACGAAGTTGCGCGGGGTCAGCTAGTAAATAATATTTATTTTAGTCAAAAACTCAACTAGACACGTAATCATATTATGATTACGTGTCTAGTTGAGTTTTTTACAAACATTTATCTATACTATAATAAGAGAGTAGAAATCGTGTGTCTGTACAATTGATAAAATTAAAAAAAAAGTAGCGGGGGCGGTATAAAAACACCAATAGAGCACAAAAATGATGTTTTTAAAATTCTTTTCTGTCTGTCTGTCTGTCTGTCTGTATGAGCGTCAGGATTTCCGAAGATACTGAACGGATTCATTTGCTGTTTACAAAAAAAGATTAAGCTCAACTCGGGGGAGGCTTTAGGCTATTTTTCATCAAAATCGAATCGCAGATGAAAGAACTATAGTCGTATAAAGTTATTATCAATTATTGCCTAAACGGTTCATAGTACGGTGATGAAACTCAGCACGAGCGTTCTTTGTTACAATTTGAAGAAAGTAATTTTACCATTTTTGCAAATTCCACCTCCAAGGGTATAAAAAAGAAGGGTAAAGTTTGTATGGGACAACGTGATTCCTTGGTCTGATCTACTTCAAATTCGGCTTATAGCATTAAAATCATTATTGATTAAAGATGTGTTTCGTATTTTATAAAAAATTATACTATAACGAGCTAAAAAGGGAATGTAAGATAATTTGGGGAAATTTTTTTCCAGAATTGTTATCAATACTCCTTAAAAAACTTACTCATTATTTTTTATTTAAATTACTTTTAATAGTGACACATTTTTGAACGTTAAATCCGATTGGCATTGTCATTCCTATTTGATGTCCAACAGAGATTGATTTTGTGTTATTGTAAATGTCTTCATGTTGATTAATTAAAGTTTAGTATAAAAAGTTGAACCGGTAGACTTAGACACAGGCTGTTCAGGAATAATTAACGAACTCGCTCTAAGTGTGTACGGTTCATTCAAATAAAACCAACTATTATCAGGGTATTCATCCTTCGACTAAAGACTGTCAACATGATTCTCCAACCAAAGTTTTAATTACCTTGCATAGGTAAAATTTTGCTTGATTTGGACGAAAAACATTCAGGGTTCCGCATCCAAAGGGGTAAAAACGGAACCCTATTACTGAGACTCCGCTGCCCGTCTCTCTATCACCAGGCAGTACCTATCTCATAAGCCGTGAAGTCACGCTCGCATAGTTCCCATCCCACCACGTAGTTCCCGTTCCCGTGGTATATAGTAAGGGAATATAGCCTATGTGACCCGGGGATAGTGTAACTTCCCAGCAGTAAAATAGTTTACAAATGAGTTCAGTAGTGGCGAAGCCTGCATACAATCAAATCTATAAATCTATTCTCTTTATAATATTAGTTTTTTTAACATGAAGAAAATCCTACAGGGATGCTATGCCGAACTCCTACTGACTAAAAACCACACATTTTCTAACTAATTCCTACGATTGGGACTCCGGGTAAGCACTCGGAAGGACGACCCCAGGACTCCCAACAGACCTCGGCTACCACTACGGCCTCGTCTATGGGTGGTTCGGGTGCTGTCCCGCATTTTGATACAATATTAGTTGAGATATATATACCATAGGGAAACATTATTTTACGGCGCAATATTCATGAGAATTCGCTGTCCATCAGTACGTACCTATCTCAGGCTGTCCACGCACGGTACTTATCTTAGGAACCGTGATAGCTAGAGAGTAGATATTTTCACAGATGATGTATTTCTGTTGCCGCTGTAACAGCAAATATTAAAATCAGAAAAGAAGGGGGATCAAGGGGGGCTACCATACAACAATCGTAACTTTTTTTTGCTGTTTTTAGTACCTACGGAACCACTCGCACTTTACCGATTTATTAGATTCACTAGCCGTTCGCGTTCTGAAATATGTCTATCTTATAAGTCAATGACGTATTTAGCTCCGTGTGGCGACGGGGTTCCGTACTGCGAGGAGTACAAATACATCCCGAGAGTGTCGTAAGAGGCGACTAAGGGAACATTTCGCAAAAATATCCATTGCGCAGAGAAGGAAAACCTGAAATAAAACCCGGTTTTCAGTAAAATGACAATCGTTAAGCCAAGTTGAAGACCTTATGGGCGCCTTGAAATATCCCAACTGTCGGGTAGCGGCGACCTGTGCCTGTCCATTTTAACACGGCAATAGGCTCACCAACTATTACGTGAGAGATAAAACTGAAAGGTGAAATGTGGGCGTATACTATACCTCTGCCTCCCTTTCGGGGATAAAGGCGTGACTATTTATGTATGTTTGTGTACGACGTGCGGGCAAGCGCGAGGGGAAGCCAGGTTTGCAGATATTTCCGCCGTAGTATTTATGTAAGGATTTTATTGGGCAGTTTCACGATATTAGGTATTAAATTCTTTTTGGTCTGATTTACTTTTAATTCTAATTTCTAATTTTAAACTAAATGACATTTGTGTGGTATTAATACAGATCAGTGGGTGGCATATCTAATAAAAAATAGTGTTGTGACTGAAATGGATAAGTAATTAGTTAGTTTAGTTTAAAATGGTATTGATGCCGTCTTAGACTATTAAAATTTAGTCAATGATAATAATGTCGGCCCGGGCAACCGGTCAAAATGATGTGATGAGCCGACGATGACGCGAGCGAAGCCGCGGGCACCAGCTAGTCTATAATAACGGTCATCAATGATGACTAATTAGCTGATTACGAAAAATAGCTTAGTAAGAAACAACTTAAAAGACTTCTTGAACCAGAGAGATCCTGCTCTATAACACATTAAGGACCACTCTTACAGTTCAAAAATTTCGACAGTATCCCTTCGGTCCCTTGTCTCAATGACGAAAAATGTTGTAAGAGGAAGGAAACACGTGCGCTGGCAGTTTTAAGTTTCTATTGTATAAACTCCTCTAGTTTATAGCTTGAAACCATTGGAACACAGACAGCTGTTTACCACTGTTCGCTACTATGAAAATTCATCATTACTAATATTGTTGTCAAAGAATACTCGAGCTCATCATTGAGATTAAGATACATGTACGTTCACTGCCAATCATTACCCACGGTAATTTATACTTATATTGTAAGAGAAAAGATTTGAGTGCTTGTTTGCATAGAATAAGCTCCGAAACTACTGAACGGATTTGAAAAAATCTTTCACTGTTGGAAAATTACACTTTTCCTGGGTGATAAGGGTTATATTGTATTCCCGTATCTTCCCACGGTAACGGGAGCTACGCAGGTCAAACCGCGTGACATTCGCTATTATTACATTTAGTAATAATGAACAAGAAACTCTGTAAACACTGTTCATAGGTTTATACCGTTGCGTTGCCAGTAAAACGAGGTAAAACCAATAGTAGGTATAATAAAATTAAACAGTCGTATAGAATAATAAAAAAATGTTTATTTTATTTGGCTCAACAATTTGACCAATTATTCTCCAGGGATTTCAAAGATAAGATTCGGCCTCGAAATTTATCCTACTAATCCTACTAATATTATAAATGTGAAAGTTTGTGAAGATGTTTGGATGTTTGGATGTTTGTTACTCAATCACGCTCCAAGGGCTGAACGGATTTAGCTGAAATTTGGTACAGGGATAGATAGTAACCTGGAATAACACATAAACTACTTTGAATCTCGGGAATATGTTCCCATGGGAAGGGTAACAAGTTTCACGCGGGCGAAGCCGCGCGGAATCATCTAGTAAAAAATAATATTCGAGATGGGTGATTCATTATCATTAGCGTCAGTTATTTCTGCATAATTTGTAGATTAATCATTGGATACAAGTAGCTTAAGATTATGCATGAAAAAATAAAGACAGTTTGATTTTCTTTTCTATTCAGAAATCTAGATATTGTTTTATTTAGGTTAAGGTTACAGAAACTATGTAAACGGCTAGACGTCTATATTTAGCTTTTGCGCAGAGTCTTTTAGATTGGCTATATTTTTAGTCTCTTCGAGGGATACATTTTAATTTTTGCTTGGTCCGGTAAGGGGGATGGTTTGATTAGCAGACATGGTTGATATTACACCCTTTATTGAGAAAAGACTGGTTATTAATGTGTAAGAACCTATGCCTGGTGGAGCAGTTGAACTTTGAGCTGGAGATCGCGACTTAGCAACGTAAGGTACGACAAACTTTTACAAGACAGATATGTGTTCGGGTGGGACTGAATGCGAGCTAACAAATGGTTGGCATGTCAAAAATTACAATTGGAAAACATGAACTACAATAGAATTGATTGATAACCAGTTTTTAATATGTTAATGCTGTCAGAGATGACTTAGGATAGCGTAGCTACGGTTTGAGTTGTATGTGTTTTACTAAAATTATATTTTTGTTCCAGGAATACAGTAACTTCAAGGTATCTTTCTTCAAAACTATCCCAAGCCATCTCTGACGGCATTACACTTTATGCCAAGTTTGAGCCAAATTCGTTTTACGCGTAGAACGAATTTGGCTCAAACTTGGCATAAAGTGCCAATATAAGTTGATGTAAACTTTACGCAAAGCAGGTAAATGGTTGTGTTTGCTTTGTTGCTTCTAGGCAAGTAATATAAAATAAAGATAGGTACCTACCTGCTATGGCACACGACATTATAAGGAAAACTATCATCACTAACTTTATCTACGTGTTATTTTAAAAAATCCATCTAAAAAGTTTGTATCATTCACGTGCTCTTGCAAACTCTAGCTCGGTGTTTTATTATAATTTGAACTCAACAATACACCAACACGAGGTTATAATAATATAAAGCTTGATAAATAATGGCCAAGCAGTGAGTAAGATTTCCCTCGCGAGCTACGTGAGTAACGTCTACGAATTTTGGCCACGTGTTACGTGAACCTTTTACATGTTTCGTATTCATGATACATATGAATAAGTTAATCACTTAAATGGAATTATTCATTTTTTTTTGGGTAGATAAATCATACTTTCTATGATGCAAAGAAGTGAAACTTAAGGTCGATTCTAAATCTTTCTTGATATTCTGTTTTTTAAAACTTCTACCACTGATGTAATATCAGCTGTAAACAAATTATTAAGACATTATGCACTTTTGCTTTATCATTTTGTACTTTATTCTACTGTGCAATAAAGTACAAGTGATAAAGCAAAAGTGCATAATGTGTTAAAACAAGTTCCACCAAGTGCCAACAATCAAGAGTATTAATGAAATTTTTAAGTCCTGAAAACAATAAGAAAAAGTATAAATTTTGTATATTTCATGCTTATCAACTTTAAAATACTAATACTTACTATAAACGAGAGAGTGTATTTGTTTGTTTGTTCTTTTATCAAAATTTCGGTGTCCAATATCACGTAAGAGTCACGTGAAAATGGATATGACTCCAGGGTGTCCATCTTTTTTTCAGTAAAAATGTGTAGTTTGGTCCCACGGGAAACAAGTTTTATGCCAAATCAAGCCTATCATAAATGTAGACGCGGTTCTCTATCTAAAATATTAGTATACTTCATGTAGTATGTGTGATACCAGAAAATAACGCGTTATTGGACTAAATCTGTGTACAGTCGTGGCTCACAGGTTTTTTGAGGATATACAAACGATATACGGTTTGAATTCCCAGAGCGCTGCAAAAGGCTGTCACAAACGACACGTTGCGCGATAAAACTGGAAAATATAAGCATATTGTATTTGGAATGTAAAGCTCTGCTGACGATGCAGGCTGTTCCATGATGTTGTATGTTTTTTTTGTTATTATTGAGCAAAAATGGTAGAAATTATATTTCTACTTTCATTTCAAAAACTTAATTTCAAATCCCAATTGTTCATACCCACATAACAGAAAATTGGGGGCCTCAGCTTTTATAATGAATTGGTGATAGCTAGATAAACCCTACAGGTTCAAGTAGGTCGTAAGCACTCGAATAGTTCCGAACCGCTTACGTACACTCAAGCACATGGTGAAACTATCGCTAACTGAAACCCTCTGCTAAATTACTCGAATAACCCTTAAGATGTCGAAGAGTTGCTAACTGAAATTTTAGAGGGAATGCAAGCCAGCTATTAGTGTCTTAATCACTTATAAAGTACTACGACACTGTAAGTTAGGAGTATTTGGTTACTTATTATGTAATCGTAGACAGTAGAGTTCAATATGTCGAAATTTGCATGGTACTGATGAAAATTCTTCTTAACGTACTCGTCACAGGGAGTAAAAATTTGTAACCACTTTATTAGTTTGTAAGTTACTCACCAACTTACTCAGAGGGAGCTTGCAGAGGACTCTTTCCCAGGGCGCCTTTACTCAGAGTTTCCAGTGTGTGTGCAAGGGTAGGCTAGGGCTCTAACGAAAACAATGCAGAGAGGTGTACACACATATATTTAGTAGGTTCACTGAGCTACAGAGACAGTAAGAAGTTATACATTAAAAGACATTATATATACTAGATATTAGCAGGTACTACAGGTTATTACATTTAAGCAGCTATACTACACGATCGGATAGGTAGAAAGGTACTGGCCTTCGTGCTGAGGTGAGAGCGACGCCGGTTTTTTGTATTAGATAGAATAGCTTCTGGACGTTTCACTAGCATGGCTGAATGCTCAAAAATCTATAGCCGTATTTGGACAACGTCATTTTTAAAACGCCTAGAAATATTGAGGTAGCGGGTAGGAATCAGTTAAAATAATTTTATTTAGTCGAAGCCGAAATATTTTTTATGTTTACAAAACATAAATGATTCTCTTTGAAATCATGTTGATTACGAGGGATAAAAAATCTTGACTGCGTATGTTTCGGACGCGTTTATTAAGAAACGCCACCCTATTTTCACAGAAACGTGTCGAGAGACTTGATTATGTAGAAAAAATTATATTAGTGTATTCAAGGCATCGCTGTTTTAAGATCTTTTTATGTGAAAATATCTGACGACCATTAAAAGAAGAACTAAGGTCATGTACTTTTGTAGTTTCAAGTTCTGGAAATATTATTTATTTATATTAAAAATACATTCTTAAGACTGTGATCTTGTGAGACCGGTGATGCCGTTCGCCGGAAACCGCATGTATTTTTTCAGGCTTCAAGAAGGAGAAGTATGACTTCTATGAAGTAGGAATCACGTGCTTTGATGAAGAATTCCAAGTCTCTATGTTACTTCAAATATTATCGGGTCGCTTACTTCGATGCAAGACACTTCCGACTACTTCTGACAAGCATATTTTAAGCCTACTGATATGACATCATAACAATAATTGTCAGAACTTACGTCTTTATAAAATGTGACCTTACCTAAAATACCAGGGTCACAGAAACAACACAGAGGTTTAAATTTGATACGTGTACTAATCCCTATCTAACACAACAGCAGGCATATTGTAGCTTCATGGCATCAAATAGCTAAGCCTATATTTAGCAAATTGCCAGTTCAGTGCTTTTGCTTTATTTCTGGGATTACCATAATACGCCAGTTTTGCTTTAGTACGCGATAGCTGCATAATTAGCGTATATTACGATTCCATTAAAGTTTCTTTTGAGTAACTGTAGCGAACTTTAATTGTTGTTGATTGAAGACATCTTACTTATAAATAAATAAAATAAATAAATAAATGTTTATTGCAAAACTTCAGAACAGCTTTTTACCCATTAACTTTGCATCCATAAAATGCAATTAACAGACCTTACGAGTACCACAAACAATATAATACGACAAAAAATTAGCGAAAGCATTATAAACCAATAAGCAGCGGACCCGGCTTTATGGGCCCCCGACACGACCATGCCTTGCAACCGCCAATCACGTGAATGGAAGTTGCTTCAGTGTGCTTGATTTCTTTGCATGGCTGTGTGCATCGACGTATATGTACACTATCGACGTATATGTACACCTTCTTACTAATATTATACTTCTTACTGTATACTGTACTTCTTACTAATATTATAAATGACTAGCTGACCCGCGCAACTTCGTTTGCGCCACATAAGAGAGAGTATTACCTGTTCCCGTCGCATTTACTCCCGTCACGTTGCGTTTACTCCCGTAGCGTCTCGTCGTTAATATTCAACACTACGTGAGAGAGAGAGAGAGAGAGAAAGGTTTGTCGTCGCGTGTATTCCCGTCGCATTATTTTTAAGAACAATTTAGTTTACGAAAGAGGTATCCCGTGGTATTATTGTAGAAAAAATTTAATGCCATTAAAATGGTTATTGTGTTTAATTTACTTCTTAAAAAATTTACTTAGCACAAAGTTAGTATAATCTGATTTATCAGATATCATCCTTACTAATATTATAAATGCGAAAGTAACTCTGTCTGTCTGTCTGTCTGTCTGTCTGTCTGTCTGTCTGTCTGTCTGTCTGTTACGCTTTCACGCCTAAACGGCTGGAGCGATTGAGATGAAATTTGGTATGGGGATAGTTCGAGGCCCTGAGAAGGACATAGGCTACTTTTTAACCGACTGCGCAAAAGGAGTGTTATGATTTTATGCGATAACGACTTTCACGCGATAACGACTTTCACGCCTAAACGGCTGGAGCGATTGAGATGAAATTTGGTATGGGGATAGTTCGAGGCCCTGAGAAGGACATAGGCTACTTTTTAACCGACTGCGCAAAAGGAGTGTTATGATTTTATGCGATAACGACTTTCACGCGATAACGACTTTCACGCCTAAACGGCTGGAGCGATTGAGATGAAATTTGGTTTGGGGATAGTTCGAGGCCCTGAGAAGGACATATGCTACTTTTAAACCAACTGCGCAAAAGGAGTGTTATGATTTTATGCGATAACGACTTTCACGCGATAACGACTTCTACTCGGCTGAAGTCGCGTCAACAGCTATTTAATGTAAATAAGCTTAAAGAATGTAAATATTCAATCACGCTACTTAGCCTAGAGGCTTGGCAGAGAAGTATTAAAATCTATAGGTATACTATATTCTGGGCAAAAGACATGCTTACGAAATAGGTTTAGTTTAGTTTTTACATGCGGATAGTTTTATATAAGCTTCATAATTATAATTATCACGCTACTACTAAGTCTAGGGGTTTGGCAGAGAACAATTGAATTCTGTATGTAGGTATGTGGGAGTAAAAACCCAAAAGCGTCTAGATTCTAGATCTTATTTAGTATCATACATAATATTATAGTCACGCCGTTATCCCCAAAGGGGTAGGCAGAGGCATAGTATAAGCCCACATTTGACCTTATAGTTTTACGTCTCACGTAATAGGTGGGAGCCTAATGCCGTGTTGAAATTAAAATTTTTTTCAAGCCGCCCATGAGGCCAACTTGACTTTTAATGATTGTCATTTTACTGACAACCGGGTTTCATTTCGCGATTTCACTGCCATTATGTTCAGTAACTGTTTGAAAATCAAATAATTGTCTCACTGTTTCCTGGTGGCAAGGCAACCCTCTCTTCTGCTAGCTTTTTTTTCTTGCACGGCTGCTATGCCGGATCCTACCGACTCAAAAATCTCACGTATCCTGCCTAACAGCCTACGGTTGGGAGCCCTAAGTAACCTATCGGAAGGCTACTCCAGGACTCCCATCAGACTTACGACTACCCACTTAGGGGGGAGGGCGTGAACCCCTCGCGTCACGCTGTCGTCTAGGGCCTGCTTCTGTAAGGACGGTGAGCGACCTCCTCATCGACCTCAGGCCCCCGATCATGTAGGCCGATAGTCTTAGGCGAAGACATGTCGCCGGCGCTCCCGCCGCCGATTGCGGAAATCGGGTGGGAGAGTTCTCTCCCGCCACCTACCCGCCGCCTCTTTCACGAGCATGTCCTGCTCGCAGAAAGATGCAGCGCAGTCCCACTTACTCCCGCTGGAGATCATGGTCTCCAGCGAGAGAGTGTCCACGTCCAGAACTGCCCCGAGGGCCGCCCACGCCTTGCACTCCACCAATGTGTGAAGCGCTGTGTCCTCGCTGCGCTACTCGCAGTGCTGGCACTCGGCCGTCTTTTGCTAACTTTAATACCAATGAAAGGCAATCTCAACATCTCTGTTTGTTTGTTTAGTAATTCATCAACAATTTTGATCATATATGAATTCAATAGCAAAATAAAACGTTTACTTTTACATGCAGCGATGTGGTATTCACAATTAATACTGTCCTGAGGTAACTGACAGCCTTGAATCACTGGTGCAGTGTAGAAAAATGGTTTTTTTAATATATTAACTTTTTATATAATATATTAAATTTTAAGTCGCCACTGATGGAAAGCCCTGACCCATCTAGCGATTGGGGGCCACTTTCACTGTTCGTAAGACTTAAATTCATTTAATAAACCGAATCTACCAAGGTGAGGAAAAGAGTTCTTCAACTTAACTCCACCCTCTCCTCTCGACCTTAAATAACACGGGCCCAGGTACCACTCGCATGCTGTGAAAAGACTCTTCGCCAGAACCTAGCAATGCAAAAATCGTTTCTCTTTCGAATTATAGCAATTTGAAACCCTCTGTCAGCGTGTATCTTCTCTTAAATCGCCAGGTTTTTAAGCAAAGCATGAAAATATCACAACACCCAATGTTGTATTGCGCCTACAACATTATGTATGACTTTCCTCACGTTAAAGAAAAACCATCTAGCGCATAGCTCCCCGGGTAAGTTGAAGGATGTCCTAAATTTGTCCCCACATTTTGGTTACGACTTATCTTAGAGGCTTGATATAATACATTTCAAACTTTGCTTATAACATAATTTCCACGCGAACGAAGTCGCGGGTAACAGCTAGTTGAATATAATACTGAAATCAGTGCCCAGTAAAACTATGTAGGCTTAGGAAGACATTATTAATCTCTCTCATAGTCATATTGGCACTGACTTCAGTATTACATTTAATGATATCTGATAAATCAGAATATACTAACTTTGTGCTAAGTAAATTTTACTTTTCAGTTATTAGTTTTGTTTGAAGTCGGTTTCTTTTTTGTTCAATTTTTTTTTTTCACTAAATTTAGTGTCGTGTGGACTGAAAATCTATCTATCTAGGTGTAAAGTTCTCGACAGTACAAATTAATCAAACCCAAACACAAAGTAAATGCTGTATATCGTAAGGGAATTCTCTCTACTGTCTATCGTCTCCATCATCAGATCGACTCCAGGCCTTCATTAAATTGTACTACTTTAAGGCCCTTAATAAAAAAAATTACAAACGCCCTAGATGCCCCTACAATTTTTAAAAGTTCCTTTCTATTTCTCCAGGATGCCATAATCAGATCCTGGCTTCCTCAAAATGGGACTATCTATTTTAGAACGAAAAAAAAATTTTCAAATCGGTCTATAAACGACGGAGTTCTGCGCGAAAAAACATAAAAAAAAATGGTTGAATTGAGTAACCTCCTCCTTGTTTGAAGTCGGTAAAATAATATTAGTCACGCAGCATACGCAACGAAGTTCTCAAAAGGAATAACTTTTCCCCCGTTTTTGAAACATTTACTATTACTGCTCCGCTCCTATTCGTTTTAGCGTGATGCTATATAGCCTATGACACTCCGCAATAACGTAGCTTTCTATTGGTGAAAGAATTTATAAAATCGGTTTAGTAGATTCCGAGATTACCCCTTACAATTTAACCAATATACAAACACACAAACTTTACCTTTTTTTTTTTTTTTTTTTTTTTTATACCACTAAGGTGGCAGACAAGCATACGGCCCACCAGATGTACCGGTGGTCACCGCAGCCTATGGACGTTTGCAACACCAGAGGCGCCACACTCGCGCTGCGGACCCTGTAAAAACCTTCTAAGACCCCTCTTGAAGAACCCCATACTGTAGGCGTTTGGGAAAACCGAGGCAGGGAGATCATTCCACAACCTAAGCGTGCGCGGTAGAAAGCCCCTATCGGATCTAACCGTGCTCGAGCGCTCCGGATGCAACATGTGAGGATGAACACCCTGTCTGTGGCGAGCGGTGCGATGATAGAATGTAGCCGTAGGCATCATGTCAAACAATTCCTCAGAGCACAAACCGTTATACAGCCGGTAGAATACACACAGAGAAGCAAAGTCTCTCCTGTCACTAAGAGGTTCCACATAACCATAAAAGGATTCATAATGTGGTAACTTTTTGTTTGCCCTTGTGTCGTACAAATTATGCTCAGCACGCTCCATTGTATCGTATGTGTTCTAGTTATAATAACATTTGTAATGAGATAGATATATTTGGCGCATCGGTTGGTTCAATGAAAAAGTACACTTCAACAGGCTCGTAAAGGAAAGCTACACGTTGTTTGGTGGCGTGGAGACTGATTGATAAACTTTGTATGTAGTTTTAAGTTTAAAATGTTAATATTTTAGTTTATATTTGAACGTAGTGTTCACTTCGAGAAGGGCATACGCAAACCTTGTAAGATGTTTTTATTTTGTTATGTTAAAGATACTTTAAAGCGTGTGTCCAGTTTAGTGAACCGTTAATAAAAAAAAAAAAAAAAAAAAAAAAAAAAAAAAAAAAAACCTGCAAGTATGGGATCGCCGACAACTCTCATAGCACGCCTTTGCACCGAGTCAAAAGGATGAAGCTGGTATTCAGGTGCCCCCGCCCAGAGGTGACAGCAGTACTCCATGTGCGGCCGCACTTGCGACTTGTAGAGAAGCAGTGTTTGAGCCGCAGTAAAGTACCGCCGCGCCCTACTGAGCACTCCGAGCTTCTTGGACGCCAGCCTGGCCTTGTCCTCCAAATGACTTCGGAACTGAACGACATTGGAGATCTCAACACCAAGGATCCCTATACTTTCGGAGATGGTGAGTGACGTGCCCTGAAATTGTGGCGCCACAGTAAATGGGGTTTTCTTAGCAGTGAATACACATACTTGAGTCTTGGTGGGGTTGAATTGGACAAGATTTTGTCTTCCCCAATCGGACACTCTAGAGAGAGTAGCCTCGATTTCGGACACAAGTTTTTCACGACTTTCCTCCACTACAGCTCGAGAGATACCGGGACGGCCCGTGTAACATGTGTCACCCGTACTGTCGTCTGCATAACAATGAATGCCGTCAATGGACAACATGTCATTGATATGCAGCAGAAACAAAGTGGGGGACAACACTGAGCCTTGTGGTACTCCAGCGTTTATGGCCATGCATTCAGAACAGCTGCCGTCAACAACGGCCCTGATGCTTCTACCGGCCAGAAAGCTGGACACCCATCCACATAAATTCTCGGGCAATCCATAGGAGGGCAATTTCGTTAGAAGACCACGGTGCCAGACCCGGTCAAAAGCTTTAGAGATGTCAAGGCTCACTGCTAGAGCCTCGCCTTTGCTCTCAATAGCCGCCGCCCATCGGTGTGTGAGGTACACGAGAAGATCGCCTGTCGAGCGACCGTGACGGAAACCATACTGTCGATCACTGAGCAGGTCGTGTTCCTCAAGGTACCTCAGGAGCTGTGCATTAATTACACGCTCCATCACCTTTGATAATAGGGAGGTGACAGCTATAGGCCTGTAATTGGCCGGGTCGGTCCTGTCACCTTTCTTGGGCACAGGATGCACGTAAGCGGTCTTCCACGACGCCGGGACTTTTTTCGTGGAGTAGGAAAGCGTGAAAAGACGTGTAAGTACCGGACACAACTCCGCACCACACCGCTTAAGCACCACCGCGGGAATGCCGTCCGGCCCACTCGACTTATGCACGTCAAGGGTATGAAGCTCCCGCCTGACATCCCGCTGCCTGAATTTAATTTCTGGCATTGAAGTGCCACACCAGGGGACGTCAGGCGGCAGCGCACCTCCATCGTTCATGGTCGAGTTGGAGGCAAAGATAGAGCCCAAAAGGTCGGCTTTCTCCTTGGCACTCTGGGCCAGACTACCGTCCCGTTTCTGCAGGGGTGGTAATCCTGACCGACAGAAGTTTCCCTCGGCAGCTTTGGCAAGCGACCAGAATTCACGACTTCCAGAAGGGTAGCCGGCTAGTCGCTCACCAATTCTGCCGACGAAATCGAACTTTGCCCTGGCAATTGCTCGTTTGCTGGCCCTCGAGGCGGCATTCAGCTTGCGTTTCACTTCAGATATGTTAGGATCAGAATTTTTGCGAGCCGTGGTCCAAGCCCTGTAGACAGACTCTTTCAGCTTTCTAGCTTCTCTGCAAGACCGATTAAACCACGGTCGCTTTTTTTCCCCTGCAGGGATCCAGCGGTTAGGAATGTAGCCTTCCATACCTGCCAAGATCCCCTCAGCAACTGCTGCAGAGCAGGTGTCCAGATCGTCTGATGTGAAGCAAAGCCGCCTCCACGGGTACGATGCAAAGAACTCACGCAGTCCATCCCAGTCTGCCGACTTATAGTGCCACACATGTCGCCACTCCTTGGGCCGGCGTGGTTCCGGCCTTGCTAGTGGCACTCGCGCCCGAACAACACAGTGATCTGATGAGCCAAGAGGCGCATCCACTGAAACAGTATATCCGTCCGGACGCGTAGTCAGCAGCAGGTCCAGCAACGAACTCTTTTCGTTCTCCCGGTCCGGTATTCTCGTGTGAGATTTGACCAATTGGGAGAACCCATAGGTCAGGGCAAATTCATGAGCAGCTTTCCCCGCAAAGTTAGTGATCCGAGAACCTAACCAGTCAACGTGGTGACCATTGAAGTCTCCCATAATCACTATCTCTGCGGAGGGATACCGCTCAATGACTTTGTCAGTCGATCTTTGCAGGTGTTCAAAGAGACGGACCGTGTCCGCGTCACCGCTATGAGACCTGTAAATGCACGCGTAGATCCGAGTGTGGCCCCCGTGATCCACGCGCGCCCACAATACTGACAGGTCCCTGTCTTCCAGGCCCTTGAGACGGCGACAGCAGATATCATCCCGGACGAACATGCATACCCCAGCCTGTGCCTTGAAGTTAGCCTCAAGCTTATAGCCGGGGTACATCAAGTAGGATGTATCAACCGGACATGAAATCTTCGTCTCCGTCAGGAAAAACAAATTAGGCTGCTTAGTTTCCAAGTGGTTGTGGATTGCGTTAATGTTGGAGTGCATTCCCCTGATGTTGCATAAATCCACAACAAGTGTGGACTTCGACGAAACCGCTGTGGATACCTTATTCTTTGTTTTTCTTGCCATGATTGTGAAATAAAAGGGGATATAAGAAGGTAGGGGGTGCCTAGGTACCGGTGGCGCAAGAGACTAAGCGAGCCTCATATTCTCCAAAGGCAGGCACAGGTAATGCGGTGCATTGTCACGGCGCACGGAAGGGCCCCCGGTCCCCCCCCGATGCGATGGCCGCGTCCACTCCGGTATCCTTCTCCGGCACGACCACAGCACCAGAGACTTTTCACAAGCTGCTGGTTCAGCCTCCTGGGGCGGAGATTAAGTAATCCCCAGGTTCGGGTCCCGTACAGCCTGCGGGCGGTCAGCGGTCAACCGTTTCACCGGGTCTCCCTGACCGCCGTACCAATACTCCGCGCCTATGCCAGCCAATAGAGACAGTTGAGACTCTGGTCTCACCGTCACCGGTACAAAGTAACCCCAATGAGCACTGGGACCCTGCTCACCGACGGAGAACATAACCCAGCATGGAGCCAGGTTACTATTACCGCGGTCTTCTGCAGGGTGGAGGTACTGCCCCAGGCGGGCTGCTCAACGAACGGAGTACCGTTATGCCCTTCCTCCTAATAATACCTCTTTATAATCTAATATATATATATAATAACGGGTGATTTTTTAAGAGGTATAGGATTTGATTTTTTAAAAATTCACAAAAAAATTGAAAAATTTGATGAAATCTTTATTGGAATCGATAGAACGATCAATATAATTTAATGTTTGAAGATGATTTCATGCAAATGCTGGCCGCGGCTCCGGTTTAAATGGCCCATTCGCAAGGCCCAATTTCGGCACACTCTCTCCAACATATCAGCCGGTATATCACGAATAAATGCTTCAATATTGGCTCCCTGTGCGTCAATCGTTGCTGGTTTATCCCTGTAGCCATGAACCTTAACATGGCCCCACAAGAAATAGTCCAAAGGTGTTAGATCACACGATCTAGGCGGCCAATTGACGGGCCCAAAACGAGAGATAAACTGTTCACCGAAGGCGACTCTCAATTGGGCCATTGTTTCGCGTGCCGTGTGGCATGTGGCACCGTCTTGTTGAAACCACATGTCAGGCATGTCCAATTGTTCCATTTTGGGCAAAAAAAAAACTACAATCATCACACGGTAGCGATCGCCATTCACAGTAACGTTTCGGCCAGTGTCGTCTTTGAAAAAGTACGGCCCGATGATGCCTGCATTTTGATAGTAAAATTCTATAATTTGCAAGCGTTGTTCGTTCGTAAGTCGATTCATGGTTAAATTAATGACCAAACTGAACAAGTTTCACAATGACACAAGACACGATTCACGCGTGATCTGTCAAAAACAGTGTTGCCAAAAAGATACCAGCAAAAAAATCACCCGTTATATATATCTATATATATAAAAATCAATGCCACTTTTCGTTGTAATTTTATAACTCGAGATCGGGGTCACCTATCCAAACCAAATGTTTAGGCTTTGTTCGGACTATTTAGTAGATGGTTTATGTGAAGTTTGCACAAAATCGGTCGCGCGGTTCTTCATTTATCACGCAAACGAAGTTGCGCGGGTCAGCTAGTATTAGTATAGATGATATCTGATAAATCAGAATATACTAACTTTGTGCTAAGTAAATTTTATTTTTCAGTTTTTAGTTTTGTTTGAAGTCGGTTTCTTTTTTGTTAATTTTTTTTTTTTTTTACTATTTTTAGTGTCGTGTGGACTGAAAATCTATCTATCTAGGTGTAAAGTTCTTGACAGTACAAATTAATCAAACCCAAACACAAAGTAACTGCTGTATATCGTTAGGGAATTCTCTCTACTGTCTTTCGTCTCCATCATCAGATCGACTCCAGACCTTCATTAAGTTGTACTACTTTAAAACACTTAATAAAAAAAATTACAAACGCCCTAGATGCCCCTACAATTTTTAAAAGTTCCTTTCGATTTCTCCAGGATGCCATAATCAGAACCTGGCTTCCTTAAAATGGGACCACCTTGGGAGTATATATATTCGAACGAAAAACAAAATTTTCAAATCGGTCTATAAACGACGGAGTTCTGCGAGACTGAAAATCTATTTATCTAGGTGTAAAGTTCTCGACAGTACAAATTAATCAAACATAAAAAAAAATTTAAAAAACGGGTGAATTGAGTCCTCCTTGTTTGAAGTCGGTTAAATAATATTAGTCACGCAGCACACGCAACGAAGCTCTCAAAAGGAATGACTTTTCCTCCGTTTTTGAAACATTTACTATTACTGCTCCGCTTCTATTCGTTGTAGCGTGATGCTATATAGCCTATAACACTCCACAATAACGTAGCTTTCTATTGGTGAAAGAATTTTTAAAAGCGGTTCAGTAGATCCCGAGATTACCCCTTACAATGTAACAAATATACAAACACACAAACTTTACCTCTTTATAATAGTAGTACAGACTACCTCTGTGGTGCAGTCGATAGTGATACCGCCTGTGGCGCTGGAGGTCGTGGGTTCGATTCCCACCTGAGACAAATATTTGTGTGACCCATAAATGTTTGTCTCAAGAGTCTGGGTGTTTCTATGTATAATATGTATGTATTTACATGTAAGTATACATGTAAGTATTAATATCCGTGGTCTGATACCCATAACACAAGCAAGTTATTCCTAGCTTACTTTGGGATCAGATAGCGTTGTGTGAAATGTCCGTAAATATTTATTTATTTTATTTATTTATTTAAATGCGAATGTTTGAGAATGTGGATGTTTGTTACTCTTTCACACTTGAACGACTGAACGGATCAGGCTGAAATTTGGTACAAGAATTCATTATAGTCTGGAATAACACGCTATACCATACCTTATTCTAAAAATGGGCATTTAAAGGTTAAATCAGTGCTACAGAGTTAGTAGTATAGCAAAGACAAAGCAGTGAGAAACAAATAGTTTTGAGGCATAAAATCGATTAAAATAAGTCTGAAAGAAAATATACTGAAACTTTCTCAGATCACCGATAAAACTAAAAAAAAACACTTGAAAACTTAGACAGTTTCCTTTATAAACATAAAATTAACTCCTTTGAAAGTTGAAAAAAGGAGCATGGCGACTGGAAAAATGCATTTTTTCGCTAGCGTGAAAAGTGTTTTTCAAATACGAATTTGTCTTTTTCACAGAATTCATTGATACTGGATTGATAGGTTTCATTCCAGTCCGTTAACTTTATTTTGTTTGTTTGCTGTTTTTAAACTGAATATTCACATTTCTCCTTTTTGATTACTTTTTTTAAATATAACGTAAGAAATCAGGGAATAAGTATGAATTTAGCGTTGGAGAATACAAAATAGAGTATCTTGTATAAAATGCATTTTTTCGCTAGCGTGAAAAGTGTTTTTCAAATACGAATTTGTCTTTTTCACAGAATTCATTGATACTGGATTGATAGGTTTCATTCCAGTCCGTTAACTTTATTTTGTTTGTTTGCTGTTTTTAAACTGAATATTCACATTTCTCCTTTTTGATTACTTTTTTTAAATATAACGTAAGAAATCAGGGAATAAGTATGAATTTAGCGTTGGAGAATACAAAATAGAGTATCTTGTCGTATAAAGTACCTATTCGTAGATTTAGAACTAAATTCTGACTGATGGCAGACCCATGTAAGTCAAACTACGATTAAATGGAGCTATTTTCTGTAAACATTATTAATGGGTAGTCACTGTTGCCCTTAACTGTACATGCACTGAGTGCTGAATCAATTTCACGCGCCGTGAAGCTGCACTGTCATAATCATAATAGTAGAGTAAATATTATATAAGGTGCGTGCGTGGGACAGCTGCAGCTGGGCTTTAGAGAAAATGAATATCTTTGGGAAATTTATAATTTTATTTTCAAGAAACAATGTAGGTAGGTATTTTTTGCAGAAGGAAATACATTTATTATATTTAAACGCTGTAAAAGACTATGTTTGTGACCGTACTTCATTAGTCACATCGACCTATTCGCACTGATATGTCATGGCTCTACCACCCATTGCACAAGTACCTGTGTTATTAATAAAATGAAATTTGTAATTTCAATCTTGTTTTAACCCGAACTGTCGAAGAAAGCAGGGTAATGTTTTTCGTGACTATGTATGTATGTATGTCCATTTCTTTCTTACGCTCTACAGCCTTAACAAATTGACGGATTTTGACATGCGATGTGTCATTTGATAGGTCGTGATTGTGTAAGTGACACAAGGTATATTAAAATTTCAAGAAAATCAAAATGGCAGACTTTTGGCGCTGAAATGAGAACCTTGATTTTTTTTACTGCACGCTCTACAGCCTGAACGGCTTGACGGATTTTGACATAGAAGGTGTCATTTGATTCGTCGTGATTGTGTGAGTGACGCCAGGTATAATAAAATTCCTAGAAAATCAAAATGGTGGATTTTTGGCGCCATAATTATTTGATTGCGATGGACACAAAAACTACTGAATCGATTTTGATGCGGTATTATTAGTTTATAAGGTCTTTCCCCGACTTAAAATCTTACATTTGTTTGATTGCAATCGATTGAGTAGAACCGGAAATGTGACCAAAAATATATCTAATAATTAAAGTTTAATTTTGGTTATGTCCCTTCACTATACGAAAATTAATAACTCCACTACTAACATCACTAAAAAGTTTTAAATAAACTCAATTATTAATAATACAAAACCCGACTGCAAAGTAAAAATACAACTGAAAAGCAAAAATCAAGCTCTATATTTCTTTGGTGATTTTCTTTGGTTCCTTACTGTTTTACCTTGTCGTCAACGTTAGCAGGCGGGAACAAGCTATGGGAACATTTAGAAGCTATAATGTAAACCACCACTCGCTTGACATAGCCTGTTACCGCCTGCAATTGTTGTTGACAAAGTAAAACTATAAGTAGCTAAAGAAAATCACAAAAGAAATGTAGAGCTTGTTTTTTTGCTTTTCAGTTGTATTTTTATTTTGCAGTCGGTATTTTTTTTCGTTTTTTTGTATTATTTTAATAATTAAGTTTATTCCAAATTTCACTAAACGAAAACTCTCTTCGAAATTCCTAGTCAGTTCAATGAAAATTCTAAAAGCCTGTAAATTATTTTATTAAAAAGTTAACAGCTCTAATTTCATACAACCATCGTTGCTGACGGCGTATAACTTTTGAGTAGTGCAGGAAGGTAGGACAACACTATCGCTTATAATAAATAGCCGTAATAATTTAGCCGGACAATGTCCTAAACATACCGTTTATCATTGTGACTGTGTAAACGTTTGGGTTAAGCACGTTTTTCCTGTTCAGGCTTAGCTTCTATTACATTAATATATATGTGACCTCCTTGTGAATGGGTATCGCAAAATCGACTGAACAACAATCATACGATGCTTCTTCATTAGTTGGAATGGTGAAGGAAATAAGTACGTCTTCAGCACGAGTTCTCTAAGAACGGATTTCATATTTGCCTTGTCTATTCTGGTGCAACCTGTTCGTTGCCTCTAAAATATTTCTCATTTTAGTAATTGGTGAACAGTGGATTCACTGCTTCCCATGACATTGATTCATCAAATGAAAGTATTGTCCTATGGCAGTCTTCTGCTGGACGTAGTCCTCTCCCAAATTACGCCACTATACACGGTGCTGCATCTTCCGCATCAATCACTCCCTGCAACCTTTATCGTATCGTCGCCCTTGGTTCATCTGGCATGGACATGATAATTATTTTAACGACATTGATAACTTTTGGTCTGAAAGTAAAATACTGTCTTTTGTCAACTATATCACTAACACATTACTCGTCGATAAGACCTTTAAGAGCTTGGAGTAGAGTAGTATTGACTGAAAACGTATTATACGGATTTGTAAAAATGTAATGTATTTTTTTTAACAAATCAGTACATTACGTCACATTAAAAAAGCATTCACGTACCTAGTATTTAAACCATAGATTTAGAATGTACAAGATAAACAGTGTCAGATAGAAAACGAAACCAAAAAAGAAACATCTATGTGTGAAAATGAATATATGAATATCTATATATGTTATTTAATATCAAATTCACACACTGAACTCGACACCATCGTAGAAAATATTAAATTTTCCATTTTATTCGTAAGATCACTACAGAATATTGTAAAATATGAATGACATATTATCACCACGGGTGCTAGGGTGATAAATTCAGAGTACACAAGTTGCTATCTCTTTTCCTCTCGAGCTATGTGTACTGGTAAATGAGGTCTCGCTCGCACGCTATGTGTACCTATTGAGAGTAGCGAAAAATTCTAAATCTATGCTTTAAACGGAACACTCATTAAATACGTGAACGTCAGTCAGTTACTACAAAACTCTCAGTATACAATATTTATACCTGAATGCTCAAAATAATTGTCTCTTGGCTGTGCCACCGACCCACAAATTGGTTTCTCGACACAAAACCTCGTTATAACCCTCTTAGTACATTTCTCGACGAAGGGAAATCTATTTAGGGTTGATACATCCCTGTAACATCGTCAAGTAATAATCTTATTAGGATGGTAACGTAGTTGGACGTGAGAAGGGACACGGATCTATCCTTATACTCGTACTGTGCCAATCCCTCATGCTCAAGGAAGGGTTATAAACTTATTATACACTGTAGAATGATACATGTATACAATGTTTTTGTTGGGATATCAACTGCTTATGAATATTGTTGGCGATATAACGGAATTGTTGAAGATTTAAATAACAGAGTTGGATATCTATATCTATACATGTAATAAAACTGTTGAGGGTCGAGAGTTTGTACATGGAAGATATTTAAAAAAAAATTAATTGTAGGGCATTCTCTGTGTCATGCTCCGCAGCAGAACCACTTTGACTACATTATGTACAAGTTTCAGGATAAAATGTAGATAATGTCTATATTTTTGTAGCTTAATATCAAAAATTGTATATTGTTAGTTTCTTGGGAAATATCAATTCAAAGTGGTCATGCTACAGAGCATACTCTCCAGCAGGACCACTTTAAATAGTGGTTATTTCACGCTGATTGTGCACAGGTCATAATATAAACAAATGTATATTTATTGTATATCAAGATAACATCTACAATTTTAGATAAATAGGTACTTACTGATTTTTAGTAACATGTAAATATTTTATCGGAAAGCGCCTGCTATGAATTTGTTAGCAAATAACAAGATTAATACTAAATAAAAATTTGTATATCAAGATAACAACATCTGCAAATAATTTACTATTATTTATTAAATTTATTTCTATACTGCACACAAATCGTGGTAGGTCTGGACGTGGACATTCTCACCATGGTGCGAGCCATGCTCTCCAGCGGGAGTAAGTGGGACGGCGCCGCTTCTTTCTGCGAGCAGGTCATGCTCGTGAAAGAGGCGGCGGGGTGGGAACGAGAACTCTTCCACCCGAGTTCCGCGTGTCTTCGCCGAAGACTATCGGCCTCCATGACCGGGGGCCTGAGGACGGTGAGGACTGAGTGAGCCTGTGCTTTTAGACGTTTATAGACATCACGAATATATAAAAAATAACTCAATATTATGCATGTCCATAAGGTCGAAATTTGCTTGCACCCATTTTTTGTAATCTAGATGCTATAACCATTAAAAAAAGGTGCAAGCAATTCTCGACCTTATGAACATGCATTATATTTATTTAATTTTTACATATTCGTGATCAGTGATGTCTATAAACGCCTAAAAGCACATTTTTTAGAGAAAAGTCATTAAGGTCGAGGTTTGCTTGTACCTATTTTTTTGATGGCAATCGCAAAAAAATAGTAAATATGGCTGCGAGTATTTTTTGATATCATCAAATTGCTTATAGTCTTTTGTTTTATTCATCTGCATTTGTTTTTTTCTATCGTCATTTGTTTTGCCGATCGTCATTTGTTTATCCAACCGTCATTTGTATTGTCCATTTTCATTTGTTTTGTCGATTTTCATTTGTTTTGTTGATTTTCATTTGTTTATCCGACCGTCATTTGTTTAGTGATCTTCATTTGTTTTGCCGATCTTCATTTCTTTATCCGAGCATCATTTGTTCATTCGACCGTCATTTGTTTTGTCGATCTTCATTTGTTTAGTCGATCTTCATTTGTTTAGTCGATCTTCATTTGTTTAGTCGATCTTCATTTGTTTTGCCGATCTTCATTTCTTTATCCGAGCATCATTTGTTCATTCGACCGTCATTTGTTTTGTCGATCTTCATTTGTTTAGTCGATCTTCATTTGTTTAGTCGATCTTCATTTGTTTAGTCGATCTTCATTTGTTTTGCCGATCTTCATTAGTTTTTTCGATCTCAATTTGCTATATGATAAGTAATTCACTACATAACTGTACTTTTATTCGTGTCATGGAACTACTACGGGACACGACAAAACAAGATAGCATGCGGGTAGATTCACACAGGACATTCCCTAGGAAAGAATTTTGAAAAATTCTACCCCCAAGGGGATCAAATACGGGAAGCGGGAACAGGAACAAATTTTACGCGGGCGAAGCTGCGGGCATCAGCTAGTTTATATATCGTAAAGAAATATATTAATCTCGCTATTTGCTAACAAATTCATAGCAGGCGCTTTCCGATAAAATATTTACATGTTACTAAAAATCAGTAAGTACCTATTTATCTAAAATTGTAGATGTTATCTTGATATACAATAAATATACATTTGTTTATATTATGACCTGTGCACAATCAGCGTGAAATAACCACTATTTAAAGTGGTCCTGCTGGAGAGTATGCTCTGTAGCATGACCACTTTGAATTGATATTTCCCAAGAAACTAACAATATACAATTTTTGATATTAAGCTACAAAAATATAGACATTATCTACATTTTATCCTGAAACTTGTACATAATGTAGTCAAAGTGGTTCTGCTGCGGAGCATGACACCATTCTCTAATCGATACTGTAATTTAAACTTTTCATGTCTTAGGATACTTTTGATCCCGATATTTTTTCGATTCCAAAAAAATTTACAGTGTTATAAAGATAGTACTTTAGGGATTGTTTCACACAAGTTTCAATTTTGGGGGTTTTGTAGTTCAGGAATTAGAGACATCTCAACTTTCGCAAAACCTAGGATTCAAGAATTCCTTTGAATGTAAGGGTAAATCTAAACTGGTGTGTTGGCTTTATCATAAAAGAGCTTAAAGATTAAGTCCATTCTAAATGAAATTCAGTCCGCGCCGATGGCGTGGACTGAATTGTTTTAGATTAAGCAAACAGGGCAGTTTCATAGGCTCCCATGAGTCTGTTGAAAAAATATTTGTCCTTTCATACTACTTATGTGGCGTAAACGAAGTTGCGAGGGTCAGCTAGTCTACTAATAAATAAAAAAGAAAGTTTCTAAGTATGAGTGGATGTGTAAATGTTTATTGGGTGCTCGTTCATCATTCATAGGAGAGAGTGAAACTGCCCTGTTTGTTTGAGAAATAAAAATTTATTGTTAAAAATTACAGAGAAACATAATTATTACATATCTATATTTACATTATTACTATCTAAACTAAACCTAAATAAGGCCCCCGTGGCATTGTGCCCAAAAGACTAGCAGCATTCCCCCTTTGAATAGCAATGCCTATTCGTTGAGCGAGAAAACTGCCAGCCCTTGGGTCACCAGTTGACTCCACAAGGCGCTTTTTCAAATTCTTGAAAAATTTTTGCGCATTTGGACCCCGTGGACCTAGGGTCTCGACACCGACTGGACAAAAACGATACGATGAGTCGAGACCCTTATATTTATTAATTTTAATATTTTCAGCCGCTTCCGCTGCTGCACTGGCTTTTAATTTTGTTTTAGGAAGATGGGTCGGGGCTAGAGTGTCAACACAAGTTGCATCCCACACCAGGACCCGACCCATCTCCCACGGTATCAAAGTTATACCATCTGGTCTCTTGCCATCGTCCCTGAAAACGCCGTTTGGCTCTAAGAGCGCAGGCACATTGGCGGTGGCAAGAGCACGGCGGATGATGTCATTCAGCGCAGCGTGGCGTGAGAAGCGGCCTGCGCTCTTTAAACATGAAAGACCATGATGCCCCAAAGTGTCAACGTTAAAACCGCAGGGGCATCGAAGTGGAGCGCAAAGCGTGACGCCAAGTCTCAAACCAACTGAAATTCTTAGGATGTCCGGCTCCAAAAAAGTTCCGGTGTTGGCTATAGGGAAAGCCTTCAACCAATCACCGGATTCCTTTCTACTGAGCGCTAATAACCTGGCCCGATCCGGGCCTAAGCTAGCATTTAAAAAGGAGTCAAAGGTTAATTTTGACATAGCGTCGTCCCAGCTCCGTTGTAAATTTGGATGGGTGGGTAAATTTTGTCCCGGACAAGCCATTAGCCAAGCATTCTTGGCATCTGTAAGGCCAGTCGTCTCATAGTCTGTAAGACAATTCGTCAGAATTTTACCTACGAGACTCGACGTGGCATGTACAGATGACAAAAAGGCTGGCAAAGCCACACTAGAAATTTGGCGGATCCCTAGCCGACTATATTTAATGGGAAGAGATGCCTGGGACCAAGATTGTTCGTTCAGTTGTATATTGAGAATTGATTCCAAAGAAGATTTGATTAACGAATCAATAGAAAATAAATGACTTTGATGTTTCCAAAAAGGACAACAGCGAAGCAAATAAATAGATTTGGGAACAAACATACAAAATTTCAGAATTGTGAATGCGTAATGTGAACTAATAGAATGTAGCCGATCTACATTGGATTCAAATTTTGAATTTTTTTGTGCTATTAATTCGGGAATAGCATCTTCAAATATAGGGGACCCTAGGAGGTAAAGATTGTGTCTGCTAACAATTTTAATATTCGGACATAGGGAATTGAATTTTTCAACGAGTTCCGAATTGATGTGATTATTATGAAAAAATAATTCACACTTATTAAAATTTAATTCCAAACCAATTAAATGAAATTTATTTTTAATTTCTATAAGATCTGACAGAACAGAAACTGCATCACCTCCAAGAGTCCCGTCATCTAAATACCAGACGTTAAATTTTGACTTTAAATTTTGAATGATGGAGTTAATGGCTAGGCTGAAAATGGCTGGTCCGAGGGGATCACCCTGCTGGCAACCGACTTCAGAAGTAAGTTCGTTGCATTTATACATTAATTTGGAAGGTTCGTGATAACAGTTAAGTAAATAGTTATAAATTTCAGGAACATTGCTTCTAATTTCTGACAGCAGGATGTCACGGTTTACCGAATTAAAAGCATTTTTGACATCAATTTTCAGCAAAACCTCACACTCACCTTTATTAAGGTAGGTGCGTAAGGCGTGGACCGCCGCCTCACACCCACCTTTGGTACCAAACCCTAATTGAGTCGGTTCAAATTTTTGTTGTAATTTTGACAAGATGTATCGGACAGAAATTTTGGATGCTAAACGCCTAAAAGTGGACCCAACAGCAATAGGACGGACTCCTCCGTCTTTTTTAGTGAGAGCAATGAGATTAGCTCCATAGATAACAGGAGCGATCTCAGGGTTAATGTTACCAGAGAGCATGAGGTTTACTAATTTTGTTAAACAACCGATGAGGTGCTTACCTGCATCACCCACACAGTGAGAGGTTAGGTCTTTTAGGTGTTGTGGAGAAAGACCATCAAGACCAGCTGCTGATCCGACTTTAAAAGCATTAATCGCACTCACTGTGTCCTTATCCAGTGCAAGTAAACACACATCGGGTGATGTAGGCGGGTCCAGAACGTAGTCCGAGACTGGAGCTGAGGGATGTTTTGTCTGTAAAGACGTAAGGGTATCTGTTGTATCTGGAGACAGTACATCACTTGAAAACAGGAGACGTGCGGCTCCTTTTAAATCTCCGTCGCTAACTTTTGCTTCTACAAGCTTGTTAACATCATTTATCTTTTTGTTATAATTTCCAGTAAAACAGCAATTTTGAGTCGGAAGTGTGGGGTTAGAACAATTATTTTTAATTTTTTGTGTGAGAGATATAGTCTCGTCACTAAATTTAGCATGTAATACTTTATAAGGAAATAGCAAAAGATTTTGCCAATTTTCAATGCTATTACTATCCAAACACTGCGTTATAAATTGAGACAAAAGTGTAGCGACAGAGATCCTGGCACCACGAGGAATTCGTTTAACTAAACTCACATTATTTTTTAAATTACTCAAAAGGTGATGAAAAGGCGTGCCAGAAGGGTTACTATCAGATGGAATAGAAGCATGAGGTTGTGCGAAATTATCTGAAAGTAACGTTGTTGAGTTTTGGCTGGGGCATTTATGTAATTTTGATATATGTATACGAAGTCCTCGAGCACTTTTAAAAGATTTTAAACAAATGGAACAAAAAAAAGTATAAAGTGACGTACCATCTTCCGATTGCGTCAAGCTTTGCATTTACTTATTAGTTATTACTAGCTGATGCCCGCAGCTTCGCCTGCGTGAAATTTAGTTCCTACACTGTCTCTAACCTATCTCTATAGGTACCAAATTTCAGCCAGATCCGTTCAGCCGTTACAGCGTGAAAGAGTAACAAACATCCACGCTCACAAACATTCGTATTCGTAATAGTAGTTAGATACATAGATTTCTGATTAACAAATTCATAATACATATTATGAGTTTTTTAAATTTATTTATTAAATACATTTCTTAATTCATTGGCTAGACTACTACTTGACTCAACTTCTCTTCTATGCAATTGACATCGTAACTTAGTTCCTTCTTCAGGTAGTCCCAGTCATACTGTAAGCCTACGACGTATGGGAAAACCGAACTACAACTTCGTCCTCTTAATACAGATGGTCCAACCAAGACCTGTTAACTTAATAACCATGTAAATTTCATCTGCTAGGGGTTCATGTTCATTTTAATGGCTCTTTTTACTTGTCAAATGTGATCTTCGTAGAGGCCATTCCCGTATTTAACAAAGACTTAGTGAGTCTGTGTGCACCGAATGCAGCCAGCACTATAGAATAAAGTTCATACCTTCCATGACCAGTCGCTTAGGGCTGTTGATAACCTTTCATTCTAATGCGCAGTGGACACTACCCGAAGCGTGGTCATTCATTATTCCTGGCTAGCCATCTTCGAATTTTCTTTTTCTTTCACATATTTATTTTTTGTTATACAAAATTTAAAAACATTAACAACTATATTTCTAATAGTACTTAAATCATGAAAATGACAATGTCATTCGGATTAAACTTCCACAAATGTGTCAAAATAAAAAGTAATTTAAATCAAAAATAAGATTATTTAAGGAGTATTGATATCAACTCCGGAGAAAATCAGCTTCAAAATAATTTACATTCCCTTTTTAGGTCGATAATGCATAAATTTTAATAAAATAAGGAACACGTCTTCCATCAATTATGTTAATAATGCTATATGTCAAATTTTAAACAAATCGGACCAAGGAATCGCGTTGTCCCATACAAACTTGACCCTCCTTTTTGATACCTTTGGAGGTGGAATTTGCAAAAATGGTAAAATTACTTTTTTCAAATTGTAACAAACAACGCTCATGCTGAATTTCATCATCGTACCATTAACCGTTTAAGCAATAATTGATAATAACTTTGGGTCTAGGGATTGAACCGCAAAATTAAGTTTGGTTTGAATTCTATATACTTTTCCGGGATAAAAAGTACCCAGTGTGGTGCCCAGGCTATAAAAGAATAATTATACCAAGTTTCATCGTAATCTAACCGGTAGTTTTTGCGTGATGCCTGAACAAACAGACAGACAGACAGACAGACAGACAGACAGACAGACAGACAAAAATTTTTTTAATCACATTTTTGGGTTCGGTGTCGGTCTAGTAACACCCCCTGCTATTTATTTTTTTGATATTTTGAATGTACAGAATTTTCACTTCTACAGATTTATTATAAGTATAGATAAAACAGAAAATTACCTCTACAGTTTTAATACATGTTTAAATACATTCCCAGGCTTACACTACTTAAAAAATAGGACACGCAAATGTTCTAGGGTAATATGACATGAATACTTAAGCAAAGTAGCATAAGCTAGCGTTTCTTAAAGAAAACATCATCTCACTGAACCGATTAAGGATGCCAGAATCAAAATACACTTTAAAAAATGGAGGTGGTACCTACATAATTATTTTTCCTTGGATTGAGATTTGCAGTTGGGCAGTTGGGCTAGTCTACTAATTGACTGAGTGAGCGTGCAAAAGGCATAACATTATGTCGACAGTTAAAGAGTGGTTTATGGTTCAAGGTGGCCCGATATAATTATTGATTCACGGGTACTACTGACTTCATTAGGTACTCTTTCTTTTAGCGACTCCTAGTTGCTTCTAAACCGTACCTGAATTAGAAGCCTGTGATTTGCTACCCAATGAATCACCCATCCTCTATGAGCGTTGGCCGGGAGTGCCGGTCTCACTTTACCCCTAGCCTGAGCCTGCAGAGGTAAGCCGATTAGATCGACACCATTTTATCCAGAACATTTCTCAATTGTCTTTTAGGATAAGCTAAAGAAAGGTGTCCATATTATTATTAATTCATGTGTAAGCACTACACAGCAGTACCAGTTTCAGACAAAAAATATTTAAAGATGTTAAAGCCCTGCCTTCTCCAGCCATGCCAACATCTTCGCCGTAAAGAACGGAGTCAAACGTTTGACGTCACAGTTCGTTACCGCCAGCCACCATTTTGCTTTTCATCAAATTTCCACTTTATTCCCCTTGCCACTCCATTATTACGTATAAAATAATTTTATTTTTACGGACCATAACTTGATGATTAATCTTGTCGGGAGATTACTGTCAGGATGAATCATTTTGTGTGAAGGGTAAATGTAGTGAAAAGGTTTTCTTTGTTACATTTTTGATTTAGTTGTTTATTGAGTTGTTGGCTATAGAATTGTAACTCCGGCGTGCTGTGAACTAAAAATTATGTGCTATAATGGGTACGTAGTAGTGCATACCTAGACTAGAATATAGCAAGCACATAATAATTGTAGGTAGGTACTTGGTAACTTGGGTATGCCGTAAATTCAATATTCTGTGCTAAGTAGACCGTACGCAGCCGGCATGTTAAGATCATGATCTGAATGAAGACTAATAACCTATAATCTCCAGCCTCGAGGTGTTTCGACGCGCATTTACAATACGACATTAGAAAAAAAAATGGTTTTACAGACGGTCCGATAAAGATTTAAACCTCTTGCAAGTATGCTACAATATATCACATAAACAGAAACAATAATAAATTAATTTGCTCAATATATAAAAGCTTTGATTACCATATAAACAAAAAAAATATAGAGCATAATGTGTGAATTGGACGGTGGCCAAACTCTATTGGCTATCTAAATTATAGTCGAATGAGACTGTCCGTCCGTCAGTCAGACTGCGGTGGCGTCTGATACAGATTAAAGATATCTTCAATTATTGTCGAATAAAGAAACCGTCCTAGGGCGAGTCGGACTCGTGTACGGAGGGTTACGTACCAATTTCCATAAATTTCGTACGATTTTATTCTATCGTTAAAAACGCATCGAATGATCGCCGTGTGAACGATTGCATCGTATATACATACATACATACATATGGTCACGCCTTTATCCCCGAAGGGGTAGGCAGAGGCATATTATATGCCCACATTTCACCTTTTTGTATAATTTGTCCCACGTAATAGGTGGTGAGCCGTATTGCCGTGTTTAAATGGACAGGCGCAGGTTGTGACTACCTGCTGTTGAAATAAAGCCTTCAACTTAGCTGAACGACTGCCATTTTACTGGCAACCGGGACCAACGGCTTAACGTGCCTTCCGAAGCACGGAAACGCTCAAATAAATGTCACAAAGTGATCACATGGATGGTCACCCATCCATGGACCGGCCATAGTGAAAGTTGCTTACTGCAGTGATCGTTTACAGAACACTGAGTCCGCGGGGCCACGAGTGCTTCCATCGTATATATACGAGAAAATCGCTTACGTGAAAAACGTTCGCCGTGTGAACGTAGTCTTTTATGGTTTCTCAAATACAGCCTTATGTCGGACAGCCAGAAAGGCGGACGTTTTCACTCTTAGAGTACAGATCCCTAAAAAGTATGAAGTAGAGAAATATTTCTAATCACTTACTAACTTACGACTTTGACTTCCCGATACTTTTAAGGTGAAGTGGGACTCAAAATACATAATTTTGACATATTTCGAACCAATTTTGCAATGGTGTTAACAAAGATTTCACAATTTTTTAAATGGTTAATTATTATTAAGTATATTGACTAGAGTTGTCAGCTCTCCAAAACACGATTGAGTAAATTCGGCTCGATAGAAAATAATCCCAAAGTTCCCTCGAATCTGTAAATTTACCTGTGACCGCCTTGACTATAATCAATTTCATTCAGTAGTTATATAATGTACCATACTATTTTTTTATTTCCATGACCCTAATAAGTTACCTTGAGGCGCTATGCAGTTATTTATTTATTAAAAACATATTGTTTTAATATAAAAAACGTTTTGTTGAGCGGGAGTGCATTTTGCCGCTATCAGCCACCTCACAGAACCCGCTCAGTCAGCCGACAGGCTTCGTTGAGGACACCCGTATACAACTTTGTCACGCCCGCTGACGTAATTCGCTGCCGTAGTAACGAAAATGGGTAATAAAAAGAAAGTATTCAAGGCTAAAACTCAAGAGCGTAAAAATATCGCATCTGTTTGGGGAAGTTTCTTTGGTGTATTCATGGAGCAAATATAAGTATTTGCTCCATGGGTGTATTATATAAGTTATAGTAACGTACTTTCCAATACAAAGTTCGCCTGATGCCACATAATATAGATAAGTCCAGAAGATTCACCTATAAACGCGCTCATGTATGTGACGCCCTGACCGAGCGTATAACATGTACATTATTTATATTGATATTTAATTAAAATCAATGTGTGTGTGTATGTCATAATGAGTATAATACTAATGACTGATAAATCAGTGGGCCAATTCTCCCAAATTTACAATATAACAGTAGGTATAAACCTTAATTGAGTCTATTATAAATTAAACTCAAAAAATTGGTATTCTCCTATCCAAAATTACAGTTTTCAAGGCACGTATTGCGTATTGTTGATATTCTCGTAGTCTTACTTTACTACTCGTACGTCGTAGTTGATGAAGGTAGGTATTGAATTTGAAAGTTGTAAGTATGAGTTTTTTTTATATTTAGCTCGCTAAATTGACGTCGCCACCAGCCTGATGGAAAGCCGTGGCGCATCTAGCGATTGGGGGCCACTTCTGACAGTGGTCCTCAAGTTGGCGGCTCTGTGATGTGCCTCTTCACGCTCTTCATGAAGAACCCGGGATTGTAAGATGAGGGAAATACGTGTGCGGGAAGGTCGTTCCATGTTTTTATAGTTCGAGAGAGGAACGATCTTTTGAAACGCTCAGTTCTGGCGAAGATTCTTTCCACTGTGTGTGAGTGGCATCTTTGCCCGGCACGTATTGTTCGGGATCGGATAGGAGAGGGTGGGATCAGTTTGAAAAGCTCTTCAGAACATTCGCCGTGATACATTCGATAGAAAGCAGCCAAGGACGCTATGGTTCTCCGCAGCGTCAACGGTTCGAGGCCTCCCGTCACCTCAGTTTGAATATTAACCAACAGTGAACTGAAAATAAACAGCTTACATACAACCCGATACAGTCAATACAACCCAAACTTTGTTTTTAAGCCATAATGTAAAATAGTAATATAATGTTCAATGAATAGTGGTACCTATATGTTAAGCGCTAGTAGATGATTTTGTGAATATATGTTACTGAAAACCAGGACCAACGGCTCAGAAGCACGGAAAAGCAGAATATTCAAAAGTGCCTGATGTTTTAATATGATTTACGAATTATTTAATTATGATATATGAAAGTCAGTGAAGATGTTTGTGACAAAATCACGTTCCAACGGTTGAGCAGATCTGGCTTTAATTGGTGGCCTATTATAATTATTTTATGCTTTTCCAGACTGCAATGTATTTCTGGACTTTATACACTAGCTGACGCCCGCAGCTCCGCCCGCTTCAAGTTTTGTTCCCGTTTCCGCTTCCCATGGGAACTGATTGCCGGGATAAAAAATAGCCTATGTGTTATTCCAGGCCTATATCTACCCCTGTACCAAATTTCAGCCAGATCCGTTAAGCCGTTAGAGCGTGAAAGAGTAACAAACATCCACACTCACGAACTATCGCATTTATAAGATTAGTAAGAAGTAAGATAATTTAGAAAATAGCATAAAGGCTATTTTATCCCTGGATATGACCCTATGGTAAGAGGGAACGCGAACAGAATTCTACACAGCTGAAGCTGCGGGCAATAGCTATGCGAAGTAAAACGTAGAATGTTTAATTTGGGAAATGGTAATAATTTGGACAGGACTAAAGCCTTGTCTAGTTAAAATAACTAGTATCGAAATTTATTCCTTTACACCTTTGCATATATGCATAATATATAGCAATATTCGTTTTTGTATATTCTTCGTTTTCTTAGCCAAACGGGACCCTATTACTGAGACTTCGAAGTCCGTTTGTTCATCTGTATCTCATGAACTAGGAAGTAATACATTTCAAATATGTGTTTCTGCTACCGTTGTAACAACTATAATAACACTAGATAAAGATAAAATAAGGTTACTCCGATACAACGTAATCTTTTGGCGTTTTTTTTTTGTTATGAAATCCTCATCAGTGTGCCAGTCCAACTTGAACTTGGCCGTTTTTCACAGTTCCGTATCCAAAGGGTAAAAATGGAACGAGGAGAAAGTATTGCCTTTTGAAAATGCTAAGAGGCGAAAGCGGTCAGGTGTAGAGTAAATAAATGCTGTAGAACAGTACAAGTGGTGCTTATTCAATATGCGCTGCAGGTTCCACCAAGTGCCATCATCCAACAGTATAAATAATCTGTAATAACGCGACCCTATTACTGAGACTATCTATCTGTCATCTTATGCACCACTACAATAGCTAGGCATTTGAAATTTACGAATCCTAAGAACAGAAAAAAATGAAGGAGGGCTCCCATACAGGTATATTTTTCAGTCTTTTTTTGTACAGAACCCTCCTTTTTCTTTTGAGGAAGTCCAAAAAAAAATAAACAATAAAGGATAGGGTCAGCGGATTCTTACTTTTTCATTAAACCTGGCGAAAATCGTCACAGGTAAAAAAAATAATTGAATTTCTTCTTAAATATATTATGTTCCATTCTTATTATGAAAATGAATTTCATTACATGTTAAAGATAAAAATTGCATCAAAATCAATTACGTAGTTGCTCACGAGTAGAAGATCTAAAGAGGTTTATCTAAACAGGGCAAAAAAAAAATTTTGTAAACTTGTACTTCTGTCAATGATTTCAATTGTGTAGTGAACGGGTTAACGCGCGAAATCGTTTTCGACGCACGGAGCGTCCCGAACATCTTGCGTCTGCTTCACCCCCTCCGAATCGCTGGAGACACAATTGCACTTCGCCGAATACTGGGATTACCACAGTGCTTATCCATTGTGACGATTCAGAGAGTAACTCAATTGACGAGGGTTAAAGTTAGTTGGCGTTTTCACAGCTAGCAACATTGACAGGATTAAAATTTAATTTTATAATTGGTTCTATGGATTTTATAGTAAGTGAAATATGTGATTTATTGGGTAATGAATATCCTACTAATCCTACTAATATTATTAGTGTGAACGTTTGTGAATATGTTGGGATATTTGGATGTTTGTTACTCAATCATATTCTAACGAGTCTAAATAGACTTCTTTAATGCAAATAATTGCCCATCAAAAACTACCATTATGCATTTAATAAAAAAACTGATAATAAATCAAGTATAATAATTTTTGGTTTGCTAAAACTACAATAAACATTTCCCGATTTTATTATAGTCTTTGATGACCAATCACAATATTGTCTAGAGTGTCTAGACAATCCTGCTATATATAATAAGTTAAAGTTTTTATTGTATTACACTGTGTAGTGTTTTATCCTAGGACATCCTACCGACGGCTTACCAGGTGCTCCTGGTAGCGGTACGCAGTGGTTTTAGTCGGTAGAAGTCAATAGCATCAATCAATAGCATCCATGAGGGATCTCAATACGTAAAAAAAGATTTACATTATATTGCTGATATTTCAACCACTATTTATACTTTATACTAATATCATTTCACTGTTCTGGTCAAAATTATAATCCGAGATAAGCCCTTAAAACAACTACACAAAATAAACAAGTGACCTTTATACATTAAAACAAGTTTGTTAATCTTAAAGCATTCCCATAGCTCGGATTTGAATGAAAACTAAATCCACAAACAATGGGCGGGCAGAATTTCGTTCCTGTACAATTGAAATGAAAATTTACAAAGCTCAAACATAATTACGGCGAAAAGTTGAGCTCTCGGTTAATACTTGGTAGACACTTTTATATTTTGTGCTTAAATTTAGCTTGTGTGTTCAAATAAATAAATAAATATTCACGGACATTTCACACATCGCTATCTGATCCCAAAGTAAGCTAGGAATAACCTGCTTGTGTTATGGGTATCAGACCACGGATATTAATACTTATAATATATAATTTTTAAATACATACATATTATACACTAGCTGAGCCCGCAACTTCGTTTACGTCACATAAGGTGTATGAAAGGAAAGGTATTTCTTCATCAGAGTCATCAAGCAGCGTCTGAAACTGCCCTGTTTGCTTAATCATAAAAGAGCTTAATGATTAAGCTCTTTTATGATTAAGCCAACACGCCAGTTTAGGTTCACTCACTTTCAAAGAAACCCCTACAATTAAAATTTTCAAAATATCTGATTCTTAAAAGTGTTATAACTCTTTTATTTCTAAACCGATTTACATAAAACAAACGTTAAATGTTAACTGGAGCAAACCTCAATTCAATAAAAAAAACCGCATTGCAATCGGTTGAGCGGTTACTGAGATTAGCGTGCACAACCGTACAGACAAACAGATATACAGACATACAGACATACAGACAAACAGACAAAAATTCTAAAAATCATTGTTTTGGGTTCTATTGCGTTTATAAAGCCCCCCTATAATATTTTTTCTTATTTATCTTCCATGTACAGACAGCGACCTGTTACGATTTTATTATATTACTAGCTGATGCGCGCGGCTCCGCCCGCGTTAAATTCGGTACCCGTTCCCGCTTCCCGTGGGAACATAATCCAGGGATGTAAATTGGCCTATGTGTTATTCCAGACTATAAGCTATCTCTGTACTAAATTTCAGCCCGATCCGTTCAGCCGTTAGAGCGTGATTGAGTAACAAACATCCAAACATCTAAACATCCAAACATCTTCACAAACTTTCACATTTATAATATTAGTAGGATTATGTATTGATGATGATAGGAACACCCAGACTCTTGAGACAAACATTTATGGGTCACACAAATATTTGGCTCCGGTGGGAATCGAACCCACGACCTCCAGCGCCGCAGGCGGTATCACTACCGACTGCGCCACAGAGGCAGTTAAATACATTGAAATTGTTAATTAAACATTATTATTACTATGTTCAGGAAGCGACTGCATAATTATCTATAGAAGCGGATGGACTTGTTACTTAGGAATGGAAGTAATAATCAAAATAATCAATATTTCTTATAGCTGTTTACAAAGATGTATGAATTTTGCTTTAAAAAAACATACATACATAATACTCATGTCTTTATCCCCGAAGGGGTAGGCTAAGGCATAGGTAGTATACGTCCATATTATTATCTATACATATAATAAAATGATAGAAAAGTCAAAACTGTACATTGGAAATATTTAAAAAAAAATACTCGCTGGGTGTTCGACATAAGATACCGAAGCCGAAAATATAGTTAGAATTTTTTTTGTCTGTTTGTCGGTTTGTCTGTTTGTCTGTTTGCTTTGCTTTGTCCGGAAGGATCTCGAAAAGTTATCAATAGATTTGATTCAAATTTTGCACAAATATTACTTAGGGGTAGGGTCTTCAAATAGGCTATATATTATCACGATACATTTCCTAGGGGCTAAGCAGAGGGCAATCAAATTGGCATTATAACATAATTTTTACGCGTACGAAGTCGCGGGCAACAGCTAGTATGGGTAATATACCTTAAAGTTATGTATAGCCAAAGTTGCTTACTTGAAGTGATCGTTTTCAAAACACTGAGTCCGCTGAACTACGAGTGTTCCAAAAAGTTAGATGCCTTTATGATCTGTTTTAGCACACTTTCAAGCTTTCAGACACCCTTAAACTTTCAAGCATTCAAACTTCCAGGAACTAGGTGATCTCGGGCTTCGCACGTGCGAATTCATCACTTTTCCATATCGAGCACTAATACACCTACCCTTTTATGCTATATACATATATGGGCTTACCTAGGGCTTCCAATCGTAGGCTGTTGGGCGTTAAGTGAGGTTTTTCAGTCGGTAGGAGTCCATGAAGGATTTTCCCTCACGTTAATAAAAACAACTGAAACGTGAGTAGGCGCGAATAGTCGTTTATTAATTTATTATCCAGTCCATCAGTTAATATTATAAAGCCTTAATAGATATTTGCTATCGATCACCTCTAGAACTACCTATTAACTATTTTTTTAGCCTTTAGCATTACGAAAAACATTAATTTTAGGACATAAGGCAGTAGCATAATGTCAAGAAATCTGTACTTTACATAATTGTAAATACGGGCATGTAAAGGTTCAAGGGTTACTACGCGATTCATAGCATATTACAGGCAAAGTCGAGGGACACAGTTAGTTCCCATTCCCAATAAAGTCTAAAGAGACGCTGTAATAAGATTCCACAAGCGTCTTCATATTTCTCACATTTTTTTGTAACTTGAAATATTTGGAATTAAATTAGCTTCAGGCTGTAATTTTTCTTTTGTTATTTTTAGGGTTTCGTAGCCAAATGGCAAAAACGGAACCCTTATAGATTCGTCATGTCTGTCTGTCTGTCTGTCTGTCCGTCCGTGTGTCACAGCCACTTTTCTCCGAAACTATAAGGCCTATGCTATTGAAACTTGGTTACTAGATGTATTCTGTGAACCGCATTAAGATTCTTATATAAAACTAGAAAAAAAACAGTAAATTTTGGGGGTCCCCATACTCAGAACTAAAACTCAAAATTTTTTTTTTCATCAAAACCATACATGTGGGATATCTATAGATAGGTCTTCAAAAATGCTATTGAGGTTTCTAACATTATTTTTTTCTAAAGTGAATAGTTTGCGCAAGAGACACTTCCAAAGCGGAAAAATGTGTCCCCCCCCCCCTCTAACTTCTAAACTAAGAGAAAGATAAGTCTAAAAAGAATATATGATGTACATTGCTATAAAAACTACCAACGAAAATTAGTTTGAACGAGATAGAGCTGGTAGTTTTTTTTTAATACGTCATAAACAGCAATTTTCGGTTAGAAAAATCAATACCACTGCGAACGTGTTAAAACATCAATCAAAGTTACAACGAACTATAAGAACTTTTATATTATGTTAGGTACTTGCTGTTACGAAACCCTTCATGGGCGAGTTTAACTCGCACTTGGCCGGATTTATTTTTCTTTCTTTCAATATGTAACAAATTGTAAGCATCTGCTTATAAATATATTTTCGTATTGAATGACGACAATGACACGTTCTGACAAGAGACTGTCTCGCCACAATTTTTGCAATTTTATTTCTTTTCTGTTTATGAATACGTTTTGCCCGTGAGGTTTTTCGTACCATTTTTCCATAGAAATTAGTTCCTCCTGGGAATTAAAGTAGTCAATATTTTTTGCTTTATTCTATTTCAGTAGTAAATTTTATTACAGTAGTTCAGGCGTAAAATCATAATAGCCTATCTGAACTCTCTAGGAGACCACAGGAGGCGAGGCGAGTGCGAGAGTGAGGACTCCTCGCCTCCGCTCGCCTCACCTCCTGGGTGCTTTGCTCAGTGTCAGTTTTTGCGGCGGAGTCATAAGACGCGAGGGGGCGAGGCGAGTTTACCGTCCACACTTCTAGCTGGGACCCCTCCATGGGACCTGGAAGCGAGAAAGTCGGTAGGAGTCCGTCAAAGCATGAGGACTTTCCTTAACGTTAAAAAAAACATCCACGCTTTCGCGCTCGCTCATTTCTTTGTTGATAGTCCGATATAAACAGAGAGTGTAGAGATCTTCTCGTGTAGGAGGCGCCACGCGAAAGTCTGAATCGGGCATTAAATAGACAGAGTTATTTTCGTATTTACATTAGTAGAGCAATTTCATGTCGTTCCCCGAACCGTGCATAAATCGAGTAAAAACAATCAATAACTATTCACAGTACCCGTAGACTTCTTATTTGTATGTTAGTGCAGAAATGTGGCGTGGTTGGTCTTTGTTACTGCAAGTCCACGCTAACGACGAGAGTAAGGGTAAGGCTCTAGCAGTGAGCCTCGACATCTTTAAAGCCTTTGACCGGGTCTGGCACCGTGGTCTTCTTACGAAATTGCCCTCATATGGACTACCCAAGAGATTATGCGGATGGGTGTCCAGCTTCTTGGCCGGTAGAAGCATCAGGGCCGTCGTTGACGGCAGCTGTTCAGACTCGATGGCCATAAACGCTGGAGTACCGCAAGGCTCAGTGTTGTCCCCTACTCTGTTCCTGCTGCATATCAATGACATGTTGTCTATTGACGGCATTCATTGTTATGCGGACGACAGTACGGGGGACACTTGTTACACGGGCCACCCCGGTATCTCTCGGGACACAGTGGAGGAAAATCGTGAACAGCTTGTGTCTGAAATCGAGGCTACTCTTACTAGAGTGTCCGATTGGGGTAGACAAAATCTTGTCCAGTTCAACCCTTCCAAGACACAAGCGTGTTTTTTCACCGCTAAGCAAACCCCAATTACTGTAGCGCCGCAATTTCAGGTCACATCTCTTTCCATCTCCAAAAGTATCCTTGGCGTTGACATCTCCAGTGACGTTAAGTTCCGTAGTAATTTGGAGGACAAGGCTAAGCTGGCGTCCAAGAAGCTAGGTGTGCTCAACAGGGCGCGGCGGTACTTCACTGCGGCGCAAACACTGCTTCCCCCTCCCCTCTGGACCGCGAAAGCGTTTGGACGTATCCACTGTGTCCTGTATTTTAGTAAAATATTTTAACAAAATTTGATTTATATAAAAAAAAAATTTAATTCAAAAAACTAGAAATCAGTGAATAAATTGAGTGCAAATAAGTGAATGAAGTACCAGGGCGCTAGAACATCACAGCAGCTTCTACCGGCCAACAACACCGTCGCGCACACACACTAGCCTACAAGTCGCCGCCTACGAGTGAGTTACACAACAATAATCTTTGAACGGAGCGGCCAAGTTAAACTGGACAGCGAACCGATTTGTTCGAGTGCGCCGATTCCGTCCAGTTTACATAGAACTGCGCACGTGTGACTGAGACAACTAGTTTTACTACATCATCTAAGTACTAGACGAAGCGGTACGAGCGAGTCTAGCCTCTCATCATACTTTTTATAGCCCGCAAATAAAATAAGAAATATAATTTAACGGATCATATTTGGCTATACTTGGATTATATTTTACGATATTATTAATATTATTCACACGGTGTATACTATAAAATCCATATAATAATGTCGAAAACACAGAGAACTCCACCTGGGAAAACCTCCCTAAAACCAAAACCCTGTACCATGCTACAAGATTCCGACACGGCATCGGAGTTCATGGGTTCGGACCAGGATAGTGCAGGTACCATTGCTACACGACGCTTTAAGCGCAAACATGGTGACACCTCGATAATTGAAATAAAAGATATGTTGACAGAGTTACAACTACAAAATCAATCTCAGGCACGGAAATTTGATGAGGAGATGAAAAAAATGTCGCAGCAAAATTATGACATACAGCAGTCCATTCAGCACATGTCAGACAAATATGATCATATTTTATCTCAACTGAAACAAGTTACGTTTGAAAATACAGCTTTAAAAAATCAAATCAAGTCTCTTGAGCACAAGGTTGAACTTCTAGAACGTAACTCTAAATCGTCTAGCCTGGAACTTAGAAATGTCCCAGAAGCGAAACCAGAAAATAAGGAATCACTTACCTCCGCGGTAAAAAATCTTGGAAACGCGCTGAAAGTTGAGGTTTCGGATTCGGATATAAGAAATATATATAGGTCCAAAAACTTAAAAGCTTCATGCATAATTGTGGAATTCCATTCGGCATATCATAAAGACACATTAATTAAAGCTTAAGACTTTCAACAGAAATAATGCTGAGAAATTGAACACAGCGCATCTCAAAATAAGCGGCGAACCGAAACCAGTCTATATAGCTGAGTCGCTTACTACCACTGCTAGACGCTTATACTACTTGTCACGGGAATACGTAAAAAACCACAAACACGCAAGCTGCTGGACCGCATATGGAAAGATATATATTCGTCAGCGAGAAGGTGAACCATCCATACTAATTTCTCGTGAAGACGATCTGCAAAAACTCAAATCACAGTGACTATTTTTCCTATTTCTATTCGATATGTTTATTGTTATTTTAAACCATGTTCAGCAATATTATTTAAGAACCATGTATTGTTCAATGATATCATACAAAACTTATTTGCATGAAAATTACTATGTCATCACACAAGAACATAATATTAAACTATTTGTAATAACCTTGTATAAAAAGAACACATTAACAAAACACACTGTCAAGTATAATAATTACTCAAAATATTTTTCATACACAAAAAAACATTATATACGCTCTTACTCGTTCACAGAATCATTTATAAGAAACCTAAACAACTTTTATCCAAAATATAAACAAATGAGACTATTTTATACACAAAACCATACTTTATATTTAATATATTTTTACACAATACTTTATACAAATATACAAACCTATGATTACGCACAGTACACATACGATATTATAAATGCTTACACAATTTTATATAAAAAAGTTCATTATTTACAAAGACTCACACTTTGTGTTTTATATTATGGTACGATCAAGTTTGACACACTGGGAAGGAAACAACTTTATAAACACGCCTACAATACAGTAAGTTCTATCTCCAAAAAAGTATATAATCACAAAATCGGCATAATATGTGAGAGTGCAGTCCATTCGTCGCAAATGAGGTTGTTCACCTTATCGGTGCTGATTTACAAACTAACTATTAATATACTAATTTTGACTTCTAAGTCAAAAACCCAACGTCCCAAAGATGTATGCTCTAGTTGGCATGATAACTCATGCCGGGTGGAGCGTGCATTTGAAGAACTTGTCCCGTTAATTACTATTATATTAAAATGACTAAAGACATAAGTAATCTCATTGATAAAATTGACCAACTAACTGTGTCATTACCTCACACATGCAGCCCAGAACAGACACGAACGATAATTACTCATCCAAATAAGTTCCTAAAAATACTCTCACAAAATATATGTTCAGTTAATCATAACTTCCTTTATATACAGACCTTAATGCACCGATTTTCGTTCGATTGTGATGTGATCGTCCTTTCGGAGTGCTGGTTACCATGTGCGTCAAACTCTATTATCCCTTACATGCAAAACTACACTGCATTTAAGACTACCAACCACTTAAACAAAAAGGATGGTGTGGTGGTATACGTAAAATCAGAGCTATTGGCGACATCAGAGGAGCCAGATTTTGCTGAAACAGCTGCGGGTCTAATAATAAAAATAAAATCAGAAGTGGCTATAGTCTGTATCTATCGTTCGCCCTCGAATCATGATATACAAAACTTCCTATCAGTATTAAACCGTATACTTCCTTCTCTCAAAACATTTAAAAATGTAGTAATAATTGGTGACATTAACATAGATATTAAGGCCACTACTATAGATGCACGCTCCAACGACTATCTGAACTGTCTAGCTTTTCATGGTTTCCTTCCTGCTCATTCCATACCCACTAGAGAAGGTAATTGTCTAGACCACATAATTTTAAGAACCAAAACCTCTTCACATTCAATTGTATATCAGACTCCGATCACCGACCACTCTCCTTCTCTGCTTTGTTTGAACACTACACAAGTACACAACAATACTGTTGCGACTATTACCAAAATCGATTACGAAAAGCTCGATGAAACAATGTCTCAGTTAGATTTTAGCCAAATTCTCCAAATATCGAATGCCGACTCTGCTACAGATAAACTTATCGAACTACTAACTACTGCCATCTCATCGAATACCTCAGTAAAAAACATAACTGCCAAGAAGAAGACCATAAAGCCCTGGATTACCCCTGGACTGCTACGGTGCATGAGAAACAGGGACATGATGCATATTAAAGCTAGAAAACATCCTCAAAACGAAGTATTACAGCTAACATATAAGAGGTATAGGAATTTCTGTACTCGTGCTTTAAGAAAAGCAAAACAACTCTTTGACACGGCAGAACTGGAAAAAGCAAGTCATAGTCCAAAATTACTCTGGGAATCAATAAAACGTATCACGAATACTACGAAGCCTCAACATAAATCAACACAGCTCCTATCGTCTTCAACTTCACCGACCGTATCATGTAATAACACAAACTCATACTTCGCTAATGTTGGCAAAACTCTCTCCATTAACATCACCCCTACTTTATCACCACAAATCACTCACAGTACACATAGCTCAACTCATCTCTCTTCATTCGTCTTAGAATATACAGATCCAGATGAAATAATAACAGTCATACACTCTCTGCGTTCTACCGCTGCACCTGGATGGGATAACATCTCGCCATCTATCCTAAAGAAGTACTCCGTTCTCTTGGCACCAATCCTAAGCCATATATTTAATACCTGCTTTGACACTGCTGTCTTTCCATCTTCTTTTAAAAAGGCAATCATTCATCCCATTTTCAAAGGGGGAGACGGAACATCACCTGGTAATTACAGGCCTATAGCAGTACTAAGTGCTTTATCTAAGGTACTCGAACGCGTTATAAACAGAAGATTAGTCAAGTACCTCGAAACCTATAAACTAATATCACCTCGCCAATATGGCTTCCGCAAAAATCTGTCAACCTCAAATGCAGTTCACGAATTGACTAACTATGTTGTCAAAAATATAAATAATAACAAAAAAGTACTGACCATATTTTTAGACCTTGCAAAAGCGTTCGATACTGTTCCAGTCTCCACTCTCTTACTAAAGCTCGAAGGAATGGGTGTCAGGGGAATTCAACTGGAGTTGTTCCAAAGTTACCTTAACAACCGTTCCCAATTTGTTAAAATAGACAATTACCAAAGCACTGAACTTCCCATCTCCTATGGTGTGCCACAAGGTAGTATATTAGGGCCCACCTTGTTCCTTGTGTATATAAATGGCTTGTGTAATCTTAGCATACGGGATGGTCTGATAACATCTTTTGCAGATGATACTGCTATAACCATTACAGGCGATACATGGCCTCAACTGGAAAGCAAAGCGCAACTGGCCCTTAACAATACAATACATTGGCTGAACACTCACAGACTCACACTCAACACTTCCAAAACAAAAATTCTTACTTGGTCAATTAGCAAAGTCTCGCAACCACGCATTCCAATAACTGTCAAAGTACATTCCTGTTGTGCAGGTTCACCACTACCCTGCAACTGTCCATTCTTAACCATGGCGGACCATATCAAATACTTGGGCATTACGCTGGACAAGAATCTCAACTTTAGGACACATATTAACAACCTTACAGGCAGGGTACGTAAATTGATATATATTTTTAAAACACTAAGACACATTACCAATTTTTCAACTATTCGTAAAGTTTACTATGCAATGTGCCAATCGATAATCGCATATTGTATTTCAAGCTGGGGTGGTGCTGCTAAAACTATACTCAAACCACTGGAAGTTGCGCACAGAGCTGTGTTGAAGGTTGCTACATTCCGTCCCTTACTATTTCCAACAGACGAACTGTATAGGCAATGGAACGTTTTAAATGTACGACAGCACTTTATTATGCAAGCAGTGCTCCTACAGCATAACCAAACCCCATTTAAAAAAATTGATCACCGTAGAAAAGATAAAGTATGTTCCATTCCTCCACCGCAGTCTACATTTATAAAAAGATTCTATTATATCCTCGGACCTTCCTTGTACAATAAAATAAACCGACATTGTCAAATTTATGGCCAAAATCACTTCAAGTGTAAGAGAAGCATTTATTTGTTTCTTCTTTACAAGTCATATCTTGAAACAGAGAACTTCCTAACATAGCTAGATTGTATCAGATTATCTTAAATGTACCATATAGTGTGTATTTATTGTGTATGATTATATGAATGTATTTATTTAAGCTGTATTTTGTATCTTACCTAGCTAGCAAATACACTTACCTTCTACCTTCGAAAATCATAGATAGACTCACACACACACACACACACACACACACACACACACACACACACACACACACACACACACACACACACACACACACACACACACACACACACACACAGGCACGCGCTGACAATTTATAATAAGTTGAAAACATAAATATGTAATTGGGGAGCCTGGAGTTCTATTATACAAGCTCTAGCTTAGTTTAGACTCCAGATCTCATAAAAATTGCAAACTTTGTTTATGTATAAAAAATTGTCACTTTCTGAAACTGTAAAGTTGTAATTTGTGGAGATAAATAAATAAACTTATACTTATACTTAATACTTATACTTCTCTATAAGTCGCAAGTGCGGCCGCATATGGAGTACTGCTGTCACCTCTGGGCGGGAGCACCTGAATATCAGCTTCGTCCATTTGACTCGGTGCAAAGACGAGCTGTAAGAATTGTCAACGATCCTGTACTTACAGCTGGTGTGGAACCTCTTCGCGACAGGAGAGACTTTGCCTCCTTATGCGTGTTCTACCGCCTGTACAATGGTATGTGCTCTGAGGAATTGTTTGATATGATGCCCACGGCTACGTTCTATCATCGCACCGCTCGCCACAGACAGGGAGTTCATCCTCACACTCTGCGTCCGGTGCGTTCCAGCACGGTTAGATCCGATAGGTGTTTTCTTCCGCGCACGCTTAGGTTGTGGAATGACCTCCCTGCCTCGGTTTTCCCAAACGCCTACAGTATGGGGTTCTTCAAAAGGGGTCTTAGAAGGTTTTTAAAGGGTCGGCAGCGCGAGTGTGTCACCTCTGGTGTTGCAAACGTTCATAGGCTGCGGTGACTACCGGTCCTTCTGGTGGGCTGTATGCTTGTCTGCCACCTTAGTGGTATAAAAAAAAAAAAACGTTCAATGATATATCCAGCGGCGGCATCGTAATAGATGGCTATAGACGATGCCGCCGCTAGAGGCACAGTGTTTGTAAGTAATTTCTACTTACATAGATACATACATAGGGTTACGCCTTTATCCCCGAAGTGGTAGTCAGAAGAATGTGATATACCCACATTTCACCTTTTTAGAATTTGTCCCACGTAACAGGTGGTGAACCGTATTGCTGCGTTGAGATGGACAGGCGCAGGTTGTGACTGCCTGCTGTTGAACATTTTCAAGCCGCCTAAATGGCCTTCAACTTAACTTAACGACTGCCATTTTACTGGCAACCGGGACGAAGGGCTTAACGGCTTAGCTTGCAAAAATGAAGCCGCCCGCGGGATGGAAAGCCATGCCATGCCATTCACAAAACCATAATATTGACCTCGGTGGTCCTGAAATTGTTCTCATAATCGTATTCTGACATACTACGATACGTTTTTTGGTTTGTGAAAGTTGAATTCAACTTTCACGAACCAAAAAACGTAACGATTGAATTCAACTTCGAACTTATCCTAATACCAACGTAGACAGTTGGACGGAGTCTGGCGCTGTGTAGGTAATTGTGCTATTAGCAGTTATTTCAGTTAGATTCAGGAACGAACGTGCACGGAATATTGAACTTTGCTAAAATGATGTCTGATATTTCACGAGAACTCCTTGAACTCCTCAATGATAGTTTTGAGTTTGTGAGGTTTTACTTGTTTTCACAATAAGTGTATGATGTTCACCATATTCTATGTTCTATTCAGGCTAGTTTATCAATTACAAAGCTACGATATTCGTCTCTATTATTTTGTAAACAGAAACAAGTGTTGTTTCTGGTTAAAACATGTTAAAACAAAATTTCATGATGCAAAATATATGAAGATAACGAATTTTCATACAACTTACAAGTTATTGTACCTCCTTAATAGTAAAATTTCTAAAACTTCTTTCTTATTAGGTGCTTATCTAGTTAATAAAAGGTACCTACTGTAGAACATCATCATTTCAATTTCAGGAGTTTCGTCTCCACTTTGATGAGTCAGTCTGTCAGATTCTCTCTTCATAAAAAGTTAGAGTTAGACTATTATTCTATGCCTGTACCAAATTTTTGCCAGATCCGTTCAGCCGTTTTAGAGCGTGACAAACATCTGCACAAACTTTTAAATTTATAAGATGGATTATATTATGGTCATCTATGTCCCTCCAAACCCTCTAAAATAACATTATAAACCACCACTTATTACACATAGTAGGTATATCGAATGTTTAATTAACGTCAAAAGCTCGGACCACTTACCGCGGCCGTTAATTGACTTATGATCAGTTAGATCCATGTAATATTAATTTTCATGTACAAAATTCATTTTAAAATATTTTCACGCAGTAAGTTTCAATATATATGTGAGCATTAAATGTTATCTGCAAGTGTAAGCTATAGGATGAAATGTGAGCGTATACTATGCCTCTGCCTACCCTTTCGGTGATGAAGGCGTGACTATATAATGCAACTATGTATGTAAAAAGTTTTAGACCCACATTGATTGCATGGTATTCGTGATTAAAATACTTTGATCTACGTATATTAAGACTATACAGAGTTATGTATGTATATTTTTTGGTAATAACAGTTTACTTGGTATCACAAACTACATTTCTGATTTACCATCAGGCTGGTGGCGACGTCAATTTGGCGAGCTAAATATAAAAAAAAAGATTATGAAAATAGGTATATAATAGTTATAAAGTTATAGAATCTAAGGAAACTATTCCTACTATTATTATAAATGTGATAGTTTGTGAAGATGTTTGTATATCGTTACCTACATATTCACGCAACGGCTTAACGGATTTGGCTGAAATTTTTACAGAGTTAGATTATAGTCTGGAATAACACATAGGCTATTTATCCCGGGAAAACATTCCCACGGGAAGCTGGAACAAAATTTAACACTGGCGAAGTTGTCTAGTATACCATACAAGTCTTTCCTCTGGCTCGGGACGACCTACGTCGGCACACACATTAAGCGCGATACATCGCTGTATGTGATGTTTAAAATCTAACCGGAATGCTATTAAGAGCTTTATTATGTAAAACTCTGGCTTCGGTCCAAGACTAACGGAGCTGTGCTGCCAGCTTGCGGTATAAGTTATTTGACATTGTTCTTTAAATCGTTGTCGGCGGGTTACAAGGCGCGTGTGGCTATGATATAGTGTTTGTTGCATTGGTTCCGTAGGTACTGGTATGTGGGTACACATCAGTCTTGGAATGCCTCAGTGTTCGCACATTTATTGTATTTTCGAATAAGCTTTTTTAATTTAAATGTATGGAAATTCTGATATCACAAAAGGACAAGCGCTCGTGGCCCCGCGGACTCAGTGTTCTGTAATCGATCACTGCAGTAAGCAACCTTCACTATGGCCAGTCCTTGGATGGGTAACCATTCATGTGACCACTTTGAGACATTTATTTAAGCGTTTCCGTGCTTCGGAAGGCACGCTAAGCCGTTGGTGCCGGTTGCCAGTAAAATGGCAGTCGTTAGGCCAAGTTGAAGGCCTTTTTGAATGCTTGAAAAATTTCAACAGCAGTCAGTTACAACCTGCGCCTGTCCATCTCAACACGGTAATACGGCTCACCACCTATTACGTGGGAAAAATTCTAAAAAGGTGAAATATGGGCATATAATAATATGCCTCTGCCTACCCTTTTTTTTTTTTTTTTTTTTATATTCAGCTCGCCAAATTGACGTCGCCACGATGGATAGCCGTGGCGCATCTTGCGATTGGGGGCCACTTCTTACAGCGGTCCTCAAGTTGGCGGCCCTGTGTTGTGCCTCTTCACGCTCCTCTTAAAGAACCCGGGGTTGTAAGATAAGGGAAACAAGTGTGCGGGCAGGCCGTTCCAAGTTTTTATAGTTCGACAGAGGAACGATCTTTTGAAACGCTCGGTTCTGGCGAAGATTCTCTCCACTGTGTATGAGTGGCATCTCTGCCCGGCACGCGTTGTTCGGGATCGGAAAGGTGATGGTGGGATCAGATTGAAGAGCTCTTTAGAACATTCGCCGTGATACATTCGGTAGAAGGCAGCCAAGGACGCTACGTTCTTCGCTGCGCCAACGGTTCGAGGCCTCCCGTCACCTCAGGACAACCAATTATTCGGACAGCACGTCTCTGCATAGCGTCAAGTGCGTCCAACAAGTACCTCGCGGAGTCATCCCAGTGGTGAGAACAGTACTCGACGCAGGGACGAATCTGCGTCTTGTACAGCAAACATCTCTGATGTGGCGTGAAGTACCGTCTCACCTTATTTAGGACTCCGAGTTTCCGTGAGGCCAGCCCAATACAACTCTCTATGTAGTTTTTGTGATTGAGCTCCAGGTTGTCCTTTAGTGGAACCGTAATGTTCTGAAGAGAGGGAAGGGGTAGGAATGGGGACTTCTTAGCTGTAAACGCACACGCCTGCGTTTTTCTGGCATTGAACTTGACCAGGTTGTCTGAGCCCCATTGGGCAATGCGACCCAGGTCCCGGTCGAGATCCGCCACGAGTTGCCGTCCCTTTTCGTCCACGTCACAACGCCCCTCCGCTGGGCGGCCAGAATAGCTCCCATGCAGAGTACTGTCATCCGCATAACAATGAATGCACCCAAGGGACAGCATGTCATTGATATGCAGAAGAAAGAGAGTTGGGGACAATACCGATCCCTGTGGTACCCCGGCATTTACCTGCAAAAAGCAGGAAGCCTGACCATCACAGAGGACCCGTATACGTCGCCCGTGCAGGAAGCTGGCCAACCAGCGGCATAACTGAGGCGATAAACCATATGCCGGCAGCTTGGAAAGAAGCGACGCATGCCATACCCTATCAAAGGCTTTAGCGATGTCTAGGCCAATAGCCAGAGATTCGCCGTGCCTCTCCATAGCCTCACCCCAGGTGTGCGTTACGTACGCTAGGAGGTCACCCGATGATCGTTTCGGCCTAAAGCCATATTGGCGATCGTTAATTAACGAGTGATCCTCCAGATAGCGCATGAGCTGTTTGTTGATGATTAGCTCGAACATCTTGCAGATGACGGTGGTTACGGCTATGGGTCGATAGTTGGCCGGATCCGACCGATCCCCTTTCTTGGGGATCGGCTGGACGTTCGCCTCCTTCCAAGCCTCCGGCACTTCTCCCGAGGAATAGGAAAGGCGATACAGGCGTGTTAGCGTTGGAGATAATTCAGCTGCACAATTCTTCAGCACCACTGCCGGAATGCCATCAGGACCACTGGCTTTCCGCGTGTCGAGTGACTGTAGCACCGCTCGCACATCGCACTGCCGGATTTTAATATCCGGCATCGTGGTTCCACAGTTGGCGATAGTGGGAGGTTGCTTGCCACAGTCATCAACTCGGGAATTAGCCGCAAAGAGATTGGCCAGCATTTCCGCTTTCTCTTGGGCCTTGTGAGCCAGTGATCCGTCAGGATAGCGTAGCGGCGGCAGCGAGGGCTTGCAAAAGTTGGCCTGCACGGCTTTGGCCAGTTGCCAGTATCCACGGCTGCCCGTCGGATGAGACGTGAGCTCCTGACCAAGCCGCGTGACGCGCTGGGCGTCCGCTCTCTTGAAGGCCCTCTTACTGGACCTAGTGGCTCTGTTGTACGCTGCCTTGAGTTGGGCCACATTCGGGTCGCGCACAGCCCGAGCCCTGATCCAGGCGCGGTAAGCCGTCTGTTTTTGTTGAACAGCTACGGCGCACTCACGCCCGAACCAGGGGCGGGCTTTGCGGATGCTGGCAACATCAGTGTATGGAATATAGTATTCCATACCTAAAGCTATCTCACCAGCAACCGCAGAGGCGCTTTCCGATGAAGCCCTCCCTGCAAAGCAGCGCTGACTCCACGGGACGGCTGCAAAGTATTCTCGTAGTCCGTCCCAGTCTGCTGACGAGTAGTGCCACAGTCGCCGCGTCACCTCTACTGCCCTTGCAGGAGATGACACCTGCAGGCTGGCACGCACAACACAGTGGTCGGATGTACCTAGTGGGGCGCTAACCGACACACTGTACTGTGCTGGGTAACTCGTCAGCAGTAAGTCCAGCAGGGAGGGTTCATGGTCTGACCTGTCCGGTATGCGCGTAATCCCGCGCACCACTTGGGTCAGACCATGTGAGAGAGCAAACGCGTGGGCGGCCCGTCCCGCTGGATCGGTCACGCGGGACCCCAGCCACTCAGTGTGGTGACCGTTGAAGTCCCCCAGAAAAACCAATTCAGCGTTCGGGAACCGCACCTGCGCGTCGTCAGCCCCCTCGCTGAGGTGCTGAAACAGCCTTGTTATCCCAGCTGTCCCTGAGTGGGATCGATAGACACACACGTAGATCTGACTCATGGAGCCGTGATCTACGTGCAGCCAAAGGACGGAGAGGGAAGGGTCCTCAAGGCAGCGCAGCCGGCGACAGCAAACATCCGCCCTAACAAACGCGCACACCCCAGCTTTTTCTCGAAATAGTTCCTCGATGATATAGCCGGGGTAACTAAGGTACGACTGATCGGCAGGGCGGAGTATTTGCGTCTCCGTTAGGAACATCACAGCTGGCCGTGCCGTCTCCAGATGGTGATGGACGACGTTGAGGTTGGCATGGAGTCCGCGGATGTTAGCGAACTCCACCTCAAACGGAACGTTTCCGGGACTGGTTGCAGCGGCCGCTGTGACACTTCTTTCTCTTTTGTGCGCTGCCACATTTGGGAATTGGAGGGAAGACGTGAAGACGGAGCGACATTTGCTACAGCAGTGAGTGACAAGGCGTAGGGGCTAGCTTCATCTATGACCGTGTGGTGAGACTGAGGCCGACCCGCCGGACGGAAGGGCCCCCGTACCCCCCCGAGTGTGGTCGCCGGGTCCCGGTCCGGTCACCATCCGGCACGACGAACCACATCGGGATTATGCGCGGCCTGGTGGGGCAGCCTCCCAGGGTGGTTAGTCCCAGTTGGGCCCCTGTACTATGCCGCGGGCGGCCAGCGTCAAAACCGTTTCTACGGGTCTCCCTGGCCGGCGGGTCGACCCCAGTCAGCCACACTAGAATTCGCTTAGCGCCTACTGGTCTCCCCCTGCTGCATCAATCATCGCCCCGGGCCCGGCTGTGCAGCTGCTGAACCCCGAACGCAACCCAACCGAGGCTGGGTTACTTGGGGGCTTTTCACAGCTGCACGGTGGTACCCCCCCGGACCAACACTTTGTACCACCTGGCACCCACATGGGAGCCTAGGCCACCATGGGGGTACCTGAAAATCGCGGAGCCTCGTTAGTTTTTCGGCAGGTGCACCGCAGGTGAGGTCGCTTGGGCCCCCAAAATTAGGTGGTGGTGGGGCCCCTTACACCCTTCGGGATACCCCCTTCGGGAATAAAAGCGTGACCATATGTATGTATGTATAAAAGGAGGAGTACCATTATAAGAAATGCTATTGAAACTTCATGCCGTCCTTATTACTTCCAACTCAGCTAATCGAGTTCCATGTTACTAGTAGCTTAACATGCCTAATTGAAAGCACGGAAATGCTCGTAAATGGAAATATGCTACAATCGATCACCCATTAAAACTCGTAATATGGATAGCTTGGATTTTGTTTTTATAAAGTCAACTAGCTGTTGCCCGCGACTTCGTACGCGTGAAAATTATGTTATAATGCCAATTTGATTGCTCTCAGCTTAGCCCCTACGATAAGTAGCGTGATAATATATAGCCTATTTGAAGACCCTACCCCTAGTTAATATTTGTGCAAAATTTGAATCAAATTATTATCCTCCTAATGGAGGACAAGGCTAAGCTGGCGTCCAAGAAGCTAGGTGTGCTCAACAGGGCGCGGCGGTACTTCACAGCGGCGCAAACACTGCTTCTCTATAAGTCGCAAGTGCGGCCGCATATGGAGTACTGCTGTCACCTCTGGGCGGGAGCACCTGAATATCAGCTTCGTCCATTTGGCTCGGTGCAAAGACGAGCTGTAAGAATTGTCAACGATCCTGTACTTACAGCTGGTGTGGAACCTCTTCGCGACAGGAGAGACTTTGCCTCCTTATGCGTGTTCTACCGCCTGTACAATGGTATGTGCTCTGAGGAATTATTGTTTGATATGATGCCCACGGCTACGTTCTATCATCGCACCGCTCGCCACAGACAGGGAGTTCATCCTCACACTCTGCGTCCGGTGCGTTCCAGCACGGTTAGATCCGATAGGTGTTTTCTTCCGCGCACGCTTAGGTTGTGGAATGACCTCCCTGCCTCGGTTTTCCCAAACGCCTACAGTATGGGGTTCTTCAAAAGGGGTCTTAGAAGGACTTAGGAAGGCCCAACTCAAGTATCGTAAAGATTTTGTACTTTTAAAATTACCTGTCTGAAAATGGTCAGTCTGATTTGAATCAAGATTAATTTACTTCGGGTTCAGTTCAGTTCTGGATAACGTTGTTGAACTGTTTCGTGACTTTTTATTGCAATACTATTGTGACAGAAAAGCTTACGGCCCACCTGATGGTTACTAAGAAGCTTTTTATCTGTTTTGCAAATAAGTATAGCTGAGAATAGTTTTGTTACACATAATTTTACCTTTACATGTTACTAGAAAATTGCACTGTAAGTAAATAATCTTAATTGAAATAGGCATATCCATAAATAACTGAACTGAAAGAACAAAAAATTAAAACACATAAATGCCAGCTGTGTGCCGGCTTAAAATTGTACTGTGTTGTGGCTTTATCCCTGAGGAGGCAGGCAGAGGCGTATTAATGCGCCCACTACGCTTTATAAGGATGATTTAATAATAACACTTTTGCAATACAATTATCTCTGTTAAGCTACAAACAGACTGATGTGTAAATTTAAACAGTGAATTATCATAAAAGTAGTTTAAAATTCAGCTCATTTTTCACATTCATCTCTATTCACAATAGTGTAATCTCGATGTTCGACACGGGAGAGTTGTCGAAATGACGTATTCAGAGTGAGACTATTATGAGTATTGTCAAAAGGTAGGTATTGCTCAAATTCTAATAGTTCTTCCTAATAAAAGACTGAGAATCTCTCTCCCATTCACATTCATAACAGCTATTGATTTTGCTTCTAGAACAGAGCTTGTTCTAGAAGCAGAATCAATTGCAGTTATGAATCATGACTATTTTTAATGATGAATGAATCAGAAAAATATGGATTGTGAACTATTTCAACCTGTATTATCTCTATTTACTAAAAAAAAATGAAGGTAGGTTACACCTACCTACGGAACGTGAAAAATTTACATCCAAATAGGATACTAATTTTTCTTCAAACTTTTCTAATGATCTTTATGATAAGGTACAAGAACGTTTCACCAAAAAATAGCTCTTTTTCCCAATAAAAGTAATCCAATGTCCGACCAATCTACAACAATTACAAGTACAAAACTCTGGTATAGAACCAATTGGTCCTTATCATTGGCGGCAGCGGGCGAAAGTTAAAATCGCATTACCGCCGCTAACGAGGCCGTGGAGTCGTTACTGTCACGTCCTTCTTGAGGTGAGAGGGAAGAGAGGTAGCGATAGCGATAAATGTGGGATGATCAAATAAGGACAGCATAGCAAAACTGACAAACTATTAACCGAGAACTTTATTGTACGTAGGTATATGAGGAGGAGGATATTTTAAGACTTAGCAATATCAAGATGTAACTAGTAGTTGGTGAAACCTGTAACAAATATTGAAAAATCGTCACTCACGGTATCCTAAGGTCAATCCCAGGACTCCTTAATCTGGGACTTTACAGTATCCTACTCAAACGGCAGTAGGCACTATTCTTTGTTTTGTGTTAAAAGCCTATCGTATTGTAGATCGCTTCAGCTAATTGTTACGACATCAAATATTTAAGCTTCACACTGAATTTGTTATTTGTTATACGTATATATTATTTTTATGAACGTATGTCTAGGTATATGTACTTATAAATATATATATATATATATATATATATATATATATATATATATATATATATATATATATATATATATATATATATATATATATATATATATGTATGTAGGTATGTATGTAGTCTGTATAAATATGCTTAATCTCTACACCTAAAACTACCCATCTATTATAACATGAATCTTTTCTGTCCTTCCTAAGGTTGTCTGGAAGAAATTGCTTTTTAGCGATAAGACCGCCCTTTGTACAATATTGAATGTTTAATTTTTGTAAATAGTTTTTAACGAGGTGTACAAATAAAGTTTTATTCTATTCTATTCTATTCTAATATTTTAAACCACACCCAAAACCAAAACAGTTCTGTAGGCCGCACCAATTGTTATTGCGTGGTAATTCGAAGGCATAAACGTGTAAGTGGTAGAAAAAGACTGTTTTTATTACTTCACGCTATTGATGATAGAGGGGCAACCAGTGCGTCCAATGACAATACCGAAGCTAATGCTCTGTAATTGAACCTTATCTAAATGCTTTGGGTTTGTATGAAATTTTCTTTGATACATTTGAATCGTTTGTTTTTACTGCAGTTATTGAACTGGAGACCGTAGAGAGTGTCTTCTGATAATGACGATTTACTCTCTACTCCCAACCGCAAATCTCAATGTTCTCAGAGCGTCATGTGGGGTTTCTAAAATGTAGCAGATTTTTTTTCTGAACTTATTCCTAGTTCAAATTCATAAAAAAAATATTTAACAGTCTGCCAGAATGCATAAACACAATTATATAATAGTACCACTTCTAGAAACAAAAATACGTAAAGAAACAGCACAAGTATAATATTGAGTTTGTGGTGTGTAGCAACTAACCCTCAGTAGATCACAATACGTATAATATCCCTAGAGCTTTGTAAGAGGCTTTTGCGTTTAGCCTTATGTGGCTCCAAAGCTTGCAAAGGTTTACGCGTAATTGCCTTAATATCTAATTCTTTATTAAACTACTTATATCGTAGACGAATATTAGTTAAGATAATTATATATCTACGATATAAGAGATTATGCTGTTGATCTCGATCGTCAGTAATTGGTAGAGGATAAGTCAAGTAAAGGGCGACTTGAAAACTTTCAATAGTAAGCTATCTTTTAAGCTATTGCATAACTTCTATCGCGGGCCTTGCGTGGAGACCGAATCCAGAAATTGTGTCACGAATATAAATCACACTCTCGGCTACCTTCGGCCACGCTCGGCCACGTTCGTGTTTCTCCCACTTCATATACCAACGTGTACACGTGAGCGTTTGCATAACGTGTACACGTACGTGTATGTATATGAAGTGAAGTAGGGTGAAGTGGGGTGGGCTGAGGTGTGTAGGGTGAGGTGAAGTGAAGTGGGGTGTGGTGAGGTGAATTGGTGTGAGGTGGTGTGGGGTGAGGTTAGGTGGAGTGGAATTTTGGCCTTTTGGACTTTGGCCTTTGGGACTTTTGGACTTTTGGACTTTAGGACTTTTGGACTTTTGTACTTTTGGACTTTTGGCCTTTCGGCCTTTTGGGCTTTTGGACTTTTGGACTTTTGGACTTTTGGACTTTTGGACTTTTGGACTTTTGGACTTTTGGACTTTTGGACTTTTGGACTTTTGGACTTTTGGACTTTTGGACTTTTGGACTTTTGGACTTTTGGACTTTGGACTTTTGGACATCACTACCGACTGCGCCACAGAGGCAGTCATTCATAGTTATTAAGCTATGCAGAGATAAGTCTGTATTCTTAGAAGTTATGATTAAAAATACTGTGTGTAATGGTGTGCAATATAACATTATCTATTTATATATCTATCTATTTAATTAAAATATTCTATATATTGCCAGTAACAATGAAAAGAATGTTCATACTACGCCAGAAAGACCAACCACCTGTAAAAGGTCGCAATTGCCGATTCAATGCTTATAAGATTCCGCTCTCTATGAAAATAGTCTATATACATATAATAAAATGATAGAAAAGTCAAAACTGTACATTGGAAATATTAACAAAAAAATACTCGCTTGGTGTACATAAGATACCGAAGCTGAAAATATAGTTAGAATTTTTTTTGACTGTTTGTCTGTTTGCTTTGCTTTGTACGGAAGGATCTCGAAAAGTACTGAACAGATTTGGTTCAAATTTTGCACAAATATTACTTAGGGGTGTGGTCTTAAAATAGGCTACATATCCTAGGGGCTAAGCAGAGAGCAATGAAATGTGTAAACCGTTGGATTGATTTAACTAAAACGTAGCAGGAATATTAGTAGGAGATAGGTTTTACAATCAGACAACATATTATTACGCTAAATTTTTTAGGAGCTCGGCAGAGAACAATGAAAATTTGTTTGTATATTTTTGCAAAATACAGAAATTACTGAATAATTTTAATTAATCTTTTATTTGAATAGCAATCTAGAGATAGGATCTTTAAATAGGCTATATATTATGACGCTACATATCCTAGAGACTAGACAGAGGGTAATGAAATATGTAAGTATGTAGATTGATTAAACTAAAACGTTGCAGGAATATTAGTAAGAGATCAGTTTTACACTCCGGCTACTTTTTTTTCTTTTTTTTAAGTTTACCTTTTTTTAATTTGTCCCACGTAACGTAATAGGTGGTGAGCCGCATTGCCGTGTTGAAATAGACAGGCGTTAGTACTGCCTACTTTTGAAAATTATTAAATCTATAAGGTCTTCAACTTGGTTTAACGACTGCCATTTACTGGCTACCGTTAGCGTTAGTGTTATCGTCTCAACTCTTCCGATTATGCATAAAGTTTTCAGTCTGTGGCCCTAATCTAACAAACGTTTCGTATTCGCGCTTCACCATACTACTTACTCTTATTATTATTAAAGGGGCTACATATACATACCGGCCTTGGACCCACTAAAACCATGAGGTCTCTTCCTATCCATCTAGCGCAGTCCTAGGGTATCATTTAGAGGGCTTACCCGGGGCTCCCAACCATAGGCTGTTAGGTAGGATACGTGTGGTGTTTAGTCAGTAGGAGTCATAGTACATTCATGTGGGATTTTCCTCACGTTAAAAAATCCATCTAGCGCATAACTCCCCGGGTAAGTTGGAGGATGTCCTAAATTTGTTCCCACATTTTGGTTACGACTTATCCTAGAGGCTCAAATAGAATACGGTTCAAACTTTGCTTATAACATAATTTCCACGCGGACGAAGTCGCGGGTAACAGCTAGTAGTAAATAAAATCGTACACTACCTACGCAATTTCAGTTGATAAATGGCATCATTCACACGCCTCTCTGGGCTGTTATTACTCGAACAAACAGGTACTGCCCCGGTAAAGAATACCAATACTATATCTATAAACGTGAATATGTGACTCCAATCTACGTACCTAATACTTGTTGCTTTTTTTTTCATAAATTGTAAAATAATGACTTCTTTTAATCTAATAAATATTTGATCCATTAATTGTCTTATGTAGGTACGTCCTCTTATTGCAACAAATTCAGTGCACGAGCAACCATTTTTGCAGCAAACAGTTTGAGAGAAGTGGGCAATAACTCTGGTTCACGTCACGCATGCGTCGCGGAAGAGTGTCTCATTTCCTATCTGCATCGTACATCCTCCATTCCAATGAAATAGATGTCTTAAAAATGCTACTTTTGTGTTTTACCGTGAGGAAAATCGTACATGTATGCAATTCCGTATCCCTATCGACTAAAAAAATACACGTTTCCTACCTAATGCCTACAGTTGGGAGCCCCGGATAAGCCCTCGGAAGGATACCTAAGGATTCTCAACAAACCTACGGCTACTACTTGACTGCGACCTCCCTCCGGGGGGGCGGGGTTCAGAAGTACTAGTACCAATATTATAAAGGTTCATAAGAAATTCACGCATGCTATCAAACATACTTACCTAAAGGCATACCTAATTTCTTGTAGAATATAAAATTTATTGGTACTAAAACATGTAGCTATAATTTATTCAGCGGTACGTGTGAGTGAAGTCGACTTCGACGAAGCATTGATTACGTGATGGAGCTGGCATATGAAGACAAATATTTAAAGATCGAACGATTTCCTTTTGCAATATGCAGGAAGTAACATAGAATCCGGATGCGCCTTTCTAAAAAACCGAAACATCGCAATCGATTCATAAAATACTAGCGAACGTCACGCGGTTTTAGTTACCGTTCCTGTATGAATACAGGAATAAAATATATTTAACCTATGTTCACCGCGAAGAGTGTAGCTTCCCAAAAGTGAAAGAATTTTTCAAATCGGTTCAGTAGTTTCGGAGCCTAATTGATTCAAACAAAGAAACAAACAATCAAATCTTTCGTCTTTATAATATTAGTATAGACAACTTAACTAGCTTGATCTTGTCGGGAATCCTGGAGTATCCTTCCCAGAGCTTACCCGGGGCGGGAGCTCCGGAAAGCTCTGGGAATTCTATTGAAAAATAAGGGGTAATAACAAGAGTAGCAGTGTAGTCTGATAGAACTATATTCATGGTTAATACTTTACAAGCTAGTAGCACTTAAAAAACATAAACAAGGGCTTATTTAAATTGGTGACAGACATGTATAAAAGATTATTCACACATGCCAGTGCATCTATAATATGCGACCTCCAATAAATTCGTAAGCAGTGGTAGGGAACTGTGTGATTTTAGTCAATAAAAGTCCAGCTTAACATGCATGACTTTTACCGACTTCACCGATTGTACACGTAAAATAAAATGGAGCTTGATCGTACGAATATTTTGCTGCGGTCAGTCAGCTAGTTTCTAGCTGACTGACCGCAGCTCCACCCACGAGGTAATTCAGTTCTCGTTTTCGCATCCCATCAGAACATATTTCAATCATTCAAACTAGCTTGTTTTTTTACAGATTATTCATATAATCTATCCCAGTTCCAGATTTAAGTCATATTAGTTCATTCGTTAAACCGTGACTCAGTTACAAATATCCGTACATTCATACTCACAACGGGAGAGTTCCTACCCGTCCTTACAGAAGCAGTCCCAAGACTACGGCGTGACGTGTGAGTTTGTTTCGAGTATGCCTCACGCCCCAAGAAGCGGGATAGTACCCAAACCAACCCCCAAAAGACGCAAGATAATACCAGAACCCACAGGTGAAGCCACGGTGGTAGCCAAAGTCTGTCGGGGGCCTTGGGACATCCTTTCGAGAGCTTACCCTTCATTGGCAGTGGTAGGGCACGTGTGATTTTAATCGATAAGAGTCCGGCATAGCATTCATGACAGGTTTCCAAACAATAAAAGAACATTCTCAGAAACTGTTACATTTCTACACAAATATTACAAAAGGCAAATATTTGTATTCTTGTATGTTTGTAATGAATAAAATCCAACAGTACTGAACCGATTTAAAATATTTAGAATCATTGTTGAGAGGCTACACTATCCCCGGGCAACATATAATTTATTCCCATATTCCCACGAAAACGGGAACTACGTGGGTAAAGCCGCGCGAGGTTGCCTAGTTTATAATAAGTAGGATGACAGCAACAGATACGACGCATCGATTACAAACTGAACATCGCAATAATGCAATCTCGTTTGCCGTCGCCAGTGACTTGATCTGCGGAAATCTGATAGAAAAGTCAATTTCGTTTAGTGATGTCACAAACGCCGACAACGGCAGCAAAGTGCAGAAAACATAGAAGCTTTACGCTTTTATTTAGGAGTTAGATTTCCTTTTAAATTGCCCGCGTTTCAGTTGCTAGATAATATATTTGCTAGAGTATTTTGAGCGGGGTGCATCTGCATCCAGCATTAGTTTCAGTGGGTGCCTTATACATCTAAAAAATGTGCACCTATTAATAAAATAGTACTATAGATTATAATTTTTATTGATATTTTTGCGGTCAGGTGGGTGGAACTGCACCCCTTTACACTCACCTCCCGGCGCCCAAATATTCACTATTTTCATATACCGTTCTTCAATTATTATAGTCAACAGGATAAAAATATCCAATACAGTTTGATTACAGTATGTTCTCTCTCACGATTATCTTTATACAGCTGCGATCGTACAGAATGAGGAAAAGAGGACAATGTTCAATATTCACAATGGAGGTAATAGTGGATAAGTAGGGTTTATACTAACTAATAAGGAGCTCATTGTCATTTATACGGACGTTGTACCGTTTCCTTCTAACTAAATCCTTTTATTACCGCTCACCGTCCCGTAGGACCTGGATTATAGACATTATTCGTTGGAGCAGCTGTGAGCATAATATTGTGCAAGATTGAGCAAAAGGTAGGTAAGTAACCTATTAGAAGATGATCGTTGAAAATTAGATTTATAAAAAGGTGAAGACCTTGAAAAGGAAACACGAAAAGACTTTTAATTTAATTATTTCATAACAGTATTTACCTTTGAGCTTACAAAATAAATTCATCTTACATCCTACATTTATAGGATGTAAGCTAAAAAAAGAGTTGCAAGTGCTATTATTATTTTTAATAGTCTGATCGCTGACCTATAAACAGAACAGAACTGAATGGATCCTTGGCTGGGTGTCTATCACGTGACCACTTTGTAACATTTCGTAAAGTAAAGAGTTACATGACAATCGTTTAACCAAGTCTAAGACCGTATGAGCATCTTCAAAAATGTCAACAGTAGGTGGTCACAACCTGCGGCTGGGTCAGGAGCGCGTGTGTAGAGCATCTGGTGTTGCTAAAGTTCATAGTCTACGGTAACCACCTTTCATCGGGTGGGCTGTTTTGTTTGTCACCTTATTAGTATAAAAATATGAGTAAGTGGGTAAAAAAAGCTTTCAGCTACTATAAAAAATACATAGTATTAAAGAGATGCACCTACCAGGAACTCATGAATTTCAAGGAGTTATCGATTTGCTCTAACACAAAATGGACACGTTCTCAAATGATTTATGTGAACCTTCTCAATACGTCAGATTATTTGAATCGTGTTTGGCATGGTCATACAATTTAAATTTAAATTCGTTCGATATTATCATGGTCAGACTATTTATAAGGTAGGAGTACACTCATGTTTGATAGGAGTTGGCATAAACTATGAAGTGTGAATACTGTTAACCTTCATCAATAGGTACACCAAAATACATGTAACTAACATCACTAACTAATTTTGAATAAAAAATTTCCATCAGTGTGTCTCACACTTTACCTTTGCACCAACTCCAACCGCCACTCCAACCAGAAACGAGTGTGGCTTCAGTCTGTAATTTCTCGCCTACATTTTCCGCATTATATTTTTGAACGTTAGTGTGTATTCCGGTTTCACTTCACTTCTTTTTTTAGGGTTCCGACTTCTAAATGTAAAAGTAGAACCCTGTCACTGTCCTTCTGACTGTAACCAGGCTGTATCTCATGAACGGTGATAGCTAGAGAACTGAAATTTTTACAGATTATGTATTTCTGTTGCTACTATAACTACAAAATAATACTGAAAATAGGAGAATAGTTGGTAATGTTTTAGGAGGCTCCTCTTCCTTACGTAGTGGGGTATACTTACGTCTTGGGGTGTCCTTACGAGAGCTCCAAACCGTAGGCTGTTAGGTAGGATACGTTAGGTTTTTTAGTCGGTAGGAGTCCGGCAAAGCATCCATGTAGAATTTTCCCTCACGTAAAAAAAAAGAAAAAACCCATACAACAAACGAGTTTTTTTTTATTTCTTGGTACGGAACCATACCTGCGCGAGTCCGACTTGTACTTATTTTGTTTTATTTCGTGATATTGTTTATTCTGACCCAGTGACGCTTGTGAGTACAGAATTGGGCTCGTTCTGGGAATACGTTAGTCGAGTATTATTTCTGCAATCCGTTTGGTGGATAGTCTATGAATGTGGAACGCGAAAAGATTATTAAAATGTTTGAAAAGATACGTTTTTATTTTTATGTAGACATTTTTCATGAATACTACACTTTAATTATTTTTCTCTACTTCACTACACACGTATAAGTAGGTATAGTTCTTTCAGAAGTACCTAAACACTAACATTGTACTTACCTAAGTTACCTGCTATTGGTATTAGGTACTTAGTATTTACAGTTTCTCGGGTAATGAAATTGAAGATTCCGAGAATGAGTTCTATATTGTTTTTTTTTTGTAAATAACTAGACTATTAGAATTTATAATTCAGCCAGGCGCGAATCATATTCATGCACAGAGGGTTCCGTATCAAATAACGGCACAATAATTAATATTTTTGTGTGGGAGCTCCCATTTATTATTTGTTATTTTTTCTATTTTTAGTATTTGTTGTTATAGCGGTAACAGAAATACATAAACTGAGAACATTTCAGCTTTCAAGCTATTACGGTTCACAAGAAACAGTTTCGTGACAGACTGACCTACTGCGAAGTTTCAGTGATAGCATCCAATTTCGACACGTACTGTGGTGTTAGAGACAGGTCCTTAATTACGTATTACGAGCGAATTATTTCTGGTATAGTAACGCACGTGTTCATAATTTTGCCCGTATTTAATTGTTTGTTCGCATTTGAGCAGTTTTCGACAGAGAGTGGCAAAATTTTTGTCTCTTCACTATTTAGGTAACATTGACACTATTACTATTCCCGAACTCATCCCGAGGGTGTCGTAAGAGGCGACTTAGGGAACACTTTCTCAAAACGATCCATTGCCTAGAGAAGAACTCGAAATGAAACTCGGCTGTCAGTAACATGACAAATATTAAGCCAAGTTGAAGGCCTTACGGGTGGCTTTTTTTTTTTTTTTTGATGTGAGGGTAAATCCTCGTAGGATGCTATGCCGGACTCTTACCGACTAAAAAACCTCACATAACGCCCAACAGCCTATGGTTGAGAGCCCCGGGTAAGCCCTCAGGAAGGATGTCCCGTGACTCCCAACAGACCTACGGCCGCCGCTGCGGCCTCGCCCAGGGGGTGGTTCGGGTGCAATCCCGCGTCTATGGGGGGTTTCGGGTGTGATCCCGCTTCTAAGGGGGGGAGTGCGTGAGTTGCTCACGTCACGCTGCCGTCATGGACCTGCTTCTGTAAGGACGGTGAGCGGCCCTCTCACCCTCCTCAGACCCCCGGTCATGGAGGCCGATAGTCCTCGGCAAAGACACGTCGGCGGCGCTCAGGGCGCCGACTGCGGAACTCGGGTGGGAGAGTTCTCTCCCGCACCCGGCCCGCCGCCTCCTTCGCGAGCATGACCTGCTCGCAGCAAGAGGCGGCGCAGTCCCACTTACTCCCGCTGGAGAGCATGGCTCGCACCATGGCCTCGAGTGAGAGAGTGTCCACGCCCAGACCCACTACGAGGACCTGGCGCTGTTGTGCCCACGCCGTGCACTCCACCAGCGTGTGGAGCGCCGTGTCATCGCTGCGGTCCTCGCAGTGCTGACACTCGGCCGTGGCTTCCCGGTGTTTTCGCCACAGATACCTACCGAAGCTACCGTGCCCGGCAAGCATCTGTGTCAACCGATAGGAGAGAGCACCGTGTCTTCTCTCCAGCCACTCGTCCATGACCGGTCTGACGGCCGCGATTGCGGCGAATCCCCCCTTTGGTTGCTCAAGTCGCACCTTTCATGTGTCCACGGTTTCCTGGTGGAGCAGGGTCTGCTGGGCCTCGATTTCTCGTGACGCAGGCCTTTGGCCCCGCTTCAGCGCCTCCTTGCGCCATCTGAACAGTGACGCAAGGGTCCCGGCTAGGAGACATGCCGCCTCACCGGAGATCGTGCGGTATCCTCTTATCACCCTGACGGCCATCACTCTCTGAGGCCTCAGCAGTCTAGCCTCATTGCTGGCCATCAGGGTCTCCGCCCATACGGGAGCCCCGTACAGGGCCATGCTTCGCTCGATCCCCAGCCTTAGGGGTGGCTTGAAAAAAAAAAATTCAACTGCAGGTTGTTACGAGCTGCGCCTGTCCGTTTGAACACGGCAATAGGGTAACCACCTATTACGTGGGACATAAATCTATAAGGCGAAATGTGAGCGCATACTATCTGTGTGTGCAACACACGCACACGCTTTTCACGCTTACATACACAAACGCACACGCCACACACACGCGCACACACACACACACACACACACACACACACACACACACACACACACACACACAAACACACACCCACCCACACACACACACACACACACACACACACACACACACACACACACACACACACACACACGCACACACAACACACTCATCTTGTTTCTACCTTTTATTGTTTTAATTTTATTTCTAACAAAAATTTTATCTGTTCATCTTTGTTTGGGCTTTCGTATTTTGATACTCCTAGCTCATAAGTATGACATAGAAAAGTGATCCATGTAAGTGGGAAGCCTGGTAATCTGTCTGACAGGATTATTCCTAGTTCAGATACCAGTCTCTCACAAGGGTTATAGCTGTATTTTATGTCCTGATAACATAGACCTGTATCAACCTTTGTGAAAGAGAAATAAAGAAATATTTATTATTATTATTGTCTTCTATAGAAAGATAAAAATACAGCGCCCTAATTCTAGCTTTGATAAATGTGCACCTAAATATCGTTAAAGCGCTGAAAAAACTAGGCTGACGTGTTCGCTATTTGCATTCTAAATGGAGGCTGTTTTTGTTTGAACAGCGACAAACAGCTGCTGACGAGCGCTCGCTATAGGGGTCATATTACGCCACAGTCAATGTAATACAGTAATGCGTTTTGATGATGTACTCGAAACGGATATCTGATTATGGTAGTGATACTCCCTACAAATGGCTTATTTTTAACTAATTCGACTTTGTCCAGATACACTGGCTCATTCTATCTCTAATATTCTGTAACTGCGGCAACTTTGTTTTGGACACGTTGTATTTTAGACATTTTACATAAATAATAAGCGTACACGGTATGGAATCAAAGACAATGACAAACCTTTTTTTTTCAAATTCATTATGATTAAATACTAGTATTAGGCAATTTCCAAAACGAGAATCGAACAACCATAGCAGGCATTTACACTATCACAATGCGCCACCGAGACGCATTACTGTATATCTATAAAATGGTTTACTGTTTATTGATATACTGTGGTAACGATGTGTGCTTTCAGACTGAGCTTGAAGAGTGGGCCTCGGTTAGTTGGATTTATTACAACCGAGAATTTTGGGCACATGAATCATTTTGTGTGATATTCCCAATTGTGTGATATGAGTGTTTGATTAATAGCTGAATTGAGATATTGTCTAAATGTCAGCTCGGTGAAATTTTGATAAACTAGAAACACATTATAGAGTGATATTATCCATGAACCATTTTATACTTTTTTGACATTGTAATTATCAATTTATCATTAATAATTTCAACCGATTGACTTCCATGTTGTGCATCGGATTCGACGGAACTTTTAATTTTGATTGTATTTTTGATACCTTAGCATTAAGTTTATGGAAATTTTAATTGATTAATTGAATTTTATTCCATGCTGTGAAAAAAAAAATAACGAATGGGAGTTTATTAATCTTTGAAAAGTAATATGGGTTACTTTTTATCCAGGCACAAACGTTTTATTCCCATGAAGACGAATTAATGCTATAGGTAGCTGAGTTTCACGTGCGCTGAGCTACAAACGTCTAGTAATATTACCCGAGTCTCCCAACCGTTGGCTGTTAGGTTAGATACGTGTGGTTTTTAGTAGTTAGGAGTCGGGCATAGCACACATGTAGGATTTTCCTCACGTTAAAAAAACGTCTAGTAATTTTAAATAGGTACATGTCTAATGCTCACTTTATACTAAGTATATTAAATTTATTCCGCTAGGTAATAAATAACTAACAAAATTTAAATCGTTTCGTATACCTCCCACTTTTTTCACATTAATAGTATCGGCTAAGTATTCACCTCAGTCTAATTCCTAACTATTTATTGAAATTGTTTACCAATTGTAGTATCCAAGTTTATCAACAGCCAACTTACAAAGACCCTTTATACTTCAACCAATCAGGCTATTTGGAGTACAATACTAGCGTATTGTACTTCAAAGTACACAAAGTATTGGAACTTAACCAACTATGTGTGCGCTACCCGCATAGGACGACACGACACTGTTCTGTTTACACAAACCGTTTTCATTCTACTGAATACCAATTAAAATCAGTAAAGCGCGATTCTGTTTCGTGCAAAGAGGATTTTGTGCTAGAACAAAACCTGTACATATAAGTATTGTTATGTCGGAGATTAAAACGGATTATTTACGAATTATCATCGGTAGGTATCTGTTGTATTACCTACACGCCTTTTTAATCGTGTGGACTCCTACCGACTAAAACCACACAATGCCTTACAACTGATGAGGAGTCAAGAGACACGTCACCATCCATCTCGCCATTCTCAGGCCCTCGGTCTATTACCTAATATACGCCTTGCAAAGAAAATAATGTGCACAGAAGGCGCGGCTGAGTCTCAAATACACAGTGTCGTTAAAACAATGGATATTTTATTGTAGGTACTATGAAACCTTTCATTGGAAAAAAAAATGTACTACAACTAATTTACAAGGTCGCGTTTAATTCGCTATCCTATTTGACTTGCTTAGGGGTAGAGTTTATAGTTCCTTTTTAGCGGGTACTTTAAAAGATTTAATCTGAGTGTTGGTAGGTAAGTGAGTCACACGATAATTTTATTAATATAAACTAAGGAGCACTTGCAGCTCCGCTTACGTTAAATTTGGCTATCGCATTTTCTTCTGGTGAAAACAAGATGTTTTCCACGGACAAAAGTAGCCAACACGCTCCAGAACCGAATAACCCTATCATGCAGCTGGAATTTGATGAGACAACTACCTACTACTGACATTCCGGATTAGTAACACAAAATGTCATAAAAATAACACAATTTAGATGACACCGCTGCCAAATCTGATTGTACCTCAAATCAATAAGGTAAACTCGCTAACGGGTATACTAGCTCCACTATTCTGCTTAAAAGTCAAATTCGTGAGTCTACACATTCTAGTCACGTAACTGTATTGAAACTTGGCGGGTTCTCTCAACTTTTATTAAGCACAATGTTGCAGTAGTTTATATTTAGCAAAGCGAACGGGAAGTTTGTGTTGGGGATTCGTTATCAATACTTACTTACCTTGTAAACTGATGCAACATAACCATACAAAAGTTACGATTGTCTACGTTATTCCGTATCAATGCTTTGTAAAAATCCCATTTATGAACGCTTTCGACGTGCTTTTGAAGTAACAACCCTTTTAAAGATTGTTACAAAATTTAATTCAAACTATGAGCAAATTTTCACTTTAAATAGACTCACAGTTAGCTTAAAAAGAAAGTCCTACAATAGTGTGCTTCTAATAATGTTTGGGCAGGTGCCTTCACAAATCGCATGATATTATTGGTGCAATTATAGGTATACAATCGTGGCGTAAATCTTAACTAATAGATGGTGCCTAAGTCGCCCAAGACGTATGAGGTGGAAAACTTCGTGTTTCCTGTATAACTGATTTTGCTGGACCAGTTTAGTGATTGTAGAGTGCACATACGCAAGTGTATGTAGTTACTTGTTACTGACTAACAAAACATTTTTGGAATCATAAAGTAGATATCAACGCAAAAATCCCCTCTGAACAGAAATACAGCGAATTCAAGCATCTCAAATTAGTCTGCGATGAAATAAACGTAAAATCACGTGCTTCTAACTCAACTCAATCTTCTTACCAAACGATAATCGATTTCAATTTCAATCTATCTGGCATAATCGATTCAGAGTGAGATCGAATGTTGGAACATTTGACCACTGGATACGGAAACTATCTGATGCCAGTTCTGACCCCATAACAGTTGATTGGCCGATTCAATTCGATTTGAAATTTGACGACCAATGTGGGGTACGCTTTGATGTTCTTGATTACGAGTGACGTTATTGCAGAAAGTCGTAAATTTTCAGTCAGAATTTCTGATATTTTCGGTATAAACCGTATAGGGAAAATCTCTGTTTAAGAGTATAAACCGTGAGTGATCACTGTAAAATTGGTTATTGACTACCTACTCTCATTTTCAATTATCTATTAAAATTATACAATTCGTCAGAATACAAAATTATCTTTCTTAATTAACAGAAAATGCTCGAAGTCCAGCTGACTTAGTGCTACGTAAACGATCACTGCAATAAAAAACTTTTACTATGGCTGATCTTCGAGCGGGTGACCGTTTTGTGACATTTTATTTGCGAACTATTGCCGAAGAAAGGAGGGTAATGTTTTTCGAGATAATTTATGTATGTATGTATAATTCTTTGTCACGTCCTACAGCCTGAACGGCTTGACGGATTTTGACATGCGAGGTGTCATTTGATTTGTCGTAATTGTGTGAGTGACACCAGGTATACATGTATTTTTTTAAAACTCAAAATGGCAGACTTTTGGCGCTAAAATGAAAACCTTGAAATTTTTTCTTGCACGCTCTACAGTTTGAACGGCTTTACGGATTTTGACATGCGAGATGTCATTTGATTTGTCGTAATTGTGTGAGTGACACCAGATATACAATTTTTTTTAAAAAGTCAAAATGACAGACTTTAGGCGCTAAACATAGATATAAAGTCTAGATGGAAGGTCAAGGCGCAGAAACGCGGCAAAAAAATTCATGCAACTGTTACATGAATTGGTCTAACCCGCCGCTCAGTGCCGATCGTGTCGCTTTGACGTCACCACGTAAAACGCGCGCTAAGTAGTCTACCAAAATCTAGCTAAAATGTCGTTTTGTGTAATTAAAATTTGTAGAAATTATAGTAGGAGATTAAAAACTTCTAAACATGTCAGCTATCATCGGTAAGAACCCAAAATAAAGCTTATTTTAATTTTTCTTTTCTTCATTATTAATCTCGCAATATTCATCAGTGTTGCCACTTTATTGTTTTATTCTCCCAACTTAACAATTGGGAAAGGGGTAAGTATACCTAACTAGTTAGTCTAGGAAATGATTATATTGATTTCTTAATACAGCATGTACTAATATATTATTTATTATAATTAATTGGATCTAATAAATCAATTTCGAAAGTTCATGTGTTATTAATTTAACATAGTTTTTGAATGAAGAATTATGTAATAAAATAATATCTAGTAGGTACTTAGGTACTTATTATTTCATAGTTACAGTTATTTCTGGGTTATGTTACTCTCGATACTTGTGGAATCGGTTTATTATAATCCTTATTTTTTATTAAAAAAGAAGTTACCTATACACATTATTTACATTTTTTTTATATCTTTTTGATCAGGAATATTTTACATAGGTACACATTTTATCTAAAATCTTTTACATAAGGAATATTTTATGTTAGTATTGTTTGGTATTGTTATTTTATTTATGTTAGTATTTTTCCCGTCACTTGTACGGCTCTCAAAAGTAATAAATGTTCCCCGATTTTAAAACATTTCTTCGTCATTAAAGGGAATATCGAGCCGTAAAAGAATTTACAAAATCAAACCAGTAAGTAGTTCCTCAGAATCTAGCATTTAAACACATAAACCATAATATACAAACAAACACGAAATATTCCGTTTTATACGCACACAAAAAAAAAAGTTAAAGTTAAAGTTAAAAGTTAAATGAAGGATATGAAGCCAACTCCTAAGAGTTTTTCAGTGCATTATATTCGATTTGTTCAATACATTATATTAGAATTCAGTAGATTCTAGGTATCCACCAAGTTAAGAAACAAAAAAAACAATAGAAAGTGTGTAACGGGCAGGTTATAGGTATACAAGTTATTAATTTACCTACATCACTATGCCGTCAAGACGCGTGAACAATTTTATTACTTACACCAAAAAATATTACAAGCAGACACTTCAATTTTATTGATTTGTATTAATACTCAATAAACAAATATGTATACAATATTGATAATAGTAAATATTATACATCCTTCATTATATATTAAATTAATTACATAAACTATAATAAGACTTAGTTTAATGCAATTTTAGGGAGAAGCTGGTATCATTATTTACGCACACAGAAAAGCCGACGCACAGTGTAAAGACACTGGCCGCTCGACGGCGCACGCACACATTTGCAAAATCGTAAGCCGTTTTGTTCATGTCGATTGTAGAGCGACCGTCCACCTTGACCTTATACACTCGAGAGCAATGAATCCGGGTCACTTAAAGAATCCTAAAAATCTCGGAAACTAAAAATGCTAGGTTAATGCAATAAATTGTATTTAATAGACAATGTAATGCTGCTTAAATGAAGGTATTAAAACTTCTTAGTTATTGTAAAGTTATATCATAAAAAAATCAAATTTGAAAAAGGGCCACTTTCGAAGATGGAACTACGAAATTACAGCATTTGGTGTTGCTTTTGTTTGTAATCTGTCATTTATGTGGGTACATAAACCATGTTGATAGTGCTCTATATTCATAATCAAGCTGAAATTATGTCGCTTACGCCTGAAGAATGCACCAGAATACTTACAATGCTGGAAACCGGCCGGAGTCAGCGCGATACGGCCAGGACTGTCGGTGTGTCGCTGTCAACAGTACAAAGAGTTCTCCGACGTTACGAAGAAACTGGTTCTAACCTACGCAGACCAGGAACGGGCAGAACCAGGTGTACCACAGCACGAGAAGACCGATACTTGGTGAACACCATGCTTCGAAATCGCTTTCTCACAGGAACTGAACTCACCAATCAGTTTCGACGCCTCGGAGGAAGTAACCCAAGTGCATGGACAGTAAGACGTCGGCTTGCTGAATCTAACTTAAAACCCCTTAGACCTGCAAACGGCCCTAAACTGGAGCGTGGGCATCGTATTTCGAGACTAAGGTATGCCCAGAGCCACGTAAATTGGAGTATTGAAGATTGGTCAAAAGTTATGTTCTCCGACGAATCAAAATTTATGCTCTACAAGCACGATGGAAGACACAGAGTGTATCGAAGACCAGGGGAAAGATTCAAGCAAGCATGCCTCGAAGAAAAAGTAGCCTACGGTGGTGGGTCTGTACTTGTGTGGGCCGGAATTTCTTCTGAAAGTCGCACAGAGCTGGTGATCATAGAAAACGGCTCTTTAACTAGCGTAAGATATGTGGAAGAAATCCTCAATGATCACGTTGGTCCATTTATGGTCAATTTAGGTGAGGATGCTATATTTATGCATGACAATGCCCGACCTCATACAGGTAGGATTGTGAATGACTACCTTCAAGAGATGAACATTACTCGTATGGAGTGGCCAGCGCGCAGCCCGGATATCAACCCGATCGAGCATGCTTGGGACGAGCTAGGCAGATGCGTAAAACAACGAAACCCTCCCCCAATCACGCTTCGTGAGCTCAAAATTGCTCTCACAGAGGAATGGGAGAATATTCCCCAAAATCGTATAAGGAACTTGGTGTACAGCATGCCAAACCGCGTAAACGCAGTAATGGAAGCACGAGGAGGCAATACGAAGTATTAAAATTCAAGAAAATCGTAATAAAGTTCAAAAATTTCATGTTTCCTATTTTTGTTTTAAGGAGAGATCAGCAGTTTTTTCTTTATGTAATTTTGTGTTAATAAAATGTATGGTGACTCATATTTTTTTTACTTTCATTCAAGGAGTATTACATTGTCTATTAAATACAATTTATTGCATTAACCTATCATTTTTAGTTTCCGAGATTTTTAACATTCTTTAAGTGACCCGGATTCATTGCTCTCGAGTGTATAATCAAAGGCGCTAAAATGAAAACCTTGAAAATTTTTCTTGCACGCTCTACAGTCTGAACGGCTTTACGGATTTTGATTCGCAAGGTGTCATTTGACTCGTCGTGATTGTGTGAGTGACACCAGGTATAATAAAATTCCTTAAGTATCAAAATGGCGAATATTTGCGCTATAATTATTTGACTGCTATGGACGCAAAAACTACCTGAACCTATTTCGATGCGGTTTTATTTGTTTATAAGGTCTTAGTCAGACTTAAAATCTTACATTTATTTACTATCAATTGGTTGCGTAGAACCAGAAATATGACCAAAAATATAATAAAAGGTTAAATTTCGGTGAAGTCCCTTCACTACACAAAATTAATAACTCCACTTCTAAGATAACTAAAAAGTTTTAAATAAACCTAATTATTAAGAATACAAAAAACCCGACTGCAAGGTAAAAATACAACTGGAAAGCAAAAAGCAAGCTCTACATTTCTTTGCTTTCTTTTTTCTCATTCTTCAGCTTGTTCCTGCTGGCAAATGTTGCCGTCAAAGTAAAACAGTAAGTAGCTAAAGAAAATTACAAAAGAAATGTAGAGCTTGTTTTTTGCTTTTCAGTTGTATTTTTACTTTGCAGTCGGGTTTTTTGTATTCCTACTAATTCAGTTTTTAATGTTACTTTTGTTAGTAAGTGTTTTATTCATGAAAATTATATTGCATTTTATTCTACAGCGTCGTCAAAGTACGTCGAACTCTGTCAAAACAATTCAAGTTAATACAGTCACTTACAAGATAATTCACTCATGTACTTGTTGGTGAGTGAATTATTCTAGGAGCGCTCCTGTTATCGCCTACTAGTGTACAATTTCATAATTCAAAGAGCAAAATTTCATAAAAGTGGAAGTTTATCGGCGTTACTGTGCCAGTTTCTGGCAAAATTTACTGTAGTATTTATTTTATTCTGACACGTTTCAAATATAATGGCAGAGAATCTATGTAAATCGTTCTCCTCCTTGTATGTCTGTAAATGAACGAGTGAGAGCAAAATTTCATAAAAGTGGAAGTTTATCGGCGTTACTGTGCCAGTTTCTGGCAAAATTTACTGTAGTATTTATTTTATTCTGACACGTTTCAAATATAATGGCAGAGAATCTATGTAAATCGTTCTCCTCCTTGTATGTCTGTAAATTCTCTAGAAATTGAAGTTCTTGTAGGAAGATTTTGGTCAGGGCAAGTTTTATTGTTAATTTTTTAGAATAATTAGGCATATTTTTTTATGTGAGGGAAAATCCTTAGAGGATGTTATGCCGGACTCTTACCGACTAAAAAACCTCACGTAACGCCCAACAGCCTGTGGTTGGGAGTCCCGGGTAAGCCCTCGGAAGGATGTCCCGGGACTCACAACAGACCTACGGCCACTGCGGCCTCGACCAGGGGGTGGTTCGGGTGCTATCCCGCGTCTATGGGGGGTTTTGGGTGTGATCCCGCTTCTAAGGGGGGGGGGCGTGCGTGAGTTGCTCACGTCACGCTGCCGTCATGGGCCTGCTTCTATAAGGACGGTGAACCGCCCTCTCATCGTCCTCAGGCCCCCGGTCATGGTGGCCGATAGTCCTCGGCGAAGACACGTCGGCGGCGCCTAGGCCGCCGACTGCGGAACTCGGGTGGGAGAGTTCTCTCCCGTACCCGTCCCGCCGCCTCCTTCACGAGCATGACCTGCTCGCAGAAGGAGGCGGTGCAGTCCCACTTACTCCCGCTGGAGAGCATGGCTCGCACCATAGCCTCGAGCGAGAGAGTGTCCACGCCCAGACCCACTACGAGGACCTGGCGCTGTTGCGCCCATGCCGTGCACTCCACCAGCGTGTGGAGCGCCGTGTCATCGCTGCGGTCCTCGCAGTGCTGACACTCGGCCGTGGTTTCCCGGTGTTTTCGCCACAGATACCTACCGAAGCTTCCGTGCCCGGCAAGCATCTGTGTCAACCGGTAGGAGAGAGCACCGTGTCTTCTCTCTAGCCACTCGTCCATGACCGGTCTGATAGCCGCGATTGTGGCGAATCCCCCCTTTGGTTGCTCAAGTCGTACCTTCCATGTCTCCACGGTTTCCTGGTGGAGTAGGGACCGCTGGGCCTCGATTTTTCGATAAGCGGGCTTTGGTCCCGCTCCAGCGCCTCCTTGCGCCATCTGAACAGTGACGCAAGGGCTCTCGCTTCCAGGTCCCATGGAGGGGTCCCGGCTAGGAGACATGCCGCCTCACCGGAGATCGTTCGGTATCCCTTTATCGCCCTAATGGCCATCGCTCTCTGCGGGCTCAGCAATCTAGCCATTTTGCTGGCCGTCAGGGTTTCCGCCCATACAGGAGCTCCGTATAGAGCCATGCTTCGCACGATCCCCAGCTACAGTCTCCTGTAGGGAGCGTTGGGTCCCCTGATGTTGGGCATCAGCCGCGCCAGTGCGGCTGATGCTCCCCTCAGTTTTGGGACCAAACTTCGGAAGTGATGTCCGAAGTTCCACCGGCCATCGAGTACGAGCCCCAGATACTTCATCGAGGGCTCGATGCCGATGCTGACGCCCCCTACCTGTAGGCTGGATCCCGCAGGTGGATAATTAGGCATTATATACGAAAACGATTTCAAAAATCTAATCGAGCAACTGACAGAGGTTAAGGCGTAATCATATGTATGTACGTTAAGTTTTACTTAAGTATATGAGAGCGACGCCCTTTGTAACCGACTTCAAAAAGGAGGAGGTTACTCAATTCGACCGTATATTTTTTTTATTATTTTTTTTATGTATGTATGTTGGAAAATATATACTCTCAAGGTGGTCCCATTTCAAGGAAGTCAGGATCTGATGATGGCATCCTGGAGAAATCGAAGGGAACTTTAGAAAATTCTAGAAGCATCGCATGTAATTTTTTTCATCAAGTGCTTTTTTTTTTCACGTGAGGGAAAATCCTCATTGATGCTATGCCGAACTCCTACCGACTAAAACTAACACTCGGCCGTGGTATCCTGGTGTCTTTGCCACAGATACTTACCAAAGCTACCGTGCCCGGTAAGTATCTGTGACAACCGGTAAGAGAAAGCACCGTGTCTCCTCTCCCCCCGTTGGTTGCTCAAGTCGCACCTTCCATGTCTCCACGGTTTCCTGGTGGGGCAGAGACCGCTGGGCCTCGATTTCCCGAGAAGCAGGCCTTTGGCCCCGCTTCAGGGCTTCCTTGCGCCATCTAAACAGTGACGCAAGGGCTCTCGCTTCCAGGTCCCATGGAGGGGTCCCGCTAGGAGACATGCCGCCTCCCTGAGATCGTGCGGTATCCCCTTAACACCCCGACGGCCATTGCCCTTTGTTGGCTCAGCAATCTAGCCACATTGATGGCCGTCAGGGTCTCCGCCCAAACGGGGGCCCCGTATAGAGTCATATTTGGGACCCCTGATGTTGGGCATCAGCCACGCTAGTGCGGCTGATGCCCCCCTCAGTTTTGGGACCAAACTTCGGAAGTGATGTAAAGTTCCACCGGCCATCGAGTACGAGCCCCGGATACTTCATCGAGGGCTCGATGCTGACGCACCCTACCCGCAGGCTGAATCCCGCAGGTGGCCCCTTATCAAGTGCTTTAAAGTAGTATCTACAATTAATGAAGGTCTGGAGTCGATTTGATAATGGAGACGAAAGACAGTAGAGAGAATTCCCTAACGATATACAGCAGTTACTTTGTGCTTGGGCTTGATTAATTTAAATTTACACCTAGATAGATACGGACTTCAAACCTAAGTAAAAACTGGAAAATAAAATTTACTTAGCACAAAGTTAGTATATTCTGATTTATCAGATATCATTAAATATAATACTGAAGTCGGTGCCAGTATGACTATGAGAGAGATTAATAATTCCTACCTAAGCCTACGTAGGTTTACTGGGCACCGACTTCAGTATTAAATTTCATGATGTCTGATAAATCAGAATATACTAACATCGTGCTAAGTAAATTTTATTTTCAGTTTTTGGTTTTGTTTGAAGTCGGTATTTTTTTGTTAATATTTTTTATTGTTTCTTTCTATAGTGGAATTCAACAGATGTAAATAATATAGTAAACAAAGCAACTGGATCTTGACTGCTCCATAATTACTTACATTTAATTATCAATCCTGATCATAGTCGTTTCAAGGAACTCTTAGATTTATGCGGACATTTCGACACTAATAAACCTTTAGATTATAGAATAATTTCATGAAAAATACTCGGATGGTAAAAATTTAAGACTGTCATTTTTGCTTGTCATTAAATTTATTTTTTTCTCAGACTTGTTTGTCTTTGCCATAGGTTGTACTGGCCAATTGATTTTAAAAGGAGGTCATTGTTTTATCAATCTGTCAGTTCGAAAAAATGGACTTACTAATATAACTTATTGACCCAGAGAGCGACGAGTGCGAGTCTTTGCCCCTTTCACACGTACCGGTTGCCGGGTGCCGGGTACCCGGGTGTATGGCCAACTACTATAGCTTTCACACGTAACGGCGTGATTTGCCCGGCAAACGCTTGCATTCGCCGCCGGTTACCCGGCACCGGCTACCCGGCAACCGGTACGTGTAAAAAGGCACTTTGAGTTTGGGTCTTCGATTCTACAGTATAGACGATTTTGCTTTCGTCCGTATGTGTGTGTGCATGTCAGTTTCGGTCTAGAAGACGCATTTGTTAACCAATTTTCTACAAACTTGGCACATATGTTCTTTGATTTAAAATCATTGATCTACGAAAAGATAAAAATACAACTTTTGTCGAAAGTTTTTTTAATAGGGCGGGAAATAAGGGAGAAAATGGGCCCCGTTATGTATGATGGGATCATAAGGGATATAATTCGTCACAGGTTGTTTTTTCCTGGGCGCTCGCGAGGTCTACTCTTCGCAGAAGTACTTGTATTAAATTGGGACTAACTAAGTATTTGTGCGACCCAGAAATCGTCAGAAGGATCCGGTTAGGCTTAGTACCGTGTGGAGGAGTAAGTTTAAAGAGGCTAACGTCCATCAGTGAACTGCCAAAAAGATAATCTATTGTTTCGAACGCCATAAACATTTAAATATGAATAAAAATAAAAGAAATACTGATTCTTTAGGGTAGACTGGGTACGGTTGACGGTGGATGGTTAAAATATTCAGCCATTTTTTACACAACGCTATCATTCTGATCCCAAAGTAAGCTAGGAATGACCTGCTTGTGTTATGGGTGTCCGACCACGAATATTAATACGACCTTTGATAATGCTATTATAGCGAAATATGTCAGGTGTTTTTAAAATTAAAATAAAAGTGGAATAGTACAAGTGAATTTTCGTAATGTATTAAAACAAGTTCCATCAAGTACCAACAATCAAAAGTATAACGGATATTATTTGCAACTTATTTTTTGTAAATACATATTTATGATACATATAAACAACCAGACTCTTAGGGTCTTTAGTCGTTTCGCACCGTGAGCGGTTCGAACCGCGGTATGAAATGCCAAAGAGCTCTTTTTAAATGAGTCGTTACGCACCGCGGTTCGAATCGCCCAAGAACTTGGTAATGGGTTGATTCGGACCACAGTATACGGAACATTTATCTTTTTGGATAGGTGAAGTCGGACAGAAAAGATATGTAGTTTTTATTGGTCATTCCTTACATTACATTCAAGTACACACAAGTTAATTATGTTGATCAAACTGACTGTACCTATATGAAACATGATTTTTACATCGCAAATGTCCGTGAATATATTTATTTATTTATTTAAATAATTCGAAATCTTTAATTATTTCTATAAGTTTATATCAGATTGTAAAATATGAGTATTGAGTACCCTCGCTCAGTGCTCCGAATCGACCCATTCCGAAAGATACCTTGGGCTATTCGCACCGCTCTAACCACTGCGGTGTGAATGGTCCTATTCAGAAATAGTAATTGGGCGATTCGAACCGCGGTTCCAATAACCCTTAAGACAAATATTCTTGTACAGTTACGGTGGGAATCGAACCCACTACCTGTTGCGCCGCAACCGCACTTTAGAAAAGAGATGAAAAATAGAGTATATAACTTGAGAGCAAATCGTTTTATCCTCGGACGAAATACTATCATCATGCTCCCGTGTTATACAATCTACTATTATTTAGTACATGCATTGTTGACGTTGTTAATACATAATAAATTAGCATCGGCAATTAATAACTCATCCTGACGCTAATCTTTTAGCCTTAGAATGTTTCAACTGTGCCCAGTATACTCTACTTTACTCGCTGTCACTGCCTTGTGCGAGTGGGTTTTGTTCTGTGTTGGTGAGTCTTTCTATTTTCGCTAATAAAATTATATAAACGACTTTGCTTTATGTACTACGGATTTCGATTGATTAACCGAAGTAAATGAATGTACGGTGAACTAGATATATCTCAATGATTACTTACATAATTAGAATCAGTTTAGTTACAACACTATGATCATAGACAACTTCTGTCAAAACATGACATGTTTACATGATTGCTGAGCTGTCCAGGTATCAGTATCAGGGGTGCGATGGGGCCCTACCACCAACCCCGGGGTCCAAGCCAGTCTCACCTGCGAGTGGTGCACCTGCTGATAAACGGACGGGGTCATGGCGCACAGAAAATGAAAATTCGAAACTAAACCCTGTACCAACCCGTCTGGCCAGCGTGATACAGTAACGCCAAATGTCCTCCTATGATGCACACAACCAAACAACGGCCCCCAGTTCCCGGCACTCCCGCTGTTCCCGATCACGGCAGCGGTCGGAGTGACGGCGGGAGGGGGGGTGCTAAGAATCTCCGGGTTACGGGAGGCTACCATACAAAACTGACCCTGGCTACGTTTAATGGAACTACTCTGCGCCTGGACGAGCGGCTCACCGAACTCGAGGTAGAACTAGGTCGTATTAACTGGCACATACTGGGATTGTGCGAGGTCCGAAGAAAGGGGGAGGACACGCTAACCCTTGCATCAGGCGACCTGTTTTACTTTCGGGAAGGTGACGGAAGACATTCTTCCGAGGGCGGGATCGGCTTTATGGTGAAGAAGGACCTCGTTAGCAGCGTTGTTGAGATCAGCAGTGTTTCGGCTCGGGTAGCATACTTAATACTGAGACTCACCAACAAGTTCACCCTGAAGGTGATACAAGTGTATGCCCCGACCTCGAGCAGCACTGTCGAGGCAGCTGAGACCGTGTACGAGGACATAGCAAAAGCACTACATGGTACTGCCAAGACTCACTACAGCGTTGTGATGGGGGACTTCAATGCCAAAGTGGGAGTACAAGAACGCGGCGAAACGAAGATCGGTCCCTTTGGTGTGGGGCGCAGAAATGACCGGGGCCATATGCTTGCCAGTTTTCTTGAGTCTCAGGGGCTCTTCTTGATGAACTCTTTCTTTAAGAAGAAGCCCCACAGAAAATGGACTTGGCGAAGCCCCGACAAGGTCACAAGGAACGAGATATACTTCATCATGACGAACAGGAAGTGTATATTTAGAGATGTCTCTGTGATTAACAGGTTCAATACCGGTGGTGATCACCGACTTGTGCGAGCATCTCTGAATTTGGACTTCCGAGCTGAAAGGGCCCGTATGATGAAGCCTACTCTCCGTCCTACCGCGCTCCAGTTAGCCTCAGGGGCTGAGAGGTTCCAGTTAGAACTTCAAAATCGTTTCGATCTGCTGGAAACCACTGGCAATATTCACGATAAGGCCGAAAATGTGGTCAGGACGCTACAGCAAGTGTCCCGAAGGTTTTTGTCCGGAAAAAGCAATAACAGGTGCTCTAAGCTCTCGCCCGAGACTCTCGAACTTATGAGAATAAGACGGGAAACGCCATCTACGCACTCGTCTTCGTCAGACCAGCGGGATCTAAATCTCAAAATCCGAAAGCTGATACGACGCGACCTTAGACGGTATAACACCAGTATCGTCGAGGCAGCGATCGAGCAGAACAGGGGTACCAAGGTATTTGCCCAACAGCTTGGAAGACCCCGTCTGACAAAACTGAAGACAGCGGATGGCAGAACCGTGACCTCAAGGTTCGAGATTCTCGAGGAAATTGGGAGCTTTTACAGAGACCTGTATGCATCACGGACAAAAAGGCCGACGGGTTCTACTGATTGTGACCACCGAGCCCCACTATCGCGCCACTATACCGAGGATATTCCGGACATTGACCAGGGCGAGGTGAGGGCGGCTCTCGGGCAACTAAAAAACAACAAGTCCCCTGGGGAGGACGGAATTACAACTGAACTACTGAAGGCGGGGGGAGCTCCGGTCCTCAACGAGCTGACGAGTTTGTTTAATTCCGTCCTCCAACAGGGACAAACACCTGAAGCGTGGAGCGGGAGTGCGGTGGCTCTGTTCTTCAAGAAAGGTGATAAGACCTTGCTGAGGAATTACGGACCCATCTCACTCCTGAGCCATGTTTACAAGTTGTTCTCGAGAGTAGTCACAAACCGCCTCGCCCTTAGGCTCGACGAGTTTCAGCCAAAGGAGCAAGCCGGGTTTCGAAAAGGCTTCAGCACCGTGGACCACATCCATACTGTACGGCAGATTGTACAGAAAACAAACGAGTACAATCAGCCGCTGTGTATGGCTTTTGTGGACTACGAGAAGGCCTTTGACTCTGTCGAAACCTGGGCAGTCCTGGACGCTCTGCAGCGATGTCGTGTAGATTGGCGATATATCGAGGTGTTGAGATGTCTCTACGACAACGCTACCATGACCATCCAGCTAGATAATCAAAAAACCAGTCCCATTGAACTGCGTAGAGGTGTAAGACAGAGTGATGTGATATCCCCGAAACTCTTCACCAATGCGCTTGAGGACATCTTTAAGACACTGGACTGGGAAGGGTGGGGCGTGAACATCAACGGCACGCAAATCTCGCACCTTCGGTTTGCCGATGACATCGTCATTGTGGCGGAGACGCTGGAACAGCTAAGCGGAATGCTGCATAGCCTGAACGGAGCGTCTCGACGTGTTGGACTCGGCATGAACTTGGAAAAAACCAAGGTTATGTTTAATAACCACGTTACGCGGGGGCCAATATACGTAGAGGGATCGAGGCTAGAGGTCGTCCAGGAATATACTTACCTTGGGCAGGTTATTACACTGGGGAAAGGGGGGAACCTGGACAAGGAAATCGTCAGAAGGATACGGTTGGGCTGGGCAGCATTTCGCAAACTGCGTCGAGTCTTCAATTCGCCTTTACCGCAATGCCTGAAGACCAAAGTCTACAACCAGTGCGTTCTACCTGTTATGACATACGGTGCCGAGACGTGGACACTTACAGAGAGGTTGGTCAAAGCTCTAAAGGTTGCGCAGCGGGCTATGGAAAGGGCTATGCTTGGGGTGTCTCTGAGGGATAGAATCCGAAATGAGACTATCCGGCAAAGAACTAAAGTGGTCGACATAGCTCGCAGAATAAGTACATTGAAGTGGCAGTGGGCCGGCCATATCTGCAGAAGAACCGACGGCCGATGGAGCAAACGAGTTCTAGAGTGGAGACCGCGTCTCGGCAAACGTGGGGTAGGACGTCCACCCGCTAGATGGACCGACGACCTGGTAAAGGTCGCAGGCTGGGACTGGATGCGTAAGGCGCAGGACCGTGGATTGTGGCGTAAATTAGGAGAGGCCTACGTCCAGCAGTGGACTGCGATAGGCTCATTTGATTGATTGATTGATTGAGCTGTCCAGATAAAGACTATACGTCAGTGAGTGTTTTATTTATGAAAATATATTGTATTTTGTTCTACAGTATTGTCAAAGTACGTCGGACTCTGTCAATATACCTCAAGTTAATACAGTCACTAACAGGATAATTCGCTCATGTACCTACCAGGACCTACCTGTATAAGTATGTGAGTGGATTATCCTGGGAGAGCTCCTCTTATTGCCTAGTGCACCCCTAGTGGCCGAGTTGAGAACAAAATTTCATAAAAGTGGAAGTTTATCTGTGTAGCTGTGCTAGCTGCATAATGTAGGTAGGTACTTGTTTTATTTTAGCCTCTCTCTATAAAATAGAGTGCATAGGGGCTTTTGTCGAGACTTTGTCTGTAGTCTGTGTCTCTGTCGCATTAAACTACGTCACTAGGTCACGTGGATCATCTGTTCATATTATCTTCACGCCAAATCCCTTGCGGGGTAGGCAGAAAGGACCGAGCGCCACACGGCACGGTCCATACACACCTCACTTGCATCTTCAACTATCATTTTTCTTTTCATGCATGCACGTCGGTTCTTTCGGCTCTTGACACCACCTTCAACGAACACACGATTAATTTGATCGTGGTAAGTGTGTCGTGGCCTTCCCCGACTCCTACGTCCATCCACTTTCGCGTTGTATATCTGTTTTGTCATTCTTTCATCTCACATTCGTTCCACAGTTCCACGTAGCGTAGGTATCAGCACCGCATTATGTACTGCGAGCTGGGCCTTTTGACTTAACCCTAGAACCGTACCCTGGGGTACAACTGAAAAAAAAAATATAATATTGGCTATAACTTTTTTGTTTTAAAACGGATCTTTTCGCACCTCAGCGTATTCACGGGGGGCGGGGGATCGTGTCGAAGCATCGGCCGGGCGCGAGTCCTGTTAGCGTACGATCGTGGCAAGCCTGAGTGGAGTACTGCAGCACCCCTGGGTATGCATCTACAAAATGCATGCACAAATAAGTATTGGCGGTATTTTAAAAAAGCACGACCTTCTAGTGCTCCATCCTCTTCAGATTCAAAATCTGGTAGATGTTCCTTTTGTCCCAGGTCAAAAGACCGTAAATCAAGCACTCGATGTGAAAAATGTAAAAAATTTATATGTTTAGAGCACCAATAGAAGATTTTCCAAAACTGTTAATATAACTTTGGTAATTTTTTGTTTAATTATGTAACGTGAGACTGAAATAAGTGCCATTAAAGTCTATGTATGTTGATTGTATTAATAAATGTTTATTCTTATGAAAAAAATGTTTTCTATAACGGGGTACCTACACTAGGACCCCTGGGTACTGTTATTTAAAGTCTATGATGGGTACGGTTCTAGGGTTAAGGCCTTGGTACCTAAAAGTTTGCCTAACGCTCCATTCACACTATTGCCCGCAGTTACCCTCTTTTCTACATCAGCGGTGTACCGTCCATCCCTGCTAAATGCACATCCAAGATATACAAACTCATCCACCTGTTCCAGCACTACATCATTTACAGTTATCCTGGCATTCGTTCTGTCCTCTTCTCTTTCGAATACCATCACTTTCGTTTTAGTCGCGTTCAAATGTAAGCCTCTCATTAGACAATCATCTTTCATCGTTGTGACTAGTGACTGTAGCTCTGATGGTGATTCGGCTAAGAGCACGGCATCATCTGCATACAGCAAACAGTTCACAAGTAAGTCACCCATTCGCCATCCAACATTCATCGATCTTACTCTCTTAAGACAATCATCCAGGTACAGGACAAACAGCAGAGCCGACAGCACGCAACCCTGTCTGACGCCAATGTTGACGTCAAACCAGGGAGACAGGCTGCCGCCCACCCGCACACATGCCGTACATCCCACATATGTAGACTGCGCGGCACGAAGCAGCGCACCATCAATCCCGTATCCTGGCAATATATCCGAGAGATCCTTACGTACAACTCTGTCAAATGCTTTCTCCATGTCCACAAAACCACCTAATTTGATCATATCAGCAGATATCCTATCAATTCCCGCAGACTTTCCATTTTTCAAGCTTCGTATCGACCATTCAATCTCTTCCAAAGTAATATCTCCGCTTGATGCTTGCACCGCAAGATCAGTCATCGACTCCCTCGCAGTCTCCGCATCCAGGAGATATTCATACATTTCTCCAAAGTACTCATTCCACCGCTCTAACACCTCGAATGGGTCCGCAAGAATGCTTCCACCGGCTTTACTCTTTATCTTATCCATTCTGGAAACTGACGAACAGCTTCGGGACTTCTTGACCTCCCTTCAAAAGAGTTTGGTATTTGTCTCGAAGTTTCTCGTCAGCTTCTCTTCCGTAATAAAATTTATTCTTTCACGCTTCTCTTTCACTAAAGCTTTGGCTTCATTCTTGCAGAGGCGGTAAATTTCTTTCTTCGTGTCTTTCATACCGTCATTCAGTTGCAAAGATGAGACATAATCCAACCACGCTTTCTTCTTTCTTGCTACGCAGGATTGAACTTCTGCATCCTACCAGGCATCACCTTTCGAATGTTCATGTCTCTTTGCACTACCACATGCTTCTTTTGCACTATCCACTATACTTTCTTTCATAATATTCCAGCATTCATCCACATCTAAGTCAGAAAGGCTCTCGTTTGCAAGCCTTTCACTGACTAAGCCTACATACATACTCCTTACGCTTTCATCTTTCAGTTTTTCACTCTTTATCCTTTCATAGTCTCCGAGAGGGGCACGCACTCGCCAGTGCTTCCACTTCTTGAAAAGATCAACAAACCGGCTTACCACCAGGTAGTGGTCAGTTTCAAAAGTGGGGCATCTGTAGGCTCTTGTATACCTTATAGCCTCTCGGAGACGACTGTCTATCAAAATAAAATCAATCACACTTTTTTCTTCCTTCCGTCTCCATGTATACGTGTAGATATCTTTGTGACGGAATAAACTGTTCGCCACAAGGAGGTCTCGTTCCAAGCATACGTTTAAGATTGACTTACCAGCATCATTCGCTCTCTTATCTCCATACGGACCAAGGACAGCATCGAAGCCATCTCGCTTGGTCCCCACCCATCCATTCAAATCACCAAACATGATCAACTTTTCATTCCCGTCTGCCAAATCGAGGACGTCCCTAACGGATTCTCAGAACTCCGCGAGCACTTGGGGATCAGCCGAGCTGACGGGAGCATAGGCTGCGACCAAAAAAACTCTTGTGATCCCCAGTTTTATACGTACCCACAGGAGTCTTGGGCCTACCAATCCATAATATTTCACTCCAGAGGCCAAACGGGAGGAGAGCAAGACACCCACTCCCTTACTGGCATGTTCCTCTTGGTCCACTCCGGACCACAAAGCAATTATTCCGCCAGGAAGATCGTCGATGCCACTTCCCTTCCGCTTAGTCTCTGTGTCACATAATACATCCAGGCATCGCTCTTTCATTACATCTATCAATTCATTCATCTTACCTTCCATACCACCACGCACATTCCATGTGCCTATCCGGCACTCGGCTCCTCGCATCCCGCCAGAGTTGGATCATCTGTTCAAAGTTTGAAATAAAACAAAAATGACAACGTCAATCGGACTGAACTTTCACAATAAACGTGTTAGAGAGAGGCAGTCGGGTGAGGACGATCTCACGGCTTCTTGTTTATTCTGCGACAACTGAAATATAGTGTAAGAGTATCTATGTAAGAGTTTTTCTTTTTATAAATTCTCTAGAAATTGATCAGATGATGAAGAAACAGGCTGATTTTGATCAAGGTCAGTGGCAAGAGTTATTACCTTATTTTAATGTGGACAATAGTCTCTCTCTCTTGCTGAAATTAGAATTAGGCACAATATGAAAAGATAACAAAATCTAACCAGAAAACAACGCAGATCTTATCAAACAACGGAACAGACAGTAGCTACTAGAGTAGGCGATCGAGAACTTGCAGACTTTTGGAAATCTCCCTAAATACTTAAAGTATTAAAATCTTCTTCCAGTTCTATTTAGTACCTACTAAAATAGATCAGCAGATTCTTCACAAGTTCTTTACACAAAAAGTGAGCTAAGTATCAAATACAGATTACAAGTTTCAAGGACCTATTCATCGACAACGTTTTCTTGTTAGTTTCCGTTTTTTATTCTACCTACCTAACTTTGTTATTACTTTTACGAAGTTTCTTAGAGAAAGGAACTGAAAATTGGCGTCTAGCGACATACTCGATTTATAGCCCTAGACATTACCTACTCTGTTTTATTACCTTAGGAACTTTGAACGTTAATACATTAAGATAAAATTGAATACTGTTTGTACGAAAACGGGAAAATCACAGATTTTTCCAACCATTTACGTATTTGTTTACAAGACTTACATCTTTCTACAATGTAGTCGTAAAAAGGATTCACTCATTCTGTTTTAGCCCTGCTGAAAAAAATCGAATGTGCTATTCCTCAGAGTATGCTTAGCTAAGGGCCAGAATGTGTTTAATAAAAAGTTAGACAGTTTTATGATTTCATAATGTGTTTCATTTTATTTTCATGAAATTTTATTCCGGCTGTCGTAAATTGTTATGATAATGGAATTATGTATGTGTGAGTGTGTATGTCTGGTTTTATGTTCTTACATGGGTTATCTTTTCAAGTTTTTGAAACTTGAAATTGATAATAATATATCGTTATGAAAAGTTTTAGCCTTATTGAATAAAATAACGTAATGAGCCTCCATTTCTACTCAGCAAAATGTAATTTACAGAAGAAATTTTGGTTGCTTAATCGAATGAAGAATTGTAGATTTGTGTGTGGGTGTGTTCCGCGCGAGCGAGCGCGTGTGTGTGTGTGTTTTCAGCTACAGGTCGCTATCTCTGACGATTTTCATGATACAAAAAAGTTGTATCATGAAAATGCCCCCGCAGATTTTGCCCGTGTCGGAAGCTCCAGTGGTACCCGCCTTATGGTTTTTCAAAAAATCTTATACCATGGTAACCAACCAAAAGCTTGTCAGGCACTTAGTAGTATGAAAAAATCTTGATAGCGCTTACCGATTTATGTAAAAACCATGGTTTTATAGAACTAAAATCATTTGTCTGATTCCTGAAACGGCCACTGATTTTCTTCAAAATTAATTTCAGAGTTTCACTGTAACTTATTAAAATATTCCTGGGGTTTAACACTTAAGCGATTAGATCCACTTATGTAATGAACAAGGACCTACCTCTTGATAAAATAGAATATAATTGTGTGTCATTGTGTGGGTGTTTGTGTGTGTGTCGTACCCTTATTTCTCAGCGTAGCAAAGTAACTAAATAATTCAAACAAGACTAAAAATTACTCTCTCCAATCCAATAAAACTTTATAAAAGTCCCATGACGAATGTGATGACTCTGTTGAGTGAATAAATCGGGCGTTTCGAAACTTTCCCGCCATTTATTATTGCGCTTCTGTTTAACAAAATGAAATATCTGAAAAGTTAGGCTTGGTAACCTGAATTCTTTTCTTGAGTTTGATATGAAAAGAGTTCTTAGATCTTAATTTGATAGTTTTTAAGGGCGCTTTTATTGTCATGCGTGTTTGTGCCCGCATGCTGGCCGGGCCCGCATCACCGCGTGCTTGAGGCGTGCATGATAATAAAAACATGGCCGCCCGTCCAGCATGCGGGCGAAAACACGCATGACAATAAAAGCGCCCTTATTAATAACAATGGTACCTAGTTGTCATTATCAATAATTGAATATCCTACTAATCCTACTATCTTAATAAGAGAATGTGGATGTTTGTTATGCAATCACACTCTAATGGCTGCACGGATCGGGCTGATATTTGAACCGGGATAATTATAGTCTGGAATAACACATAGGCTACATTTCATCCCGGTAATATGATCCCATGGGAAGTGGGAACGGGAACCAAATTTCACTCGGACGTAGCCGCGAGCATCAGCCAGTTATAAATAAGGTGTCAATGAAATAGCAAGTAATAATTTTCTTTTCGTAAGTTATCATGGCAATAATAATTTTAGGCTATGTTCAGTACTTGGTGATATCCTCCCGAGGGCTTACCAGGGGCTCCCAACTGTAGGCGGTACGTAGTTGGTGAGTACGTGTGGTTTTTAGTCTGATACATATGTAATAAACTGTTTACTACATTTTCCATTACAGAGTATTTTGTATGTAGTTACTTATTTTATGAATAATTTGGATCGGAATCAGCCCATATTCATAAATGCGTAACAACACAAAGTAATATGCCAAGATTGCCACTCCTCGTAGTGTCAAATTAATTATACAACAGTGTTCATTAGATCTACTCATGAAATTGCTAATTAACCTTTCACAGTCAATTGATACTTTCTCACCTTTTGAAGCAGGTAATTATTTATGTACTACAAGTATATCACGTACAAGTATATCTTACTAATATTATGAATGGGAAAGTTTGTCAGTGTGGATGTTTGAAGGCTGAAATGACACAAAGGCTACTTTTTATCCCGGGAATAAGATCCCGCGAGAAGCGGCAACGGGAACAAAACTTGACGTCATCTAGTTATTACAATAAAGAAAAGACACTATACTTACAAAATCGCAATTATTTTAAATTGTGCTAACCTAAAACCTAAACCTCCAACCGCAGACAACAGAATTTCTGTGCCTTCAACCGAAAAGTTTGTGGATAATACTTGTTCTAACCTGGGATTCAAACCCGAAATAGTTCAAAATGGAAACAAACAGATTAAATATATTCTATTGGCTGATTTTTTACTTCTGGAATTATTGATACACACTTGTACTTAGCTCAATAATTTTATATTCATTACTTCTATTTTAAGCCATGTAAAATGACGGGTGTAACTAGCAACTAACTTTGCTATTTCATGACTAAAACTTTGTCCCCACGGGAGATAGCGTGACAGGAAATATACATTTAAACACACATTTAATCACTATTCGCTCGAAAGTTCTCCTACTTCCCTCTCATAGTTCATGCAGACATTTTTTTCTACTTGGCTTAAGTGGCAGACATTACGGCCTACCAGATGTACAAGTGGATACCTCAGCCTATGGACGTTTGCAATACTGTAGGCGCTACACTCGCGCTGCCTACCATGCATGAACCTCTTAGACCCCTTTATACAGGCATTTGGGAAAACCAAAGGCAGGGAGATCTTCCACAATCTAAAGCGTGCGCGGAAGAAAATCTCTATCGGATCGTACGGTGCTCAAACGCTCTGGACCCGGAAGTGTCAGGATGACCGATGAACACCCTGTCTATGGCGAGTGTTGAGATGATAAAAAGTTTTATCCTTTATCTTGGCAAATACTGTTTTTTTGGTAGCGTCTTGTTATTTTCACAATAAAACATGTCTATTTCAAGGTTTTATAATCGTTGATGGTTAATTTCTTTAACGTAGCAGATTTTTATTTCTCTAAATGAAAAGCCACTTTAATCAAAGTTTCCAGCTCAAACTTGCACAGGGATACCAGATGGCCCACTGAAAATACGACAATGTTAAAATAAACTACTTTATATTAAAACTATCCGGCACTCAGTGGCAACAACTTTACAGAAACTTTGGTAGCGGCAGATAGGAATCGAAAGAAAAATATATTTTCCTTGATATTTTTACTTACATACATTATTGTCACATCTCTACCTACTGACGGGGAATTTAGAGCCATATTGTTTGATGCTTAAGGCCGGGGGTAGGCCTAACGACCTGGACCATACAAAACACGCGTCCTTCAGGCTAGAAAATGTAGCATTTTATAGCTTACTAGCTGACCCGCGCAACTTCGTTTGCGTGACAAATGAAGAACCGCTCGAACGATTTTGTGCAAACTTCACATAAACCATCTACTAAATAGTCCGAACAAAGTCTAAACATTTGGTTTGGGTAGGTGAGCCCGTTCTTGAGTTATAAAATTACAACGAAAAGTGGCATTGATTTTTAAATATATAGATTTTAGTTGTACACAACAAGCAACACAACAAGCTTATACTTATTCAAAATCGAAGAAAACCAATTTATAGGTGTATATTTTCTTCATATGTTGGCATATTTGTTATTTATATTTAAAATTTGATGTTATAAAATGCATTCATCTAAAAATTTGGGGGTGATTCTATGATCGTTTTACACATCTGTATATATAAAAATCAATGCCACTTTTCGTTGTAATTTTATAACTCAAGAACGGACTCACCTATTCAAACCAAATGTTTAGGCTTTGTTTGGACTATTTAGTAGATGGTTCATGTGAAGTTTGCACAAAATCGGTCGAGCGATTCTTCATATATCACGCAAACGAAGTTGCGCGGGTCAGCTAGTTCTGTATAATTAATACACAATTTACAACAAATCTTTATTTTGACACAAATCTTGTAGATTAACAATCTATTTTTGGCTATAATATTCCGTCCACTTATGCAGACAAAAAACGCTTTCATTTGCACCTCTTTTTCGTCATTTTCTAAACCAGTCCCCTTAATAAGTGTACAGTGAGACTGTTACTTCAATATTGTACATGAAATAATTTACAATATCAATATTACATCGTATCTATATTACATGTGTGGCGAGGCCCCGCGCCGGGGCCCCGTGTGGCAACGGGAATGAGTACAAAATGTCGCCACCCCAATTCATCCCGAGGGTGTCGTAAGAGGTGACTAAGGGAACTCTTTCGGAAAACGATCAATTGCGTAGAGAAGGAAAACTCGAAACGAAACCCAGTTGTCAAAAATGACAGTCGTTATCCAAGTTGAAGGTCTTAACGGGCACTGCGGGTCGTCATGCCCTGCGCCTGTCCATTTCTTTCAATACTTGGAACATAAAACTAAATGGTGCAATGTAGGCGTATACAATGGTCTGCCTACCCCTTCGGGTATAAAGGCGTGACTATATGATTGTATGTATGTGCATCTTATTACTATTAACTATTATATGACATTGGCATTGTAATATGACTACAATAAAATTATATTATTGCCAGAGGTTATCCGTCTCTCCTTGACAAGTTCGAAAATGTCGACAATGGGAACTATGAATTATTTATGCTTTGTTCCGCGGAACAACTGGTAAAAAAAGTCTCACTAGTTCCGCCACGGAACTACTTCAACGGAACCACTAGTAATAATCCAATAAATCAATCCTGAAGATTTATAAAATCAAAATGCATTTATCTCCCACTTTAGTGGTGGCTCTAAATCACTTTTACAGCCTCTCGAAATAGTACCTAACCGCATTGATGGCGATTTTAGATTATGTATAAAATTGACGATGTCGAGTGATCTTTTTCGTACCTGTAAGGTATAATGACATTATTCATAGTTTTTTCTTGTACCTACAGATTTGGTATAACAAGATCTTCAGTTCAAAAAACAGGATTAAATATAATAAACACAGCTACTATAATTCCAGAACGTTTCATCCTGAGAGGTGAACTTGGAATCAATAGATTTGAATAATTTGTTGTCTGTTGTAGAGAGTTTCAACAGCGCTAAATGCAAAATTTCTAAACTAGTTAACATGACCTGATTTGGTGAAGATGGTCATCTTTCGAAGCATGTCTTCTTCGTGTTAAAACATTTTATTAACTAACTGTTAGCTTCAGTGAACTCGTAATCTTGAAATAAATTACCAACATTGTTGAAAATGTGTACTTCTCGTATCATATATCGTACACAAACAAGAATAAAACGACCAACAATAAAACACAAAGAAATCAGAAAGGGTATGAATAATATGTGTAGTGGAAGCTCCATTTTGCTATTATATTCGTCTAAAGCGATAGTGGTTTATTGCCTGTCGATATGAAACGTCGCACACAAATACGGAGAATGTATGGCCAGCTTAATAGCTACTCTTAAAATAAAGACGATCATTCCGAATAATCCTTGGTTTAGTTATTTATTTCTGTATAAGTAAAGAGTAATTCTGAATAAGTAAAGCAAAGAGTAATTGCAATTGGTATATGTGTAGCACACCATTAATTTCAATAAACCTTTAAACTTACTAGCTTTTATCTTTTATGATTGGCGGTGGGGACAGACATGCAGAAAGACAGCAGATTATTTGTAGTATGGACCTGTTTTAGGTAGGTACCCAAAAATATGCCCTGTGTGGCTCCTTAAAAAACCCTAAAAAGATATTTTGCATACCACACATTTTAATCCCGAGAAAACAAGTACTAATTCTGACGAATTGTCTTACAGACTATGAGACGACTGGCCTTACAGATGCCAAGAATGCTTGGCTAATGGCTTGTCCGGGTCAAAATTTACCCACCCATCCAAATTTACAACGGAGCTGGGACGACGCTATGTCAAAATTAACCTTTGACTCCTTTTTAAATGCTAGTCTAGGCCCGGATCGGGCCAGATTATTAGCGCTCAGTAGAAAGGAATCCGGTGATTGGTTGAAAGCTTTCCCTATAGCCAACACCGGAACTTTTTTGGAACCGGACATCCTAAGAATTTCAGTTGGTTTGAGACTTGGCGTCACGCTTTGCGCTCCACATCGATGCCCCTGCGGTTTTAACGTTGACACTTTGGGGCATCATGGTCTTTCATGTTTAAAGAGCGCAGGCCGCTTCTCACGCCACGCTGCGCTGAATGACATTATCCGCCGTGCTCTTGCCACCGCCAATGTGCCTGCGCTCTTAGAGCCAAACGGCGTTTTCAGGGACGATGGCAAGAGACCGGATGGTATAACTTTGATACCGTGGGAGATGGGTCGGGTCCTGGTGTGGGATGCAACTTGTGTTGACACTCTAGCCCCGTCCCATCTTCCTAAAACAAAATTAAAAGCCAGTGCCGCAGCGGAAGCGGCTGAAAATATTAAAATTAATAAATATAAGGGTCTCGACTCATCGTATCGTTTTTGTCCAGTCGGTGTCGAGACCCTAGGTCCATGGGGTCCCAATGCGCAAAAATTTTTCAAGAATTTGAAAAAGCGCCTTGTGGAGTCTACTGGTGACCCAAGGGCTGGCAGTTTTCTCGCTCAACGAATAGGTATTGCTATTCAAAAGGGGAATGCTGCTAGTCTTTTGGGCACAATGCCACGGGGGCCTTATTTAGGTTTAGTTTAGATAGTAATATTTATTTATTTATTTATTTTAAACTTTAGCACATAGTACAAGGCGGACTTAATGCCTTAGGCATTCTCTACCAGTCTACCTGAGGGTGATGTAGAGATAAGATAAAGTAGGTGCTCAGAGATATGTTGAGAACTGTTTTTTAAATAATGCAAGAGGTCATAAAAAACGCAATTTGATATTACATACATATATAAATACATACATATACACATAAATACACATACATATACACATACCTACATATACACACATATACATATACATACTTAAATAAAAAAATACAAGCCTACATAAATAAACTAAAAAAAAGTAATAGTGTAAACATAGATATGTAATAATTATGTTTCTCTGTAATTTTTAACAATAAATGTTTTTTAATATATCTAGTACTTATACATTCTATATCGACTACATAGTCTTTTTTATTATGTGCACAAATATGTTCAACAGTCGCTACAGATCTGAGAAAAGTTTACATAAGGAATGTGGAATGAGGTGACATCTTAGCTTGTCACGATCCGCACAGGAATGTGTGTCTTGACAGTAGCTTTGGTGAAAAACAATTGAAATCTTTGAAATGCTGGATATTTACATAGTTTTTGGAGTTCCTGCAGACGGTAGCTGGTTAAAAGTTTAGATCATGGACAAGAGAAGGAACAGACATTAGAAACCGAACCCTGTACGAGGGTAGTATATGTACATATACGAGTATAGTAAGGCCTGCCTAACATAAATTGATTGGAATAGTCTACATACCGTGGTGAATTTTAAATTAGATATTATTTTAAATTCAGGGATAGTCTATCATATAAAGTCTTCTTTTTTAACGTGAGGAAAATCCCCTGAACTCTTACTGATTTAAAACAACACGTTACCTACGGTTGGGGGCCCCGGGCGGGTAAGCTCTCGAAACGATCACTCACTCACCGTCCTCAGGCCCCCGGTTATGGAGGCCGATAGTCTTCAGCGAAGACAGGTCGGAACTCAGATGGGAGAGCTCTCTCCCGCTCCCGCCCCGCCTCTTTCACGAGCATGACATGCTTGCAGAAGGAGACGGCGCAGTCCCACTTACTCCGGCTGGAGAACATGGCTCGCACCATGGTCTCGAGCGAGATGAGCGAGATAGTGTCCACGTCCAGACCTACCATGAGGACTTGGTGCCGCGCCGTTGCGCCCACGCCGTGCGCTCCACCAGCGTGTGGAGCGCTGTGTCATCGCTGCGGTCCTCGCAGTGCTGACACTCGGCAGCGGTTTCCCGGTGTCTTCGGCACAGATACTTACCGAAGCTACCGTGCCCGGCAAGTATCTGTGACAACCGGTAGGAGAGAGCACCGTGTCTCTTCTCCAGAATATTTATTACCCTAATAATATTACTAATCTATATAAAGCAGTTTGGGCCGTATAAAAAATACTCTAAAACGAGTAATGTATCTAAATTTACCTGGCCAGGTGAAAAATTGTCATTTCGAGATTGTCCTTGACTAACCCTTCAGGGACTTAAAGTATAAACGTAACATTTATAATTTAGACAGTCATTATTTCACAAACCACACGTCGTGTATTTACATGGTGTGATGCTGACACATCACATTCACTATAAAGGGACGAGTTTACTCAAATACCACAAGGCTAAACACATATTTGCAGGGCTTTAAAATATTTACTCATAAACACACTTTGTATTTACAACTAGCTGATCCCGCAACTTCGTTTACGTCACATAAGGTGTATGAAAGGAGAGGTATTTCTTCATCAGAGTCATCAAGCAGCGTCTGAAACTGCCCTGTTTGCTTAATAATAAAAGATCTTAATGATTAAGTCTATTATTAAGCTCTTTTATGATTAAGCCAACACGCCAGTTTAGGTTCACTCACATTCAAAGAAACCCCTACAATTATAATTTTCTAAATATCCGATTCTTAAAAGAGTTATAACTCTTTTATTTCTAAACCGATTTACATAAAACAAACGTTAAATGTTAACTGGAGCAAACCTCAACACAATAAAAAAACCGCATTGCAATCGGTTGAGCGGTTACTGAGATTAGCGTGCACAACCGTACAGACAAACAGATATACAGACATACAGACAAACAGACAAAAATTCTAAAAATCATTGTTTTGGGTTCTATTGCGTTCATAAAGCCCCCCTATAATATTTTTTCTTATTTATCTTCCATGTACAGACAGCGACCTGTAACGATTTTATTATATGTATTGATTGTATGTATTGATTTTGTTGTTTTAAAATAAAATTACAGTTTCTGTCATAAAATACAGTACTGTTTTGATCAATGTTACCCTTTTATTCATAACTATTCTTGAACATCCCTTAAAATAATAAACTTATTCAAAATTCAACTAATTTGAAAATCCCGCAGGTTTTCTGAACCACATCTTTTTCGGAAACCTATATCGGGTCGTGTATTGACTTCACTATATCATTTTTTTTATTTTTTTTTTTTATTGAAGTGAAACTTCTTTATCGGCGTTGGAAAAAAATTTGCGTCACGTCACGTCACGTCACGTCACGTCACGTCACGATTTTTGGTTACGCGCCATCTTTGTTCTGTTCCTCACCACGGTGGATTCGAATTAAGAGTACTTTATCCAGGGATAGCATGTCATTTAAGGGTTTTTGGACTTTTTGACTTTTGGGCTTTTGGACTTTTGGACTTTTGGATGGGACATTGGTACTTTGGGTCTTTGGGACTTTGGAACTTTGAGACTTTGGGACTTTTGAACTTTTGAACTTTTGAACTTTTGAACTTTTGGACTTTTGGACTTTTGGACTTTTGGATGGGACCTTGGTACTTTGGGACTTTGGGAATTTTGGACTTTTGGCCTTTGGGACTTTTGGACTTTTAGATGGGACCTTGGTACTTTGGGTCTTTGGGACTTTGGGACTTTGGGACTTTTGGACTTTTGGCCTTTTGGACTTTTGGACTTTGCACTTTGGACTTTTGGACTTTTGGACTTTTGGACTTTTGGACTTTTGGACTTTTGGACTTTTGGACTTTTGGACTTTTGGACTTTTGGACTTTTGGACTTTTGGACTTTGGGACTTTGGGACTTTGGGACTTTGGGACTTTGGGACTTTGGGACTTTGGGACTTTGGGACTTTGGGACTTTTGGACTTTTGGCCTTTGGAACTTTTGGACTTTGGGACTTTGGGACTTTGGGACTTTGGGACTTTGGGACTTTGGGACTTTGGGACTTTGGGACTTTGGGACTTTGGGACTTTGGGACTTTGGGACTTTGGGACTTTGGGACTTTGGGACTTTGGGACTTTGGGACTTTGGGACTTTGGGACTTTGGGACTTTGGGACTTTGGGACTTTGGGACTTTGGGACTTTGGGACTTTGGGACTTTGGGACTTTGGGACTTTGGGACTTTGGGACTTTGGGACTTTGGGACTTTGGGACTTTGGGACTTTGGGACTTTGGGACTTTGGGACTTTGGGACTTTGGGACTTTGGGACTTTGGGACTTTGGGACTTTGGGACTTTGGGACTTTGGGACTTTGGGACTTTGGGACTTTGGGACTTTGGGACTTTGGGACTTTGGGACTGTTGGGACTTTGGGACTTTGGGACTTTGGGACTTTGGGACTTTGGGACTTTGGGACTTTGGGACTTTGGGACTTTGGGACTTTGGGACTTTGGGACTTTGGGACTTTGGGACTTTGGGACTTTGGGACTTTGGGACTTTGGGACTTTGGGACTTTGGGACTTTTGGACTTTTGGCCTTTGGGACTTTTGGACTTTTAGATGGGACCTTGGTACTTTGGGACTTTGGGACTTTGGGACTTTGGGACTTTGGGACTTTGGGACTTTGGGACTTTGGGACTTTGGGACTTTGGGACTTTGGGACTTTGGGACTTTGGGACTTTGGGACTTTGGGACTTTGGGACTTTGGGACTTTGGGACTTTTGGACTTTTGGCCTTTGGGACTTTTGGACTTTTAGATGGGACCTTGGTACTTTGGGTCTTTGGGACTTTGGGACTTTGGGACTTTTGGACTTTTGGCCTTTTGGACTTTTGGACTTTGGACTTTGGACTTTTGGACTTTTGGACTTTTGGACTTTTGGACTTTTGGACTTTTGGACTTTTGGACTTTTGGACTTTTGGACTTTTGGACTTTTGGACTTTTGGACTTTTGGACTTTTGGACTTTTGGACTTTTGGACTTTTGGACTTTTGGACTTTTGGACTTTTGGACTTTTGGACTTTTGGACTTTTGTACTTTTGTACTTTTTGACTTAATTTAAGGTGAGGTGAAAATTAAGTTTATGAAGAAGTTTCACTTCTTACGTGTGTACACTAAGTACACGCAATTTTTTTAAGAAACATACAGTCATGTACAAAAGATAAATACAATACATAGTTTTCAATTAGACCAAATAGTTCCATAAATTATATACTAATCTTAAACACTATGTAACATGCGAAGAGTACCCATCCATTTCACAAGTATAAGTAATTTATAGGGTTGCAATGAAAATTTACAGCACAGAAACTACATATACATTATTATCCTCAGGCTGAAAGAAAGAAATCATAGTCGTTATATTCTAAATAAATAAATAAATAAGAGATAACAAAATATACCTATGGCAAAATAATACTATCACGAAGTCATGATTGAAATATTACTCGGCCAATGGCATTTCTATATGAATTTATTGAGGATGCGAATATGTCAACATCCTCGAGGAGTTCCACATATTGTCTACATGATCGTCTAATAAATGTATTTGAGGCGTAATTCGTTCTACAGAAAGATATATGAAAAGTTCGTTTAGAACGTGAGGAGACTCGGGGCACATTAATAATAACTTTTTGGAGTAATGAAGCTGAGTCAATTTTGTTATTGATTATTTTATATAATAAAATTTCATCCAAATAAATGCGTCGCTGGTGCAAGGATTTAATATTAAATTGTCTTGACGAGGTTTCATAGTCCACAAACCCATGACCAGTACGATAAGATAATGATTTCAAAAATGTATTCTGTATTCTTTGTAAACGGTCGATATATATATTGTAGTAGGGGATAGGCTACGGTTACCAACCTTCCGGTGGGCCGTAAGCTTGTCTGCCACCTAAGTAGTATAAAAAAAATAAAAAAAAAAAAAAGGGGCTACACACAACACACGCGAATTCCAAAATACTACGCAAATAAGAATAATACAGAATTTTATAAGTAGTTGTTCTCCTAAACGGCTTTGCCAATCGAAGAATCATGCCAAGATTTTTGTAAGCTCTTGATATAATTTTGTCTATATGAGAATTGAAAGTTAACTCAGCATCAAGGGTCACACCTAGGTCTCTCACTTCCGTGACTCGATTTATCTTTTTACCCGAAAGATAATAGTCGAACACAATAGGAGAATGTTTCCGGGTAAAAGATATAGCATAACATTTGTTACTATTCAGAAATAATTGTCCAAGTTCACAGTAGCGTTCAAATCTAATTATATCGGATTGTAGTTTGACACAGTCATCAGGTGTTGTGATGACTCTAAATATTTATTTTTAGTGTCATCTGCATAAAGCAGATGGGCTGAATCTTGGAAGCAGGAGTACACATCATTAACATAGAAAGTAAACAAGAAAGGGCCTAAATGGGAACCCTGCGGAATTACGGAGGGGATGATAAGGAACTTGGATGTATATCCTTTTAGAGCCACAGCTTGGCTTCGATTGGAAATGTAAGAATGTAACCAACGCAATAAATCACCGTGAATACCGAAATTTTGGAGTTTAAATAAAAGCGTTGAGTGATTGATTTTATCAAACGCTTTGGAGAAATCTGTTTATACGGCGTCTACCTGGAAACCAGCATCCATGGCGTTCAGAAGATAATCAGTGTACAAAACTAAATTTGTCTCAACACTTCTTCCCTTGAAAAATCCATGCTGTTGTGGCGATATGTGTCGTGATACAACCTGGTTGAGATTATCAGTGACAATCTTTTCAAATATCTTACCCAGTACACACAGTTTAGAGATAGGCCTATAATTCCGGACATCATGTCTTTTTCCATTCTTAGGTATAGGTGTAATGAGAGCTCTTTTCCAAATACTCGGGAAACATCCTTCTTGTATTGATTTTTGATAAATTAATGTAATTGGAAACGAAAGTTCTTCACATAACTTTGATATGAGTAATGGATGAACCCCATCCGTGCCCGCACCCTTTTTGACGTCTACTTTCTTGAGATATTCCTCTACCATACTTTGCGAAATATAAATACTCGAGACGTCAACAAGGGAGTCGCGACTATCATGTGTGGTGTTCAAAGTATGGGAAACAATATGATCACTAGTTGGAACAAACACAGAATGAAAATAATCATTAAAAAGATTACAAATTGTTACCCCATCCGATGAAGAAGTATCCCCGTCTGTCATATATGACGGAATATTGTTAGCTGAAAATTTAGATTTAATAAAGGTCCAGAAGTATGTGGGGGCTACTTTGATTTTATCCTCTGATATGTCAATATATTTGGTATAGCATTCATCCTGTAATCTTTTGACACGCGCCCTTAAAATCTGAAATTCTTGATAGTCCAGGGGATTACCTTATGCCTTCCACCTAGCATGAATTTTTGACTTCTCACGGACAACCTTTATAAGGGCACGAGAGTACCAAGGTGGCCATCTGGAGTTACCGTTAATTTTTCTAAGTGGAATATGTTCTTTCATCACCCTATGCAGAACAGAATAAAAATATGTAACAGCTACCTCCGTAGTCATGTCACACAATACATGCCAGTCTATGCACTTCAGACTTTTACTCATCTCATGGAAGTTAGCTGCACGATAAATGTAACGCAGTTGTTCATTAAACGTTAAATATATTTTACGAACCAGTGGGAACGATAATATAATTGCCCTGTGATGTGGGTCCTCTTTGGTTAGAGGGGAGGTGCTCGCTGAAACCTTACATTCTGAGTTACTGAGAACTATGTCAAGTAAACGATTATTGTTGTTAAAACAATTATTGTATTGAGCTAGGTCTGCAAATCTCATAAAGTTATTCAGTGCTACGGCCATAGGGTCACTATTTGTGTGTAACGATAAATGTAAACAATCAGTAATAAGCCAAGATGCATATGTAATATTAAAGTCACCTAAAATTAAAAACCGATCATCGCTATGGCGAGTAGTTAGATCTGACACATTATCAAAAAATGACTGCAAGGAGCTTAAATGATCAGTACCGTGTGGGAAGTAGGCACACGCTATGTGGAGGGAGTGCGCAACATTAGATCCGCTGTGTGGTTGACTGTCCAGTTCCAAAGTGAGCCATAGCTCTTCAAAGTAGTCGGAGTCAGGTGCGGAGCGCCAGTGGTCGCGGCGGCGCACATGCAGACCGTCGCGGACGGCGATTAGCGCTCCGCCACCACGCACATCGTCACTGGAGCCTCGCGGACCCGCTCTGGCCCGGCAGTTAGAATAAAAATACTCAGCGTCATCAAACTCGGGTGTAAGCCATGTCTCAGTTATGAATACCAAGTCATAATCACATAATAAAGTATTAGCTAAAAAATGTTGAGACTTAGTGCGTAATCCTCTCACGTTCTGATAATAAACCTTTAGTGTGTCTAAGGTAGCCATTTCATTAATTGGCATAAAAATAGTTTGTAATCAAAACAAAACACTGTCTTTCGAACGCCTATAACTATAAATGTTATACTGTATCTTTGACGAACCACATAAACAACACTCAGAACCATATTCAGGACAAGAAACATACAGAACCCCATTGAGTGTAATGGGTAAATATTAAAGCTATGTGCAGGATAACTACTCACATCCTCACCAAGCAATACCAACAACAATGTGTACAATACAAATATAAACAACAATATGACTAAAAATATTCGGGTGGATAGCACATAAAAACATATCATTTTCTCAATATGTTTGCATATACGAGTATATAGTACATGTAGTCACTTTAACTTAGACAGATCGTGCTCATTTTCGATTCTAATTATTCTTGATGCATCATTCTTCCGTATCAGAATTTTACAGTCCTTAATCCACAAATAAGTGTAATGTAAAGTAGCCTTCAGCTCTCTAGCGCGCTTCAGAAGTAATTTGTTAGCGGGAGTAAGGTGCTCGTTAATGTAAATAGCCGAGGAGGCTCCTGCCACTCCGGCATCAGCTGACGTAAGGTTCCGGCGAGCTCGCGCTGCACTTATCAACTGATGTTTACGCTGCCGCTGAGTGAAGCGTACTATTATCGACGGGTGACGCGCACTCGCACTTTGTTTATCAGTTTGAGCAAACGGCCGTACTCGGTGAATAGTATCAACATCAGACTCCGTTAATTCGATACCCACTTTTACACATATGTTATGCAAAATTGAAATAAAATTTTCGCCACTTTTTTGAGGAATACCTTGAATTTCAATATTGTTCATTCTGGATAACTGATCACTGAGATTATAACGCTGTTTCAAGTCTGAAATAGTTGTCTGGGCGTCCTTCAGATTCTGTTGAACCGTTTGTAAAACCGACACCGTCCCCTCAACTTGAATTAAACGCCGATCCATCGTTTCGAAACGCTTCTCGAGGTCATTCCACTTATTGTTCAAATCCTATCATGTATCATGCTGAATGTTCATCGAAAACTATAAAAAAAAATTGCGTGTACTTAGTGTACACACGTAAGAAGTGAAACTTCTTCATAAACTTAATTTTCACCTCACCTTAAATTAAGTCAAAAAGTACAAAAGTACAAAAGTCCAAAAGTCCAAAAGTCCAAAAGTCCAAAAGTCCAAAAGTCCAAAAGTCCAAAAGTCCAAAAGTCCAAAAGTCCAAAAGTCCAAAAGTCCAAAAGTCCAAAAGTCCAAAAGTCCAAAAGTCCAAAAGTCCAAAAGTCCAAAAGTCCAAAAGTCCAAAAGTCCAAAAGTCCAAAAGTCCAAAGTCCAAAGTCCAAAAGTCCAAAAGGCCAAAAGTCCAAAAGTCCCAAAGTCCCAAAGTCCCAAAGACCCAAAGTACCAAGGTCCCATCTAAAAGTCCAAAAGTCCCAAAGGCCAAAAGTCCAAAAGTCCCAAAGTCCCAAAGTCCCAAAGTCCCAAAGTCCCAAAGTCCCAAAGTCCCAAAGTCCCAAAGTCCCAAAGTCCCAAAGTCCCAAAGTCCCAAAGTCCCAAAGTCCCAAAGTCCCAAAGTCCCAAAGTCCCAAAGTCCCAAAGTACCAAGGTCCCATCTAAAAGTCCAAAAGTCCCAAAGGCCAAAAGTCCAAAAGTCCCAAAGTCCCAAAGTCCCAAAGTCCCAAAGTCCCAAAGTCCCAAAGTCCCAAAGTCCCAAAGTCCCAAAGTCCCAAAGTCCCAAAGTCCCAAAGTCCCAAAGTCCCAAAGTCCCAAAGTCCCAAAGTCCCAAAGTCCCAAAGTCCCAAAGTCCCAACAGTCCCAAAGTCCCAAAGTCCCAAAGTCCCAAAGTCCCAAAGTCCCAAAGTCCCAAAGTCCCAAAGTCCCAAAGTCCCAAAGTCCCAAAGTCCCAAAGTCCCAAAGTCCCAAAGTCCCAAAGTCCCAAAGTCCCAAAGTCCCAAAGTCCCAAAGTCCCAAAGTCCCAAAGTCCCAAAGTCCCAAAGTCCCAAAGTCCCAAAGTCCCAAAGTCCCAAAGTCCCAAAGTCCCAAAGTCCCAAAGTCCCAAAGTCCCAAAGTCCCAAAGTCCCAAAGTCCCAAAGTCCCAAAGTCCCAAAGTCCCAAAGTCCCAAAGTCCCAAAGTCCCAAAGTCCCAAAGTCCCAAAGTCCCAAAGTCCCAAAGTCCCAAAGTCCCAAAGTCCCAAAGTCCCAAAGTCCCAAAGTCCCAAAGTCCAAAAGTTCCAAAGGCCAAAAGTCCAAAAGTCCCAAAGTCCCAAAGTCCCAAAGTCCCAAAGTCCCAAAGTCCCAAAGTCCCAAAGTCCCAAAGTCCAAAAGTCCAAAAGTCCAAAAGTCCAAAAGTCCAAAAGTCCAAAAGTCCAAAAGTCCAAAAGTCCAAAAGTCCAAAAGTCCAAAAGTCCAAAAGTCCAAAGTGCAAAGTCCAAAAGTCCAAAAGGCCAAAAGTCCAAAAGTCCCAAAGTCCCAAAGTCCCAAAGACCCAAAGTACCAAGGTCCCATCTAAAAGTCCAAAAGTCCCAAAGGCCAAAAGTCCAAAATTCCCAAAGTCCCAAAGTACCAAGGTCCCATCCAAAAGTCCAAAAGTCCAAAAGTCCAAAAGTTCAAAAGTTCAAAAGTTCAAAAGTTCAAAAGTCCCAAAGTCTCAAAGTTCCAAAGTCCCAAAGACCCAAAGTACCAATGTCCCATCCAAAAGTCCAAAAGTCCAAAAGCCCAAAAGTCAAAAAGTCCAAAAACCCTTAAATGACATGCTATCCCTGGATAAAGTACTCTTAATTCGAATCCACCGTGGTGAGGAACAGAACAAAGATGGCGCGTAACCAAAAATCGTGACGTGACGTGACGTGACGTGACGTGACGTGACGCAAATTTTTTTCCAACGCCGATAAAGAAGTTTCACTTCAAAAAAACAACCAAGTGCGAGTTGTCTATATACATAAAAATCAATGCCACTTTTCGTTGTAATTTTATAACTCAAGAACGGGCTCACCTATCCAAACTAAATGTTTAGGCTTTGTTCGGACTATTTAGTAGAAGGTTTATGTGAAGTTTGCACAAAATCGGTCGAGCGGTTCTTCATTTATTACGCAAACGAAGTTGCACGGGACAGCTAGTAAAATATAAAAGTTCTTGTAGTTCGTTGTAACTTTGATTGATGTTTTAACGCGTTCGCAGTGTAGTGATTTTTCTAGGCGAAAATTGTGGTTTATGACGTATTAACTACCAAAATTAAAAAAAAGAACTATAGAAGTTAGCGGGGGGGGGGGGGGGGGGGAACTCATTTCTCCACTTTGGAAGTGTTCCAAAGTGGAGAAATGAGTCAGTCAGTGTGGAAGTTTCAACAGCATAGGCCTTATAGTTTCGGAGAAAAATGGCTGTGACATACGGACGGACAGACAGACAGACATGACGAATCTATAAGGGTTCCGTTTTTTGCCATTCGGCTACGGAACCCTAATGAATTTCAATTGCGGGTCTGGTCTTCGCAGCCGGTAAAATGTTACTCTTTTGAATTCAACTCGAAATAGCATCAGTAAAGGTCTTTTTTTACGGTGCTCTGTTATGTTCCGTACAAAGTGATCAAAGTCCCAGTCAGGGAATACAGGATTTGTCAATTTTATAAAAGAAAAATTGCCACCCTTTTCGCTAAAAGCTTGAGTGTTTGGAGCCTTAATTACATTTGCCTCTATTCTTAGCACATCAATGTCATCAATATTGGAATAATATCCGATGGGGTGTCTTCCGTTTCTTTATAAACCTTCTTCCTATCGTACCTATACCGTTTCAATAACATGTAGTCTTTTTTTCTGGAACCATAAAAAAAGTTTATTAATTAAGAGTTGGGTAGCGTCAATATACGAGAGAACTCTCCCACCCGAGTTCCGCAGTAGGCGGCTTGGGCGCCGCCAACGTGTCTTCGCCGAGAACTATCGGCCTCCATGACGGAGGCCTGAGGACGGTGAGAGGGTCGCTCACCGTCCTTACAGAAGCAGGCCCATGTCGGCAGCGTGACGTAAGAAATTCACGCACGCCCCCCCTAGAAGTGGGATCATACCCGAAACCCCCCCAAAGACGCGGGATAGCACCCGAACCATCCCCTACGCGAGGCCGCAGTGGCGGCCGTGGGTCTGTTGGGAGTCCTGGGACATCCTTCCGAGGGCTTACCCGGGACTCCCAACCATAGGCTGTTGGGCGTAACGTGAGGTTTTTTAGTCGGTAGAAGTCCAGCATAGCATCCATGAGGATTTTCCCTTACGTTAAAAAGAAAAGAAAAAAAAGCTTCTATATACGAAAACACAGAGCAACGCGACCAGTACAAGGGGAGTTTCTGTCTATCATAATTATGTTGCTGCGTAAAGTCGTATTCAAGCACACGACTACAATATTATATCAAATGGCTTACGCAAAAAAATATAAAATACACTCATAATTTCAAACACACCCATTATGGTTTTATACCACTTGGAGTATGTATTGACTTAGAGGAAGTCGTATGGCACCTCCCCTCCCGATCAAGGTCATAAATAAATATTTGTGGACATTTCACACAACACTATTTAGCCCAAATTAAGCTTATAATGCCAAATCACACAAACACACAAAACGTTTAATGAAGCGCGTCGGAGTGTTGATATCGATATCTTTAATACTTCCATACCATCTCTCAGAGGACTTTTGTCTAATTTGTTTTTTGAAAACCCAATTTAAATTCTATGTTGTATAGTACACACTATTGAAATAAGTACATATATTTGTTAAATTTGTCTATTGTCTATTTGTTCTATATTGTCTTTTGTTTTTATCTATAAGTGAAAACTTGTAATTGGCCTTTTAAATTTCAGTGATGTAATTATCAAGTGTACTAGCTGTAAGTTTTCTGTAACAATAAAATAAAATAAAATAAAAATCCCAAATTAAGCTTGTGCTTTGGGATCTAGACAACTGATAGACATACTTATATATTTTTAATTACAACAAACACACCAAACTCCGAAACAAACATATGTGGATCACACAAATATTGAAACCAACCCGGGATTCGAACCCAGGACCTCAAGTGTGGCAGGCGGTTGCACTACCGACTGCGTATCGAGGCAGTCCATAGGTCGTGTTGCTTGCTATATAATGTAGGAACAGAGCGCCGATTCTCGGTTCATACGACGTAAATGCACGGACGTGAAAATTTACGAGTGAAATGTCCGTGCATTCAGTCGCTAGAGCGTGAAAGAGTCAAAAACATTCACACATCCATAATTACAAATTATAATAATTATTAATGGGATAAGATTGCACAATACTCTTCTTTTGAATACCCACTCTCCATAATACTGTGATGTACCAAACGCTACAGACCCCAGTGTGCGGTTTTAGTGAGTAAATAGAGCAAGTTTGATCCAGTGAGATCGATGTTTTGTCAAAGTAAACGTTTGTTTGGTTCAAATAAAGCAGAAACACTATCCCCCACAAGCTCTGGGCGTTTGTGGCTGTTTATTTTCAATTTGCGGTATGATATTGGAAGTTTTCGAGTTGTATTGCGTTGCACTACACTGGAAGTGGTTTGAATTGTTCTACATTGTATCGTCTTGGTAGGAAGCGCGTGTGTAGCGCCTCTGATGTCACAACCGTCTTATAGGCTTCGGTGACCGCTTTCCATCAGGTGGACAGTGAATTTGTCCACCACCTTAGTGGTATAAAGAAATTGATTACAAATTATAGTAATCATAGCTATACTAATTTACTAATTTACCAATTTACCAATAAATATAACGGCTAGAATGCTTTCATAAAGTTTTGAAACAACAAACATAATACAATTTGATGAAATACAATAAATATGTTATAACTTGCTAGAGGGAGTAGGTATATTGCGTGGTGAACTTATAATTATGATTTAATTACTTGCGTGTCATAATTAATTATTGTCTAGATTTATTGTTTAAATTGAAAAAATGTGAACATAATAAAACGCAATTCACTCTGTAAAAATAATGACTTAGTTCCAAGCAATCTTTACCAATTACCAAAATATTAAGAAACTTTCAACTCAAATTTTCATTGTCCGCTTTATTGTAAGCACTTCTACAAACTAATTTATTAAAATACTTATTCTGTTTTGTATAAAATCTTTATCAATCAATTAAATTAGCCTAAGTCATTTCAATGCTGAACTATTCTCTCTCAAACAAGCGGTCCTGCAAATTAAATAATACAAAAAAATAATACAAGATGTCCTACCTAACGGTCGACAACTTGCAGTCTCCACTTCAGAACTCATTTGCATCAAATTAGAGTCAAATCGTTTGTACAAAAGCTTACCCTTTACCAATCGCACTCCTTATTTCATTTCTGTGTTACTTATTTATTTAATCACTACATTTCAATTATGCTTTGCAAATTTTAAAAATATTTTTCTGTTTACCGTAACAGGGAACAAAACATATTGCGGTCTAAGTTTGTAGGTATTGGGAATCCTGGGGACATCCTTCTGAAGGTTTACCCGGGACTACCAACTACGTAGGCTGTTAGGTAGAATAAGTGTGGTTTTTAGTCGGTAGGAGTTCGGGATAGCATCCGTGTAGGATTTTCCTCTTGATAAAAAAGTATGTGTGCTTTTTAAACTTTTAATCTATAATGAATACACCCAGCACAAAATAAGTTTATTAGTAGCTCTACTATAATATAATGTACTCAATGCGGAATCACGAGGCATAGATTATACACCCTCGTCACAAACTTTTAATTGAAAACCCTGGTGAACAGTTTGCCTGATAGTATGAGTTGTATGCCAAATGCCAACTAATAGCCACTGAAAGCCGGTCTATGTAGACCGATTGGATGATGATATGTATGTATGTATGTATGTTTACCTAGATGTATTAATACGTCACAGGAAAATGATAAAAACATTTTTGTACATTACTTTAATATTATGCACACAATATATATAAGTTTTCAAGCGCTACTGATATTATTGCCTCAGAGTACAAGTTGAAAAGCACGGGAGACATAACACATCCCTGTCTGACCCCTCGACAAATCTCCATCTCATCGGTCTCAGTGTGGTCCACTCTAATAGTTGCCCTCTGGTTCCAGTACAAGTTCTTAATAATTTTTATGTCTTTGCCGTCCAACCCAACGTCGATTAAGCGCTCCATTAGGATGTCGTGTTTTACTCGATCAAACGCCTTTTCATAGTCAATGAAACACAAAATGACATCAGTCTGCATATCTCTGCATTTTTGTACCAAAACGTTGAGGGCAAACAAGGCTTCACGCGTACCCATGCCTGATCGGAAACCAAACTGACTATCTCCGAGTTGTTCATCGCATTTTGGTCGTATTCTGTTATGAATGATGGTCAAAAACACTTTCAGCACATGACTCATTAAGCTGATCGTACGATACTCAGTGCACTTTTTAGCTTTTACCTTTTTGGGTAAAGTGATGAATGTAGACTTGAGCCAGTCCTGGGGTACCACACCCGAGTCGTATACTTTATTGAATAAATGCGTGAGGGCACCCATACAGTCATCTTCCAACAGCTTGAGCACTTCGACGGGTATGCCATCCGGACCTAACGCTTTTCCAGTCTTAGCTGCTTTCAATGCCTGCTTTACCTCAGATGTTAATATTGGTGGACCAGTGTCATCAGTTATCATAGCCACTTTGGCATCATTTCTAGAGACATCGGCGAACATCTGAACCACATAGTCATGCCACGCCCTCTTCCTAGCTTCCAAATCGAGCAGTAACACGCCGCGGTCATCCGACAGTATGGTGGAACTGGGTTTTCTAAGCCCTGCCAGTTCTTTTATTTCTTTGTGAAGATTAAAACTGTCATGCCTATGCAGAAGATTCTCCATATGCTCACACTTCTCTCTGTACCAGGCATCTCGGGCTAATCGGATTTTCTTAGTGATGAGTTTGTCTAATTCCACATACTTATTTGGGTCCTTGATCTTATGCATTCTGCGCTCCTCCATCATCTCTAAAATTTCGTCTGTCATCCACAGTTGCTTTTTGACAGTACGATTAGGTTTCAGCAACGTTCGTGAAATATGCGTTATAGTAGTCTTGAGCGCAGTATACATTTCCGAAGGTGTTCCTGATCCCGAGAGCTGATTGTCAGCCCAGTTATTTATGGCATTCGACACTCCTGCTCTAGTTGCTGGATCTTGAATCCTCCTTAGGTCAAGTTTTGAACAGTTTCTATGGTTTTGTATGTGTTTAAGCTTACACTGCATTTTTACAACAACCGGATTGTGATCTGACTTTATATCTGCTCCTGGGTAAGTTACAGCACTCTTGATCGTATTTCGAAACCGTCTATTGATAATCACATAATCTATTTGATTTCTTACTATGTGACTAGGTGTATGCATTGGAGACGTCCATGTATAGAGGCGGCGAGGGTGCAGTTTGAAGAGGGTGTTTGTAATTGTGAGCTCTTTTTCTTGGCAATATTCTATTAGAGTATCACCTCTCTCATTTCTGGTGCCCAACCCATAAGCACCTGTAACACCCTCCACGGGAGCAGATCCTACTTTAGCGTTCAGGTCACCCATTATGATGTTTATTTCGTGCTTTTTAGTGAGCCTCATAAGTGAATCAATCTGACCGTAGAACTCTTCAATCTCAGCCACGGGTTTCTTAGCTATTGGAGCATAGACCTGTATTATGTTCATGTTCACTGGTGTGCAGTTAAGTTGAATGAGCATGACACGATTTGACAACGGCACGAAATTAATCACCGATTGGGACGTATGTTTACTCATAAGGACTCCCACGCCATAGGCTTCGGTTGAGTCCTCACTGCCAGAGTAGTATAATACTTTGCTCTCATCCGTATCACACCTACCCCGACCAGCCCATTTAGTGTCACTTAAACCCAATACATTCAGTTGCAAGCGTTCCATTTCCTTAATAATATTTGAAAGTTTTCCATCCTTCTTCATCCCTCTTACATTCCATGTTCCTATCCTAATCAATGCTCTTTTATTAAGGTTGCCTCCGGGGATTCTTAGCACCCCTGTCCCATTTAAAGGACGCCGGAGACTCGGGGCCATGGCTTTCGTTGTACAGTTCATTTAATCTGACTACTAGGGAAATTTAATGACGGTGGTATCCCGTTGCCTTCCATCATCGCAGTATCGTGACCGTCGTGTCAATGATGTTGACTGCGTTCACAAATGTCTTGCATAAGCCCTTTAAACTATTATAGTTTTGTCCTCATGCAAGTACTGTAGTTGCTGCCTCCCAACTCCAGGTCATAATAATTCCGCCTTTATGACACGGCTTGCCTCTTCCGCTGGTTCTGCCGACTTCTGTTGCTCGAACATTTGCGCCATTCCCACCGTTGAGGTCTTCACCTGTAACCCTAGGCACGGGACTGTGATATACCCCACAGTACTGGGTCCCTCTCTGAACTCAGCCACCCACATCTTCCGGCCTACTGAAAAATGCGGTGCCCACCCCCGCGACGTGGACGCGCCAGAGAAGAATTGTCTAAGTGAACAATAGAGAATTTTGCTCTATAGTTCCTTAAACCGGGTTAACGGTCTTGTATCTGCCCAAGCCCGAAGGCCAGTTTGTTGTACAGGAGCACCCTTATTTTTTTTTTCTGTTTAGTATTTTTAACAAAATATTGTAAACATTTGAACTATTTAGCACGTTTCATGAGGTACAGCCTTTTTTTTTACGTGTGGAAATCCTACATGGATGCCATGCCGGACTCCTACCGACTAAAACCACACGATACCTTACAACAACTGTCTACGGCCGGGAGTCCCGGGTAAGCCCTCGGAAGGGTGTCCCAGGGCATGAGGTACAGCCTGGTGACAGACAGACGGACAGACAGCAGAGTTTCAGTATTAGGGTCACGTTTATACCCTTTGGGTACGGACGGATGAAGTAATGCACCTAGGAGTTAGGTAAAATATGAAATACTAGCGGACGTCACGCGGTTTCACCCACGTAGTTCCCGTTCCCGTCAGAATACGAGAAAAAAAAGACTATGTTCCCCGCAAAGAGTGTAGCTTCCCAACAGTGAAAGAATTTTTCAAATCGGTCCTGTAGTTCCGGAGGCTATTCGATGCAAACAAACACACAAACAAACAGACAAACAATCAAATCTTTCCTCTTTATAATATTATAAGTATAGTTGATATTCTACGAACAATAAGATGTTTTTAGAATATTAATTTAAAATCTTTATTATTTACGTCCTACAACATTCGTCTTTATTTTGTGTAATGAAATCAAAAAACTCAAACAACATGTAATTTTCCTACATTTTACATGAATTTTTAACATGCAATATCCAACTTCTAACAAGGATCATTTATTCTTTGAATACGTAAAGTTATTCCTTGCTGCTAGCCCAGAGGGCACTTTGCAATGAATATTTAATAAAATACTATTATTACTCCGGACACGGGGGGTATGAAATACGAGTAGGGGAATAGTCTGCTGGTTAATGGTAGTTTTGAATATGCATACACTCAACCCAATGTGTGTAAGATATCTGTGGTAATGCAAATGATTCTATTACAAAACAAGAAAGCCGTAAGATCGTTCTCACCCGACTGCCCCTCTCTAACACGTTTATTGTGACAGTGAAAGTTCAATCCGATTGACGTTATCATTTTTGTTTTATTTCAAACTTTGAATCCACGATCTACGTGACCTAGTGACGTAGTTTAATGCAACAGAGTCACAGACTACAAACAAACTCTCGCCATAAGCCACTCTGCACTCTATTTTATAGAGAGGGGCAAATTAGAATGACCCTATACCCACTATCTTATGTTGAGGAGAGTTCGTTAGGGTTAACGGCAAAGGTTGATCATGGTCCTAAGAGTTATCTTCCTAGAATATAATATCTAGAACAATAGCAATCATTCAAAGTCATGAAAAAGCTACATTATGGCTTTATACTTGGTTCTACCAAGTCCGATTCAAACGCACATTTCAAAATCATTTGACAATCGAATTATGTACTTGTTTATTTTGCTTCTTAAATTTACGAAAGAAAAAATATTATTGTGTCAGGGATTCGCCTGATGATTTTTAAAATTCACATATCTTTCGAGTCCGTATCCATTCATTCACTTTCTCATTCATCATTCTCATTATGAAGGTAAAACCAATGAATACAGACGTACAAGAACTGTTAAGAACTGTACGTTCTATACGTCTGTATTCATTGGTAAAACTGACAAACATCAAATGTTACCTATTAGAATGGCGCCACTTTAGCAATGATGTAGTGCAACTCGCGGGACGTACATACACATACATAGAAAATTACGCTTAGTGTTCAAGTTATATCGCTGGAGATAATGGAAAGATCTTGTTACTCTGAGAGCGTGAACCTGGGGGCGGTTATCCGTGTTAGTTCTAGCCCTGGCTGAGACAGGCTAGAGAGGTCAAACCTAAGAACCTCCAAATAAAAAAAAAACTTGACTTCACACGCTGTAGTTACTTATGATTCTTGCCAGTGTATAATTTGTTTGTTTTCCTGTACTTTTTTCGTTTCACAAATATCAATTCATATCGAAGAAGTTTTACTTATGAAAAAGGTATTTAAGCATAACACAACACTGAAAATTATACACATAGAAATTTTATAACTTTATACGCACACGAATGCTGTATAAATATGCAATATTCCACCATACCTTCTATTTACGTCCTAGAAATGAAACCCGAGTAATGAAGCTCTTAATTACTCGCTGCTAAAGGAAAAATCGAAAACGAAAAATTCGAACTACGTAATATTTTTTACAAAAATGCTACAGCAGGACCATAAAGAGCAATGTAATACTTACTTTGAATACTTTTAAGGCCTTTCCCTCTATCCCACCAAAGATGAAAGAGTCGTGCAGCCTCATTACACCAAAAGAATCTTTTGGGTTCCGTGCAATAAACTGTAGCATTTATTTTCTATAGATGCAGTATTTAGGATGTGAAAGCAGCCTTATCGAGTTATCTTTTTTTAATCGGTTGTCAGTGGTGACATTTCTGCTGTCAGAATGACAGGATGTCATAAGTTCGGTGACGAAGCGTTTCGCATTTAAAGGAACGGGGTTTGTTAAGATTTTTCGTGAAAGACAGGACTTTTGACCGAGACCTGCTTTGGGTAGTTGGAGGTCCTTTGGCTTTTGCTCTGAGACTGTGCCGCGAATCAGTTTTTCGCTCAAGCGCGATTATTTGTTACCTCGCGTGGCCTAACGGGCTGTGATTGGGTTGCTGCATTGCATCTTGCTACATTTTACCCAGAAAACTGGTGAGTCACTTCTTCTTTTGCAAAGCGGGTCGATTGTCGTCTGTCGCGCAGCCAAGATCTTAATTTGTCGTTTCTTTCATGACAGGGTTTTTTACTACGGGGCTAGTTGCCGGATGAGATATTTGGTGCCGCACCTATAAGTTAGTGGGCTGCACGTGGTACGACAACGTGGAAGTGCGGACTACACGAGCTTCTCATGTGAGAGGTATCTGCCGTCATCACCTGGCAGTAACAACAGGCAGTCACTCTCACTCAGCTCACTCTGCAGGCCAGTAAATCCACTACTTATGTGTAGCTTAGTAGCATAAGTATCTAAGCACTGACTATACTTCTGTGTACCTGTGATATTTGTGTCTATCAGTGAATAAGCTCTCTGTGTGTCTCTGTGTATCTCTGTGTTATATAAATATATGTGTGTACACCCTACCTGACTGTTTTCGTCAGAGCCCTGGCCTACCCTTGCACGCACACTGGAATCTTTGTAGTAAGGCGCCCTGGGAAAGAGTTCTCTGCATAGCTACCTCGCGCTAGTTGGTGAGTAACACTGATCATCACTGTGTTACAAATTGGCTCCCAACGTAGTGGCAAATCTCTGGGTCTACTCTGCGGTAGTCTCAGTCTGGTGTGTGTGCATAGGTGGTTATCTCTGGCGAAACCATCCTGTAATATCGTCCGAGACGCTCCAGGACGTTAATTGGTGGTGCTAGCAGCTAAGCACAAAACCTTCCCTTTCGTCTTCTTCCAGCTTCCTACATCTTTGGCTGGAAAAGACACAAAATTCTAAATTCTAAAATTTAAAAATAGCTGTGATTTTGGAAAAACTTTTTGATTTTATTTGGAATACCCACTTCTTTTCTTATTGTGTTTTTTTTCTTCTTTATGTTCTTTTTTTTATGGTGCACACATATATTTATTATATTATTAGTGTAGATTAATATATAATATATATTATCCTATAGTTTCACCTTGTAAGGTAAACTTAGTGAATCTCTCTGTGTTAACTTAGTGAATTTCTCTGTGTAACTTAAAACTTTTTTATAAGGTGTGTACATACCTTGTAATTTTGAATGTTAACCTGAACTGTGTTATCAGAAAATTTAGAAACTTTTCTCTCTTAATATACCCTTAATCTTTGTTAAATTCTAAAAGTCAATTTGAAACATAATTACCTAACTTAGTACACTTTGTTGTAACTCAATTTACATTTTTACTTTGTAATTGATCCCTATCTGTGCCATTTTATCTTTATAATTGTTGTAAGTAAATTTTTACATAATGGCACAGATGAAAAAACATATTAATTATTTAAGAAAGGATGAACTTGCTAACGAGCTGTCCCACATGGGTATTTCAGTGGAACCGGAAACGACAGTGTCTGGCCTTCGGAGTGAGCTAAGAGCGGCACACCGACTCGTCCGTCGAGGTAGCATCAAAGCGAGTGCTCCGGTACCCGCTGATGCATCGGCTGAGCTCTCGATCTGCCTCCCGAAGGTGTCCGAGCTGGAGGAGGCTATTCAGTCAGGTGACATCTTCATTAATAAGGGTAGTCGTCTTAGGGTGTCCCTCAGGGCCAACTACTTATTGAGTAGGTTAGCTCGTTGTGGTCTGGATTGCCCCGACCTGGTGGATATTCGTGGTAGGCTAGTGAAGATCATCGCTAGGGCTGAACCCAGTAGTGATTCTGAATCCGAAGGTTCGGATGATGATGGTGATGATCCTTCGGGTCGTGACCAGGTGGAATATACTTCACCAGTAGTGAGAGAGGACCGCTCGGTGCGAGCTAGTTCAAGTAGGAATAGTTCTACATGTAACATAGTGTATAAAGAACGTCCCCTTAACTTATGTTCATTTAACTTAAAATATGATGGTTCTACTTGTGTACGTGTGTTTTTAGAGAGATTAGAGGAACTTAGATGTGCTCGGGAGGTTACTAAGCCTAGACTCCTTATGGCTTTCTCCGACCTGTTGGATGGACCGGCTTTGTCTTGGTTCCGTACAAACAAAGCTAACTTCATCTCATATGAGGATCTTATTAGTGAGCTTAGAGATACCTTCGATATTCCTGATTATGATTACCGCCTCAGGAACGAGATAAGACAGCGTACACAAGCCCGCTCTGAGTCCTTGGTTAACTATATATGTACAATGCAAGCCATGTTCTCAAGGTTGTCATGTAAGATGCCCAGTGAGGAACAGCTGGACATTCTCATGCACAACATTAGACCTGACTACATGAAGGAACTGGCCTTGCATGATGTCAACTCTGTAGATGACTTGAGACGTTTGGGTAAGCGCTTGGAGCTTGCGCGTACTAGGGCAGACGCTTTCCATGAGCCTGCTCTTGACAAGTTTGAGATTACATCTGACTTACACCAGCTTAAGAACAAAGGTGTACAAAAGCCCGCTAAGCAGGTGTCTGCAGTGGAGACGCCGGTTACCCCCCACGATCGCAAATGCTTTCGTTGCGGCGGGGGCGGTCACACTGCATACAGCTGCACACAGTCAAGGGAGCTGGTGTGTTTCCGGTGTGGTCTCAAAGGAGTCAAGACCCCAGACTGCTCACACTGTACTAGCAAGTCAAAAAACGCGTAGGCCAGGGCCTTATTAGGAACTCTGTGCATTACTCTGTATCTGAGTCTATTTCTGATAAGGTCCTGTTTCCTAAACGGGATAGTGACATTAGACCGTATCTAGTTGTTAAGGTTTTAAATTTAAATGTCTTAGGCCTTCTAGATTCCGGTGCCTCCTGCTCTATACTAGGTAAGGGAGCGCACCGCATCTTCTTGGAACTGGGTTTTGATCTTGTGAGTATCAATCCTACTTTTCGTATTACAACTGCAGACAGCACTCACTTGCAATGTCTGGGTTGTATCTCTTTGCCAATTGAGTACAATTCGGTTATCCGAGTTGTCAAGTTCTATGTTGTCCCAGGTATAACCACCTCCATGATATTTGGAGTGGATTTCTGGCAACAATTTAAGTTAAGTGATAAGTTAATTTTACAAAATATTAGTCTTGATAGCTTTAGTGATAATAATCCTATAGAGTCTGTGTCCCTTAACGGTGGCCTCGAGGATTACGACAACCTGACAACTAAACAAAGGTGTGTAATCAACGAGGTCATTGAAAAGTTCGACTCGTTGAACACTGATAAGGTGGGTTTAGGTCGGACCTCACTTGTGCACCATGTCATTGACACTGGTGACAGCAAGCCGATCAAGCAGCGTTATTATCCGCTCTCTCCCCTTAAGCAGAAGGCCCTGGAAGCCGAGCTGGACCGAATGCTGGAGATGGGAGTAGTGTCCCCGTCTCAGTCCGCCTGGAACTCTCCAGTGGTCATGGTGGAGAAGGCGAACGGCGACCTCAGATTGTGCTTGGACTCTCGCAAGCTGAACTCTGTGTCTAAGAGTGACGCCTACCCCTTACCCTATATCAATCAAATCTTAGACCATCTTAATAATGCTAAGTATTTAACCTCTGTAGATCTGAGTGCGGCCTACTGGCAGATTCCATTCGACTCACTCCAGTCTGCTGAGAAGACTGCTTTTACGGTTCCCCGGAGAGGATTGTTCCATTACAATTCCATGTGCTTCGGTCTTGTCGGTGCCAGTGCCACGATGCAACGCCTCATGGACCGTCTGTTTGGTCCCGAGTTCGACAACAAGGTATTTGCGTTTCAGGATGACATAGTCTGTGTGTCCAGCACCTTTGAGGAGCATGTAGAGCTCTTACATAGAGTCTATCAGCAACTCAAGGATGCTGGCCTAACTATTAATATGAAAAAATCCCACTTTTGTCGGAGTGAACTCAAATACCTGGGGTATTATGTGGACAAACATGGCTTACGGACAGACCCGGGTAAAGTTGAGGTTATCCTCAACTATCCCACCCCTTCTAACCCTAAGGAGGTTAAGAGATTTCTGGGAATGGCCGGCTGGTATCGTCGCTTTGTTAACAACTTCTCGAAGATTAGTAAACCTCTGTGCAAACTCACTTCTACGAACCTTAAGTTCGAATGGACCCCTGAGGCTGAACAGTCCTTTAACCTGCTAAAGTCAGCCTTGGTTTCTGCCCCTATATTAAAAATGCCTAACTTTGAGATGCCCTTCCGCATTCTTAGTGACGCGTCAGCTTACTCAGTTGCTGCTGTACTGACACAAACTCACGATGGTGTTGAGCACCCTATCGCCTACTGTAGCCGTTCTCTCAACAAGAACGAGGTGAACTACAGCACAACTGAGCGAGAACTTCTGGCCGTGATTTTCGCTTTGGAACAATTTCGACAGTACGTCGAAGGCCAAAAATGTACGGTCGTCACGGATCATTCATCTCTTCTGTGGTTCCATAAGCTAAAAAATCCCACGGGTCGTCTAGCACGTTGGAGCATGAGGCTCAGTCAATTCGATTTTGACATAGAGCATCGAAAAGGTAAAGACCACGTTGTACCTGATGCTCTGTCTCGTATCAAAATTGATTCCCTCGATGCAGTACCCACTAAAGACCCGTGGTATGACCACACCATGAATAGTGTTCGGAAGAACCCTAGGAAGTCACCAAATTATGACATTCGTGACAACCTTCTATATAGGTTAACTAAAAATAAATATTCTTTGACTTCAGACTTTGACTGGAAGCTGGTGGTACCTCAGGAGGATCGCTTGCCCCTGCTCTCTAAGTACCACGATGACACACTTAGTGCCCATGGTGGCGTTTGGAAGACGCATAAAAGGTTAGCCCTAAATTATTACTGGCCCAAGATGTACGAGGACGTCAAAGAATATGTTGGGAATTGCGAAACATGCAAGCAGTACAAACCCGTAAATACGTCTCGTCCCGGCCTAATGGGTAGCCCGAAGCGGGTTTCGAAGCCATTCGAAGCTATCTCTGTCGATCTGCTTGGTCCCTTTCCCACTTCGAGCAATAGAAACGTACACCTGATCGTGGTCTCCGACTACTTTAGCAAATACGTCATGTTGTGCCCTGTTCGGGTTGCCACAGGCGCTGTAGTCGCGAGGTTCATAGAGAAGAGTGTGTTTCTCGTGCACGGAGTCTGCAAGACTATTTACATGGATAATGGCCCTCAGTTTGTGAGTAAGCCATTTAAGGATCTGTTGGCTAAATACAATGTACCTAATATATTATAACCCTAGGTATCATGCCCAAACTAATCAGGCGGAACGAGCTATTCGCAATGTGGTTCAAGCGATCTCATGCTATGTGAAGTCACAACACAAGTCTTGGGATCAGTTCTTGGTTGAGATACAGTGTGCTTTAAACACTGCAGTTAACGAAGCAACTCGTTTCACCCCTTACTTTTTGGTACATGGTAGGGAATTTATTGGGGATGGAGTGCTGTACAGGCAGACAGATATCGCGTGCCATCCTACTTCAGTCTCTGTAGACGATCCATCAGCCTTCGGTGTCAAGCTGAGAGAAATACAACGCATTTACGACCAGGTGAGGAAACATTTGAACGTTGCCCACCAGCGTAATGAAAAGTATTACAACCTCAGAAAAAGGCATGTAGAGCTGAAAGTGGGACAGATAGTTTACAAACGCACGTTCTACCTGTCCAACAAGGCCAAGAATTTTACTGCTAAGCTAGCTCCTAAGTTCCTTAAATGTGTGGTGACTGCTAAACGATCCCCTTTAGTATACAGGCTGTCAGATCTGGACGGTAAGGATCTTGGGGAGTACCATATCAAGGACATCCTGAAGTATCAGGAGGAGCAGTCTCCAATACCTAACGTAACTACATAGCACTGTTTCTCTAGTTTATTAAACCAGTGCTATGTGATCATTATGTAAGACTATTTTAATCTTTTGTTTGTATTTCTATATGTGTACGTGACTTTAAATTGTCACGTTGTAGTTTCTTCTATGCACCGCACCGAGCGTTTTTCTCTCATTCGCTTCTTAGTACTCTACATTATCCTGAGAGCTTGGGTAGTGTTAGGGTATCGGCAGTGAGTAAAGGGAGCATTCGTTTTCTATGAAGGGCATTAGACTCTAGTTACTTAGCCTAACCGTTACACGAGTCAGTGTCTAGTTAGGTACATAGGAGGATCTTTCTTTGGTATTGTAATGGTCGTAGTCAGCTGGTGTTTGAAGGACCTAGCTGGTTGTCTTTGTTTATTAGTCAGTACTTTTCTGTTTTCTTTATTGTGTATTTCCAGCGTGTCATATCCGCAGGAAATACTATTAAAGGGGGGGTGGTTGTAGCATTTATTGAAGTGAAACTTCTTTATCGGCGTTGGAAAAAAATTTGCGTCACGTCACGTCACGTCACGTCACGTCACGTCACGATTTTTGGTTACGCGCCATCTTTGTTCTGTTCCTCACCACGGTGGATTCGAATTAAGAGTACTTTATCCAGGGATAGCATGTCATTTAAGGGTTTTTGGACTTTTTGACTTTTGGGCTTTTGGACTTTTGGACTTTTGGATGGGACATTGGTACTTTGGGTCTTTGGGACTTTGGAACTTTGAGACTTTGGGACTTTTGAACTTTTGAACTTTTGAACTTTTGAACTTTTGGACTTTTGGACTTTTGGACTTTTGGATGGGACCTTGGTACTTTGGGACTTTGGGAATTTTGGACTTTTGGCCTTTGGGACTTTTGGACTTTTAGATGGGACCTTGGTACTTTGGGTCTTTGGGACTTTGGGACTTTGGGACTTTTGGACTTTTGGCCTTTTGGACTTTTGGACTTTGCACTTTGGACTTTTGGACTTTTGGACTTTTGGACTTTTGGACTTTTGGACTTTTGGACTTTTGGACTTTTGGACTTTTGGACTTTTGGACTTTTGGACTTTTGGACTTTGGGACTTTGGGACTTTGGGACTTTGGGACTTTGGGACTTTGGGACTTTGGGACTTTGGGACTTTTGGACTTTTGGCCTTTGGAACTTTTGGACTTTGGGACTTTGGGACTTTGGGACTTTGGGACTTTGGGACTTTGGGACTTTGGGACTTTGGGACTTTGGGACTTTGGGACTTTGGGACTTTGGGACTTTGGGACTTTGGGACTTTGGGACTTTGGGACTTTGGGACTTTGGGACTTTGGGACTTTGGGACTTTGGGACTTTGGGACTTTGGGACTTTGGGACTTTGGGACTTTGGGACTTTGGGACTTTGGGACTTTGGGACTTTGGGACTTTGGGACTTTGGGACTTTGGGACTTTGGGACTTTGGGACTTTGGGACTTTGGGACTTTGGGACTTTGGGACTTTGGGACTTTGGGACTTTGGGACTTTGGGACTTTGGGACTTTGGGACTTTGGGACTTTGGGACTTTGGGACTTTGGGACTTTGGGACTTTGGGACTTTGGGACTTTGGGACTTTGGGACTTTGGGACTTTGGGACTTTGGGACTGTTGGGACTTTGGGACTTTGGGACTTTGGGACTTTGGGACTTTGGGACTTTGGGACTTTGGGACTTTGGGACTTTGGGACTTTGGGACTTTGGGACTTTGGGACTTTGGGACTTTGGGACTTTGGGACTTTGGGACTTTGGGACTTTGGGACTTTGGGACTTTGGGACTTTTGGACTTTTGGCCTTTGGGACTTTTGGACTTTTAGATGGGACCTTGGTACTTTGGGTCTTTGGGACTTTGGGACTTTGGGACTTTGGGACTTTTGGACTTTTGGCCTTTTGGACTTTTGGACTTTGGACTTTGGACTTTTGGACTTTTGGACTTTTGGACTTTTGGACTTTTGGACTTTTGGACTTTTGGACTTTTGGACTTTTGGACTTTTGGACTTTTGGACTTTTGGACTTTTGGACTTTTGGACTTTTGGACTTTTGGACTTTTGGACTTTTGGACTTTTGGACTTTTGGACTTTTGGACTTTTGGACTTTTGTACTTTTGTACTTTTTGACTTAATTTAAGGTGAGGTGAAAATTAAGTTTATGAAGAAGTTTCACTTCTTACGTGTGTACACTAAGTACACGCAATTTTTTTTCTATAGATGCAGTATTTAGGATGTGAAAGCAGCCTTATCGAGTTATCTTTTTTTAATCGGTTGTCAGTGGTGACATTTCTGCTGTCAGAATGACAGGATGTCATAAGTTCGGTGACGAAGCGTTTCGCATTTAAAGGAACGGGGTTTGTTAAGATTTTTCGTGAAAGACAGGACTTTTGACCGAGACCTGCTTTGGGGTAGTTGGAGGAGGTCCTTTGGCTTTTGCTCTGAGACTGTGCCGCGAATCAGTTTTTCGCTCAAGCGCGATTATTTGTTACCTCGCGTGGCCTAACGGGCTGTGATTGGGTTGCTGCATTGCATCTTGCTACATTTTACCCAGAAAACTGGTGAGTCACTTCTTCTTTTGCAAAGCGGGTCGATTGTCGTCTGTCGCGCAGCCAAGATCTTAATTTGTCGTTTCTTTCATGACAGGGTTTTTTACTACGGGGCTAGTTGCCGGATGAGATATTTGGTGCCGCACCTATAAGTTAGTGGGCTGCACGTGGTACGACAACGTGGAAGTGCGGACTACACGAGCTTCTCATGTGAGAGGTATCTGCCGTCATCACCTGGCAGTAACAACAGGCAGTCACTCTCACTCAGCTCACTCTGCAGGCCAGTAAATCCACTACTTATGTGTAGCTTAGTAGCATAAGTATCTAAGCACTGACTATACTTCTGTGTACCTGTGATATTTGTGTCTATCAGTGAATAAGCTCTCTGTGTGTCTCTGTGTATCTCTGTGTTATATAAATATATGTGTGTACACCCTACCTGACTGTTTTCGTCAGAGCCCTGGCCTACCCTTGCACGCACACTGGAATCTTTGTAGTAAGGCGCCCTGGGAAAGAGTTCTCTGCATAGCTACCTCGCGCTAGTTGGTGAGTAACACTGATCATCACTGTGTTACAAAACTTAAGTAGATATTTTTCATGATTCATAGTAAAGTTGATAAAGTTTATTTGCATACATATTCCTAATAAATATTATATACAACTTATATTTACTATAGACTTTTTGATTCATAGTAAAGTGAATGTGGCCAACCACATTCACTTTACTATGAATCAGTTTACAGTACCAATACTGGGCCGAAAGTAATCCCTAGCTTAATTTAGGCTAGTTAGTGTTGTGTGAGAATATTCTACAATATTAATTTAGCCTACCTAGCCGATAATAAGCTTCTGCTATGGAATCTTGACAATTAATAAAAATACTCAAAATATTTCTAAACACTGGATGTTATACACAGAAAACACCCAAACCGAAACAATATTGGAAGATTACACATTACTCAGGACCTCAGTACCGCAGTCGTTATAACCGTTACTACGGCAGTCGTAATACCTACTGTTGCTACAGCAGTCGCAATTACTACGGCAGTCGTAATACCTACTGTCTTTATCTTCATTTTGTCTATTTATGTAGTTATATTTGAACAGTGGGTTAAAACTTTTATTTAATATTATCCAAATTAGTTTCTTTATATAATATTTACGTCTTACCAGTAGACCTTAATCATGTTTGAAAGATATTGTGAAACTTAATATTTACTCTTTTTTTAACATCACGTGAAGTAAACTAAGTTAAAAGGCGATGGGATTACTTTGGAGCTGAAAGCTATAAAAAACTAAAACATAGAGGCAATGAAAAGACTTCTGTAACGGGGTGTCTCGGATATTAAGGAACTCAATGCCTTTACTGCTGTAAAAAAATCCTTGAGGTAATGTACCTTCTTTGTGAGACGAAATCTAACGACGCACTGAATAAATTTATAAGTACTATGGTCTTATTTCGTAAATCGTAAAATTTAATTCATAGAGAAGGAGAACATTTATACGTTTAGCAAGTTCTAGGTTTTGCTGTCGAAAACGATTACAAAAAGAACTATGTAGACGTCGGTCTCAAAGTATCTCTTTAAAGTTTAAAATTGCCACTTCTCTTTGGGTTATAAAATTCCTGTACTAGCATCTAGTTTCCGTTGAAGTTAACTCAAACTTTAACAAGTTGGTAAGAAACTTGATAATGTAACTGAAGTACATTAAATAAATATTATATAGCGTTACTTAAGATGTGCTTTAAGTTAACAATATCTCAACTTTCTGTCCTCAAAATTATTTTAAACGCTATTGACGTAGTATTTACCATTAATACCAGCATAGTGTAATACGTTGAAAGTTTAAATATTAACGTAGGTCGCACTGAATGCATTGATTTGATATGAAACTATCTCAAAATTGAAGCAATGTGAAATAGAAATACAAATTGCAAACGATACTTATACAGATCCACAACATTTATTATTAAAAGTCTTACTGGTTTCGCCTCACGGCATTTTCATTGGTCCAGATGAAACATAGTGCAACGTACGATGAAAGGACAAGGTAGCACTGTCTCGAAAACACTCAAACAATAACATTTTATAGTGTAGGTACACGAATATCAGAGATTACCAGGTTAGATTTTAATAAAATTTGTGGAACAGTACAAGTATCGTTTTCAATATTTGCAGCAAGTTCCACCAAGTGCCTTCAATCAACAGTATAGATAATATAAAGTTTAATCTTAGGAATAGAAGAGCTGCTAGATTATTTTGAATAATTATTATTATTTTGTAACATTTATTTTCTATGTGTAGCAATGTCTGGTCTTGGGCTTGACAATCATCATTGAGCGTGTGAGAGCGCCATAATCAATTCATTGTTTGTTTTGCTGTGGCAACAGCTCTCTCAAGGAAACGGACGTATAGTCTTTGGGTTTTTTGAGCCTGGACGCAGGAATTACGCTAGCAAACTGGTTTTTTAAGAGATTTTCTCGAGGGTTCGATAGTGAGGGTATTAATAGCCCTGCTATGAAGTTCCACGGCTTTTTTACCATCTTCTAAGCATCTGTGAATTTGAGACATAAGTTTGTGTAGCGCACCTTATTTTTTTTGGAGGTTATAAGTTCAAACCTGAGGACTTGCTAAGGAAATTAGCCTGGGTTTTACCTACTTTCCTCAGAAAGATTTAGTTGCTGTTCTAACCTGTACCCAGATTCTGGTAAGTTTCAATTAACTATTTGCAAAGCGGGTCGATTTTCGTCTGTCGCGCAGTCAGTAGCTTATTTAGTCGTTTCTTTCTCGATCAGGGTTCTTTATTTGGGAAGAGAGTCCAGTCGCGGTTGTACGGTGCCACACCCAAGTACGTATCTGCACGTGGTACGAAGGCGTTGTAGACCAGACTGCACAAGCTACACAACGTCCGGAGTCGCTCTCAGCACACACTGCAGGCCAGTACCCCATTACCGTTAACACCTTACTGTAACAGCCTAAGCAAATGGTAACATGTATCTGTAGACCGCCTACTCTTGTGTATTTCTGTGATATGTGTGTCTATTATCTCTGTAGTGTAGTATTGTCTCTGTAGTGTACTGTATACTTTATAAATATATGTGTGTACACCCTACCTGGCTGTTTTCGTCAGAGCCCTGGCCTCCCTTGCGCACCCATTTTAAACTCTGAAGAAAGGCGCCCTGGGATAGAGTAATCTGCAACCTCCCTCTGAGCAAGTTGGTGAGTAACATTATTGTGTTAAAATTTTAAAGGTACTTATTATCTAGTGTTACTACAGAACTTGATATCGCCATTATTGGTTGTAATAGACAGATAGCCGTCGCTTCATGGGAGATATCGAGATTCAGCCCCATCGCAGTTCTACTGAGGGGCTAAAAAGACAACTTAGCGCGTTTCATTCATAATCTTACTCATTTGCAGATTCGTACAAGAAATGCTTAAGATAACGCAATATGCCTGGTAGAGTCGACTGGTGACCCAACGGCTGGCAGTTTTCTCGCTCAGCGATTAGGTATTGCTATTCAAAGGGGTAATGTTGCTAGTCTTTTGGGCACAATGCAATAGTCAGATAGCCGTCGCTTCATGGGAGATATCGAGATTCAGCCCCATCGCAGTTCTACTGAGGGGCTAAAAAGACAACTTAGCGCGTTTCATTCATAATCTTACTCATTTGCATATTCGTACAAGAAATGCTTTAGATAACGCAATATGCCTGGTAGAGTCGACTGGTGACCCAACGGCTGGCAGTTTTCTCGCTCAGCGAATAGGTATTGCTATTCAAAGGGGTAATGCTGCTAGTCTTTTGGGCACAATGCCACGTGGCCCTTATTAAGGTTTAATTTAGATAGTAATAATGTAAATACATATGTAAAAAATTGCGTGTACTTAGTGTACACACGTAAGAAGTGAAACTTCTTCATAAACTTAATTTTCACCTCACCTTAAATTAAGTCAAAAAGTACAAAAGTACAAAAGTCCAAAAGTCCAAAAGTCCAAAAGTCCAAAAGTCCAAAAGTCCAAAAGTCCAAAAGTCCAAAAGTCCAAAAGTCCAAAAGTCCAAAAGTCCAAAAGTCCAAAAGTCCAAAAGTCCAAAAGTCCAAAAGTCCAAAAGTCCAAAAGTCCAAAAGTCCAAAAGTCCAAAAGTCCAAAGTCCAAAGTCCAAAAGTCCAAAAGGCCAAAAGTCCAAAAGTCCCAAAGTCCCAAAGTCCCAAAGTCCCAAAGACCCAAAGTACCAAGGTCCCATCTAAAAGTCCAAAAGTCCCAAAGGCCAAAAGTCCAAAAGTCCCAAAGTCCCAAAGTCCCAAAGTCCCAAAGTCCCAAAGTCCCAAAGTCCCAAAGTCCCAAAGTCCCAAAGTCCCAAAGTCCCAAAGTCCCAAAGTCCCAAAGTCCCAAAGTCCCAAAGTCCCAAAGTACCAAGGTCCCATCTAAAAGTCCAAAAGTCCCAAAGGCCAAAAGTCCAAAAGTCCCAAAGTCCCAAAGTCCCAAAGTCCCAAAGTCCCAAAGTCCCAAAGTCCCAAAGTCCCAAAGTCCCAAAGTCCCAAAGTCCCAAAGTCCCAAAGTCCCAAAGTCCCAAAGTCCCAACAGTCCCAAAGTCCCAAAGTCCCAAAGTCCCAAAGTCCCAAAGTCCCAAAGTCCCAAAGTCCCAAAGTCCCAAAGTCCCAAAGTCCCAAAGTCCCAAAGTCCCAAAGTCCCAAAGTCCCAAAGTCCCAAAGTCCCAAAGTCCCAAAGTCCCAAAGTCCCAAAGTCCCAAAGTCCCAAAGTCCCAAAGTCCCAAAGTCCCAAAGTCCCAAAGTCCCAAAGTCCCAAAGTCCCAAAGTCCCAAAGTCCCAAAGTCCCAAAGTCCCAAAGTCCCAAAGTCCCAAAGTCCCAAAGTCCCAAAGTCCCAAAGTCCCAAAGTCCCAAAGTCCCAAAGTCCCAAAGTCCCAAAGTCCCAAAGTCCCAAAGTCCCAAAGTCCCAAAGTCCCAAAGTCCCAAAGTCCCAAAGTCCCAAAGTCCCAAAGTCCCAAAGTCCCAAAGTCCCAAAGTCCCAAAGTCCAAAAGTTCCAAAGGCCAAAAGTCCAAAAGTCCCAAAGTCCCAAAGTCCCAAAGTCCCAAAGTCCCAAAGTCCCAAAGTCCCAAAGTCCCAAAGTCCAAAAGTCCAAAAGTCCAAAAGTCCAAAAGTCCAAAAGTCCAAAAGTCCAAAAGTCCAAAAGTCCAAAAGTCCAAAAGTCCAAAAGTCCAAAAGTCCAAAGTGCAAAGTCCAAAAGTCCAAAAGGCCAAAAGTCCAAAAGTCCCAAAGTCCCAAAGTCCCAAAGACCCAAAGTACCAAGGTCCCATCTAAAAGTCCAAAAGTCCCAAAGGCCAAAAGTCCAAAATTCCCAAAGTCCCAAAGTACCAAGGTCCCATCCAAAAGTCCAAAAGTCCAAAAGTCCAAAAGTTCAAAAGTTCAAAAGTTCAAAAGTTCAAAAGTCCCAAAGTCTCAAAGTTCCAAAGTCCCAAAGACCCAAAGTACCAATGTCCCATCCAAAAGTCCAAAAGTCCAAAAGCCCAAAAGTCAAAAAGTCCAAAAACCCTTAAATGACATGCTATCCCTGGATAAAGTACTCTTAATTCGAATCCACCGTGGTGAGGAACAGAACAAAGATGGCGCGTAACCAAAAATCGTGACGTGACGTGACGTGACGTGACGTGACGTGACGCAAATTTTTTTCCAACGCCGATAAAGAAGTTTCACTTCAATAATTATGTTTCACCGTAACTATTAAATTAATCATCTGATATTGATGTTGCTGCCCCGAAAAAATACGGGTACGCATTGAAACGAAATGAAACATTAACAAACGCAGTGAATTGAAACATTTTATGATAATACTATGAAACAAACATTTATTCCTTTTTAGCCCCGCCTGGAAAGCTGACCGCAACTGTGTCCGTAGAAGGCATGGCGAATGATGTAAGGGACCAATACGCTGGCCGCATTGCCGCGTTGGATAAGTCCAAATTATAATTTGCAATTTCACTGATGCTAGATTAGAACTCTGATAAAGAATAGAGCGAATTGCGAGTTTTTAATCATCTTGTTACTTGAAAATATCATAGTGATCTTAAGTGGCTGAAATGAAATTAATGGATTGTAAATATTTGAAGATGAGTGAAGGTTTATTTTGAGTTTATATTTTAAGTGTCTCTCGTCACGTCTTGAAAAGTAGGTATTTTCTACTTTCAATGTTCGAGTGCCTTGACCTCTCAGTGAGTGCGAAGATTAATAGAGATTAGTTTACATTTTTTATTGTAATCAGCCTTCTTCAGCGTATTTTCAATTACGAACAATTAAAGTAAAATTTAAAGTTATCATTTGTCAGAACATGGAAAAAGAAAGGGTGGGTCGTTAATTTTTTTTTGCAATGCATTGTAAAATGACTTTAAAAATACCTACGTATTTTTAACTTTTCTTATTTTTAGGGGTCCGTATCTCAAAAGAAAAAACGGAACCCTTATAGGATCACTTTGCTTTCCGTGCGTCAGTAAAGTATCTAGTAAAGTCATAATTGTTTTAATATTTACCATTTAGACTACTTGAATACTATGTCGTTAGGTTTGTAAGAGTAAACACAAAATATAACTCTTTAACCAACTCATCGGTACGTAAATATGTACTGAATAATTAAGGCAATTTCCCAATTTATCAAAAAAATACATAATAAGACCTATGGAATAACAGTCAGCGACTATTCCTAAAAATTGCTAATTCGTGTTCAATAACTTAGAAGTACTCGTTCGTATGTATTTTTACAGTATCTAGTAGCAAAAAAAAAAATAATTTTACCTATTCTCTGTACGTCGCGTCGCCTGATAAATTCAATTATAGCACTCGTCCATGAGGTAAGGTAAGTTCATTGTATGGAATAAAATGTCCACTTGCTCGAGAGTTCTGAAAAATATGAAGAACTAAAAATATATCATCAGACTGATGTCGTGAAACGCAGCATTTGAGTGTACATGCTCTACTCAGAAATAATAAAACCTACCAATTAATTACCAGAGACCCCATAGCCGACAAAATTAAAGAAAAGCGTTTGCGATGGTACTGTCATATACAGAGACGATCAAACGACCATAAGGTGAAACTTGCCCTTGATTTGCCTACGACGAAACGCCACATGGCACATGGCAGACGACGGTCCTAAAGGACCTGAAGGACGCTCAGTTAACCACAGATGAAGCACAAAACCGTGAAAAATGGAGTATGAGGACAAGGAAGGCCGACCCCAAGTGATGGGACAAGGTCTAGTTGGAAGAAGAAAGAAGAAATTAATTACCAGAGACGCTAATTGATCTTAGCGTAAATGAAATGAAAGCAAATTTACTTGTAGCATTTTTTTTTTCAAAAATATAAGCCTAGACAACAGACAAATGTAGGCCAGTATTAGCGTGCAAGCCCAGTCCGGTCCCAAGAATTTCCTTTTGAAACTAAAACCTGCTCTGGTACACAGTCTTAAAGATAAATAATTCTAGGTATTGGAAGAAATCTCAGAAATTTATTCAACTTTAGAACTCAATTCTACAAGGTGCGATTTGTTCTCATCAACACCAGCTGCGTTTCTTTGCCTAATGAAATGCTAAATTACACTTTCAAATAAAACGTTTGTTGAGATAAGCAATATAACTGAATCAATTTAAGTACTTTTTTTCTTTGTAATTAAAAAAATAAATTAGATTTGTCAAAATTGTTGTGACTTTAGTGAAGTAGTAGGTACTCTGGTGAAAAAAAATCAAATTTTAATTTATAGGTATTTCATTACTTTAAATATTTATGTAACACTATCGAATGTTACGCGGTTTCACCCGAATGTAGTTCCCGTTGCCTTGGGAATACGGGGATAAAAGATATAGCCTATGATACCCGAAGCGTAGTGTAGCTTCTTATCATTGAAGATTTTTTTTTTAATCTGCGTGTGTGTGACTACATATTTCCACATGAACTAGAGCATTGAAAATCCTAAAATAAATAAATAAATTTTTCTACTAAATCATTTTAGCTTGAAGCGTAGGTAGTGAAAAAAAAACTACAATATTACGGTCTCAAAGCTATGCTTTATGTTAATTTTTTTGTAAAATTACAGACTATTTTAGATATGGAAACTTAGGCTGCTCGCACATTTGTCAGCACCGTACGCGCCGCACGCGCCGTACGCGCCGCATTTTAGACTTCGTTGTATGAAATTGTATGGAACCTCGCACATTACACCCGCACCGTACGCGCCGCATTTCGTGAAATGCGGCAGGCATCCGAATAACATTCTGATGACGTCATAATGCGGCGCGTACGGCGAGTGCTGGTACTCAATGTAGCCGCATGCATGCTCAGTGTTGCCAAATATACGTATTTGCCCGTATCTATACGGAAATAATGTTCAAACCGGACAATACATAATACATGCACACGGACTTTTATACTGAGATTCCATTGCGTAATTCCATGACGGAACTACTGGGATTTTTTTGTCCCAGTAATTCCATAGAACTACTGGGATTTTTATACACGAGAAAATTAATCCCAATAGTTCCGGTACAGTTACAGTCACAATAACATTCACCCATTTATTTGCAATGTTGAAATCCTTTAATATTCTATTTTTATTTGCAAATGAAGATCGACAAAACAAATGACGCTCGAATAAAGAAATGAAGATCGGCAAAACAAACGAAGATCACCAAACAAATGACGGTCGAACAAACAAATGAAGATCGACAAAACAAATGAAAATCGACAAAACAAATGAAAATCGACAAAACAAATGAAAATCGACAAAACAAAATGAAAATTGACAAAACAAATGACGGCTGGATAAACAAAATGACGATCGGCAAAACAAATAACGGTCGGATAAATAAATGACGATCGGCAAAATAAACGACGCGACAGTCGAAAAAACATATATGCAGATCAATAAAACAAAAGACTAAAAGCAATTTGATGAGATCAAAAAATACTTGCAGCCATATTTTGTAATCTAGATGTGATTGCCATTCAAAAAAATAGGTGCAAGCAAATCTCGACCTTAATGACTTTTCTCTCAAATCGTGCTTTTAGACGTTAATAGACATCACTGATCACGAATATGTAAAAATTTAATAAATATTATTCAAGTTCTTAAGGTCGAGAATTGCTTGCACCTATTTTTTTGAATGATTACAAAAAGATTACAAAAAAAATGGTGCAAGCAAATTTCAACCTTATGAGCATGCATAATATCTATTTATTTTTTATATATTCGTGATCAGTGATGTCTATAAGCGCCTAAAAGCACATTTTTAGAGAAATGTCATTAAGGTCGAGATTTGCTTGCACCTATTTTTTTAAATGGCAATCGCATCTAGATTACAAAATATGGCTGCAAGTAATTTTTGACATTATCAACTTGCTTATAGTCTTTTGTTTTAGTGATCTCCATTTGTTTTTTTTTGATCGTCATTTGTTTATCAGACCGGCATTTGTACTGTCGATCTTCATTTGTTTCGCCGATCTTCATTTGTTTTGCCGATCTAAACCTATTATAATAAAGCCAAGCCCTAACGCGCACATTCTGCGTTGTGTACATTTTGCGTTTTGTACATTTTGCGTTATGTACATTCTGCGTTTTGTACATTTTGCTTGTGGTGCTCATTTTGCGTTTTGTACATTCTGTTCCGAAGGGATCTTCCACTCATAGCCCATTGTCACAATACCATTCACTGTACCGTTTCACACCAGAGGTAAAAGAAACTGCAAAAATAGTTGGCAATACCAAAGATTTGCTTACGGCGCGTACGGCGCGTGCGGCGCGTACGGCGCGTATGTGCGAGGCTATCAGGAAATGCGGCGCGTACGGCGCGTGCGGCGCGTACGGTGCTGACAAATGTGCGATCAGCTTTATGAACTATTTTTAGGGTTTCGTAGCCAAATGGCAAAAACGGAACCCTTATAGATTCGTCATGTCTGTCTGTCTGTCTGTCTGTCCGTCTGTCTGTCCGTCCGTGTGTCAGAGCCACTTTTCTCCGAAACTATAAGGTCTATGCTATTGAAACGTGGTAGCTAGATGTATTCTGTGAACCGCATTAAGATTCTTATATAAAACTAGCTGACCCGCGCAGCTTCGTTTGCGTGATAAATGAAGAACCGCTCGACCGATTTTGTGCAAACTTCACATAAACCATCTACTAAATAGTCCGAATAAGACCTAAACATTTGGTTTGGATAGGTGAGCCCGTTCTTGAGTTATAAAATTACAACGAAAAGTGGCATTGATTTTTATATACACTCGAGAGCAATGAATCCGGGTCACTTAAAGAATCCTAAAAATCTCGGAAACTAAAAATGCTAGGTTAATGCAATAAATTGTATTTAATAGACAATGTAATACTCCTTAAATGAAGGTATTAAAACTTCTTAGTTATTGTAAAGTTATATCATAAAAAAATCAAATTTGAAAAAGGGCCACTTTCGAAGATGGAACTACGAAATTACAGCATTTGGTGTTGCTTTTGTTTGTAATCTGTCATTTATGTGGGTACATAAACCATGTTGATAGTGCTCTATATTCATTAATCAAGCTGAAATTATGTCGCTTACGCCTGAAGAATGCACCAGAATACTTACAATGCTGGAAACCGGCCGGAGTCAGCGCGATACAGCCAGGACTGTCGGTGTGTCGCTGTCAACAGTACAAAGAGTTCTCCGACGTTACGAAGAAACTGGTTCTAACCTACGCAGACCAGGAACGGGCAGAACCAGGTGTACCACAGCACGAGAAGACCGATACTTGGTGAACACCATGCTTCGAAATCGCTTTCTCACAGGAACTGAACTCACCAATCAGTTTCGACGCCTCGGAGGAAGTAACCCAAGTGCATGGACAGTAAGACGTCGGCTTGCTGAATCTAACTTAAAACCCCTTAGACCTGCAAACGGCCCTAAACTGGAGCGTGGGCATCGTATTTCGAGACTAAGGTATGCCCAGAGCCACGTAAATTGGAGTATTGAAGATTGGTCAAAAGTTATGTTCTCCGACGAATCAAAATTTATGCTCTACAAGCACGATGGAAGACACAGAGTGTATCGAAGACCAGGGGAAAGATTCAAGCAAGCATGCATCGAAGAAAAAGTAGCCTGCGGTGGTGGGTCTGTACTTGTGTGAGCCGGAATTTCTTCTGAAAGTCGCACAGAGCTGGTGATCATAGAAAACGGCTCTTTAACTAGCGTAAGATATGTGAAAGAAATCCTCAATGATCACGTTGGTCCATTTATGGTCAATTTAGGTGAGGATGCTATATTTATGCATGACAATGCCCGACCTCATACAGGTAGGATTGTGAATGACTACCTTCAAGAGATGAACATTACTCGTATGGAGTGGCCAGCGCGCAGCCCGGATATCAACCCGATCGAGCATGCTTGGGACGAGCTAGGCAGATGCGTAAAACAACGAAACCCTCCCCCAATCACGCTTCGTGAGCTCAAAATTGCTCTCACAGAGGAATGGGAGAATATTCCCCAAAATCGTATAAGGAACTTGGTGTACAGCATGCCAAACCGCGTAAACGCAGTAATGGAAGCACGAGGAGGCAATACGAAGTATTAAAATTCAAGAAAATCGTAATAAAGTTCAAAAATTTCATGTTTCCTATTTTTGTTTTAAGGAGAGATCGGCAGTTTTTTCTTTATGTAATTTTGTGTTAATAAAATGTATGGTGACTCATATTTTTTTTACTTTCATTTAAGGAGTATTACATTGTCTATTAAATACAATTTATTGCATTAACCTATCATTTTTAGTTTCCGAGATTTTTAACATTCTTTAAGTGACCCGGATTCATTGCTCTCGAGTGTACATAGATATTATAGATAGACTAGAAAAAGTGCAGTAAATTTTTGGGGGTCCCCATACTCAGAACTGAAACTCTAATTTTTTTTTTCATCATACCCATACGTGTGTAGTATCTATAGATAGGTCTTCAAAAATGCTATAAAGGTTTCTAACATCATTTTTTTCTAAAGTGAAAAGTTTGCGCAAGAGACACTTCCAAAGTGGAAAAATGTGTCCCCCCCCCCCCTCTAACTTCTAAACTAAGAGAATGATAAATCTAAAAAAAACTATGATGTACATTGCCATAAAAACTACCAACGAAAATTAGCTTGAACGAGATAGAGCTGGTAGTTTTTTTTAATACGTCATAAACCGCAATTTCCGGTTAATGAAATCACTACCACTGCAAACGTGTTAAAACATCAGTCAAAGTTACAACGAACTATAAGAACTTTTATATTATGTTACTTGCTGTTACGAAACCCTTCATGGGCGAGTCCAACTCGCACTTGGCCGGTTTATTTCAAGATGGCGAAAAACCCATCAGGTTATTTTGGTCGACAATTTGAACTTAAGCTTTTCTAGCCCCTCCCCACGTGATATCTAAAATTTGGCTTTCTCGGGTCATTTGCATTTCCAAATATATATAATGACTGGACTAATAAAATACAAACATAAATTTCTAAAATAAATATCACAACACTCACTGAATAACTTATTAGACATTATATCATACAGCTCGGTGCGTTTCTCAACTATATTTTCATACAGAAATATTGGCAGAAAATATAATTGCAATATAAAGAAATCGACTGTAGTTACTCAGACACACAATATCAACAAACAACTTAACAGTAAAGTAACAGAGTTCAAATTCATCTGAATTAATTTGTTTGGACGGCAAATATAAGATTGTAGTTCGGTCACTGTCTCATTTTCTCCTATTACGATCTAAAGCTTTTAGTGGTAAGACTGTAATGCTTTTATTACAGCAGAGGCAAAAAAGGGTAAGAAATCTAAACCTACAGGGTGATATTTTGTATACAATTTGCTGCCCGATATAAGCCAGTTCACTATATATATTTGAAATGATGCATGCAGAGCCAGCTCCATTGGCTGTGTATTGCTTGGGCGTTTTTGTTTTGCTTACTGAAACGGACAATGTTAACGGGGCGTGAATTTTATGATTTTTTTACCGAATATGGGTGGAAGGGTTCGTTTTAATTACCACGATTTGCCAACAATATCCATTTGTTTGGAGACTGATACAAAAATTTTAACCGAAAGATTCGGATAAACACATGAAGTTGTGATAATACAGGTACTTGGCAATAAAAAGGAATGTAGTAACACACATTGCCAATATTATTTCCGATATAAAAACTCTGATAAGTTTAATTTAGGTTTTGACTGACATTAAAATTTCCGTTCGGCGGTCTCCCTGCCTCGGTTTTCCCAAGCGCGTACAATAATGGGTTCTTCAAAAGGGGTCTTAAAAGGTTCTTGCTGGGTCGGCAGCGGGTTCGAAGCCCCTCTGGTGTTGCAAAAGTTCAAAGCTACGGTTACTACATCCTATTGGCGGGCAGCGAGGTTGCCTGTCACTTTACTGATTTAAATAAAAAAATGTGCTAATATTTTTAGCTAAGAATGAACTAAAATTTCGGTTTCTTGAGATGGCACTTAAAAATTATACTAAAAACTTATTTTTCACCAAGTTTCAAATAGAAAACTCAAGTCTAAATTTTGTTTCAGAATAATTACTCCGAGAAGTGCTCTCTAGTAACTACGAGTGCCAGCTCTTCAAACACCGCAGTGAGATTTTATGTTTTAAATGAAAATATGATCCGATCCGTGTTCTTGCCTGTCTATTTAGTAAAATTATTTTAATTAATAAGACTGTTTATTTGAACTTTTTGATCCGATTTATTCATGGTAAAATTAAATAAATGCTACGTTCCGCGTGAATTGGTTGTAGTGATAAATGCGTGTTTCGATAGAAAAAATACTAACACTTTATATTTAGAGAATCCAACAGGTTTCGGAAGAGCATGACAATTCAAAACTTCCTAAGGCATACCTTCATAGCTGAGTGAAGGAATCTGCTATCCCATGAGAACCTTGGTGATCAGTTTTGACAACCTCTATTTATTGTTTGGGTAATCCCCTTTTCTCTGAATAAGACTTGCTCGAAAACACGCCGGGCTGCCAATGTTAGCCCCGTCACTGTCCTGATGAGTACCACCTCCAGGCCCACACGTATGAAGCATAAATTATCGTTCTGAGAATATTTTAGTCTTATTATTTTGCGCTCTTATTGTCAATTATTTTCGCTACTCTATGGGTACACACGCTGAATAATTCATTTTCAAGTGTGAAACCAAAAGTGAAATCATTTTTATATCCTTTTTGGCCATAGAGCAACACAGAGGGGAGTCGCCATACTGAGAATTTCCCTTCTGTCAAAGCAGACTCCCAAAAAGTGCACGCATACACACGCATATATAAAAAATATATAGGTATGTGTATGTCGGAAATTATGAGTGTATTAGTTTGTGACAGCCGATTGCTTTTGTAGTAGTGTATATGAATATGATTTCCCCCCGCAAAATCTAACAGACAGATATGTATAGGTCAAACATGCTATGTCTTTTCTAGTTGTACTGGTCGCGTTGCTCTGTGTTTTTGGCCAAACATACACATACTAATAAACACACATATACACACACTTAACTGGAAACGGAGATTCACATTCGCTACGTTTCGTTTCGGTATAGATGACATAAAATTAAAATTATTTTTTCGACTCATACATAATCTTAATAACAGGAAAGACTTCAAAAACGGTAATCTTTCACAGAATTAGTCATTTTGTTTTTATCCTTATGATATTAAGGCGAGCGAATAATGAGCAGGCTTATTTAGGGGACACTTAATAATAAAAAAGCACTCGTTATAAAAATAGCAAATTATGTACATATTGTGTTATTTCTTTCCCTGAACGTAATTGCGTCTAATCTATTAGTGTAAGTACCAAGACGAACACAACGAAATTAAATTTTATGAGAGGATAAGAATTTTCCTCATTGTTTGTTTATTTTTGTGTATTTATAATAAACTTTGTAATGAAAAGAAAATACAAAAACAAAATATACTTTGGATGATGTTGCACTCACGCAATGTCATATATACCTACTTCTTATTTTTTTACTGCAGAATAGCAGAGATCTTCAGTCTCTGCTATTCTGCAGATAATCATCCTGAATTGGAAGATTGTTAGGGCTGTGTGGATGATTGTTACTCTTTCACGCAAAAAAAATACAGAGATTTGGTTGCTATACTTGCGCCTATAGCAATATTGTGATGAAAGCTCAATCAGCAGTCACTTGCAACAACAGCAAAAACCGGCCAAGTGCGAGTCGCACTTGCACACGGAGGGTTCCGTACGGCAAAGAATCACGTTTCTTGTATGAGAGCTCCATAATTTATTTCTGGAATTTATTTCTTTCAATAGAAATACATCATCTGTGAAAATTTCAGCTCTCTAGACAGACTGACATTCAAGTGTCAGTAATAGGGAACTGTTTTATACCCTTTGGATACATGGAACTCTAAAAATTAAATCAAACCCAGCAGTCAAGTGCTGGTAACTAATTGCTGCTGCAGTGACGCGAAGCACCACCGGCGCCGGCGCCGTTCCGTGCTGTATAGTCTATACTAATATTTAGTGTCCGACCGAAACTGGTTTTCCAGCCGAAACCGAAACCGAAACCGAACTTTCGGCCCCAGGGTCAGTTTCGGCCGAAACCGAAACCGAAACTCACGTGTTCATATGAAAAAAAAAACCAAGCGCGCGAGTCATAATCCCGCACAGAGAGTTCAGTTACAAAAATTGGGTACAAAAGTTACGTTTGTTGATGCTTTTTTCTGATTTTAGTTGGTATTTTTTGTTATAGCGGTAACAGAACAGGGTGAGGTGGTGGTGGCAGTGTCTCTTGACATCGCCAACGCTTTCAACCCCTTGCCCTGAAGCTGCGTTTGGGAGGTGCTTATTTACCATGGAATGCCTCTCTACCTCCATCGCATTGTCGGGACCTATCTTTCCGAGAGGGCCGTAAATTACCCGAGCTGGCTAGGGCAGGGTCGGCGAGATGTGTCGTACGGTGTTCCATAGGAATCGGTCTTAGGACCGCTTCTGTGGAACATCGGTTACGATTGGGTGCTCCGTGGTCCGTTGCTCAGAGGTGTCGGCGTAACAAGGTTACGTGCGTAACGTGTTACGTGCGTAAAGTGTTACGACGACACCCTCATTACAGCGCGAGGAGCAACGCACTGAGACGCAGCCCTAAAGGCCACTTGTGGGATCCAGCTTACATATAGGGGGCGTCAGCATCAGCATCGAGCTCTCAATGACGTATCTGGGGCTCGCACTCGATAGTCGTTGGAACTTCGGATACCACTTTCGAAGTTTGGTCCCATAGGGCCATAGCTGAGGGAGGGGGGGCATTAGCCGCACTCTCGCGGTTGTTGCCCAATATCAGGAGACCCAACGCTCCCTGCAGGAGACTGTACCTGTTGTACTGGGATCGTGCGGAGCGTGGCCCCGTACGAGGCTCCCGTATGGGCGGAAATCCTGATGGCCAGCAATGCGGCTAGATTGCTTTGCCGGCAGAAGGCAACGGCTGTCAGGGTGATAATGGGATACCGCACGATCTCAGTTGTGGCGGTATGTCTTCTAGTCGGGACCCCTCTATGGGACCTGGAAGTGAGGAAGCAAGGGCCCTTGCGTTATTGTTTAAATGGCGCAAGGAGGCGCTGGAGCGGGGCCATAGGCCTCTTCCTGTGAGCAGGTCATGCTCGTGAAAGAGACGGCGGGGAGGAAGAGGGAGAGAACTCTCCCACCCGAGTTCTAAAGTCTGAGGCGGCGCCCTATACTATCAGCCTCCATGACCGGAGGCCTGAGGACGGTGACGGAGCTGCTCACCGTCCTTACAGAAGCAGGCCTTAGGCGATAGCGTGACGTGAGAAATTCATGCACGCCCCCCTCAAGAAGCGAGATATCAACTGAAAAATACCCCAAAGACGCGGCCGCAGTATGCATCATTCCAAGGGCATAATCGAGGCTACCAACAGTAGGCTGTTAGGTAGGATACGCGTGGTGTTTACTCGGGAGGACTACTGTACAGTGAAAATTTTAGGCCTCTATCTGGCACGGTTTCGGACGGACGGCTAGGCCTCATGTCTCGTTTATAGGGTCCTACTTTAACCCCTCCGTGCGAGAGTTCGACTCGCACTTGGCCGGTTATTTTTTCAATAGGTGCAGCAATTTCCACCAAGTGCCATGAATCAACGGTATAAATCTTCTCAAGTGGTCATTTTAGAAATATCTCCACCTAAAGATGAGTTTCTTTCTTCTCCGTGTGGAATTACTCATAGATGCTATTGCGAACTCCTACCGACTAAAACCACATGGTGCCCAGCTACTAGCTCTTGGCTGGTTTTGGTTACATTCTAGAAGCATATTACTAAAACTGGACAACAATGAGTCGGACTATCTCACGTAGGGTTCCGTACAAGAAAAAGCGGCAAAAAATCACGTATGTTGTATTTGTCTATTTTTAACATTGTTAAATTGTCTATTTTTATTATTTGTTGCTATAGCGGCAACAGAAATTTAATACATCATCTATAAAAAAAATAACTGTCTAATTATCACGGTGCATGAGTTACAGCTTGCTGACAGACAGATAGACGACCAACGAAACGAAGTCAACGAAACCGACAACAAAGTGGTAGGGTTATGTAATGTCTTAGATCACCTTTTTAGGATTCTGTAAAAATTATATTTTTATAACTATTGATTGAAAGTCCTTTGTAAAGTAACTCTTCGGTTAGTAACATATTAACTGGTTGGGCTGATCCCAACCACGTCACAAGCAGGGCCAGGCACTCAAAATTCATAAACACGTGAGTTTCGGCCCATTTTGGCCGAAACCGAAACTGCGGCCGAAACTCGATTTTTTGGCCGAAACTGGCCGAAACCGAAACCGAAACCGAAACTTCGGTCGGTCACTACTAATATTATAAAGAGGAAAGATTTAATTGTTTGTTTGTTTGCATTAAATTGGCTCCAAAACTACTAAACCGATTTTAAAAATTCTTTTACTATTGGAAAGCCACACTCTTCCCGAAAACATAGGCTATATTTTATTTCCGTATTCTCACGGGAACGGAAGCTACGAGGCTGAAACCGCGTGACGTCCGCTAGTAAATTATATATTTTAAACGGCCGCCACTAAAATTCCGCGCTAAGTTAAGGTAGCTTTTGCTGAGACACAGGTGTACCGTAAGGTAATGAACATCTTGTAGTTCATATAATAGGTTCCATAAAGCACAGCTGATCTCAAGCGTCTCGTGATTGCAAGAACGCAATAAAGTTGTCTCTGCTTTTCTCCAGACACAATGATTGGTCTGTCTGCATCTTTATTTTATGCATAGAATTTTTTTATTGGATTGGTCACCAAGGGATCTTAATTATCAAATATTTCTACAAATCCTTTTTCATTTTTTGTTACTTTCGCTTTGTAAATGATCACTTCTTTCAGCGTCATATGCTTTGGTTTGTTCTGAAATTGCTATCGTTTTCGAAAAGTCTCATTGTTTATACATTTTTTTTGTAATGATGAAATTATTATGAAAATAAATGAGCTGTTTTGCTCTTTTCATTTTTAATACGCTTTAATTAGGTCGTCGTGTATGTAACTAACAATGTAATGGAATCTAAGGAAACTAATTTAACCATCTTCCAAGGATCGTAGCGTCATGAAAATTGGCAGCTGTATGTAGTTTTGATGACAATACAATAATATGGTACTGTCGAACTGATCTGATGATGGGGTACTGATAGTTCATGATGGAACCAATGAATTCTAAGGTAGCTAATTTAACCAGCTTCCAAGGATCGTAGCGTCATGAAAATTGGCAACTGTATGTAGTTCTGATGACAATACAATAATATGGTACTGTCAAACTGATCTGATGATGGAACCGGAAGATATGCACTGGAACTTCATGATGGAATATCGTATTATATCTGTTTTTGGATTTGTCAGAAAAGTCTTGTAATGAACTTTGACCCCGCTTAGGTATTAAGGTTATAACAAACCTTTTTTTAATTGACTTGTAAAACTATGCAATGGAATCTCAGGTAACTAATTTAACGATCTTCCAAGGATCGTAGCATCATGAAATTTGGCAGATGTTTGTAGTTCTGATAACAATACAATAATATGGTACTGTCAAACTGATCTGATGATGGCGTCGTAAGAAATGAACTGTAACTTCATGATTGAACATCCTATCATAGCTGTGGTTAGAATAGTCTTGTAATGAACTTTGACCACGATTAGGGTTTAAGGTTATAACAAACCTATTATATATTGAAGTTAATATTGAGTGCAAATATTGACATAGGTACCGGCATAAAATGTATATGTATTAGAATAATAATGAAATATTTTCACATTAGTCGAACTCAGACAAAACACTATGTAATACAGAAATCCCTACTAATATTATAAATGCGAAAGTAACTCTGTCTGTCTGTCTGTTACGTTTTCACGCCTAAACCACTGAACCGATTTTGATGAAATTTGGTATAAAGATACATTGAGTTCACGGGAAGGACAAAGGCTACTCTTTAACTGACTGTACAGAAGGAGGGTAATGGTTTTACGCGATAACGACTTCTACGCGGATGAAGCTGCAGGGAACAGCTAGTAAAGTTGTAAATGTTGTGACTAAAAAGTATAAAACAAATAAATGGTTTAAAATCCCTAGAAAAACACGCTTTTATAAATGCACGTAAAAACCAAAAATAAATTATGGATCGTTCAAGTTGCCTCTATTTCGGGTCTGAAGTGTAAACAATGTGCTTTTAATTTTAACATTTGATTGTAAAAGCGTGGGGCGCTGGACCTAGAAATACTTTTTTGTAAAGATAGTTTGAGTTCACGGGAAGGACATAGGCTACACTTTAACTGACTGTGCAGAAGGAGGGTAATGATTTTACGCGATAACGACTTCGACGCGGATGCAGCTGCAGGGAACAGCTAGTAAAGTTGTAAATGTTGTGACTAAAAAGTATAAAATAAATAAATGGTTTAAAAAACCCTAGAAAAACACGCTTTTGTAAATGCACGTAAAAACCCAAAAATAAATTACGGATTGTTCAAGTTGCCTCTATTTCGGGTCTGAAGTGTAAACTATGTGCTTTTAATTTTAATATTTAATTGTAAAAGCGTGGGGCGCTGGAACAGGGAAGACTTTTCTGGCGGAAGCTGCATGATTTCTTGTCAGATTAAGGATAAAGTCACATTTATAAAAGCGTGTTTTTCTAGGATTTTTTAAACCATTTGTTTATATTTTTGATTATTTTCTTCCGTGCCGAAAAAGAAGCAATTCAAAAATGTTACGTGTTAATTCAAATTGTACTAACACGTGAACCAAAAAATTATCGAAGTTGTACCTAGTTATAAAATTATGGTAAAAATACGACTTATTTGCATATATCAAGCTACCGTGTGTAACAGATGTACAAGAATAATTGAATCTATGTATTAGATTCCTTTATCTAAGGCTTATCGCAAATTGATTCGACTGTTTGACCTCCATATATTTCAATATTAATATTTTTTCAAGATCTAAGGATTTATGTCAGCGTAAGACCTATCTCACCGCCTAGGGCATCCATCACAGTGGCTAGACGACAGTATACTGTGACAAGGGTTCTTATGTATCTATGGAACGATCTTCGTGTGGGAAATTGAGAATCTTATGAATATGACATAAGTAATAAAATGGTTTTAGGATTTCGTACCCGAAAGGTTGAAACGGGACCTTCGCTGTCCGATTGTCTATCACTAGATTGTACCTAAGGAACAATGATAGCTACTTAGTTGAAATTTCTAGAGATTATGTATTTTTGTTGCCGCTATAGCAACAAATAGGTACTAAAAACAGAAAAATACCTAATAATATTGAAGGGGGCTCCTATATTTTTTGCAACTTTTTGTGTACGGAACCTTCCGAGCGCGAGGTCAACCCGCACTAGGCCAATTTTAATAGTATTTAGCATTTAAAAAAAATACGTTAACCCGGGGTTTCCGACCGTAGCCACGTGTGGTTTTAGTCGGTAAGAGTCCAAGAGGGAATACCACTCGAAAAAAAATGTGTTGTGAGGCATGGTTTACCTACGGCTACGTTCTACATGTATCATGGTACCGCTTGCCACAGACAGGGTATGGTGTTCATCCTCATACTTTTCGTTCGGAACGTTCGTGCATGATACGGGTCAGACCTTACCTTGCACGAGTGTTTCTTACGAACCCTCGAGGGTGCTTTCTTCCACGGCTGTCAATGTCCACAACCGGACTTTTTGAAATTTAATGTAAGATGTTCATGGGCATTTACTACGCTCTGGTCAGAAGAGTTGGTACATAAACATGCTTCGAGATTTTCTCCTTCGTAGTCAACATGTGGGTCTGGAGACTTTGTCCCCAAAAATATCGGAAGAACCATTTTTGAGCCCACGTATGGATGCAAAAAAATTACAATTGTTTCCACGTACTCAAATTTAGCAACGGCTCACTTACCACAAACTAATAACAGGTTAATTAAAACCGTGTTCCAAGCTTCTACTCAGATAACAAATATTTCCGTTTTGATAATTTATGTAATGGTTTTCATTCATGAATACGTAATTAAGGTACTCTACTAGTAGGTACCTGATCGGTAATGTTATTTGATAGTTTGTACTATCAGATCAGAATGGAATAATTTAACCATTTCTAATGATTATTTGAAACTAATTAATAAACATGTAGGTACCTAGTCAGCAGGAACTTTACGCCGCCTATGATCATTCCCATGGGATAATAAACTGATTTAATATGTATGTATGTATATTTTCCTAGGCACATGTTTGAGCTAGGTACTCTGCTAGACTAGGTAATTTCCCTCCTAGCAAGATTATTGCCCCTCTAAGGTTGAGGTAAAATACTTCGAATAGTTTTACTGAAAAATTCATCAACTATTTGAAACTTCATCCACCCTAAATGGTATTCATAAATAACTGGCGCTGAAAGATAGCACTACGACTGAAGCGCTAGGATAGCAAAGTTTTCGAAATCTTTATTACTATTGGTATAGGATAATACAGCAAGCTTGGTCCAATAATAAGATGAGATAACCTTTGTTGTGACATGTGAAACACATAGTAAATGGCACTTAGTTTCCCTTTGTCCTATAGTAGAATCTAAGCAAAGTACATTATAGTAGCACTTTACGAAACACAAGCTCTAACAGATCTCGTAGAATTTTACAACCTTTTCAACTATAAAGGACTAACTTTCGCTGAGTGAATTCACACAGGCCTTATATTGACCTTATATTTATGTCTAATCTTGCTAATCTATGGGTAGGAAGGTTTTGATACTAGTAAAATTCGAATTTTAAGGACATATATAAGTATTAACAATTCAATGACATTTCAATGTTGATAAATTTATGTGTGTGACAAATTTTTATTTCGTTTTTATACTATGACATGTGCCTATAATTTAACATTTATTATTGACAAGTACATTTATTTGACATTTTTATATTGACATAAGTATAGATAACTTTTATCTGACATTTTTAATATTTTGATGCTGAATTTGACATTTTAATATTTTTATTGAGGACTAGCTGAGCCCGCAACTTCGTTTACGTCACATAAGGTGTATGAAAGGAAAGGTATTTCTTCATCAGAGTCATCAAGCAGCGTCTGAAACTGCCCTGTTTGCTTAATCATAAAAGAGCTTAATGATTAAGTCTATTTTAAAACAATTCAGTCTGACTGAATTGTTTAAAAATAGTCTTAATCATTAAGCTCTTTTATGATTAAGCCAACACGCCAGTTTAGGTTCACTCACATTCAAAGAAACCCCTTTTTTTTTTTTTTTTTTTTTTAACGTGAGGGAAAATCCTCGTAGGATGCTATGCCGGACTCTTACCGACTAAAAAACCTCACGTAACGCCCAACAGCCTATGGTTGAGAGCCCCGGGTAAGCCCTCAGGAAGGATGTCCCGTGACTCCCAACAGACCTACGGCCGCCAATGCGGCCTCGCCCAGGGGGTGGTTCGGGTGCAATCCCGCGTCTATGGGGGATTTCGGGTGTGACCCCGCTTCTAAGGGGGGGCGTGCGTGAGTGCTCACGTCACGCTGCCGTCATGGGCCTGCTTCTGTAAGGACGGTGAGCGGCCCTCTCACCGTCCTCAGACCCCCGGTTATGGAGGCCGATAGTCCTCGGCGAAGACACGTCGGCGGCGCCCAGGGCGCCGACTGCGGAACTCGGGTGGGAGAGTTCTCTCCCGCACCCGGCCCGCCGCCTCCTTCGCGAGCATGACCTGCTCGCAGAAAGAGGCGGCGCAGTCCCACTTACTCCCGCTGGAGAGCATGGCTCGCACCATGGCCTCAAGCGAGAGAGTGTCCACGCCCAGACCCACTACGAGGACCTGTCGCTGTTGTGCCCACGCCGCGCACTCAAAGAAACCCCTACAATTAAAATTTTCAAAATATCTGATTCTTAAAAGTGTTATAACTGTTTTATTTCTAAACCGATTTACATAAAACAAACGCTAAATGTTAACTGGAGCAAACCTCAACACAATAAAAAACACCGCATTGCAATCGGTTGAGCGGTTACTGAGATTAGCGTGCACAACCGTACAGACAAACAGATATACAGACATACAGACATACAGACATACAGACAAACAGACAAAAATTCTAAAAATCATTGTTTTGGGTTCTATTGCGTTCATAAAACCCCCCTATAATATTTTTTCTTATTTATCTTCCATGTACAGACAGCGACCTGTTACGATTTTATTATATGTATTGATTGATGTTTGATATTTGCTTGACTATTTGTTATTTTGTTTATTACACTAGCAAAAGTGAAATTTATTATGAATTTAATTTAATTTATGAGATTGTAATCGTTGTTATCTAATTAATATTGTAATTTAAGTTCTAATTCATGTGTCAATAAGCTATGTTATGTTTTGATTTGTAACCTCACTATTGTATTGGGGATTTCCTGTAAAGATAGTGAGAAGCATGTAATTAAATAAATAAATAAATCGTGACTAAATTTGGTACACAGATATATAGGCTATTATTAATCCCGGGAATATATTCCCAAGGAAAAGAAGAACGGGAACCTAATTCTACGCAGGTGAAGCTGCGAGCATCATCTAGTAATCCATAATGTTATAATCATATAGGAGACGTTACTGCTGCCTAGTTTCTAAGCTACAATTTCCAATTTCAAATTTCGTTAAGCATAAACTTCATAGTATTCGTCTATTTCTCGCTGAAGGCTCTTTTGCCACTACATGTACCTATAACCCTTAGGCCGGATTCAACCAAAATCGGAGTAAGTCTATACTAGAGAATAACTTTTACTTATAATAAAAGTAAAGTGTTTTTCCATTTTACCAACTACTAATAAGCACAAGGTAACTATGGTAACCATATGGTAAGTAGTCTACTTCAGTATGGTTACCATAATTACGTTATGCTTATGTATTAGTAGTTGATAAAATGGAAAGTCACTTTTTTTTAGAAAAGGTACAAGTTATTCTGTAGTATAGTCTTACTACGATTTTGGTAGAGTCCGCCCTTAATAATTATATTATTTCATTACGAGGGAAACGTAATCGGACGTATGAAGGGATAGATGCTCCCTCCATCCTTCAACTGTGACAGTCCAACATGCTTGTGGAAAGGTTATAACTAAATTATGAAGTATGGCGTGGTGTTTTTGTCAAATATAAGTTGTTTTTTGGTCTTACTCTAAAACATAATGAAACTCAACATTTTTGTTTGGAAGTTATTCACTCAATTGCATTCTAGACACAGTATGAAGCGCTCGTGGCCCCGCGGACTCAGTGTTCTGTAAACGATCACTGCAGTAAGCAACATTTACTATGGCCGGATATGGATGGGTGACCACCACGTGGACCACTTTGTGACATTTATTTACGAGCGTTTCCGTGCTTCGGAAGGCACGATAAGCCGTTGGTCCCGGTTGTCAGTAAAATGACAGTCGTTAAGTCAAGTTGAAGGCCTTACGGGCGGCTTGAAAAATTTCAACTGTGGGTCGTCACAACCTGCGCCCGGGTCGGCAGCGCGTGTGTAGCGCCTCTGGTGTTGCAAACGTCTATAGGCTACGGTTACCAACCTTCCGGTGGGCCGTAAGCTTGTCTGCCACCTAAGTAGTATAAAAAAAAAAAAAAAAAAAAAAGAACCAATATCGGTTGAAATTTAATGTACAGATGGATGACACTAATAGATTAACACATACCTACAAACAGGTACTGAGAAATCACCAAATAGACAGTGTTGCGGGCATTATCTAAGTATATTCAAGTAAAACAAGAACGATTAAACAAAATCATCAAAAACACCTCAAAGATTCCATATTTGTATTTGTATTTATTTATTCATTAACAATGGTACATTGTGTTTGATGACATAGTACACGATTCAAGAGTCACGCGCCCTTGTTATTGCATAGAGGGCTAACATATTTCGCGCCACATATTGCTCAGAAACCATACTTTTCATTGCATTTAAAGTCATTAAATATTTATCGTACAAACATGGTATTCACTTACATACTTAGTAAATTTAGCTCTCTAAACGTTTCATAAAACATATTTTACCTAACAACGGATTACATATCGTTAATATCAACGAAAGTGAAACAGGTTTTTCAAATCGTACGATGTGCATAGATTTCGATGCTTAAATTCATGTCAAATTACTGATAAATTTAATAAACAAGGGATACGAAGGAATTGCAAAGGGCATTAGCTATCTGTTTGTAGAATAACCTGATATCAGGTAGGTACCTTTTTTTAGAGAAAAATGACAGTGAAGTTTACTCAAATACTAAGAAATTTCACCAAAATAAAGTAGTCTTTTACCAGCTTCTGTAGTTTAAATCATTATGATAATTATGTAATATTATGTCAGAACTTCTCCTTTGACAATAAAAATATTTCTTTTTAAGTAATTAGATACAGATTTTTTTTTACAAAGTATTTTGTGAACCCCTATAAATGCAGATACGCGAACAAATACGATTTAGTACCGCCGAGAGGCTCTCAGAGAGTGGTCATGTCGCTCGATGTTCCATTTTTGAATACGAAAAAATGAACAAAAATTGACTAATTCTAGCGTGACCAAACAACCTTAGTACTTTGTGACGTATAATATAATATATATAAATATTTATGGTCGAAATACAACGTGAACTTTTGTATAGTGCAAAGCTCAGACACCCCGACTAGAGTTTCGCTTCAAAATACTGTATAAAAAAATTAAATGAAACACCCTGTTAATTACTCGAAAACAATAAATTAATAACATATAAATTACCACTACATCATTCTACTAACGTTAACTATCATAAAAAGAAGCCGAGAGTATTTTGATACAAACGCACTTCCCAGAATGCCAATTGCTGCAGACACTCATGTGGCTGGTGGAAAACGTATCCACAGAAGAAGTCCAGTGAGAGCTCGCAAGACCTGTTCTAATCTATTCTGTCAACTTACAAAAAACTGAATGGGTAATTAACAGCTTTAAGTCCTTCAAATCTCCAGGACAGGATGAAGTCTTCACTGCAGTGATAAAATGGGGGAGGACACAAGTTGATATTGTCAATTACATAGTATCTATACGCCAAACAATGAATGGGACTGTGACCCAGACTGTGGAGAGAGGTCTAAGTGATCTTTATACCAAAACCCGGTAAAGGGATTATGTTTGTGATTCAGACCTCTGGTTATACAGACCGTTAAGCCCTTCGTCTTTCCTGCTAAAAACTCTGGAAAGATTGTGTGACAGAGACAATCGAGTGACGGCCCTTCAAAATAAGCCACTGCATTCCAACCAATGCGCATAATGCCCCCGGCAAGTCTACAGACTCAGCACTACATGCAGTGGTACACAAAATAGAAGAGGTCATCCAGAATCAATCAATCAATGTGCCTCGGCACTTTCATAAACATAGAGGGACCTTTCGACAGAAGAAGCATAACCACGGCACTGGCAAAACACCGAGTATACACAGTAGTCAGTGAATGGATAAATAACATGCTAAACAAACTCATTTTAAAGCTACAGACAAGCAGAAACCAGTGCGCAGCCATGGCCAAAGGTTGTCCACAAGGGGGCGTGGTCCCACCACTACTAAAGAACCTTGTTGTAGACGACCTAATAACCAATCAATCAATCAATTTAACCTAGAACAGTCCCTATATACATGGATGTGGAACAAGCCATAGCAGATGGTAAAATTAAATTATGGAGAAAAACGGATCTGTTTACAAAGCACGACTGGTATTTTAAAATCCAAGGCCAACTTCAAATCAATTGAGAAGCTGCGATTATTTTATCTTCTAGTGATCTTGTGTATACACGGTGTTTGTCAAGCCGCCACTAGCTGGTAGCAGGGTTCCATACCTATCGATTTAACCCCCATGTATGACATGTATGACCCCCATGTATGTGGACACGTAATTATAAAAATAACGAAAAAAAATTATATCTCGAAAACTACAAAAAATCGTAGAACATATATGGGGGTTAAATCGATAGGTATGGAACCCTGCTACCAGCTAGTGGCGGCTTGACACCCTAAAAGAAACTCCCAGTATAATAAATATTTTTAATGAATTGTATTAAAATCACTTTCAGTCAAGCCAACATTTTATCGATTTGCGGTGTAGACTGAACACTAATTTGCCCATAAGCACAGTAAATATTTCGAAAGACGACGAGTTCTGGACTACGAGGATGGAACCTAAATTGTTAAATTTTTACTACTAATGTCTGTTGCCCAAAATGATTGCGCCCAGAAAGAGCCGATAAAATAAAATAAAATAAAATTAATTCCCTTTGAACTTAAAAAAAAATAGGTTTGTCAACATTTTTGGGACTCTACTGGGGGTTCGGAAATGCTACAAACTGAGAAGAACACCCCAAGAAACTCAGTTCGGTCCAAAGATTTCTATATAAATATAGAAGTCTTTGGTTCGGTCCCTCCCAAAATTCATCTTAGTAGGTATCTAATAATCGATCAATGCCGATACGGAATGGCTTTTTCTTGGCGGTGTGCATTGTTATGCACATACCTCTTAATTAATATTTGGTTGTTGTAAATGAAAAACACCTACTATCAATTAAGATTAGATTTAGATCCCATAGCTCAAGCTTATAGCTTAGTTTGGGCTGATGATGTTGTGTGAGAATATCCAACAATATTTATTGATTATTTATTAAAAATATTTTAATGTTCCTGCCAGCACTGAATCTGCAGTACCTAGGCAGCAAAACATCGGACCATGCCAAGCGCCTGCGCATTGCTACGTTAATATTATTGTTTTTAACTATGTATGTGTATTGTCAAATTTAAATATTTATAGTGTAAAATTTCCATTAATTTTTACAATTTTCGTATATTTAGATACTTTAAAAATATACTTATGGACCGTTTTCATGTATGTGTGTATTATATACTATACTATCTTCAGGCCAAATCCCTTGCGGGGTAGGCAGAAAGAACCGAGCGCCACACGGCACGCTCCATACACACCTCACTTGCTTCTTCAACTTTCATTTTTCTTTTCATGCATGCACGGTCGGTTCCTTTGGTTCGGTATTTCTAATTGCAATATAGATTATAGTTAGGTAAATAAATGTCAACTTTATTAATTTTATGATGTCTGTGTCTATCACCACTTAATATCAATCAATTTGCAATAAAATAGTCAAAAATTATTAACTAATATTACAAACATAAAAACTAAATTAAAAGATTGAACGCTTAGACTAAGAATATGACACCGGTAATAACGGGTGTTTTTTTTAGAGGTATAGAACTTTAAGTTGGCATAACTGTTTTAACTGGCGGTATTTTTGTCAGCTGAAAAGTGATTTATGTTAAGTTTGGTTTGGCATTTCAACATGAATAGATTGACGCCTGAACAATGCTTCCAAATTGTGCAAATTTATTTTGAAAATCATGGTTCTGTCCGAAATACGTATCGCGATTTTCATAAGCGAATTTTGTTTAGCGGTGCAGCTCACTTTTGGTTGAATGGATACGTCAATAAACAAAACTGCCATATTTGGGGTGATGATAATCCTCAAGTGTATGTTGAGACACCGTTACATCCAGAAAAACTGAATGTGTAGTGTGTTTTATGGGCTGGTGGAATAATTCGTCCGTACTTCTTTAGAAACGATGCTGACCAGAACGTTACAGTCAATCGTGACTGCTATAGAGCTATGATTACTGACTTTTTCGTTCATCAATTGAACAACCATGATGTGCAGGAGTAGTGGTTGCAACAAGACGGCGCAACATGTCACATAGCTCGTGCCACAATTGATTTATTGAAGGAAACGTTTGGTTACCGCATAGTTTCACGTTTTGGACCCGTAGGTTGGCCTCCAGGGTCGTGCGATTTTACGCCACTTGACTATTTTCTGTGGAGATATGTGAAGTCGCTCGTCTACGCCGATAAGCCCGAAACGATTGACTACTTGGAGGACAACATTCGGCGCGTTATTGCCGATATACGGCTTAGACCATATAACACGGGACTAGCCTTTGCGAACCACCGCATACAAAAATATTCTGCCAGTTTTCATACAAGTGAAGGGGGAAACACAAAGACATATAAAATTTCATTGCATTTAAAAATGTATTAATCGACAAACGCGTAATGGCTGTTGTGTGTTAATTGTTATTGTACAGTCAACTACAATGTAATGTACTAGTTTAATCATATAAAATGATGTACTGATGTACAGGCTTTTCATAAAGCCAAAAGACCAAATGGTCATGTGCAATGGCAGAAAACAATGCTTAAGTAAGGCGTATCCTGTGGTTAGATGATCTAAGATATACGGCCACAAATGTTGGGAAAGTCATCGAAAATCGGACCTCTAGATTAGACTACGTCCGAGCCAGCCGTGGCGGTTATATGCCAGAAATCATATTTAAACTATAATGCCAGAAGATTTTCTTTCGAATAAAGTCATTTTCATATCAATAAAAACAATCACCTTCGTTTTATTCCATTTCAAAGTTCTATACCTCTAAAAAAAACACCCTTTACATCAAGGAATTTCTTTACGATCGTAAGAAATCAGCGCGTCGCGGCGCACATAGCCGTATAGTGCCAATTGTTGTTACTAACAAATTTGATACTTTTGTTTTCCTTGATGTATTACCGGTGTCATATTCTTAGTCTAAGTCTAAGCGTTCAATCTTTTAATTTATTTTTTATGTTAGTAATATTAGTTAATAATTATTGATTATTTTATTGAAAATTGATTGATATTAAGTAGTGATAGACACTGACATCATAAAATTAATAAAGTTGACATTTATTTACCTAACTAATATCAATATTGCAATTAGAAATACCGAACCGAAGGAACCGACGTGCATGGATGAAAAGAAAAATGAAAGTTGAAGAAGCAAGTGAGGTGTGTATGGAGCGTGCCGTGTCGCGCTCGGTTCTTTCTGCCTACCCCGTAAGGGATTTGGCGTGAAGATAGTATAGTATATAATACACACATGCATGAAAACGGTCCACAAGTTTATTTTTAAAGTATCTAAATATACGAAAATTGTAGAAAGTAATGGACAATATTCTATTTTACACTATAAATATTTAAATTTGACAATAATCATAGTTAAAAACAATAATATTAACGTAGCAATGCGCAGGCGCTTGGCATGGTACGATGTTTTGCTGCCTACTGCAGATTCAGTGCTGGCAGGAACGTTAAAATATTTTTAATAAATAATCAATAAATATTGTTGGATATTCTCACACAACATCATCTAGCCCAAACTAAGCTATAAGCTTGAGCTATGGGATCTAAATCTAATCTTAATTGATAGTAGGTGTTTTTCATTTACAACAACCAAATATTTATTAAGAGGTATGTGCATAACAATGCACACCGCCAAGAAAAAGCCATTCCGTATCGGCATTGATAGATTATTAGATACCTACTAAGATGAATTTTGGGAGGGACCGAACTGAGTTTCTTGGGGTGTTCTTCTCAGTTTGTAGCATTTCCGAAAAAATGTTGACAAACCTATTTTTTTTTTTAATTTCAAAGGTAATAAATTTTATTTTATTTTATTTTATCGGATCTTTCTGGGCTCAATCATTTTGGGCAACAGACATTAGTCGTAAAAATTTAACAATTTAGGTTCCATCCTCGTAGTCCAGAACTCGTCGTCTTGCGAAATATTTACTGTATACTTATTATATACACCAACACTATATATATATTATATACACAAGATCACTAGAAGATAAAATAAACGCAGCTTCTCACGTAATTTGAAGTTGGCCTTGGATTTTAAAATACCAGTCATGCTTTGTAAACAGATCCGTTTTTCTCCATAATTTAATTTTACCATCTGCTATGGCTTGCTCCACATCCATGTATATAGGGACTGTTCTAGGTTAAATTGATTGATTGATTGGTTATTAGGTCGTCTACAACAAGGTTCTTTAGCAGTGGTGAGACCACGCCCCTTGTGGACAACCTTTGGCCATGGCTGCGCACTGGTTTCTGCTTGTCTGTAGCTTTAAAATGAGTTTGTTTAGCATGTTATCTATCCATTCACTGACTACCGTGTATACTCGGTGTTTTGCCAGTGCCGTGGTTATGCTTCTTCTGTCGAAAGCTCCCTCTATGTTTATGAAAGTGCCGAGGCACATTGATTGATTGATTCTGGATGACCTCTTCTATTTTGTGTACTACTGCATGTAGTGCTGAGTCTGTAGACTTGCCGGGGGCATTATACGCGTTGGTTGGAATGCAGTGGCTTATTTTGAAGGGCCGTCCCTCGTTTGTCTCTGTCACACAATCTTTCCAGAGTTTTTAGCAGGAAAGACGAAGGGCTTATCGGTCTGTATAACCAGAGGTCTGAATCACAAACATAATCCCTTTACCGGGTTTTGGTATAAAGATCACTTAGACCTCTCTCCACAGTCTGGGTCACAGTCCCATTCATTGTCTGGCGTATAGATACTATGTAACTGACAATATCAACTTGTGTCCTCCTCCATTTTATCACTGCAGGGAAGACTTCATCCTGTCCTGGAGATTCGAAGGACTTGAAGCTGTTAATTACTCATTCAGTTTTTTGTAAGTTGACAGAATAGATTAGAACAGGTCTTGCCAGCTCCCACTGGACTTCTTCTGTGGATACGTTTTCCACCAGCCACATGAGTGTCTGCAGCAATTGGCATTCTGGGAAGTGCGTTTGTATCAAAATACTCTCGGCTTCTTTTCATGATAGTTAACGTTAGTAGAATGATGTAGTGGTAATTTATATGTTATTAATTTATTGTTTTCGAGTAATTAAGTGATTTAGTGGTCATTATATAATGTTAATTTGCCTTTGAAAATGCCGAAAGGTTCCACCAAGTGCCATCAATCAACAGTATAAATAATTCTTTTCATGTGTGGGTCAGGCCGCCGCGCCGTCAGGTTTCATTATAGATACGGACAGTTCTGTCCCTTGTTTGGCTAGTATTAGTCTGGCTCTATCAGAGGTTTCTCCAAGACTTGGTACTTTTGTATCTCAGTCGCTACTTGTATTTTGCTTTAGCGGCTTTATAGCCGTCCCAATCCTGCAGTGCTATTCTCTAAAAAAACAGCCTTGCGTACAGCGCTGCCCACAGCGGCGAGTTATTCGGTTATATATTACAATACCAGAAGTCAGAATGCCTTTACTTAAAATGCATTAGCCCAAAATACCCGAAATCGAAATACTAATATTCAAAAGAGTACATACTTGGCCTTTTAGAGATTTTTTAGAGAATAGCACTACTGGTCTGGTTCCTCACAGGTGTTCCATAATTACCACTTATGAAAATGGTGTGATAATGTGTTATTATCAATACCACACGAATAGTGACTACCTGCCTTGCGTATTATACCTACACCTACGCTGTTCGTGAAGAAAATAGTGCAACTGTAATAGCTTATAACTTGGTCAGTTTTCGTTAGTTTCATTTAATTTTTTTTATACAGTATTTCGAAGCGAAACTCTAGTCGGGGTGTCTGAGCTTTGCACTATACAAAAGTTCACGTTGCATATCGACCATAAATATTTATATATATTATATTATACGTCACAAAGTACTAAGATTGTTTGGTCACGCTAGAATTAGACTATTTTTGTTCATTTTTTCGTATTCAAAAATGGAACATCGAGCGACATGACCTCTCTCTGAGAGCCTCTCGGCGGTACTAAATCGTATTTGTTCGCGTATCTGCATTTATAGGGGTTCACAAAATACTTTGTAAAAAAAAATCTGTATCTAGTTACATAAAAAGAAATATTTTTATTGCCAAAGGAGAAGTTCTGACATAATATTACATAATTATCATAATGATTTAAACTACAGAAGCTGGTGAAAAGACTACTTTATTTTGGTGAAATTTCTCACTATTTGAGCAAACTTTACAGTCATTTTTCTCTAAAAAAAGGAACCTACCTGATATCAGGTTATTCTACAAACAGATAGCCAACCCCCTTTGCAATTGCTTCGTATCCCTTGTTTATTAAATTTATCAGTAATTTGACATGAATTTAAGCATCGAAAACTATGCAAATCGTATGATTTGAAAAACCTGTTTCACTTTCATTGATAATTACCATATGTAATCCGTTGTTCGGTAAAATATGTTTTAATAAACGTTTAGAGAGCTAAATTTACTAAGTATGTTAGTGAATACCATGTTTGTACGATAAATATTTAATGACTTTAAATGCAATGAAAAGTATGGTTTCTGAGCAATATGTGGCGCGAAATATGTTAGCCCTCTTAATGACACACGTCTCTTTCAAAAGACAATATTAAAGCAATTTTCTTTATCGTTACTAAGTCAAGGCCAGACTTCAGTCCGTCTACCGTTTCGTGAAAACTCTTTGACCCAAAAATGCCGGGGATGAAATTCTTTTTACCCCTCCAGCGAGAGATAATACACAGCGCCTCGGAAATCAACCCTTAAAGGCTTTTAAAGGCATCCATTATTTGCTCGTTTATGTAATGTATTTGCACGTAGTATGTTACTATAGAATGCTTTTACGAAAGTAATTTTCTATTAAGTGGGTAGGTAGCAACCTACGGTTGAGAAGTAAATGTGTCTAAGTGAAAATAAGTGGTAATTTTCGGCAATGCACACGATGGATGGATGGCAGGAGAATAAAGAGCTCAGGGATCTAACCTCCCACCTGCATACTCACGCAAACACCGCCATTTTTTTTCTTGATAAGCTAAAGGCCGTTAGTAGAGAAGCTGCAAAAAAAATGTTATGAGATCATAATCTTATTTAGCTGCTGAATGAGCAGACTTGTAAACTATACTTCGCCTAGTTGTGTTTGATATTAACACAAATGCACACTTACTACTTTGGCAGTACATTGCTGAACGTACGGATCTCCTGGGACCTTTTACAGGTCGTCTTTCTGTCTGGCAGGTTTGCACTTACATTTGCCAAGTCGTGGTCTCCGATTCTGAGCGCTAATTCTCCGTTCATACGACATAAACGCGTGGACGGAAATTTACAGGGGAAACTTCATCGGACTCAATTTCTCCATTCTCTACAGACGTGGCCAATCTACTGTCACTTTAATGCCCTAATTTTGTCATAAATGTACTACGTTATTCTGTCACACATTAGAATCACATGTTGAATGTTCACCTTTTAATTCAAATTCCAAGAGGCAGAAGGCGAAATGTTGAAAATTAATTCACATATTTGTACGTTACCTGCGCGGTATTTAATCTTCATTCTTGCTTTGTCTTGCGAAATTCTAAGGAGTTATTGAACATTTTTCTCTGTATTAATTTTTTCAACGAAGAATAATATAATGGAAATATTCATTCTTTTTTGTAGAATTTAATAAGCAGGTAACGTTAGTATAATTATTTTCTGATAGGTATACGGTTTGTACTTAAAAAGAACAGTATACTTCAGATATTTTATAGTTATGTAATGTACGTTTAGTATAAAATTAATAAAAAATTGAAAAAAGCATTGATGTATACTAAAGGGTCTGGTTGGTATACAAGCGATAACAGTTATATCTCGAAAATTGGACTTTAGTCTTTGAACGTTTGCAACATTCCACTGGAGCTAATTTTTAAAACCTTATCAAACAAAAGATAACAATTAGTCATATCTTACATTTCTATAGTAAAAAGGAGAAACACTTTATGTACCCCGTACAAACTGACCCAACCCACATATCTGTTCAACCCTGAAAGCGTTTAACGGTACATGAAAGGGGTTAGTTTGCTCACTAACTCCACACGTATGACATTTCTTATACATCGCTAGATGGTACTATCGGCTTCGTTACACATTTGCGCTTCCGAAGGGAACATTTTCCCGGTAGACTATGTGTCTTCAGGACTATAATAATATTCTATTTCTGTACCCAATTTTCCGTCAAATTTGATCAGCTGTTAGAACGCGTTTGAGTAACAAACATCACATCTTCACAAAATCTCACATTTATAATGTCAGTAGGAATACTAAAATAACCCTCCGAGAACTTATCCCGGTTTCATTCGAAGTCCTATAAGTTTGATTTTTTTGAGACGCACGAACTATTAGCCTTACTTAAGATAATCTTTTGGTATAAGACCTATAGCCAATAGTTTATTTAGTGGGTAAGGTTAAAAACTGTATAAAAATAGCAGCAGTACTTGATATTAAATGCCAACTTACAAATCGGGCCTACTAATTAAAGGGCGTCACATAAGAGGCGAAGGTGTAGGGTACCACAGAGTTAAAAGTACGTCGTATAATTTAAATACTATCAATCTCTAACGGCTGGACGGATCTGGCCGAAATTTGGAGCCAGGATACATTATGTGCTGGACTCCTACATACATATGCTACTTTTCATCCCGGGAATGTCCCTATGGTAAGCGGGCACGGGAATAATATAAATTATCAATATGGAAAGAAATTTTCGGCATTGTGTCACAAAGCAGATGTTTGCCATAATTATGACATACGATTGCTGCGACTGAGTATGAAGCAAAAGATTTTGGTCTGCAGTAACTAATTACATTTATACTCTGTCTCGTATTAGCATGCATAAGTCTCTGCTTGAATTTTGGAACGTCTATGAGAACCGAACAAGGAAATTAAATAGTTGTTCAATTTAGTATCACACATAATTCGTTTCGTATTCCAGTTACATAACTGGTTTCTAGAACGAACAATAATTAGCACTACTAATGTCTAGACAGTAAATCCTTTAAATTACGAATGGATGAATAGGTATTTAAGTCTACTAATATTTTTTCTAAAACCATTTTAATGTTTCTCAGTTCATCATTCAAACTCAGTCTACTTTTGGATACAGGGCTCTCCCAATTTTGCTGTAATCTATAGTCATTATGCCTTCCGCCAACAGTACCATCCAGATGGTCATTAGTCAATATCACACATCGCAAGCCGTGGTCTTCATTCAAACACAACCAAACAAATTGTTCAATCTTCACAGCTGAAATATCTAATGCAACCATGCCTGTATACTAAAATAACAGAAAGAGGGGCTTGAACAGATACATTTTCCTACCAGCATCTTTTTTGTTGAATTTACGGCTGCTATGAACGTACTTCAAGCCCACAGAATAACCTATTGTTTCCTATCTGTCCCCATCTGAATTTAAAGCTTCCCTGCTTACACAGACGCAGAGTCATAAATGAATACAAATTTGTAGTCACAATTATTGGTAATAGTTAAATACCTACACTATAAAAATGTTATTATTGAAGTGTTTTCGAGACAAATATACAACCTTGTCATTTCATCTAGACCATTGAAAATGTCGTGAGGCGAAACTAAAATAAATATTGTACAGTACAAGTTTAGTTGTATATTGTAGCAAATTCCACCACGCGCCGTAAATCAACAGTATAATAATGTTTAAATTCCTAAAAAACTGTAGTTCAGCTCTCAATTTTACATTTATTAAGAACTCCTGTTCCATTTCAAATCGTTGAATTTTAGCTAAAGTAACTGCGCGCTGCAAAGATTGTACAAAACTTTTTCTATTATTATTATCAAATTAGGCAGACGTCGCAATGGCTGACCACGATTCACAGATAAAATTCCCAGGACACTCAGAATTGTAAGAGGAAGGACATAATCGACAAACCCGATTACAAATTTCCCCGGGCGACATTTTCCATTGATCCAGGATTGACTAGGGACGCTCGAACACAACTCGCCTCTGAGTTAATCACGTTTTAAATTACTATCAATTTCTCGGAAGGGAGATCGAGATTCTTTACATTATCCGATTTTCGTCTTCATTTATCGAGTGATTGGGCATGTTGATGCAAGATATTAGTGCCATTTTATCGGAGTTTGAAATTTTATGAGGTCATATTTTGTTAATCCAATTAAATTTTATCTTGAATTTAATCAATGTTTCGGAACAAACGCCGCAACCAGCCGTGGTTTTACGTAATTATTTTTTGATCGCGGGTAATGAAGAAAAACAATAATTTATCGAGTATATTATTAATATTTTATTTCAAAAACGCAAACAAAGCTATCATACAAAAGTTGTCATTGATAATATCTGTCTACGACTGTTGTAAAGAAAAGTCAGTAAAACTTCAAAACTAGAGCGGGTTTTAGACTTTACTGTAATTTTGCAAAACAATATAAAGTTGAATATATTGAAATTGAAGAACAGGCAAAATACGGTCGGAGTATTGGCGCGTTGGATGTAACTTTATTATCGATAGGATGTACAAATTGTACAGACAGAAACAGAAGTGGATCGCCAACTTTTTCATACTTCTGAAATACAAATGAAACAAACGATCAGAAAAAAGAAGATAAAGAGCTATATAATGTGAGCAAATAAAAACGTTACATTATTTTACAAAATGAAATAATCAATCAATCAAATAAGCCTGTAGTAGTCCTGCTGGATGTAGGCCTTTCCTTTTTGTTTTTGTTGTGGGTAAGTAGAGAAAATTTTTACTGTTTGTTTATTTGTTTGCTTGCATCAAATAGGCTCCGAAACTACTGAACAGATTTAAAAAATTCTTTCAATGTTGGTAAGTGCTCTTTCCCCGGGCGATAAAGGCTATATTTTATTCCAGTATCCCCACGGGAACGGGAGCTAGGCGGGTGATACCGCGTGACGTCCGCTAGTGCCAGTTATACGGTAAACCTCTATCGCATAATTATGGTTGGACCTCAGCGTGGCAGTCGATTACTTCATCGCCAGTGCCTTACAACATACCGTATGCTCAAATTTTACCAATTGTTTCGTTTTCCACCTGCTAGGACCCATAGGAGACGAGCGTACAAGAGATGCGTAATTTGGGGGACAGGCGTCTCCTCTCTACGTCCAAGTAAACTGCCATGGAATGATTTGATGAAGTCGTTGGATAATAAAATTCTACTGAGTAGTCGTAGATTAAAAAGTAAATTTTGGCACGTGTATATTATACTGATAGTAGTTTAAACACATACATCTGCTATCTGTTAGAATTTACTTCTGTATTTGACAGTACTTATAGTGGCAAAGATGGTCTTCAACCAAGTAAAGCTTTAGTCTTCACCATTATCATAAGTTCTCATTGGATATTGTTTCCCAATAAAAGCATAACAGACGTTACAGCGTAGTTGATAGTAAATATTTATTAAAAATGCATGAACATGCTTTCAAACTCTCAAATCAATGGGCGATGAAATTACAAAATCATAGAACAGTACAATACAGATGCCGTAGAAAGAAAAATAAATGTAATTGGTTTTCTTTCGGAGTACCTATTTTGTGCCTGTTAAGTCGCAATGTTGTAGGTTTTGCCAATAGATATAAGCTATATAATTGGGGTATGTTTGGGGGTAAACATAAAAATACACTTGTTATCAAATGGTTGGGATGACTATTTGAGATCTAGATATACTCGTAGGTATGCCCCAGAGAAAGCATAATGGGTCAAAATTGGGGAAAACGTTCAACCTATTTCCGGTGCGCTGATTCATCTTTTCATGTATATTGGTCACTTACGGCTGACAAACCTGCCGCAATTTCTCAAAACGGCTGGATTTTATTCAAAATAAAATAGAACAAAAATAGAGTTTTATTCATGGAAGCAATAACGAAATGGACGAAATAGTCAAAACAATGAACAATGGCAAGAAACGTGAACTATGTATGTATAATATTCTATGTATAATATGTATGTATTTAAAAGTATATAAGTATTAATATCCGCGGTCTGATACCCATATCACAAGCAGGTTATTCCTAGCTTACTTTGGGATCAGATAGCGTTGTGTGAAATGTCCGTGAATATTTATTTATTTATTTTTACAACAAATTTTCAAAATTTTACTATTAGACACTGTTCATATATAGTTCACAAACTTAAATAACTTTCATGAAATTTTCATTCCACTTCATATCATTAAGCCAAGTAGAAGGCAATAATAATGGGTGGCTTGAAAATTTTCTACAGCACAACTTGGGCCTGGCCCGTGTGTAACGCCTCTGGTGTTGCAAACGTCCATAGGCCTCAGTAACCACTTCCATCATGTGGGCCGCCAGCTTATCAGCCTACAGTATGAGGTTCTTGACGGCAGCGTGATGTCAGGGATTCACGCACGCCCCCCCTTAGAAGCGGGATCGCACCCGAAACCCTCCAAAGACGCGGGATAGCACCCGAACCACCCCCTAGGCGAGGCCGCAGTGGTGGCCATGGGTCTGTTGGGAGTCCTGGGACATCCTTCCGGGGGCTTACCCGGACCTCCCAACCATAGGCTGTTGGGCGTTACGTGAGGTTTTTTAGTCGGTAGGAGTCCGGCATAGCATCCATCATCTCACGATAAGAAAAGAAGTAAGAGGTTCTTCAATTGTGCAGCGCGAATGTACGTGTAGCGCCTCTGGTGTTACTAGCGTTCATAAGCTGCGGTGACCACCAGTACATTTGGTGGGCCGTATGCTTGTCTGTCACCGTAGTGGTGTAAGAACATTTATTTCAAAGCAAAATTTTTCAACGACATGTTTATGAAGACCAATCCCAACCCATCACTAATTATTTACAATAGAAAATGTTTCAAACCAAATCTGAAATGTTAATTTAAATCCACACTAATATTGTTCAATGATGGACGTACTATTCGGGCATTACTTTAACAATTAGAACTGTCAGTGAGGACAAAGCAATATCATTTAATTATTCACGAAACTCTGAGGTCGGAAAGTTTCCGTTTACGACTAAATTTGATCCTTAATGGAAATCTAAACAAGTATGGCCGAAGGTGTAAAGGGTTTAGGTGTGTTGTAGTCTATGTGGTCAATTGTTTTGTTATTTGATAAATTATGTAACTAAGCGTCATTGCTAACGTGAGAACTAAAAACTCTTTAGAATACTTGAATAAAGAGGAAAGAAAGAAATTTATTCAGGAAAAAACAATGAGAATAAGAAAATCAATAAATAATTATTATTATTTTTAAGCATGCACCCGAAAAGGATGCCATCTCAGCCAATAGCTATATATCTACATCTACATTTTTTTATACCACTAAAATAGCAGGCAAACATACTTGATGAAGGTTATATTATATTTTATTATCCATGTGTTGCCGATGACATTGCTTCTTTGAAACGGTCAAGGTATCGTCGACGTCATTAAGATATTCAACTAGATGAAAATTCAATAAACTATCATCTGTCTAAAGACTGAATTTTAGAGAAATATTTATTCCTTGTAAATTTGACCTGAAACTTCTACAACAGCAGGCCCATTTCGCCACTAACCCCGTTCGTCACAATACCTCATACTGTCATCACAGCTATAAACCAATGACTACTATAGTACAAACAGCGCACTAGATGGACAGAGGTAGATTAGTTAGTGTCAACTGCAAGTGACCGCAATGACTGGGTAATCAGGTAGCATTGTTGCCACAATTAATAGCCTGTTAACTGAGCAATGTTAGAATCACAGTAGCGTACCTTAATTAGTATGATACTTTGAAATTAGATCTCTGTTGTAACGCTTGTATTGTGGTGTGTTTAATTAATTAGAGATAATCCTATAACTAAGGGTTTTCTATTCTGCCTATTTCGGGAAAGGATGAGTGGTTTGACGTATTTTGACGTTACTGGAAAAGGGGAACGAATCAGTTGTAAAGCACACTACGCATCCTGCCATAGATACCTGAGTACAACAATAAACTTAGGAATACCTAATACAATATTAATGATAAAGATTCGAAAGTTTGGGACGAAGTTTGGTTGTTCGTTTGGCTGGCTCGGCCCTCCCGGAATTTACGACTTCCGAGTACAGCAATCTACTGTACTCATCACCAGAAACATTTGTACCGCTTTCTTTTTCAATGTACCTCTGTATTTTTGGAGAAAAACTTATGAAAAGGGGGCCGAGCCAACCAAACGCTTTCAGCACCGCCCCCCTTGCAACTCGAAAAATATACAGTCAATTAAAAAAAAACTTGAGCTTGAGAAATGTACCCCGGTATCACGTTATAAGTTCCGAAACAGATATTGTAAATTCGTAACATCAAACGATATGTCGATGTAGTAAGGGGCCGAGCTGTACCCCCATAGACGCGGGATTGCACCCGAACCACCCCCTGGGCGAGGCCGCACTGGCGGCCGTAGGTCTGTTGGGAGTCACGGGACATCCTTCCTGAGGGCTTACCCGGGGCTCTCAACCATAGACTGTTAGGCGTGGCGTGAGGTTTTTTAGTCGGTAAGAGTCCGGCATAACATCCTATGAGGATTTTCCCTCACGTTAAACAAAAAAAAAAAAAAAAAGGAGCCGAGCTGAAAATTTTGAGTTTCTCATAAAACTTGCTAAATTTAAAATAATCACCAACCGTATGTTCAGCTCGGTCCCCTTTAAACGCCTATAGTTTCTAAACTATGACATGTTTTATTACAAAAAACAACTTCTTGACTCATGTAAAGGAGTATGTACATTTCTTCTAAATGAATTAAGATTCTGTGGAATTAGTATTTTAAAAGATAAATGGGATCGAAAATATCATATTGTATGTGTAGGGTGTACGAATCGATATATCGTTCGATATAGCGAATTTACAATATCTATTTCGGAACGCATAACGTGATACAGGGGAACATTTCTCAAGCTCAAGTTTTTTTTTAAATTGGCTGTAATTTTTTTGAGTTACAAGGGGGGGCGTGCTGAAAGCGTTTGGTTGGCTCGGCCCCCTGTTCATAAGCTTTTCTCCAAAAATACAGAGGTTCATTGAAAAAGAAAGCGGTACATATGTTTCTGATGATGAGTACAGTAGATTGCTATACTTCGAAGTCGTAAATTTCTCGTTAGGGAGTCAGAAGAATGTAGGTACTCTAACGGCTGAATCATAAAGGAGCTGAATGAATATGGCTAAGGTAGAATAGACTTAATGTTATAAGCTCCTTTATGATCTTTTTTTAACGTGAGGGAAAATCCATCATGGATGCTATGCCGGACTCCTACCGACTAAAAAACCTCACGTAACGCCCAACAGCCTATGGTTGGAAGCCCCGGGTTAGCCCTCGGAAGGATGTGCCAGGACTCCCAACAAAGCTCCTTTATGATAAAGAAAACAGAGAAGTTTCACGCGCGCCTTATGAAGAAATACCTACCTAGTTGCGAGGGTAAGCAAATACGAGTATCTCTATAGACATATAGTAAACAAACACCGACGTCCTGAACACCAGTACATACAAGACGCCGATTATAATTCGCAGAAGTGTGTAAGTATGTATATTACAATCAAATTTTGCTAATTACTTTAATTACGTACGCACATACAAATACCGCAAAATCTACATTGTTAATGGACGTATTAAGAGAAAGCAAAATATATTGTAATATTCATTACATAATTAGCTAAGATTCACCTTCAAATAAAGTAAGTTCGTACGAAGATTGCCACATTATTTTCTTAGAGTAAATAGAAGTACCTACATTAATGGTGTCAAACTCCTGTATAACTTTTGTACTTGACTGGTGCTTTTGCCTACCTCCTATAAAATAACAGGCGCTCTAAACAAGAAAAATGTAAACTCTGAAATACTTTATTTGCCTTTGAAACTCAGTTTCCTAAACTAAAAAGAAATAAAATATGGTAGTTTAATTCGTAAGAGCTTAAAGACAAAATGAGTAACATAATTTTAAATATTGAGACCAAAAACTCTGATTGGCTATAATTTTTTCCGATCCTCATTATGTTCCAGCGATAAAATAAACGAGTTTTACACGAGACTGAAAAACCTCCGTTAAAAGCTTTGCAAATATTTTTATAAGGAAAATGGAAAAAACAAAGATATTGGGGCTTTTTTATTTATCAGACATATTTTTACTTTATTATGGATAGTGAAGGAAAAGTATTCTTGAATATTGTTCTAAAAAAAAAATATCTTGAAAATTAGTTTGATCGAGATAAAGCTGGTAGTTTTTTTTAATACGTAATAAACCGCAATTTTTGGTTAGAAAAATCACTACCACTGCGAACGTGTTAAAACATCAATCAAAGTTACAACGAACTATAAGAACTTTTATATTATGTTACTAGCTGCTACGAAACCCTTCATGGGCGAGTCCGACTCGCACTTGGCCGGTTTTTTTATCAAAAAACACGCCGAGGTTGTTGAAAATCGGTCCAGAAATACGTCATCTAGACACCGGAACTGGCATACACACTGACGTACGGACGAAAGAAAAATCGTCCATACTGTTGAATCAGAGACTCTCGTTGATTTCACTCACTCGGTCAAATACCTTTATTCCAAACTTTACTTTTCGGTGTACTGCAAGTTCAAATCTCATAATCCTCTTCCTGAGTCTTCCATTATTTCTGGTACGAATATCGGATATCGGTTGCAGCAATCAGTACACTAAAATTAAGACCTGGACACACTCAAAATCCAATCAGTGGAGACGAGAGGAAAAAAATTCAATTATTACAAGCGAGCCGATGTTCATAAAACAGTTCGTGTTTACGAACTTCTCGGTCGTGTTCGTGAACTTTCTGCTCGCACATTGTTTGAAATCTGGCTGGTTTGGTTCTTTTTTTTATACTGCTGAGGTGTTGGCACCTCAGTCTGGCAAGGCCTGCCATATAGAAAGTATTCACAGTAGTTCCTTTTTAGGGTTCCGAACCCAAAGGGTAAAAACGGGATCCTGTACATGAGACTTCGCCGTCTCTATCTGACTGACTGTCTGAGTGTCTGTATCTCAGGAACCGTGATAATTAGAGAGCTGAAATTTTCACAGACGATGTGCCATACAACAAACGCGATTCTTGCCGTTTTTTTGCCACAGAGCCCTTTGTGCGCGGGTCCGACTCGCACTTTGCCGTTTTTAATGTAATCCCTATCGTCTAATAAAGGCGACTCTACCTATCACATTGCTCTCACACTCTTGCACCTTCTCGTCTTCTCGATGCCACCGCCCAGGGACTCTAAAACAATAAAATTATTTTATTCTAACAGGTATTATTTATGCCGAAGGTCATAAAGAATCTAGCAATTGCAATATCTTTTGAGAGATTATTATTATCTCGAGAGTTTGGGTGGGTGGGTTGTATGTACTAAGTATGAATTTAAAAGTATATAAGTAATAATATCCGTGGTCATATACTCATAACACAAACAGGATATTCCTAGCTTACTTTTGGATCAGATGGCGTTGTGTTAAAGTGTCCATGAATATTGATTGCAAGCCGTTGAACGATATTTCATAATGAACAAAGGACTATTATTTATTATGGTGTTGCAGAGAGGTCATTGGTTGCAATGACCACTGACTTTTGACCAAGGGGATCGCATACTTGCAACCACTCTCAAAGTATGAAAAAAATGTCAAGTACGCTCGACATAAAAAAATTCATAATCTAACAATTTATTTATCGTTCCTTTCAAGGTTTTGTGACCAATCATAATAAGGCAAAAGTTATGATCTCCAAATATATAAAATGGAGTCTCACAAAAGGTCGAATGATATGGCTAAGTGGCTTCTTAAATAATTGTGCCGATTGTCTTGTCACCAAGATATTTCACTATTGTTTTATTATTCTACAATGACCACTAGTTTCTCGCTACTTGGAACCATAAGTGTTTTCTGGTACTTAATTAATATCTTAAATTCATTTGATATTAGTGAAATTGAATAAAAATAAGCTATTTATGACTAGTCCATAAGTCTAGTAACCGTTTAAATTTTCTTTTTTTCCGTGCCGTTTAAAATTTCTTTTTTTTTACCGTGTGGACCTTGCCATGGATGGATGCCATGCTGGACATCTACGGACTGAAACCACAAGGTGCCTTTCGGGGCCGTGAACCCCGGTTACGCTTTCGGACCTATAACCCTAGGGCTTTTGACACAGACGTGCACGGGATAACCAAGAAAATTGTATGCTTTTTGCATACATGTAATCCCCTTTTCCCCAAAAGGGTATGCACACGCATTAACACTTAGGTTTTTACACTAATTTTTTCGGTAATAATTTTATTTTAGCTGCATCTATAGTCATATAAGTCTCTAATAGTCTTGTGTTTACAGGTCTTGTCCCAGAACACCTAAAAGTCTCGGACATCGGTTGCTGATGAAATTGCCTTGTAAAACAACAAAACTGTGAGCGACATCAAGACAAACGGGCTCTTTCAGTTGACAATTTACTCGATAAGCTTTATTCTTACTGGCTTAAAAGCGTTTTTTCTTTGAGCTTTTGGTAGCTTCTGATCGTAAACGGCAGTGGCACGTCGGGTAAGTTTGTGATAACGTGGCAGAGCATGTTATCAGCCAATCAATGTCACCATGTTAGGGGATACTGGAAATTTTCTGTATTTTTGTGTTCAAAACTTGTTCATCCACATATTTGTCTTTGCTAAGATCTTTGCGTTTCTGATACTATGCATAAACACAACAAAGAAATTCAATTCAGCTACAGAGCTGGTAGTTTGCTGTTTAAAAATGGTTTCTGGTTTATTATTATTTTAGTTTCTGCGTTTGTAGTTTTTCAGTTCATTATGTCGTTATTTTTAAACTCTTTATACTATGCAAGTATCAAGAAAATCAAATAAAAGAAAACGAAGACTGAATAAAAAAAAGAACTTTAGTTTATTTTTCTTATGAAACTTTAAAAAAGTATTTAATGAAAAATCTAAGATATTTACTAGGCACAGAGCAACGTGACCAGTACAAGGGGAGAAGACATAGCATATTTTGACCTGTACATAACTGCCTGTCATATTTTGCGGGGAAAATCATATTCATATACACCACTACAAAACAATTAAACCAATACACTCATAAATTCAGACATAGTTACACATAATATGTGTGTGTATAAGCGTGCACTTTTTGGGAGTCTGCTTTGACAAAAGGGAAATTCTCTGAACGGCGCCTCCTTTCCCACTGAACGTCTCTATCTATGTGACACGATTGTCGCTTTATGCTCCTAGGTTTATCCACAGCATCACCTACGTCCAAGGGATTAATTCTCCCACACCCGATGACTACAGAAACTTTTATCTAATAAAATAATAGTGTTCAATCCAAGGATATTAACCATTTGGTCCACAGAAATGACGTACAAAAAAGAACAAGTAAAAGCGTTAGATTGTGATTGAGTAACAAACATCAATAATAACTTGCAAACATAAACAAATACTAAGTATTACGTAAAACTAATCAAGTGGCAAATCAGAATCAAACTCAGCCAACTATTAATTGAGTGAGCTTTAGCTTCTGACTGCGACGGAATTTATCAGGGAGTACAACGATGAGACTTGCAGCTGATCAGGGCGGGGATTCTCGACCACACGTCGTAACTGCGTGGTCAAACATCATCTGTCTCATGTTTTGCCGTTCATGAGACAGATGACATTTCACAAGGAAATTTTCGTTCACGCATTCACGTCGTATGAAGAGAGAATCGGCTCCTGAGCGTAATTTAGCGTCTGAGAAATAAACGAGACGAGGCAATACGAAATGTTTGACGTTCTTTCTTTCGGTAAATAAATTGGAAATGTGTCTGCTGCACTGAGGAGTTTCATTTTCAAGTTTTCAACTTGAATTGGGATGGATGAACTGTAATATGAAGAAGCTGACTTTATGAAATGGGGCGCTGCCCATTTACAAATGTAAGCGACTAGCAATCCTCTCCTTGTCCAGTGGAGAAAACAGTTTACGGTAGATTTTGAGTTTATTCAGGTGGATAAACAAAGCTGGAGACTTTGTTATTATGTGGTAATACGGATATTTATCTATACTAATACACTCGAGAGCAATGAATCCGGGTCACTTAAAGAATCCTAAAAATCTCGGAAACTAAAAATGCTAGATTAATGCAATAAATTGTATTTAATAGACAATGTAATACTCCTTAAATGAAGGTATTAAAACTTCTTAGTTATTGTAAAGTTATATCATAAAAAAATCAAATTTGAAAAAGGGCCACTTTCGAAGATGGAACTACGAAATTACAGCATTTGGTGTTGCTTTTGTTTGTAATCTGTCATTTATGTGGGTACATAAACCATGTTGATAGTGCTCTATATTCATTAATCAAGCTGAAATTATGTCGCTTACGCCTGAAGAATGCACCAGAATACTTACAATGCTGGAAACCGGCCGGAGTCAGCGCGATACAGCCAGGACTGTCGGTGTGTCGCTGTCAACAGTACAAAGAGTTCTCCGACGTTACGAAGAAATTGGTTCTAACCTACGCAGACCAGGAACGGGCAGAACCAGGTGTACCACAGCACGAGAAGACCGATACTTGGTGAACACCATGCTTCGAAATCGCTTTCTCACAGGAACTGAACTCACCAATCAGTTTCGACGCCTCGGAGGAAGTAACCCAAGTGCATGGACAGTAAGACGTCGGCTTGCTGAATCTAACTTAAAACCCCTTAGACCTGCAAACGGCCCTAAACTGGAGCGTGGGCATCGTATTTCGAGACTAAGGTATGCCCAGAGCCACGTAAATTGGAGTATTGAAGATTGGTCAAAAGTTATGTTCTCCGACGAATCAAAATTTATGCTCTACAAGCACGATGGAAGACACAGAGTGTATCGAAGACCAGGGGAAAGATTCAAGCAAGCATGCATCGAAGAAAAAGTAGCCTACGGTGGTGGGTCTGTACTTGTGTGGGCCGGAATTTCTTCTGAAAGTCGCACAGAGCTGGTGATCATAGAAAACGGCTCTTTAACTAGCGTAAGATATGTGGAAGAAATCCTCAATGATCACGTTGGTCCATTTATGGTCAATTTAGGTGAGGATGCTATATTTATGCATGACAATGAGGTAGGTACATACAGGTAGGATTGTGAATGACTACCTTCAAGAGATGAACATTACTCGTATGGAGTGGCCAGCGCGCAGCCCGGATATCAACCCGATCGAGCATGCTTGGGACGAGCTAGGCAGATGCGTAAAACAACGAAACCCTCCCCCAATCACGCTTCGTGAGCTCAAAATTGCTGTCACAGAGGAATGGGAGAATATTCCCCAAAATCGTATAAGGAACTTGGTGTACAGCATGCCAAACCGCGTAAACGCAGTAATGGAAGCACGAGGAGGCAATACCTACGAAGTATTAAAATTCAAGAAAATCGTAATAAAGTTCAAAAATTTCATGTTTCCTATTTTTGTTTTAAGGAGAGATCGGCAGTTTTTTCTATATGTAATTTTGTGTTAATAAAATGTATGGTGACTCATATTTTTTTTACTTTCATTTAAGGAGTATTACATTGTCTATTAAATACAATTTATTGCATTAACCTATCATTTTTAGTTTCCGAGATTTTTAACATTCTTTAAGTGACCCGGATTCATTGCTCTCGAGTGTATTATTAAGAGGAAAGTTTTAATTGTTTGTTTGCATCGATTAGAATCCGAAATAAAAAAATAACTTTCACTGTTGGGAAGCCACATTATCCCCCAGTAACATATTATATTCCCGTAATCTCACGGGAACGGGAGCTAGGCGTGTGAATCCACGTGACGACCTCTAGTTGTAAAATACATAGCATTGTAGCATTAGTAGGTAATCAATACGGAAAAAGTGTGAGTAAAAAAAATGTAGGGCAGGTCTAAATTCAAATATTTTAATAGCACGACATTTTTTTTTATACCACTAAGGTGGCAGACAAGCATACGGCCCACCAGAAGGACTGGTGGTCACCGCAGCCTATGAGCGTTTGCAACACCAGAGGCGCCACACTCGCGCTGCCGACCTTGTAAAAACCTTCTTAGACCCCTTTTGAAGAACCCCATACTGTAGGCGTTTGGGAAAACCGAGGCAGGAAGATCATTCCACAACCAAAGCGTGCGCGGAAGAAAACCCCTACCGGATCTAACCGTGCTCGAACGCTCCGGACGTAGGGTGTAAGGATGAAATCCCTGTCTATGGCGAGCGGTGCGATGATAGAACGTAGCCATGGGCATCATGTCAAACAATAGCTCAGAGCACATACCATTGTACAGGCGGTAGAACACGCATAAGGAGGCAAAGTCTCTCCTGTCGCAAAGAGGTTCAAGACCACCTGTCAGTATAGGATCGTTGACAACTCTCACAGCTCGCCTCTGCACCGAGTCAAATGGACGAAGCTGATATTCAGGTGCCCCCGCCCAGAGGTGACAGCAGTATTCCATGTGTGGCCGCACTTGCGACTTATAGAGAAGCAGTGTTTGCGCCGCAGTAAAGTACCGCCGCGCCCTGTTGAGCACACCGAGCTTCTTGGACGCTAGCTTGGCCTTGTCCTCCAAGTGACTGCAGAACTGAACGTCACTGGAGATGTCAACACCAAGGATCCCTATACTTTTAGAGATGGAAAGAGATGTGCTCTGGAATTGTGGCGCTACAGTAATTGGGGCTTTCTTAGCGGTGAAGAAACACGCCTGTGTCTTGGAGGGGTTGAACTGGACAAGATTTTGTCTACCCCAATCGGACACTCTAGTAAGAGTAGCCTCGATTTCAGACGCAAGCTGTTCACGACTTTCTTCCACTGCGTCCCGAGAGATACCGGGGCGGCCTGTGTAACAAGTGTCCCCCGTACTGTCGTCTGCATAACAATGAATGCCGTCAATAGACAACATGTCATTGATATGCAGCAGAAACAGAGTAGGGGACAACACTGAGCCTTGCGGTACTCCAGCGTTAATGGCCATGCAGTCAGAACAGCTGCCGTCGACAACAGCCCTGATGCTTCTACCGGCCAAAAAGCTGGACACCCATCCGCATAATCTCTCGGTCAGTCCGTAGGAGGGCAATTTTTAAGAAGACCACGGTGCCAGACCCGGGCAAAGGTTTTAGAAATGTCGAGGCTCACTGCTAGAGCCTCGCCCTTATTCTCGATAGCCGTCGCCCATCGGTGTGTGAGGCACACGAGAAGATCGCCCGTCGAGCGACCGTGACGGAAACCGTACTGCTGGTCACTGAGCAGGTCGTTTTCCTCAAGGTACCTCAGGAGCTGTGTATTAATTACACGCTCCATCACCTTAGATAATAGGGAAGTGACGGCTATAGGCCTGTAATTGGCCGGGTCGGTCCTATCACCCTTCTTGGGCACAGGATGCACATACGCGATCTTCCACGACGCCGGGACTTGTCGCATGGAATATGAAAGCGTGAAAAGACGTGTAAGTACCGGACACAACTCTGGACCATACTGCTTAAGTACCACCTATATGTACCGTCCGGCCCACTCGACTTATGAACGTCCAGAGAACGAAGCTCCCGTCGGACGGAAGAAGTTTTCCTCGGCAGCTTTGGCAAGTGACCAGAATTCACGACTCCCTAAAGGGTACCCTGCTAGCCGCTCACCAATTCTGCCGACGAAATCGAATTTAGCCCTGACAATTGCTCTCTTGCCGGCCCTCGAGGCGGCATTTAATTTGCGTTTCACCTCAGAGATGTTTGGATCTGAATTTGCACGAGCTGTGGTCCAGGCTCTGTAGGCAGATTCTTTCAGCATCAAAGCTTCTCTGCAGAGCCGATTGAACCACGGTCGCTTTTTTGCTCCTATAGGGATCCAGTGGTTGGGAATGTAACACTCCATGCCCTCCAAGATCCCCTCAGCGACTGCTGCAGCGCAGGAATCCAGATCGTCTGAGGCAAAACAAAGCCGCCTCCACGGGTACGACGCGAAGAACTCCCGCAGTCCATCCCAGTCTGCTGACTTATAGAACCACACATGTCGCCACTCCTTGGGCCGAGGTGGTTCAGGCCTTGCGAGTGGCACATGCGCCCGAATGATACAGTGGTCCGACGATCCGAGCGGAGCATCCACTGAGACGTTGTATCCATCCGGACGCGTTGTCAGCAGGAGGTCCAGCAATGCACTATGCTCGTTCTCCTTGTCTGGCATCCTCGTATGGGATTTAACCAGTTGGGAGAACCCATAGGTCAGGGCAAATTCGTCTGCAGCGTCCCCGCAAAGTTGGTCATCCGGGAGCCCAACCAGTCAACATGATGACCGTTGAAATCCCCCAGAATCACTATCTCCGCAGAGGGATACTGCTCATTCACCTTGTCAGTCGCTTGTTGCAGGTGGTCAAAAAGGCGAACTGTGTCCGTGTTACCGCTGTGAGATCTGTACACGCACGCGTAGAGGCCTGAAGTTGTACTCAAGCTTATAGCCTGGGTACATTAAGTAAGATGTATCGCCCGGGCATGAGATCTGCGTCTCCGTCAAGAAAAGAAGGGTCGGCTTCGCAGTTTCGAGATGGTGGTGGACTACATTGCGGTTCTTGTGCATACCTCTGATGTTGCAAAGGCCCATGTAAAGTGTGGACGACGATGCCGCTGTGTATACTATTTCTCTTTTTCTTTTTCTAGCCATGTAGTTTTTTAAGAAACGGGGTTTAGAAAAGTGATGGGATGCCTGTGTGCCGGTGGTGCAAGAGACTAAGTGAGACTCTAACTAACCAAAGGCAGACAGAGGTAGTGCGGTAGATTGGCACGGCGTACGGAAGGGCCCCCGGTCCCCCCCCGATGCAGTGGTCACGTCCACTCCGGTATCCTCTTCGGGCACGACCACAGCACCAGGGACTTTACACAGGCTGCTGGTTCAGCCTCCTGGGGCGGAGATTATGTAATCCCCAGGTTCGGGTTCCGTACAGCCTGCGGGCGGTCAGCGGTCAACCGTTTCACCGGGTCTCCCTGACCGCCGTACCAATATTCCGCGCCTCTATCTGCCAATAGAGACAGATCAAGCCTCTGGTCTCACCGTCACCGGCACAGAGTCACCCCAATGAGCTTTGGAACCCTGCTAACCGACGGAGAACATAACCCAACCGGAGTCAGGCTACTATTACCGCGGTCTTCTGCAGGGCGGAGGTACTGCCCCAGGCGGGCTGCTCACCGAACGGAGTACCGTTATGCCCATCCTCCTAATGTGGGCTTTTTCGTTAATCCCTAAGATATTGAATCTTAGGGATCTGATTGAAGAAGCCACTACTGTACCCTCAGGGTGTAACATTAGCTCCATGAGAAGCAACGCATGACCCCTAAACCCCGAGGGGTATTTAGTTACCTGTATTACTGCGTGTAGAATGAAATAATTAATACTGGCCGACCTTTTCTTCCTTCTGTATTAAAATGCACCAATTTGTCAGCGCCTAGATATTTGTCTCTTTGTGCGGTGACAGTTTCTCATTTCCATTGTGTTTGAATGTTTAATCGTTTGTTGCGTATTTTTAGGGTTTCGTAGCCAAATGGCAAAATCGGAACCCTTATAGATTCGTCATGTCTGTCTGTCTGTCTGTCTGTCTGTCTGTCTGTCTGTCCGACCGTGTGTCACAGCCACTTTTCTCCGAAACTATAAGGCCTACGCTATTGAAACTTGGTAACTAAATGTATTCTGTGAACCGCATTAAGATTCTTATATAAAACTAGAAAAAAAGCAGTAAGTTTTGGGGGTCCCCATACTCAGAACTAAAACTCAATTTTTTTTTTTTCATCAAACCCATACGTGTGGGATATCAATAAATAGGTCTTAAAAAATGCTATTGAGGTTCCTGACATAATTTTTTTCTAAAGTGAATAGTTTGCGCAAGAGACACTTCCAAAGTGGAAAAATGTGTGTCCCCCCCCCCCTCTAACTTCTAAACTAAGAGAATGATAAATCTAGAAAGAATATATGATGTACATTGCCATAAAAACTACCAACGAAAATTGGTTTGAACGAGATAGAGCTGGTAGTTTTTTTTTAATACGTCATAAACCGCAATTTTCGGTTAGAAACGTGTTAATACATCTATCAAAGTTACAACGCACTATAAGAACTTTTATATTATGTTACTTGCTGCTACGAAACCCTTCATGGGCGAGTCCAACTCGCACTTGGCCGGTTTATTTACTTTGCGTCTAATTTAGTCAGTTTTGTTTACGGTCCATTGAACACAATTTGTGTATTATTTTTAAAACATATGTATATCTATTATAAAGTATTTTGAAATGTTACCAAAATCAAATATTTGCCATTGAAAGTAGTTTTTAGGTATACATTACTCCAAAAAACAGACCCATATAAGATCACTTTATTGTCAGTCCGTTCGTTTGTCAAAATAAGACCCTTTAATTTTTAATTTGCTCTTAGCTTTTTACTATAACTAACACGGCAATCATTAATTTAAAAACCATTCTAACCTCACTAATTACGTACCAGCTTTGCAAGTGTGGTATAAAATACCACCGCTAGTCGTTTATCAACGTGTCTGAAGCAGAATTACCACAGCAGAGTGCAAACGCACTTACCGCTGCAAATCTACGGTGCACCTGCCCACTGCTAATGCAGTTCCCGTTTAGCTGGCCCATTTTTTTGTGCATTAAGTGTACTTGGTTTTTAAAGGAAAAACATTTCTTTTTGTTAACATCTTGGTTTTAAATGCTTTTAAATGCTATTTCTTTCATAATAAATAATAGTAAATATTTCATAAAGATGATTACCTACTTATAAACATTTCGCCATATGTAATTATTTATCGTTCATCACGAACTAAAATTGTTTATGTTTACCTGCGATCTAATGAAGATTTGGCAAAGGGAAAACTCTTGAGTCATCAAAGTAAATGTCCGAATTATTTTGTAATTTTTAGTGCGTGCTAAAAGCGTGTTTTTTTTAAACTATAATTTTTTTATTATAAACAACACGACATTGAGACAAAGTATTTCTACACCATCTTACATAAATGAAATCAAATTGCACAAGAACTGTAATAAAGAGAGTTGCCATCTACAAACTTTATTTGACCACTTCAAAGGCGAACAATACCTTTTCAATGCACTAAAGTTTCCAGCATCTCTGGTTTAAGTGCGCTCGAGGCGCAACTAATACTAATAGAATCAGGATCTGAGCCAATATCTCCCGTAATCTCTCCGGGGGGCGGCGTGCAAGTGATCACCGCCAGCCCCCGGGGGAGGGACGTTATTAAAACGAGACCGATTTTAAACTCGAATTGCGTGATTCCAAGAATTTTCCGATTGTTCTGGTAGTGTTGCAGAATTTTAAACATCGATCAAATTAATTCCCACATTAAGTCGAATTTCCATGAATTTCCATTAAAACGTAATATAATACAACTCTTTGTTATTTTTTATACCACTAAGGTGGCAGACAAGCATACGGCCCACCAGAAGGACTGGCGGTCACCGCAGCCTATGAACGTTTGCAACACCAGAGGCGCCACACTCACGATGCTGACCTTGTAAAAACCTTCTTAGACCCCTTTTGAAGAACCCCATACTGTAGGCGTTTGGGAAAACCGAGGCAGGAAGATCATTCCACAACCTAAGCGTGCGCGGAAGAAAACGCCTATCGGATCTAACCGTGCTCGAATGCTCCGGACGTAGGGTGTGAGAATGAAATCCCTGTCTATGGCCATATGGCGAGCGGTGCGATGATAGAACCTAGCCGTGGGCATCATGTCAAACAATTCCTCAGAGCACATACCATTGTACAGGCGGTAGAACACGCATAAGGAGGCAAAGTCTCTCCTGTCGCGAAGAGGTTCAACACCACCTGTCAGTAAAGGGTCGTTGATAACCCTCACAGCTCGCCTCTGCACCGAGTCAAATGGAGGAAGCTGATATTCAGGTGCCCCCGCCCAGAGGTGTTATGATTTTCATATTATTTGATGTAAATGATATATGAGTACAGTTTTTATTTTTAAGTTTTATTTTGTCTTATTTTGTATAAAACTAATAGTAAGTATACGAGGCAACACATTCTCTTCATCTTATCGTATTTCCAGTGGCTTCCAAACCTTTACCTGAATTCAGAGCCTGGATTTAGTTGTTATCATCTGCTAAGAGCAGCTTCAATTTGTCTAGTCATTTTGGCTGTCATTGAGCAATGTGGTATTCTTCCATATAAAGAATTTAACTTCATACAAATTAATGTTACATGCTAAATCAGTATTTATCTATTTCTCTTAGTTCTACGTACCAACTAGCAGTGGATTGACTTGATTTGTTATTTAAAAGAGGATAGTTTAACTTTAAAGAGAAAAACTATTAATACATCCTGATAAAATATCTACATAACGCAAACATTTTCCTATCATCCTTATCCAAATTTTAAGTAGAGCCACGAGTTTCCTTTAGTTGTTTACACACTTAACAGATTAATTTTCAGATTCATAATATTACATTCTACGTTGAAGATTACAACAATATCCTTTCTTTCTTTCAAAGTTTTCAACCTACAAAAAAACAACAAAGATAAAAGAAATTAAGAAGGTCTTCTCAAGTAGCAAGACTTCATGAATTTCAAGGGGTAATCAAAATGTATTAACTCAAGTTGGAGCGAAGGTAGATGGCCCTCGAGTGATTTATGCGAACCTTTCCGATATGTTAAATATTGAAATTCGGTAAGCTTCGAGGAAATTTGAAATTTGAATTCGTTTGCAATTATCAGAAGGTTTAATTAAAGTCTTAGCAGGGCTTCCTTTGATTGAAGATGGCACTTCGATCGATGATTGAAGTTTTGGATAGGTACCTGTTAATATTTTGTGCCAGTACTAGATGATGGCTTTGCTCGCGATGAATTCGTTTCCCATTGCTGGTTTTTATAGGTACTTATTGTCGCGATAAAAGTAGTACATAATGTTATTCCAGAGCCAGACTATAATCTAATTTTCAGCCCAACCCTTTGCCCCAGCTCTCAGCTTCCCAGTGTCAAACGTCCTGGCCTTAGACTGATAGAAAGCCACCGTGTAGTTTTAGTCGGTAGAAATCCGCAACGGCATCCATGAGACACAAAAAAGAAAGACAGCGTTGGATGAGAATGTGACTTAATGAGGGTGTCCTAGAAGGTTTTTTTAGGCGCAGCAGCGCGAGTGTAGCGCCTCAGGTGTTGCAAACGTCCAAAGACTACGGTGACCACCAGTCCATCTGGTAGGCCGTATGCTTGTCTGCCACCTTAGTGGTATAACAAAAATCTATATAATTCATGTCATTTTACTTTTTTATTAAACTCGCTTACACACATATATCTTAAACCTTGTATGTAAACGCGTCTCAAACCGTATACCAAATGTACAAACAAAACTGGCAGTATATCATGAATATACGTAATGTATGTATGTAACCGTACAGTTGTAAAATTCACGAGTGCACTACAATAAGAGTGAGAGCTGGCATACAAATACCGCGATACGTCGGGACGTTCAAAAATACTAACTCTGGAACAAGATCTGCCTTTAGGTATGGGTTACACAAGGGACATTTAATGTAAGTAATCGGAGTTATGGATACGGTGCATTTTTAGACCCCTCCTAAAAATCCTAAAAATCGATTCCAAAAATGAAGCACAAAAACCCTCTTCCTCTTGCATCAGAAAAAAATATCAAGAGCTTTTCTTATTCATTAAAAAGCTATTGCATGCGGCTCTGGATACTCGTATTGAAATATTTTTTCACTAAACTTCTCTCTACTCTATAAGTGTAAATCCTATCGTAGTTGCGTTTTCGTTATGAGATTCATAGTAAATCATAATACTATTACTAGTACTAGTAACTTATACTTATTATCAAAACTATAAGTTACTAGTACTAGCTAGTAGCTACTGTATCGCAAGTGTGCCTCACACTTCACTTCGCGCCAACTCTAACCGCTAGTAGGAAGCGGATGTGGCTCGCGGCTCGTCCTGAGCTGTGTGTAATTTCGCGCGTTCGCTTTCCGCATTTCATTTTTGAACATTAGGGTTTCATTTCTTTGTTCTGTTTTGTTCCGTGGCATTCTTTATGTTGACCCAGTAATGTTCATTGGTGAAGAATTAGGTTTCAGTCAGAAATACATCAATAATGCATATTTTTTGGAACTCTTCATTTTTTTAAAGTATGTAAACCACATACGAAGCAACCCCGATAACACTGAGTAAGTTTACAAGCTACAAGCCAGTGATTTGCAAGCAGCTTGCAAACGCGCTCGTTATTGAACTTTTTTTACAATCTACTCTTGACTATTTCATTGTAAACAACATTATTGACTTTTAAACTCACCAACTCGCAGTATATACGCTTCGGATTACCACAATATAATAATGTACTGAAGAAGATCTACATATAAAGAGCGCTCGGGCTACGCACACATAGACGCCGCACACCGAATTTCACGGACACAAGGTCAAAGGATGTTCATAGTCATTTCGATACTGGTGTTTGTAGCCAGGCCTACCCCTTTGAAAAAAAAAGTAAATACATGAGATTGCGCACTGTACCTTATTGTTTTATGGTACTATCGAGACTTTATTGTCAATATGCTACATCAATATTGTAGCTAACGTAGCGCTCTACGTAGCACTCAACGTAGCACTCTGAATAGCAGTCAACGTAGCAGATACCGTAGCAAGGCTACGTGCTACGGTAGACGTGCTGTGCCACCTTTGCATTCATTTTTTGCGGCAATTGCCAGATTTGGAAATAAGTGCAGCCATGTATGAATAAGAGTTGATTGAGATGAATTCAAATAGAAAATATACCTTTAACAATTTAATAGTAAAGAAGAATGATCATTATTGCTCATGCATCAAACAAGTACTCTAGTAAAAGAAAATTATTTCTTAAAATGGAGAAAATATTCTACAATATTAAATAGTGCCCTACATTAGGGGACCAATTTATTACTCTTATTTAGGACTACAGTCTAGAAAATTCATAATATATTATCATGAGTACATTAAAAAGTTTTTCACGAAAACATATAATTATGACCCATTACTGTTTGGGAGCTGGTCTTAATGAAGATGCACTCGTAAAAGTAATGAAACTAAACAGATTATTATGTATCCTTCGTGCCCATACACTATTTTAACCTCCAACGAAATTTAGGGGTTTTATAAGCTTAAAGGGCGTATCGGTCTGTGCAATCGTAGCTGTACAGCGGATGGACCAATTTTGATGCTGTTTTTGTTTGGTTCAAGAGCCAATATGATCAATATGGTGTTTAGTCATAAGTTTTGAAGATCATCCCCTCACTTTCTGAGCGATGAACGGATTTCATCAAAACTCACAGTTCCGATTCTTCGAAAATTTTATATGCTATTACTTTGATAGTAGTTACACTACTTGGTAACTTAGAACTGGCTGATGCATCAAATAGTCTGTGGATAGCCAACGCCTCAGAAAAGACAAGATATACCTATACTACGTTCCAGTTTCTTAGAAAACAACGTTATACTATTGAAGTTCTAGAATAAATAAATGTTATATGTAAAGAAATTATATTTACAGTTGGTATATCTCACGTTGATTATATCTTCTGAACGATAATAAAATGAAAATAGACCAAATGAGTTTATACGTTATGAGACGCATCCATTAGAACAGTCTCAGCTTCGAGAGTTTTATAATTTAAAAATTAACACTTAGTTCCACTCTTTCTTATGAATGGTTTGAAAAATTTTACCAGTATACACCACAATGTCCCTGTCCCTCTGTTGTCGCAAACGTCCATTGTTACTGTAACTACACTCGAGAGCAATGAATCCGGGTCACTTAAAGAATCCTAAAAATCTCGGAAACTAAAAATGCTAGGTTAATGCAATAAATTGTATTTAATAGACAATGTAATACTCCTTAAATGAAGGTATTAAAACTTCTTAGTTATTGTAAAGTTATATCATAAAAAAATCTAATTTGAAAAAGGGCCACTTTCGAAGATGGAACTACGAAATTACAGCATTTGGTTTTGCTTTTGTTTGTAATCTGTCATTTATGTGGGTACATAAACCATGTTGATAGTGCTCTATATTCATTAATCAAGCTGAAATTATGTCGCTTACGCCTGAAGAATGCACCAGAATACTTACAATGCTGGAAACCGGCCGGAGTCAGCGCGATACAGCCAGGACTGTCGGTGTGTCGCTGTCAACAGTACAAAGAGTTCTCCGACGTTACGAAGAAACTGGTTCTAACCTACGCAGACCAGGAACGGGCAGAACCAGGTGTACCACAGCACGAGAAGACCGATACTTGGTGAACACCATGCTTCGAAATCGCTTTCTCACAGGAACTGAACTCACCAATCAGTTTCGACGCCTCGGAGGAAGTAACCCAAGTGCATGGACAGTAAGACGTCGGCTTGCTGAATCTAACTTAAAACCCCTTAGACCTGCAAACGGCCCTAAACTGGAGCGTGGGCATCGTATTTCGAGACTAAGGTATGCCCAGAGCCACGTAAATTGGAGTATTGAAGATTGGTCAAAAGTTATGTTCTCCGACGAATCAAAATTTATGCTCTACAAGCACGATGGAAGACACAGAGTGTATCGAAGACCAGGGGAAAGATTCAAGCAAGCATGCATCGAAGAAAAAGTAGCCTACGGTGGTGGGTCTGTACTTGTGTGGGCCGGAATTTCTTCTGAAAGTCGCACAGAGCTGGTGATCATAGAAAACGGCTCTTTAACTAGCGTAAGATATGTGGAAGAAATCCTCAATGATCACGTTGGTCCATTTATGGTCAATTTAGGTGAGGATGCTATATTTATGCATGACAATGCCCGACCTCATACAGGTAGGATTGTGAATGACTACCTTCAAGAGATGAACATTACTCGTATGGAGTGGCCAGCGCGCAGCCCGGATATCAACCCGATCGAGCATGCTTGGGACGAGCTAGGCAGATGCGTAAAACAACGAAACCCTCCCCCAATCACGCTTCGTGAGCTCAAAATTGCTCTCACAGAGGAATGGGAGAATATTCCCCAAAATCGTATAAGGAACTTGGTGTACAGCATGCCAAACCGCGTAAACGCAGTAATGGAAGCACGAGGAGGCAATACGAAGTATTAAAATTCAAGAAAATCGTAATAAAGTTCAAAAATTTCATGTTTCCTATTTTTGTTTTAAGGAGAGATCGGCAGTTTTTTCTTTATGTAATTTTGTGTTAATAAAATGTATGGTGACTCATATTTTTTTTACTTTCATTTAAGGAGTATTACATTGTCTATTAAATACAATTTATTGCATTAACCTATCATTTTTAGTTTCCGAGATTTTTAACATTCTTTAAGTGACCCGGATTCATTGCTCTCGAGTGTATTTTTAGTATTCGGTAGAAATGGGTACCTACATGTTTACAATCTCAATACAAAAAATAATAGTTTTCAACGGATTAACCGTTTCTCTATCGGACCATAGAATCTTGGAATGCTCTGCACGTCTTTTCCTCCGAATACAATTTCCGGAACGTGATAAGGCACTTGTGATTGAGGCTCTATTCTGAAGGTCATTGTAAAAGACTTGTGAACTTCGAAAATTATCCTAGCCAGATGTCATCATGACTTTTCAAAAAGCGAATGGCATCAAAGAAAAATATACCTAAATGGATGGAAAAATAGAGGTAATATAAAATGGCAGTTTTCTTAATTAGCGCCGACTATAAATGCTAACCAAATGGGTTGTAACTGACATCATAAAGTGACGTAATTGGCACAAAATATTTTATGACGACCTCTAATAAAGTAATAATTTCAACAAATATATTTCTTATTGCTTTCGTTTTAATTAAAAATGTTCTTTGTGGCATGTAATTACTTCGAGTGTAGTGAATAGACTTAAGTTAAAGAACTGAATGTTAATTATGCTTAAAGGCAAAGTAGTTTATTTTTATTCAGCTCATAAAATTGACGCTGGCCTCCTGAATAACAGAAGTGGCAAAAACTTTCGATTGGGGGCCACACTCCCAGTCCGCAGGACTTCTGGTAGTAGTCCTCAAGTTGGCAGCTCTTTGGTTTACTTCTTCACGCTACGCTTAAAGAACCTAGGTTGCTAGATAAGAAAATACGTGCGCGGGCAGAACATTCCACGTTATTATAAATTGATAGAGAAACGGTCTCTTCAGAACATTCGCCGTGAAAGATTTGAAAAAAGTTTAGTACTGGACATTATGAAGACTGTGGAGTATACTGTAAAGAATAAAACTGAACAAGACTGTACTTTGCTGATCCATCAGTTATTACACTTATTGCATACCAATAGAATTCTGAGTATAAAATACGCCATTTTAATTGATTCTTTTTGATAATATTTGATAAAAACGCAATTGAAAAATAAGATTCTAGTATTAAAAAAACTTTTTAATAAAACAAAGTTGTCATATTCGCTACTTGCATTCTAAATGGAGGCTGGTTTGTTAGCACAGCTCAAACAGCTGCTGACGAGCGCTTTCGGGGTCATGTTACGCCTTTGTTGACAAACTGAGCCTGGAGAGAAGGCCTTAATTAGTTGGATTTATTACAACGGTGAAGGGCTTATTACGTTGGACATTCCATGTAATTTCAAATTCCCTCGACGGAAATGCCTAAAGACTTTGATCAAACTTTGTCTAAGATTCATGTTTGGAAAACCTGTTTTCTAACAGAAAAAAATATGTAGTCAAATTGATTCACCTCGTTTAAAGTACAGACTGACAAACATAACCTGTATATTATATTAATTTATTTTCGAATCGGTGCGGTGGTAGAAAAAGTTTTAAGAAGCTATCATCGAAAGTTAAGTCCCACCTGACGCAGAACGGTTTAAAGAAGATAGCAATAAAATAACTATAATCATTAGGGAAAATATAGGTAGTACGAGTAAATGAAGGTTTTGGTATTGTCTTTCTTATAAATAAAAAATAATAATTAAACTTAAAAATATATTACTTAAAACTTATGATATCCAGCTTAAAATTTTATAAAAGCGAGGTTTTTTAAAAAAAAACAGACGCGTCAGCGCTCACCTTCCACCGACATGTAATGTTTGCACACGTAAGCATATAACGATGTGGGATACATGCGCATACAGTGGCCTCTAAACCTCACTTTCTTTCAGATTTTAAGATATACGAGTATGACGCTGTTTTTATTGCTGCTCTCTACATTAACGCGAGGCGTTTTATGGCCGACGGATATCCAATTGTTTTTGTTAGTGTTTCAGTAATGTTGTCTGAATCTTGTTAATATTATTGTCTCTGACTTAACTTTTTAGGGTTCCGTAGCCAAATGGCAAAAACGGAACCCTTATAGATTCGTCATATCTGTATGTCAGTCTGTCTGTTCGTCCGTGTGTCACAGCCACTTTTCTCCGAAACTATAAGGCCTATGCTGTTGAAACTTGGTAAATATATGTAGTATGTGAACCGCATCAAGATTTGTGTATAAAACTAGAAAAAAAAGCAGTTAACTTTGGGGGTCCCCATACTCAGAACTGAAACTCAAAAATTTCTTTTTCATCTAAATCATACGTGTGGCGTATCTATAGATAGGTCTTCAAAAATGCTATTGAAGTTCCTAAAATATTCTTTTTCTAAAGTGAATACTTTGCGCAAGAGACACTTCCAAAGTGGAAAAATGTGTCCCCCCCCCCCTCTAACTTCTAAACTAAGAGAATGATAAATCTAAAAATAATATATGATGTACATTGCCATAAAATCTACCAACGGAAGTTGGTTTGAACGAGATCGAGTTAGTAGTTTTTTTTTAATACGTCATAAACAGCGATTTTCGCCTAGAAAAATCACTACCACTGCGAAGGTGTTAAATCATCAATGAAAGTTACAACGAACTACAAGAACTTTTATGTTATGTTACTTGCTGCTACGGAACCCATCATGGGCGAGTCCAACTCGCACTTGGCCGGTTTTTAATCATTTTATTTATTTATGATTTTTTAAGTTAAAAAACAGAGTGTTACATAATGGCCAAACATGGTATTTAAATAAATATTAGGTAGGTAACAAGCTGAAATATTCTAGCTATGTAAATGCACTACAAACTATTCAACGGCACTACTTTTCTCTCCCGGTGCGCCCCTAGTGACAGAGTTGAGAACTAAGTTTAGTAACACTGTGGAAGTTAAACGGTCTTTCACGATATTAGCTGCAGGCAAAGTGTTAGAAAAATTAGTTGAGACTGCTGCATTGAATACAGTGTGCTTACCTCTTGATAATAATAATATTTTGAAAGCGTGCATTATAAGCTTAAACTTTTAGAACTCGTGACTTGCACCGACGTTTCGGACATGTAGCAGCATCCGTGGTTGCGGTTGAACTCTGTATGTCCATGTCAATGACGTTACTTAAATATTTTTCAGAAATTTGATGTGTAACAGAATTGCAAAGCTCACACATAGTTGCCACTCAACCACGGTATTTGCGCAAATAATATTAAATAAAAAAATAAAAATATAACTTTGAAATAATAAAATACGTATTGGAAGAGGTTAGAATAGGAATAAGGATTACACAGGTCTGCAATGGTTTTCCTCTTTGAAATCTGAGTAACATTTTCTATAGTTTCTGATGTGCTGATTACGAGAAAAATAATAAAAAAAATCCTACACGTCAGGATTTTTTGATATTGAATATTTAAGATTTTGCTTCATAATGTCTGAGCGCCTACCTTTTGAAATTTATAAAACGTCATTAAATTACTTAATTTTATTTTTATTGCATTTAATTAGTGTAAGGGGACATAGAAATTCATGCAAATCAGTAATTTGGTAATTACTACATAAAAAGTATAAGTAATTCGCCTTAACCATGTTAAAATCGGGTAATTTTGACTTAATTTTGTAATAAAATCAAAAAAATTACCTAGTAGTAATATTAGATACATATTTTTGTAAATATTATCAGAAAAGGGTGTAATAAAGATAAACCAAAGGGTATTTGTATAAGTACCCACACTGATTTAGAAAATTAACAGTTGTATCTTGAAACATGAACTTTAAAATGTCATTGCGAACTTGTTTAAATTCTAGGAATTGTTTTTGTAATATCTCCCGGAATTTTATGGTGATAAAACAATGAAACAGCATTACAGAGTTAGTGAAAAATATTTACAAAAGTTATTTTGGACACGAATTAAGTAACCAAGACAAAACTTCGACACCTCATAAACTTTGTTCGACTTGTTTATTACAATTTCGCAAGTATTTAAAAGGCCAGAAAAATAGCTTCAAAATCGTTACACCTATGCTATGAAGAGAGGCTAAAGACCACGATAAAGATGGCTACTTTTGTTGTTGTGACATAACTAGATACAATTCTAAAATAAAAGGGACACAAACAAGCACTAAACTTCATTTCCTAAATTCGCACATTGATTACTTCCCAGAAAATATAGGAGCCGTTAGCAAAGAACAAGGCGAAAGATTTTAGCAAGATTTGAAAGAGCTTGAAGTCTGAAATCGTGGAAGATGGAATACTAGCATGATGGCGGACTATTGTTGTTTATTGAAGCGCGACGATCCAAACCGGAAATTTAAGCGAAAATCGCACAACCGAAGGTTCCAGGAAAAAAGAACTAGGTTCCACAAATAAAATTTACGTGTAATTTAGACTAGTAACAAGTTATTATTATATTTTAGTCGTTTTATAAGTTAAAGGTTATGTACTTTTTTAAATATATATTTTTTTTGAGAAAACGTGGGTCTTTTTTTCTATTTTCTATCGGTGCCTTTTTCGAAAAATCTGGAGGTGATGGAGAAAATCTAAGTACATATTCGTAATCAGCGCACCAAAATACCCTAGGATCAGCTATCAAATTCCAGAGAGGAAGTTATGACCCTCATTTTGCAGGCCTGTGTTATTAATTGATTTAAACAAAATAAGGGCTTATAATATAACCAGTTAATTTAAATCACTCTTCCGTGACTTCAACCCAAAGCTTTTACGATAGACTGATAATATGTAGATACACGCCTCTATCTATATCTTGGAATAATGAACAATTTTCGCTTGTGTTGCCTGTCACAGCACAAGTCGCACTAACTAGCTGAACTAAGAACAATAATCATTTGAGCCACTAGTTACAGCCAACTAGTTACAATTCGTTGAATTATCCTCGCTGCATGTTAATTAGACCTAAGACTGAATTTGCAAATGTCAAGAATGGAGGCATGGAGGGAGAGAGCGAGTGAGCAAGCAAGTAGTAGTATTTCGCGTGAAGTCTTGTTTATTATAGCGGCAATATTGCCTATTTTATATAACTTGCGGGTGGGGTGTAATGCGTTCTCGTGATTTTAAGGTCCAGACCAGCCTCACCTCCAGTGGAGCCATGCCGACTAACAGACGAGGTCTTAGCGGTTGGAAGGTACCCACCCAAAATAATAAGAATACTGGAATGGCCTATCAGTATAAAGCAGTAAAACCTAGTTCACTTCTGGACTGGTAGCTTGATTTGATTGATCTTAATCTATAACTGACGCAATACTTTCGCCTAAATTGTAGTGTACATTGTGAAGTCTTGGTATTTCGTTCCCGTAGTTCTGTTCCTTTAGTGTTTTCTTTTCACAAATTCACATTGAATTGTATACTATGACACAACGTGCAACGAGTGGCCACGGATGAAATGATAACATGCTCTGTTTACCCACGGCAGCGGGTAGGAGGTAGGACATATCGTCCTCTTGTGGCTACTGTGCGCAAATGTTACGAGGCATTACAGTAGTTTAGTAATCAGTAGTTAAATGAAATTAGTTTTTTATTGCCTCTAAATTGTTTAATTGGTATTTTTAAAATCATTATGGCTCTAAATTTAAGACTCTCATAATTGATAAATGTCACTGAAGGATGCTAAGGAAAAGTCTGCCCACCAAAGATTAAATAAATAATGACAAATAGGTACCTCTCTATGAACAACAGACATAATATATGTCAGATATCATAATATAGTAACGTATGTGTATGGCATAGTTTACTATTAGTGTGCCTCAATCAAATTGTTCATGGTGTGTACGTGAAGGGTACATGTCACCCCATAGCGTAGAAAGCTGCCAAATAATAATGTATCGGATGACAGCACAGAGGCTTTCTGTGAAATATCGGCATGCTATTTTGAATAATGGAATAAAAATAACTGAACATTTTTTCAGACTATAAAATTATTTATAACGCTTTATGAATAATAAAAAAAAAATGTAATACACTGACAAACTTCCAAGTTTCTAAGTTCTAAATTTAATCAAAGTTAAACTTCTGTTGTATTATTCCATAGCAAAATGCTGTGAGCGACTTACGTTCGTAGTTTTATTGCCTAGTTTTATTCGAGCAGCTTTATCTAGGTCGGAGAAGAACTTTTATTACCATCCTAACTGATTTTATGTAGTGATAGGACGACGGAAAACATCGAATGAGATTGGGTAACCATGACGGTGGCCATAAAAGGAACCGTTACGGAGATTTGACGAGTCCAATGCTATGAATCAAATGATGGAGTTTCTACTGTATTTTTAAAATAAAATAAAGCTTACTATGCGTGGCAAAATAATACAAAAAATCTGTCAAATATTTCAATGAATTTTTAAAAAGTGCGTCGTAAGCTTTTGAAGAGGATAATAGCCTGAACGAAATAAAATAATAACAGGAATTTGGTAGTTTTCAAAAGTATTATAATGAAATAGTCTTGTTTTATTGCCTGTTAACCATTTTGCGTACCTGTTTGGTGGAAATATGGTGAAACTTAAATTTTACTTTCAATACTAATATAGGTAAGTATTACAATGGTAGGTTGGTACAATGGTAATTTATTTATATCTCTACTATATGGTTTGTTAATCATATTAAGTGTTAAAATATTTTATGCGTGAGTATGTATGTCGTAGAAACGCTAATCTGTCAGCCGCAATATCTCTTTGTGGCTATTCAAATTTAAATTGAAGCTTACTACCAAATTAAATAAAAAAAAAAAAAAATAATAATAAATAAATAAACCAAATTTTGAATATACATTCTGAACAAAATACCCGAACAAACCCCCCCAGATGCGGGATAGTACCCAAACCATACAGGCGAGGCCGCGGTGGTAGCCAAAGTCTGCCGGGAACCCTGGGACTTCATTCCGAGGGCTTATCCGGGACTCCCGGCCATAGACTGTTGTAAGGCATTGTGTGGTTTAGTCGGTAGGAGTCCGGCATAGCATCCATGTCGGATTTCTACACATAAAAAGAATAACATTCTGAACGATATCGAAAACTTTAGAGAAATAAAATACAATCCACCTTCATAAATTAATCATCAGCATAGAGTTCACAAAAGAAGGAAAGCTTGTGTGATTTAGCCTGCTATGCAAATTGTAAACAAAACCTCTCTGAGTATAATCCAGAGAAAAACACGACACACAAGGTATACAATATAAAGGTACATTTATACGTATACTCGGCACGCTCAATCATCATTCGTAACCCAAACTCTTGACGAGACAAAATCCCACAAAAACTTGGCTGATTTAAAAACATACTGTATTCCCGCCTTCAGAAAGAGAGATCGAATCAGCGCTATAAATAAAATCTCGATACAAAATTACGGATGTGACATTATTGAAGCAGAAACAAGTCAACAATTCTTGTTTGTTTGAGTTCAGAAAGGGAGGGAAAAGGAAAAGATCGGCCGCGTAGAAAATTGAGTACAGATGGCAGCTACTCTACATACTTGTGTAGTATAAGATTCTAGTAATGAGGTATCTATGTTATTGGTTGATTTGAATTTGAAACGATCAAAGAGAGGATTGGATACGTAAGATTCAATAACCATATCTGATGACGTGAATTTGAGATAGACCTACGCCCTGCAGTGGACCAATAAGGACTGATTTTGAGTAATAGATTATAGGAGCACAGAAACGCTCACAAACGAAATGTCACACAGTGGTCACCCATCGAACGAGCAGCTATTAGCTAAGTTACATATGAACTCGTCTGAGCCATATTGTATAATTACCACCTGGCTTAACTTTTGCCTTGCTCTCGTTGCAAGACTAGAGCAACAGACGACTGTGGGTATTTAGTGCTAGAGAAGAAACAGTCCGGTATGTTTTCCTTATAAGTTGTGCATGAAGTTCTTACTTTAAGCTAACTTTTGTCCATTTTGTTGCAAACGTTTCTGTGTGAGCTTTCCGGGTTAGCGCAATTTTGAGCAACAACGGTTTAATTTTATACCTACTATATCTAGTGGATATTTTTATAGTCCTACTGTAGTAATCGTTTGGAAAAATATTGTAGCTAAAATTCATTTTTGAAACACACACGTGTATTTAAATTCCACAATATAATTTAGTTTAACACGAATACTGTTTAATAGTGTAAAAACCTCTGAGAATGTTTTAAAGCGAAACTGGTCAGGTTGTGTATCTGAATGAATATGAATTCAGAATTATCAAATAAAATAATTTGAGAAAAAAAAACTAGAACCAGGAAAACAGTGTGTTGTTCGTCCAATTTCGTTTCAAATTTAAGCTAATAATTTACGCAATGAGTTTATAATCATTATAATGTTAGGTTGTTAGTCGTAAATTTGTAACAAAACAAAGTTAAAATCATAAACTGCTAAACTTTTACTACAAATTTTTGGCATTTGCGTATGCAAATGCCAAAAATTAAAGCGTATGCTTTCCCTAGAGGTAAACTTATTACAATATGTCTGACATGAAAGCCAACACACTATCGCTCGTATAAAACCTCTTTTTATGACAACAGATAAAACCTTCATTCCAACAAATAAATTAAAGCAAATAGTATAACTCTTATTCCTATACCAAATATGAACAGATTTGGGTATTCAATATTCAAAACGAATAATAGATCGCAAATACTATAAGGCAAAATGAATGAATTAATTTGATTAATATTGTAAGAGTATTTCAGCTGCGTGAGTCGAGTTATGATCATTCTAATCGTGTAAATTCTAATGTATACGATTATAACCCATTTATACTAATATATTTTTACGTAAGTAAAGGAATCAGTTTCGAGTAAAATTCCAACCTGCATCTTCTCGCATACCGTGCGCAGAAAAGACGCAGTTTCGAATCCTGCTCGAAACTGATTATTATCTCCATATTTAAAATTTATGATTGAGTTAGCACACTATTTGCTTTTCAAAATTACGACTTCTAGTAAGTCAGTAAGAAGCTCTCGTGGCCTCGCGCATGCAGTGTTTTATTATTTGTTTTTCATACGTGAGAGAAAATCCTCATGAATGTTCTGTAAACGATTACTGTAGTGAGCAACATTTACTATGGTCGTTCTTGGATGGGTGACCATCACGTGGCGACTTGTTTTACATTAATTTGCGAGCGTTTCCGTGCTTCAGAAGGCACGTTAAGCCGTTGGTCCCGGTTGCCAGTAAAATGGCATTCGTTAAGCCAAGTTGAAGGCATTTATAGGCGGCTTGAAAATTTTCAACAGCGGGCAGTCACAATCTGTGCCTGCCCATATCAACACGGCAATACGACTCACCACGTGGTAGAATATACATGTGAATCATGGAGACTAAAATATTGGTTTTATTACCAATATTCCACAGGAAGGGAAACGTCTTATTTGAGTGAAAATTGATAAATATATTTGACATATAAATCCCCGGACGGTCTAGTCTACCTAAATAATGAGAACCACCTCATAAACACAACCCAAAAACAGTGCTCTTTGTGTCAACCTTAATATCAAATAACGCTACTTCCCCTCTTTACAGTAACTGCACTATACTGTAAAGTTAAATTTCCGCCGCGAACTGAGCGGGCCCATTAATGCACATACACAACAGTAAATTGCATACTAGTTTTTCCGCCACTGCACCACAGTTTACAAGTTATGTATTAAATTTATTTTTATTTATTTATACCTATAGTAAGAGATTTTAGAGGCTTATTTACATTCTTCAAGATATCGTACCATTTACATAAGATAAGATCCTTAAGCTAAATTAAATATTATAAAATTATAGTTTCAGAACATTTATAATAGGCACGTTAAATATGTTATAATCCTGGGTTCATCCTTCCGGGCTTACCCGGGACTCCCAACCGTAGACAGAAGTATGGAACAAGTGGTTTAGTCGGTAAGAGTTCGGCATAGCATCCATGTAGATTTTCTACTCGTTAAAAAAGGCACGTTAAATAAAAGCGACAGCAGTAGTCTATACTAATATTATAAAGAGGTAAAGTTTGTGTGTTTGTATATTTGTTAAGTTGTAAGGGGTAATCTCGGGATCTACTGAACCGATTTTTAAAATTCTTTCACCAATAGAAAGCTACGTTATTGTGGAGTATCAAAGGCTATAAAGCATCACGATACAACGAATAGGAGCAGAGCAGTAATAGTAAATGTTTCAAAAACGTTGGAAAAGTTATTCCTTTTGAGAGCTTCGTTGCGTGTGCTGCGTAAATATTTATAGTTATGTAAAATATATGAACCTACTCCAAAATTGTTTCTCTTAAAAAAGTTCTAAAAAGGTTACGCGATAGCATGTATCTATTTTTGGGTTCGTGCACAATAACCATTTTAATGGCAATCAATTTTTTTTTACAATAATGCCACGGGATACCTTTTTCATAAACGAAATTGTTAGATAGATAGATAGATACTCTTTATTGTAACACCAAAATACATTTTATACTACTTAGGTATATCTACTTACACTAAATTGGTTTTACTATTGTTCTTAAAAATAATGCAACGGGAATACACGCGATGACAAACCTTGCTCTCTCTCTCTCTCTCTCTCTCTCTCACGTAGTATTGAATATTAACGACGAGACGCTACGGGAGTAAACGCAACGTGATGGGAGTGAATGCGACGGGAACAGGTAATACTCTCGCTTATGTGGCGCAAACGAAGTTGCGCGGGTCAGCTAGTATATTAGAATTTTAAAGCGGTTAACTTTTATATTTAACTTTAACAATAAAAAGTAAAGATTTAAGCGGTGACGCGTTGATGGACCCGCTCCGCTCGCAGTGGAAACCAGTCTTAAATCCCGAACTTTGTGCTACCGAATGAAGTTAAAATGGACGCGATGGCAGTGTTGTGAAGTATCGGTGTCCCGGGAAATCTTTTATCGAGTTACCCCATTATCCCGAGACCCTAGAGATCGGGTACGTGGCGCGATGAAAAGTCGACCAACTATAACCGAAATTGCGGTACCTACTTACGAGACCTTGTTGTTTTTTGTTAGAACGAGGAGAGTTTGGGTTAGTCAAAGGTCAGAGTTCACGATGGAAATCTTTTTATAGTAATGTGTGTAAATACTGTGTAAGTCAATCTTGAAGAACGTTCCTATTGTCAACTAGTTTTAAATGGAACTGCTTTTTCGCACCTGCGATGGAAATGAGGTGCAAATTAAGTATCGAACAGTTTTCAAACAATAATCGGTATCATTTGCACAATGACTAATAGGAAACACTTGTATTTAAACATAATAATCTAGTGATAATACCGACGTAAAATAATACTGTGTATAAAATTTTCGTGTCATGTATAGAAAAATCATCTTTTTTTTTTTTTTTTTTTATATTTTTTTTTTATTTATTAATTTCAATTTACAACATGCAATTTACAACAACAAGCAATCCATAAGCCACTAGGGCTTGTCTGGATTGCTGTCTACTACAGTACTACACAGTGCTATACAAAGGTACATACCTATATCTATTAAATACCATGCAAATTATTGTACGATAATTTAACTATACAAACAAAGTTAATGTAAAATAATATCTGAGTACAATTAAATCATAAATAACATAGTAAATACAATTCAAATTATTAATCAACAATTAATTAATAATAATAACAATATTTTTAAATACCTATATATTTTTGTTTTTTAAAAATGTATTTGAAAATTCAATTTAATTAATTTAACATTTTAAATAAAGGGAATAATAATAATAACAGACAAAATAAAATATAAACAGATAAACAAAATGAACCATATAAACAAAATTAACATAAAATAATATACAAGTGCAATTAAATCATAAATAATAAAATAATTGATTAGCAAATAATAAATTACAATTCGCAAAATAATTTTCAAATTCAAGTTAATTACCGATTAAGTACTAAAATTATAATCTTGACTAGAATAATAGTCAGGATCACTTAGATTAGACAATCATGCAACCCTAGCTATTAATTTATTACAGTTACATTTACAAAATAATCCAGTCAGGGGTAATAATTATTTATGATCTCCGCAAATCATAATTCATGATAATACTAAAGGATATTAGGTACTCATTCACAGATATAGCTCAGGCAAGCGCTAGCTGCGCATGCACACCAACAATAGCAACCGGTTTTGTGGGCGGGGCCGGTAACTTCATCTACAGGTTGTTTAGAAATTGAGAGAATAGTTTGCGTTTTAAGTTTACTTTTGAAATGCTGCTTATGAAAGACGCACCCAGACTGTTCAATAGGCGCGGAACCACGTATCTAGTTGTTCTCTCACCATAAGCATTAACCGCTCCAACTGTTTCAAACTTTCCATTGGTAATCTGACGCGTTTGAATCCTATGACATATTTCGTTCTTTAATGATTCCTCAAAGAAATTTTCTTTAAGGAGATGGTATTTGACTTTGGTATGAATAGGTAACACTCCTAAGTGTTTATATAATTCCGACTCTCTGTCCTTGAATTTTTCTCTTATATGGGGTGAGGCAATGTTCTTGAGAATTTTAGTTTGGGTTTGGTGTATACGATCCAGGTAAGATTTAAAGGTTCTGCCATAACTAGAAATTCCGTATCCTATAATGGAGTCAGCAAGTGCATTGTAAAGCATAAGCTTAACTTTTAATGGTATGCGGTCTTTAATTATGTACAAGTTGGCCAGAAAAGCCCTAAGTTTTTTGCATACTTGATTAATATGAGGCTGCCAGGTAAATCTATGGTCAATGACAAGGCCGAGGTATGTGTGCTGATCAACATTTTCAATAAATAGGCACTGGCACCCATTAACCTGTCTGTGCAGGCATGAATGTCCATGAGCTGTCAGACTTAATCCATTAGGATAATGGGCTTTACCATAAGGAGAACGTATATGAATAAGTTTAGTCTTATTAGCATTGAGAACTAGTCCATTATCGTGGCACCATTTATTTATGTTATCTAGGTCTGATTGCATCTTCGCAAAGGTCTCAGAAACGTCTCTACCTGAAACTAGCAGACAAGTGTCATCGGCGTACTGATACGATGAGCAATGCTTCACGACATTGTTCATGTCGTGACGTCGAGACCCTAGAGATCGGGTACGTGGCGCGATGAAAAGTCGACCAACTATAACCGAAATTGCGGTACCTACTTACGAGACCTTGTTGTTTTTTGTTAGAACGAGGAGAGTTTGGGTTAGTCAAAGGTCAGAGTTCACGATGGAAATCTTTTTATAGTAATGTGTGTAAATACTGTGTAAGTCAATCTTGAAGAACGTTCCTATTGTCAACTAGTTTTAAATGGAACTGCTTTTTCGCACCTGCGATGGAAATGAGGTGCAAATTAAGTATCGAACAGTTTTCAAACAATAATCGGTATCATTTGCACAATGACTAATAGGAAACACTTGTATTTAAACATAATAATCTAGTGATAATACCTACGTAAAATAATACTGTGTATAAAATTTTCGTGTCATGTATAGAAAAATCATCTTTTTTTTTTTTTTTTTTTTATTTTTTTTTTTTATTTATTAATTTCAATTTACAACATGCAATTTACAACAACAAGCAATCCATAAGCCACTAGGGCTTGTCTGGATTGCTGTCTACTACAGTACTACACAGTGCTATACAAAGGTACATACCTATATCTATTAAATACCATGCAAATTATTGTACGATAATTTAACTATACAAACAAAGTTAATGTAAAATAATATCTGAGTACAATTAAATCATAAATAACATAGTAAATACAATTCAAATTATTAATCAACAATTAATTAATAATAATAACAATATTTTTAAATACCTATATATTTTTGTTTTTTAAAAATGTATTTGAAAATTCAATTTAATTAATTTAACATTTTAAATAAAGGGAATAATAATAATAACAGACAAAATAAAATATAAACAGATAAACAAAATGAACCATATAAACAAAATTAACATAAAATAATATACAAGTGCAATTAAATCATAAATAATAAAATAATTGATTAGCAAATAATAAATTACAATTCGCAAAATAATTTTCAAATTCAAGTTAATTACCGATTAAGTACTAAAATTATAATCTTGACTAGAATAATAGTCAGGATCACTTAGATTAGACAATCATGCAACCCTAGCTATTAATTTATTACAGTTACATTTACAAAATAATCCAGTCAGGGGTAATAATTATTTATGATCTCCGCAAATCATAATTCATGATAATACTAAAGGATATTAGGTACTCATTCACAGATATAGCTCAGGCAAGCGCTAGCTGCGCATGCACACCAACAATAGCAACCGGTTTTGTGGGCGGGGCCGGTAACTTCATCTACAGGTTGTTTAGAAATTGAGAGAATAGTTTGCGTTTTAAGTTTACTTTTGAAATGCTGCTTATGAAAGACGCACCCAGACTATTCAATAGGCGCGGAACCACGTATCTAGTTGTTCTCTCACCATAAGCATTAACCGCTCCAACTGTTTCAAACTTTCCATTGGTAATCTGACGCGTTTGAATCCTATGACATATTTCGTTCTTTAATGATTCCTCAAAGAAATTTTCTTTAAGGAGATGGTATTTGACTTTGGTATGAATAGGTAACACTCCTAAGTGTTTATATAATTCCGACTCTCTGTCCTTGAATTTTTCTCTTATATGGGGTGAGGCAATGTTCTTGAGAATTTTAGTTTGGGTTTGGTGTATACGATCCAGGTAAGATTTAAAGGTTCTGCCATAACTAGAAATTCCGTATCCTATAATGGAGTCAGCAAGTGCATTGTAAAGCATAAGCTTAACTTTTAATGGTATGCGGTCTTTAATTATGTACAAGTTGGCCAGAAAAGCCCTAAGTTTTTTGCATACTTGATTAATATGAGGCTGCCAGGTAAATCTATGGTCAATGACAAGGCCGAGGTATGTGTGCTGATCAACATTTTCAATAAATAGGCACTGGCACCCATTAACCTGTCTGTGCAGGCATGAATGTCCATGAGCTGTCAGACTTAATCCATTAGGATAATGGGCTTTACCATAAGGAGAACGTATATGAATAAGTTTAGTCTTATTAGCATTGAGAACTAGTCCATTATCGTGGCACCATTTATTTATGTTATCTAGGTCTGATTGCATCTTCGCAAAGGTCTCAGAAACGTCTCTACCTGAAACTAGCAGACAAGTGTCATCGGCGTACTGATACGATGAGCAATGCTTCACGACATTGTTCATGTCGTTAACGTACGCTATAAAGTGGATCGGTCCAAGCACAGATCCTTGTGCTGTGCCCACATCAACCCGAACTCTTCTACTATGGCTTCCATTTACGTTAACGGAATAAGACCTGTTCCGCAAATAATCCTCACATAATTTTAGCAAAGGGCCTCGCACACCCGTGTTTTTTAATTTGTTTACAAGACGGTCGTGATTTAGGGTATCAAAAGCACGAGAAAAATCGATGAACAGAGCAAGTACGTGCCTTCTGGAGTTTAGGGCAGCATTAATATCATCAGTAAATTTAGAAAGTAGTGAAGTAGTACTTTTGTTTGGTTGGAATCCAAATTGATTTTTGGATATAATACTTTGTTTAGTATAGAAAGCATGTATCTGTTCACCTATATACTTTTCTACAACTTTGTTCATGGTGGATAGAAGCGTTATGGGCCTGTAATTGGATACATCTTCGTGGTTACCTTTTTTATGTACTGGACGAACACATCCCGACTTCAATTCATCAGGATACTTTCCAGTCTTAAGACAAGAATTTACAAGATTTGTAATGGTAACAGATATATTTTGGCTTATTAACTTAAGGTCTACAACTCTGATTTTTTCCTGACCGGGCGCTTTAAAAGTATTTAATTTTTCAATGATTTTAACTATTTTTGTTGGTGACGCTTTGGCCACCAACATGCTTACATCACTATTATTAGAGTAGTCATTATCACTGAGAAGTCGATTTTTACATTTCGGTAGTATTCTTTCAACCGAATTTTGAAATTCATCAGCAAATTTTTCAGAAATTTCTGAAGGGGAAAGATTCTGTCTACTAAAAGCTTTCAGAATTACCTGATCAATTGTTGGGGTCACTCTTCCACAGATGGAATTCACCAGCTGCCACAATTTTTTAGGGTTGGTCTGATTATTTTTAATAGTGTTTTCATAGTACTTGTTTCTCCGATATTCCAGAACTTTGTGACATTTATTGCGTGACCTGTTATACTGTAATCTTAGACTTTTGTTGGTAGGGTCTAATCTCCATAATTTAAACGATCGATCTCTGCTATCACACAAATTTAAAATATTCTGATCGATCCACGGGTGTTTAACCATTAATGTTGCAACTTTATTTCTCCTACAACAGGCCACTCGACTAGCATTTTCAAACCTACCTTTGATATACCTATATATTTCGTTAGGACATTTCATCGAATCCGTTGTGGACCAATCTACATTTTTAATTTCTCTTTCTAATTTAGCACGATTACAACGACTCACCTTATTGAATTTGGCAACATGCTGTATCTGCGACCGCACCGCACTGCAGCAAGCGATCACTGTGATACGATGATCCGCCAGAACAGTGTCCACAGCCGATGTGTACGCATGCCATTTACTTAGTTTGGTAAATATATGGTCGATACATGACCTTGTAACTTTATTCGAACGTAGTTCAATGCGCGTATAATCAGATATACCACTTAGGAAACCACGTTCTGCTAGCATATCTGTGTATGAGTCCCTGTGCGATGAATAGGCCTTTAGGTTAATATTAATATCGCCAAGTATCAACATATCAGTGGAATATTTGTGTTTCTTTATAAGTTTAGACAGTTCAGTGACAAATAAGGTTTTACTAGTGGAAGGAGGTCTATAGATTGCACAAACAGTGACGGGGTTATTATTACTAGTTAATAATGTTCCTGTTATTGTTTCAAAGGTGTATGTTGTCAAAGTCTGAGTGGTGAATTTAAGGTGATTTCTGACGTAAATAATTATTCCACCACCTTTTTTGTAATGCCTTAACTGTGTGTGCATTCTGTAGCCCGTTATTTGAAAGAGGTTACACACTTCATAGGATATACCCACTTCAGTTACAGTTATTATATCAAATACGATTTTTGCTGAGTCTATCACAGCAAGTAACTTAGGGAAGTTTTTAATTAATGATCGTATATTTACATGCATACATATTAGGTTAATATTAGTGTCTGAAATATTATCAATGAAAGCGTTAACATTAAGACAGTTATAAATTTCCTTAGTTGTATAGGACATGAATTAGTTAAATACAATTTGGCAAATATTGTCGTAGAACGATGGCGGATATAAAATAGTGAGTTCCTTAGGGCTTATGATTTTAGAAGCAAGTCAATGTCCAGTTCACAGCGAATTATAATGGCGCGTTCAGAATCATTCTTCTTAGCCAAGACCCTACCTTCTTTGCACCATATATATTTATATGTACCTGCTAGACGCTTTTTGGTATTATATAATAGTGTCTTAGTATAGTGTGTTAGGGCAGTACGGACATAAATTCTTCTTGTACTCACTTCACTAGGCAGATCCGGCAAGATGTTCCCTGAGAGGATTTCCATGTTTTTTGCAGAAGACACCCATAAATCTCGTTCCCATTTAGATGGAAGAACGACCATTATGGGTCCTGGCAGATCCTTACGTAGACGAGACACACGCTTAGCATTCACAGTCTGCGGCATATTAATTTTCAGCTTGGCTGCCATTTCCTTAACAATATGTAGGGTATTTTGATTCGGGGTTTCAGGAAAGCCGGCTATTTCCAGAGTAGAATCTAAGAGCTTCTGATCAAACTCTTGCAGCCGTTGTTCCGTTGCAGAAATACGAAGTTCCAAGTTTTTATTTTTACTAATTAGGTCAGCGTTTTTATTTGCCAGCAGTTTGATCGTATTGGCTTGCTCTTTGACAATGTTTTCGAGATCCGAAATTTGGTTGTTCATAAAGTTGACAGACGTAGTTAACTCTTCCAGTTCGTCCTTTACGACCTTTCTTATTTCGCGGCTAATATCTCTGAGCAGTTTTTTAGAATCGAACGTGACAGCATTCTCTATTTCTTCGTTCTCAGATTTGTCCGGCACGAAGAACGATGACCTCCTAGACATTTTGTCCAGGCACTCCCCGCAGCTCCACTCTAGACCATCCGCGTTACGAAGAGCTGCTAGTTGTTTATTGGTGATTTTGGCACATTATGCTGTTGCATGTACATACTTATTACACCTGCTGCATTCAAGTCCAGGCGATTTTTGTGTTATATTTTTATTGCAATTCATACACTTGTTCAAAACCATTTTATAGTGGGTATAAATTAAAACTTTAACTGCTATATCAACACGCCCGCTCACTCGCGTATTAGACACCCGTCCTGTGATCCTTCGAAGAAGTGATCCTTCGACCTTTAATGACTTAGCACAAGTGTAAAAAGACGTTTCTTCCATTACTAGAATCAAACATAACTCACATACCGTAATTACTATTTCTATGCTGCTTTGCCTCGATATTCTGAAACGCCTTCTCCCTATATTTATTACACTAAAAATCCCTATGGACGTTTGTAACACCAGAGACGTTACACTCGCGCTGCCGACCCTGCAAAAACCTTCTAAAAACCCAAACTGTAGGTATCGGGGAACTAGTCACCCAATTCAGAAGGGATTCGTGTTGTATAATGATAATGGCAAGACGTAGTCGCGACTATTGAAAAAAATACGAATTTGTGTTGTACTTTAGTAGTAGTTTTCGATACAAGTGTGGGATTTCTGTTATTACAACGAGTTACGACAGGTGTTGACCTAAGCCGAAGGCGAGGGTAGACAGTCGGAACGAGTTTAAATAACAGTCCCACACGTTGTATTGAACAACTATTTTTAATACTGTTGCGAAAAAATTAAGCAATTTTATAAAATAATAAAAACACAATAAACCTGAATATCCAAAATGGCGCCAACCGTAAAAGAATTTTTACCTTCCTAAGCAGATACTATGGCAGTGCACTTCATACAGCCAACTTTTTTTATATTTATAAATTTAATTTGGCCGATACTTATATTAATTTATGCTTAAATTTTAATTAAAATTACGTTTAATCTGATATCGAAACAAGTAAGTATCTTTTATTAGAAATATTTGCATGAATCACAGACATTATTTTGACACTTGGGAAAGAAAACGCACGAGTGCGGGAATGGTAAAGAAAAAGCACGAGTGTGTAATAGCCCACATCCCGAACGCTATACGTCCCTGTAATATGCCACTTTTTGAGCAACTGTATTAAAAATAAAATAATATTCACGGGCGGATATGTTTATATTTATTTTCAGTGTGGTTCATTGTATAAATTCGATAATGAATACAGAACTCGTCTTTGCAAAACTTTGCAACAAAACAAAATACAAATCTTTGTAACGTCAGGGAAAATTTATTTAACAAAGCTCGTTATTTCTTCTTATCAGAAATACCTACTTCAGGATATACAAACATATTTCTCATATAAATAGAAACGAAATAAAGTTACTAATATTGTAACAAAACTTTTCAAACACGATGTTATTATGTAACATGTTATTTACAACTTATAATATAATTTATTTACAATTATTATAATAAATTATCTACAAAAGGCTAAAACAAACAATTTAAAAAAAGAACTAAGAATTTTATTATACATACCTACATACATGCGTCGTAGTATTCCTCCACATCATCGTTCACTGGAAACGTTCCCAGAAGACTGGCAGCATTGCCACGTTGAATGGCAATGCTTATCCTTTGTGCAAGGAAATAGCCAGCCTTCTGGTCCCGTGAAGCGTCGACTAACCGCTTTGCCAAATCTTTATACAAAAAGCGGGCACTTGGACCCCAAGGCCCCAACGTTTCAACCCCAAACGGCTCAAACATATAATTACCTATTAAATTACAGTATTTGCGCCGTTTGAGGTTTTCCGCAGAAGCAGCAGCAGCACCTGCACAACCTGCTGTGCTTGGAAGATGTGACGGCGCAAGGGTGTCAACGCATGTAGCGTCCCACACCAAAGGTCGACCCATCTTCCAAGGCAACAATGACATACCGTCGGGCCTCTTGCCATCGTCGCGCACCAGTCCGTTTGGTTCTAAAACGGCGGGTACGCCCGCGGTGACAAGAGCCCGACGTATCATGTCATTCAGGTTGGCGTGGCGAGAAATGCGGCCGGCACTTCTGCTGCACGAGAGGCCATGATGTCCAAGATTGTCGACAACTTCTCCACAGTGACAATAATGCGGAGAAACACACGGCGCACCTAGACGGAGACATGTGGCAAGGCGAAAGGTAGTATCATCTAACATAGTACCTATGTTGGATGATGGAAGCGCTTGAATCCATAGACCCGACTCCCACTCTCCCACAGCTAGCAAACGCGCACGCTCTGCAATATTGGAAGAAGTATTGATTAAATTAGCTCTTTCCAAGTTACAGAGCGGCACATCCCACAGTCTCTGAGAGGATAGGTTGTCGGGCAAAGGAGTATTGGGGCAGGCCATCTTCCAAGCATTTATGGCGTCAGTCTTACACGACACCTCAGAATCAACCTGTGTGTTAATTAAAATTTTTCTGGTTAAATCTTCAGTGCCGTGAACTGACGACAAAAATGCTGGCAGACTGATGTTAGAAATTTTGCGAATACCGAGACCACCCAAGCGCACTGGAAGGGACGCTTGGAGCCAGGCTCGGTCGTTCAAGGCCACATTTAAAATTTTGCATAAGGTGTGCTGAATCGTAGTATCTATATTTTCCAAAAGTGGCATAAATTTCCAAAATTGTGATGAACGAATGGCATGAGTAAATTTTGGAACGAAAAGGCAAAACCGGAGTATAGTGAAAGCTGAATGAACACTAATTTTAAGTAATCGATCAGAAATAATATCGAAATTTTGTAGCTTTTCTTCTAAAAAGGGTTGAAAACTTTCTTCTAAAACCGGGGAACCCAGAAGGCGAAGAGATTTGCTATCTAAAATTTTTATGTTAGGAGCCAAAGAATTAAATTTGTGTATTGTGGAAAGACTGTCTACCTTTTCAGTAATAAAAAGTTCACATTTATCCGAATTTAAATTCAGACCAATGGAATTAAATTTATTTATTATTAATTGTAGGTCTTCTAATACTGTTTTTACATCGCCTCCTAGAGTCCCGTCGTCTAGGTACCATATGTTGAATTTAGAATTTATTTCTCTAATAATAGGATGTATAGCGAGAGAAAAGATGACAGGCCCCAGTGGGTCACCTTGTTGACAACCAACAGCTGATTCCAAAAGGTGGTTTTTATATACTAATTTTGTAGGAAATCTGTAACATTGCCAAAGGAATTTATAAATTTTAGGAGTTTCTAATTTTGCTTGGGTCAACAAGGTGTCTCTGTTTAATGAATTGAAGGCATTCCTCAGGTCAACCTTCAGGATGACCTCACCTTCACCACTGCCAAGATATGTGGAGAGAGCGTGCAAGGCTGCCTCGCACCCTCCTTTGGAGCCAAAACCAAGTTGTAAGGGCTGAAATTTTTCGGCAAGTTCTGTATTATAAAACTTACAACAAAGTTTGGCTACCAAACGTCTTAAGACGCTTCCTACGGCAATGGGACGAATGCCACCATCTTTCTTGCGTAAGGCACACAAATTGGCCCCGTACAAGATAGCGATGATGCCATCATCCACATTGCCGGAAAGCATTAAATTTATGAGAGCCGTTAGCTCCTTCAGCAGAGCATCGCCAGCCTCACCTGTGTTTTGACACAACAAATCCTTGAGGTGTTGTGGTGTCAGACCGTCAAGACCGCCCGCAGATCCACTGCGGAAGGAGCAAACGGCTGCAAGTACGTCCTTGGCAGTGACACTGAGACACTCAAAGTCATCACTGGGTGGTTCAGGAAAAGTGAGATCAGCTGACGGCGGTGGATGCTTATCCTGCAAACACGCGAGCGTGTCTGCAGAATTAGTCGCCACCACATCGCTACTAAAAAGTAACCTCGTCGCTCCCCTTATGTCACCTTCCCTTACTTTATTTTCTATATACTTAAATTGGTTTGTACTAACTGTATTATTATGTGTGATTGGCAAAATAGATTGAAAGATAGAAGTGGAATTAGAACTATGGCAATTTTCTTTAATAAGGGTTGTCAAAGATCGATTGGAACTGTTATCTCTATTTACATGTAGTATTCTGTAAGAAAAGGTGAGCAATTGCTCCCAACAGCCAATAATTAATACAATTGTAACATGTTGACTAATATGTATTAGAAATGTCCAATTTATTTGGTCAGCTTCTTACTTAGGTACGTTTTCATGTCAATGATTAGGTACAGTAAAATATCACACGAAAATAGATACCTGGAACCCAAGACCCAGATTTCTGTATAATATTAACATAATTATATTATCTCTCAAGGGAAGATGCGGACGGAAGCTTGTGATATTATATTATAAACTAGCACTTCGCTTCCACACTAGTTCTACTTCATAATAATGACCACCTCAGGAATTAACAGGATTATGGCAAAAGACAAGGAAACTGAGGGGCTGAGTGATGAATCCATCAATCGATCTCTAGTGGTTCAAGTGAGGCAGGTTTTATTTTTATGCCTTCATCTCTTTTTTTTTCTAATCATATAGTAAAAAAGTTGTCAAAACACACAACAATGTTACGACAAATGGACCTATATTTTATTTAATACTTGCCAAAATAAATGTTTTACGACAAAGTTTGTTTTCCCTGTTTCTTTATCAAGTTTCAACAAAAATAACATGAACATCGACAACTTTGTATCTTACAAAAATGTCTAAGCATGTTCAGTAAAGGGTAGCGACACATCGTACCAGATGTTTCTATGACCCTACTACGTTAAAAAGTATATAAACTGCAGTTTATCAAAACTTTTCCGAACTTAGTCTCAAGAAGTTCACAGAAGCCATTTTACGGGGAAATAGAAATTGAAGGAAAAAAATAAATTTTTACTCGAGCTTGGCCTCGCCTCCAGTGGGATGTTCTCAGTTGCAAAGTTTGCGCTCAAATCTGAACATTTTAACAAATAAAATGGCGTACGGTATGTCAGTTTGGTTTGATGAAACTTATTCTGGTTTGTTTACTGTTACGAAATATATTTTGGTTAATGAGATACAATGGCGGGGTAGAATGAAATGATATCACAATCACAATGTTTGTTGTATGACGCTTGGGAATATGGAAATGAAATATAGCATTATGTTACTCAAGGATAACGCAGCATTCTAAAAGGTTAAAGAATAATCGAATTTCGACTTTTGAGTTTCTTCAATAGCCCTTAATATTCCTTCTTCTTCTTCTTTAATATTCCTTCCGAGGGTTTACCCGGGGCTCCCAACCGTAGGCTGTTGGGAAGGATTCGTGAGGTTTTTTAGTCAGTAGTAGTAGTAATGAAATCAGGCATAGCATGACAGAAGTGTGTCATAGATATATAATAAAGAAGGTAAATATATAATAATGAAGGGATAAGGGAAGGAAAAACCTTCGAAAAAGACAGCATTGTTTCCCAGCGTCCGATTTGTGTTAAATTAAATTTCGATCAAAATATAACTTTTTTTTTTATACCACTAAGGTGGCAGACAAGCATACGGCCCACCAGAAGGACCGGTGGTCACCGCAGCCTATGAACGTTTGCAACACCAGAGGTGTCACACTCGCGCTGCCGACATAACTCCCCAATAATTAGTACCCGGATGTAATCATACGGTTCGTTTAATATTTGATTAAAACATATTGGGCAGAACTGTGAAACCGAAAATGGTCACTCAAAAGAGAATTGGATGAGCCTACTTTTCATCGGAATCACAAAAACATAGGGAAAATTTAAAAACTTAACAATATGGACTTAAAATTTCGTAAGCAGAAACAGCGAGAAACAGCGGGGCTCAATTTGGAACTATACGTACTGTAGTCATACACAGTATAGTATATATATAATTGGTGTATAAATAGTATAGTATATAATTGGTGGTGAGCCGTATTGCCGTGTTGATAATGGACAGGTCCAGGTTGGGATTATTCGCAGTTGACATTTTTCAAGCCGCCCATAAAGGCCTTCAACTTGGCATGACGACTACCATTTTATTGTCAACTGGGACCAACGGCTTAACATGCCTTCCGAAGCACGGAAACGCTCACAAATAAATGTCACAAATCGGTTAAGTGATGGACCCATCCATAACCGGCCATAGTAAATGTTGCTTACTACTGTGATCGTTTACAGAATACTGTGTCCGCGGGGACACGAACGCCTCCTTTTATTTTTTATTCTTCTTTTTTATATTAGAGGGATAATGATTAAATATTTAGGCGCACTGATTGACTAGATAGCTTAGATTCTATTTGGATAAGGCTACTTTAGCTACCATTTTACTTGAATGAGTTTATCACCGACGATAGAAAGTTCAGAATAATAGAGGTCACTGATAATTTCACAATACCTACTCCTACATTTTATGTATGTAATGTAGTGTATGAAATGGATTGCTTCCAGTTTAACGGTCTCCTCTTTCCCTTCAAAGATTTAAATATCTATTCAAATCTTTGTTTCCCTTGTCATCCCGTCCTCATTGTTGATATTACGAGCGTTTAGAGTAATGTTATTACATTCCGCTCAGCAGTATCTACACATTATACTATAATTTTAATATTTCAGTTGACATCTTTTTTATTATTTTTATGAAATTATAATTATTTACCGCGCCGCAATGACTGAGGAAAAACCATGGCGACAGTAAGAGTATAGGGGACCACTCTCACAGGTGAGAAGATTATTGACAGTGGCCCTCAAGTGGCCCAATGATGTGGCACTTCACGCTCCATTTGAAGAGCTGGCAGAGCGTTTCATGTTTCCAAACGATTGAGAACCCCTACGCCGAGGTCTAAGTCCCGTCATTGCTTCGACTACAAAAAATATATTCCTAGAATTATATCAACTAGAATGGAATCTAACTAAAATTTTTCAACTACTCTAGAATAAGATTTATCATAATACACGTGACCTCTACTTTCCTGGTAGCTGTATATCATTTTTACAGCCTCTTAGGTCGATGCCGCTTCACTAGCGCTTTTTATGTGACATTGATAGCCTTGAAACTTTGTGAAGTGTTCTCAGGTTACGTTAAGTAGGCTATTATTATATACTAGTTGTGCCCGCAGAGTGCGCCTGTGTCCTACTTTAAACTCACGTTGCCCCATGTCCTTTAATTAGTTCAAAACTATATATTTATGGACGTAGTAAAAATTGCCCTCCTACGGACTGACCGAGAGATTATGCGGATGGGTGTCCAGCTTTTTGGCCGGTAGAAGCATCAGGGCTGTTGTCGACGGCAGCTGTTCTGACTGCATGGCCATTAACGCTGGAGTACCGCAAGGGTCAGTGTTGTCCCCTACTCTGTTTCTGCTGCATATCAATGACATGTTGTCTATTGAGGGCACTCATTGTTATGCAGACGACAGTACGGGGGACACTTGTTACACAGGCCGCCCCGGTATCTCTCGGGACGCAGTGGAAGAAAGTCGTGAACAGCTTGTGTCTGAAATCGAGGCTACTCTTACTAGAGTGTCCGATTGGGGTAGACAAAACCTTGTCCAGTTCAACCCTTCGAAGACACAGGCGTGTTTCTTCACCGCTATGAAAGCCCCAATTACTGTAGCGCCACAATTCCAGGGCACATCTCTTTCCATCTCTAAAAGTATAGGGATCCTTGGTGTTGACATCTCCAGTGACGTTCAGTTCCGCAGTCATTTGGAGGACAAGGGCCAGCTGGCGTCCAAGAAGCTCGGTGTGCTCAACAGGGCGCGGCGGTACTTTACTGCGGCGCAAACACTGCTTCTCTATAAGTAGCAAGTGCGGCCACACATGGAGTACTGCTGTCACCTCTGGGCGGGGGCACCTGAATATCAGCTTCGTCCATTTGACTCGGTGCAGAGGCGAGCTGTGAGAGTTGTCAACGATCCTATACTGACAGGTGGTGCTGAACCTCTTCGCGACAGGAGAGACTTTGCCTCCTTATGCGTGTTTTACCGCCTGTACAATGGTATGTGCTCTGAGGAATTGTTTGACGTGATGCCCACGGCTACGTTCTATCATCGCACCGCTCGCCATAGACAGGGATTTCATCCTCACACCCTACGTCCGGAGCGTTCGAGCACGGTTAGATCCGATAGGGGTTTTCTTCCGCGAACGCTTAGGTTTTGGAATGATCTTCCTGCCTCGGTTTTCTCAAACGCCTACAGTATGGGGTTCTTCAAAAGGGGTCTAAGAAGGTTTTTACAGGGTCGACAGCGCGAGTGTGGCGCCTCTGGTGTTGCAAACGTTCATAGGCTGCGGTGAACACCAGTCCTTCTGGTGGGCCGCATGCTTGTCTGCCACCTTAGTGGTATAAAAAAAAAAACTTAGGCCCCTCTCAAATTACACCTCAATACACGGTCCTGCTCTTTGTGTCCAGCAGTAGACTATTATAGGCTGATTTGATTGATTGATTAATATTTATGGAAACCGATTAACTCGATGATGAAGCAAACCAGTTTCGCAAGCTCCTTCTCTCCATCTCTCTCTTATCTATCTATATATATAAAAACAAGAACTGACTGACTGACGATCAACGCACAGCCTAAACTGCTGGGTCTAAAAGCATGAAATTTTGCACAAATGCTCCTAAGTGACGTAGGCGAGCAGTAAGAAGGGATTTTAGTAAATTCAACTCCTAAGGGGGTAAACAAGGGTTACAAAGTTTGTATGGGACTACGTGATTCCTTGGTCCGATCTTCTTCAAATTTGTGCATAAAACATCTTCAACTGAATTGATGGGAGACGTGCATTGTATTTTATTGAAATTCATCTTTTAACATGGTTAAAATGGGGTAAAAGAATATTTTAGGGGGGATTTGCCTCATAGTTCATATTAATACTCCGTAGTCGGTAAGTACTTTTTTAATTTTTTTTTGACACATTGTCATGTTTGACAGCTTAATTCGATTTAAAAAAGATGGTCGCAATTGTTGATAAATGTCAAAAAAATCTTATAAGAATTCTATTTAGGTTAGGTATTATATTGATTTTTGCTCTTCAATATGCGGAATTACCTTCATATTTTGTGTGTCAAAAATACATTTCTGAGAATGAAAACCTTCGAAAAACGAACGAGAAAAACGAAAAACATGGCTGGCTAGGAATCATGAAAAAACAGTTCTAGGTAAGATGTACACGGTTCATCCGAATAATACAGAGTATTTATTACTATCTTCGCTTACTTTCTTATTATATACACTTATAAAGGGATAATACAAACGATCAGAGGCATTTTAGATGAACAAGCAGATGAAATCTACAGTAAATGTCTGGTCACAACAGGAGAAATTGTATTAGTACGGGTTGCCTCAGCCTCAAAAGTCTGAAGACCTACACAATCCAGAAATACGAGAAAGAAAGAAGTTAAGATATCAACTCCTTAGCAAAAGCAGAGAATGCTCTCTAAACCAATTAACAAAGGTATCAATTTTTACAAAAATATAAATTTACTTCGCTCAAAGTAAATACGTATTTTGATTTATGTATGTAGTCAGAATTATATCTATAAGTACATATAACACCAGTAAGTACAGAAAAGTGCCAGCGGGCTGGCCACATCTGCAGAAGACTACAGACGACGGCAGATGGAACAAACGAGTTCTAAAGCGGGCATCGCGACTTGGTCTAGCCGCCAGATGGACCGAAGAACTAGGAGAGGTATCTCAGGAATCGTGATAGCTAAAGAGCTGAAATTTAAGATGATATATTTCTGTAGCCACTATGACAACAAAAACTAACGTCAGAAAAAGGGGGGGGGGATTAAGGGGGCTCCCATCCAATAACGTGATGTTTTGCTGTTTTTTTGGTACAGAACCCTCTCGGGGTTCCGCTTCGCACTCAAGATGGCAGACAAGCTTACGGTCCACCTAATGGTTGGTTTCTGTAGCGGACTAATTCGCATAATGAACGTTCAGTGGCGCACTGCATGTCGACCCATATTTCCCTTGGCACTACCACTAGAGTCACGGGAAAGTAAAATATCCCGTAACCCTACTGATAGTGCTAAGGGTAATTGTACCTACCTACTTTTACCTTGACACTGCCCTTTGCCAGCAGTAGTAGTAGTAGTATGGTAGTTTTAGTAGTGTCCGTATGAATTAAGGAGCCACCTCGCCTTTTTCAAGACTATGTAGGTATGTATCTATGTATGTATGAATGTATGTCCATTTCTTGGTCACGTCCTACAGCCTAAACGACTTGACGGATTTTGAGATGCGAGGTGTCATTTGGTTCGTCGTGTTTGTGTGACTGACACCGGGTACATAAATATTTCTAAAAAATCTAAATAGCAGACTTTTGGCGCTAAAATGTAAACCTTGAAAATTTTTCTTGGACGCTCTACAGCCTGAACGGCTTGACGGATTTTGAATTACAAGGTGTCATTTGATTCTTCATGATTGTGTAAGTTACACCAGGTATAATAAAATTCCTAGAAAATCAAAATGGCGACTGATTTGACTGCGATGGACGCAAAAACTACTGGACTGATTTTGATGCGGTATTATTTGTTTATAAGGTCTTTGTCAGACTTCAAATCTTACATTTATTTGATTGCAATCGGTTGAGTGGCACTGGAAATATGACCGAAAATATAATAATAAAGTTTTCTTCCGTATTTAGTAGACAAGCATAAAAGATCTAGGCCAATTATTTGGAATATGTAGGCCAATAGATAAAAAGTTATTCATTATGTCAGAGGCTCTGCTACAGATACAGATATCGCAATCATACCATCTGGATTAAGGAGTTTCTTGAATCTCTTAACGAAGCTGATATTTTAATGTATTTTTTTTGTATCATTTTGTAGGCATTACGTAGGGTAACTACTAACGATCTCCGTTCTATCCTACTGGAATTCAAAAAGCTACGAAGAGTTTAATTTGGCTCCTCAATCTTCGAATTAGGTTCGCTTACAAAATTACAATAACCATTTTAATGAAAACCCATTTTGTGATAACTAATCCAATATGTGCCAAAATAATACAACGGGAATATACGCGACAGGAAACCACGCGATAAGAATAGAAGCGAGGGGGAACCTTTATATTTCTGTCTCTTACGCAAACGAAGTTGCGCGTGTCAGCTAGTGTGACATAAAAGAAGTGTTATACGTGGCAACTAGTTAAAAATGAAACAAGATAGCTCAGAAGTTATGTTCAGTGGGTACTTCATTTGATATTACTTTTATGAAGAGACTGCCAGTCGACATGAAACAATGGAACGTCACATACAAATACAGGAAATGAATCGCCTTCTTAATACTCGTAGCTACTCTCGACATAAATAAAAAATTTTTCAATAAAAAATAAAACCGACTTCCAACAAATCCTGAAAAATAGACTTTAGGTACTTAGCACAAAGTAAAATGTATTTTGATTTATCTGATTTTATTCAATATCATATTGAAGTCGGCGCCAAGTAAACCCATAGGTTTATGTAGATATTATTCATGGCACCAACTTCAATACTATATTGAATAAAATCAGATAAATCAAAATACATTTTACTTTGTCCTAAGTGCCTAAATTTTATTTTTCAGGATTTGTTGGAAGTCGGTTTTATTTTTTATTGAAAAATTTTTTTTCATTATTTTAAGTGACGGGTGAACCGAAAAATATATCTATCTAGGTATAAGTTTTCATCAATTCAATCAAGCCTAAACACAAGGTAGCTGCTGTAAATCGTTAAGGATTTCCCTCGACTGTCTTTCGGTTCCATAATCAGATCGACTCCAGATATTCATTAAATTGTAGTACATTAAAGCACTGAATTAAAAAGTTAACAAATGCACTGGTTATCCCTACAATTTTCGGTGGTTGCCCTCGATTTCTCCTGGATCCCACCATCAGATCCTGATCTGATTAAAATAGGACCACCTCAGAAGTAAACCCTATTCAAGAAAGAAAACAATTTAAATCCGCTTATAATTGACGGAAATATCGGTGAACATACATAAAACATTGAGAACTTCCTTTTTTTTTTGAAGGTAAATCTATCAATCTATGTGCAAAGTTCTCATTAATACAAATCAATCAAGCCCAAACACAAGGTATTTGCTGTAAATTGTTAAGGAATGCCCTCGACTGTCTTTCGACTCTATCATCAGGTCGACTCCAGACCTTCATTAAAGTGTAGAACATTAAAGCACTTAATTCAAAAGTTAACAAGTGCACTAGTTGTCCCTACAATTTTCGGTGGTTGCCCTCGTTTTCTCCTGAATCCCATCATCAGATCCTGACCTGGTGAAAATGGGACCACCTCAGAAGTAAACCCTATTTAACAAAAAAAATAATTCTGAAATCCGTCAATAATTGACGGAAATATCGCTTAACATACATAAAAAAAAATACATACAGACGAATTGAGAACCTCCTCCTTTTTTTGAAGTCGGTTAAAAAGAGATCGTTTAGGAAAATTCATAGACTTTTTGATAAAAAGTTAGAATAAACAGTATCTATATATAATTTAACCACTATTCAAGTATGTGCTACGATTTCGACGCAATAGTCTACACAACCTATTCATCAGACATCACCGTCCCTCTGTTTGTTATAGCACAGTATAAGAGAAAACATGTGATAGCACAGTATGAAGAGAAAACATAGCCAGAGAGCTGAAATTTTCACAGATGATGACAATGTATTTCTGTTGCCGCTACTAAAACAAATACTCGAATCTGAAAAAAAGGGTTTCCCTCACAACAATAGTGGTTTTATGCCATTTTTTGGGACGGAATCTTCTGTGCGCGAGTACGACTCGCACTTGGCCGGTTTTAATGTAAACACGGTCGTACTAATACAAAGCATGTCCCTTTCGATTCAAATAAACCTGTTTATTCACTTCCGTCCACTTTTGACAACATTTCTTTAATACCAGCGGAATATCAAATAACGTAAAGCACCGCATTTTCTTACACTATTTTATCATATTGCACATTCTTTTCGTCGTCACTGCAGCCACTGCAGAGCGATTCGAAAAGGGATAGGAAATGAGGTGGCGTCTCTTACCTCCTGTAAAGAGCCACGGATATTTGTCTCAAAGGCTTATCGCACTTAGGGCAGATTATACTAGACTAGAGAATAACTTGTACTGAAGTAGTCTACTTCACTATGGTTATCATAGTTACGTTATGCTTATTAGTTGTTGGTAAAATGGAAAATTATATTACTTTTAGATTATGTACAAGTTATTCTCTAGTATAGCCTTACTCCGATTTTGGTCGAATCCGGCCTTAATCTTTAAAATACTGGATTGTGTAATGTGAACTAGAAGAAAAATGTGCTAAAATACATATTCGTATAGTTTCTGCTCACGTGTAGTAATGCCTATTTCTGTAAGCCCACATTTCATCAATTGCACATTGGCACCGTGTCCCAAGTAATATGTGGATAGACTTTTGAAATATGGACAGCGTCAGGTTAAAGTTACTTGCTATTTTTAGCTGCTAGTAGTTATCGTTAAACTAACGCTGGCAGCTGGGACTAACCACCTGACATGCCTTCTGAATCAAGAATATACCATAAAAGATCATCCACTGAATTTCAGGTGCCGAAATAAAATAAGAAAATGATCCTGAAGATAACGGTGAAAGACTTTTCAAAAAATAAACGGTGCCGTAAGATCTAGTTAAAGGTGAAGGCCACACCACTCGAAATAAACTAAAGTCTTCAGTACATTTTTCAGAGCGTATCCTCCATAAATATACCTGCCAATAAACTCAACTTTAGGCACATCATAATATATTAAAAGGTAGGCTATGACGTCATTTCACAGAAGGGAAACGAAGTAGCTAACGTTAACTATGTACGCCTTCTAATTGAAACTTTGGTTTGATTTTAGATAGAACATTTGGTTGCCTCGGGCGTTCATTTTAAATAACGATTCTATTAAAATGTTAATGAGTAGGCACTTCCTTCTTTTGTTATATTTAAGGCATCGAAAATGCACATTATTTAATGAAATTAGTAATTAGGGTTCCGTACTCAAAGGGTAAAAACGGCACCCTATTCATGAGACTTCACCACCGCCTGTCTGTCAGTCCGTCACGAGGCTGTATCTCAGGACCGTGATAGTTAAAGAGCTGAGATTTTTACAGATGATGTATTTTTGTTGCCACTATAACAACAACAACAAAAATCTGAAAAAAAAATGGGATAAACGGGGCTAAAACAAACCTGATTCTTTGCCGTTTTTGGTACGGAACCCTCTGTTCGCGAGTCTGAGTCGCATTTGGCCGGTTTTTTTAACTATGGTGGTGCAAATACTTCTACTAATAACTCATGTCGAATTTAGCGAAACAATTTACTAAGAAAATTTCGAAAATGTCACAGAAGTGCCATAATAGTAGTTTATGACACTGTTGCATAATAAGGGTTCTTATAACACGAGTGAGTTTTAAAAAACGAGCCGTTGGCGTGTTTTTTTATAGTATCACACGAGTGTTAAAGACCAAGTTATGTACAGTGTCATACACTACTTTATCTACTCTCATAATATTATACCTGATTTCATTTTGTGATATATAGTTGCACCTTGATTTCGCCGGTAACAGATTCATGGTCATGTTTGACGCAGTTTCCAGAATGTCTGGTGGTGTACAATTACCACCATCCTCGCTTTAAGTTATGTTTTTACACAAAAACTAATTTATGTTACAAACAAAACCAAACTTTGTTTAATTTAAATGTAAAATATTGGCGCCAAGGCGCACACATCGATTGCGCATGCGTGTTTCTTTTTTTTTCAGGCTGCGGACGAACAATTTTTTTTTAAAGTAGAGGTTCAAACTTCTTTTTCCAGCTGGAGGTTGTCTATGGTGTATCGTAATGATTAAAAAGTTATATTATGATAAAGGTGTCCATACAAGACCTGTATCATAATAAAACTTTTTTTTGGCCTGTGCGTAATGTTTGTCATAAGAGTATTGATTTAAATTTTATAATCTTTGTATTATAGTTTCAGAGTAGATAAATATATATTACAAAACATAGACATATTATAATACAGTGTGCTAATTATGTTACAAAAATAGGTCATTTTAGAAATGACGTCCCTTACACGGTATCCCGAAAGTCTATATTATGAGGTTCAGTAAAATATGTCTTAGAAGGCTTTTGCAGGATTGACTTAAATTATGATAGGCTACGACATCCTATATTGTGCGTAGGAATAAGAAAAAAAATGAAAGACTTTCAAGATATGAATAGTTGAGTTCTCCTAAACTTACGCGTATATTCAACCGAAACTATCAAATAAGTAATTAGTTATTGTTTATAGGTAGGTACAAAAGCTTATTAGTAGCTTTACAATAAGGTGTAATGTACACCCCATCTGTGTACCCCCGAGGCATAGACAATACACCCTCGTCACAAACTTTAAATGGAAAATGACAGGGAACAGTTTGCCTGGATCGTATATTGATTAGTGTGGAAACTAATAGACCAGCTATTAGACTGTATGACCGAAATATGTTGAACTACGTCTCAATAGCCATTCAGTCCTTAAAATCAGCCTATCACAGACCAGTTGTCTGTGATGGGCTGGACGTAGGTATAATTTTATTATTTGACGTACACCTCTATCATTTTTGTCTCCATTATATTACAAGTGCGCACTATTACAGCAAAATAACTCTAGTCTAAGTTCTATTACTAAAACTGCAACCTTTAAGGAGAACAAGGTAGTAAAGAAAATATTAAACTACAATGACTTTGTTCAAAGTTTGTTGTTGTTGGAGAACAATGTTAGTTAAGTACACTCGAGAGCAATGAATCCGGGTCACTTAAAGAATGTTAAAAATCTCGGAAACTAAAAATGATAGGTTAATGCAATAAATTGTATTTAATAGACAATGTAATACTCCTTAAATGAAAGTAAAAAAAATATGAGTCACCATACATTTTATTAACACAAAATTACATAAAGAAAAAACTGCTGATCTCTCCTTAAAACAAAAATAGGAAACATGAAATTTTTTAACTTTATTACGATTTTCTTGAATTTTAATACTTCGTATTGCCTCCTCGTGCTTCCATTACTGCGTTTACGCGGTTTGGCATGCTGTACACCAAGTTCCTTATACGATTTTGGGGAATATTCTCCCATTCCTCTGTGAGAGCAATTTTGAGCTCACGAAGCGTGATTGGGGGAGGGTTTCGTTGTTTTACGCATCTGCCTAGCTCGTCCCAAGCATGCTCGATCGGGTTGATATCCGAGCTGCGCGCTGGCCACTCCATACGAGTAATGTTCATCTCTTGAAGGTAGTCATTCACAATCCTACCTGTATGAGGTCGGGCATTGTCATGCATAAATATAGCATCCTCACCTAAATTGACCATAAATGGACCAACGTGATCATTGAGGATTTCTTCCACATATCTTACGCTAGTTAAAGAGCCGTTTTCTATGATCACCAGCTCTGTGCGACTTTCAGAAGAAATTCCGGCCCACACAAGTACAGACCCACCACCGTAGGCTACTTTTTCTTCGATGCATGCTTGCTTGAATCTTTCCCCTGGTCTTCGATACACTCTGTGTCTTCCATCGTGCTTGTAGAGCATAAATTTTGATTCGTCGGAGAACATAACTTTTGACCAATCTTCAATACTCCAATTTACGTGGCTCTGGGCATACCTTAGTCTCGAAATACGATGCCCACGCTCCAGTTTAGGGCCGTTTGCAGGTCTAAGGGGTTTTAAGTTAGATTCAGCAAGCCGACGTCTTACTGTCCATGCACTTGGGTTACTTCCTCCGAGGCGTCGAAACTGATTGGTGAGTTCAGTTCCTGTGAGAAAGCGATTTCGAAGCATGGTGTTCACCAAGTATCGGTCTTCTCGTGCTGTGGTACACCTGGTTCTGCCCGTTCCTGGTCTGCGTAGGTTAGAACCAGTTTCTTCGTAACGTCGGAGAACTCTTTGTACTGTTGACAGCGACACACCGACAGTCCTGGCTGTATCGCGCTGACTCCGGCCGGTTTCCAGCATTGTAAGTATTCTGGTGCATTCTTCAGGCGTAAGCGACATAATTTCAGCTTGATTAATGAATATAGAGCACTATCAACATGGTTTATGTACCCACATAAATGACAGATTACAAACAAAAGCAACACCAAATGCTGTAATTTCGTAGTTCCATCTTCGAAAGTGGCCCTTTTTCAAATTTGATTTTTTTATGATATAACTTTACAATAACTAAGAAGTTTTAATACCTTCATTTAAGGAGTATTACATTGTCTATTAAATACAATTTATTGCATTAACCTAGCATTTTTAGTTTCCGAGATTTTTAGGATTCTTTAAGTGACCCGGATTCATTGCTCTCGAGTGTAGTTGTGAAGTAAAAAACTTTAGTTTTTTTTTAGTTAGTGCTGCTAGGTGGAACCTTTTTCAGACAAATTTTTTAGAGAAAATTGTCGGCGGAGATATCTAACTGAAAATCGCAATATTTTAGTGGCAGGCCTGCGGACCACTTCCTCAATTCATTAGTTATGCATAGCTTTTGTAACAATAAATTTGTTATTATTCATTTTGTCTGGAAGAAATAATAATAAATATACCGTTTAAGATGAAAAAAGAATGTTATTGTGGTCAAGATTGAAAAATCGTTTCCACTTTTTTGAAGAAGAAGAGAAAAGATAAGAAAAGAAGAAGAGAAAAACATAAACTTATGCTGCGTCCACATTTGTAACAAATCAACGTGTCATCGTATCGAACATGTAACTCGTAGCTGCAGTTTTCAACGTTACCGACACGCGAGTCTGATACGGTAATGGAGAAATGTGCTGTAATAATGTTACAAATCTGGACGAAGCAATAGGTGTGCACTGTGTGCAGTATGGTCCTGGGCTAGATCTCGTTCAAACCAATTTTCGGTGGAAGTTTGCATGGCAATGTACATCACATTTTTTTTTTAAATTTATAATTCTCTTATTTTAGAAGTTAAATGGGGGGGGGGGGGGGGGTTCACACATGTTTCCACTTTGAAAGTGTCTCTCACGCAAACTATTCAGTTTAGAAAAAAAATGTTAGAAACCGCAATAGCATTTTAGAAGAAGAATACCCCCCCCACACGTATATGATTTGACAAAAAAACTAATTTTGAGTTTCAGTAAAGTTCTAAGTATGGGGACCAAACCAAGTGAACCAATAATAATGTTAGTCATATTGTGAAGTCTGTAAATCACCTACGGAGTTGTAGTTAGTTCGAAGTGATGAGTTCCTTTTCAAATCTCATAAAACCACACACCTCTGTGAGAGGCAATTTCATTCTATTCTTCTTTACTGCTTTTTGTTATAAAGAAGATAACATGTTTTGTTTACTAATCGAGTCGGGAAATAGACAATCGATTTTTAAAATCATTCTGAAGTATCATCGGCTACGAGTATGTACCTATCATTTCTTGCCTACTACGTATTTTATCACAATACACACATAGGTATAATCACGCCTTTATCCCCGAAGGGATAGGCAGAGGTATAGTAACCGTAGACTGTTAGATTCAGTTTTTAGTCGGTAGGAGTCCGGCATAGCATCCCTGTAGGATTTTATTCACGTTAAAAAAAAAAGAAAATTAAGATAAGTATGACTACTTTTCAGAACTTTTTATACTTACCTATTTGAGGAGGACACGCGCACATTAGAGACACAACTGGCATTAGACTGAATCTTGCTTTACATCGGAAATCCGATAGGTTCCTTATATTTGTAAACATCCGCTGCTGATTATGAGACGTGGGCGTGCAACTTGAAATTATTTTGTTTGTAAGACGTTTCCTTCGCAGTGTTTGCAGTTTCAAAGATTTATTAAAGTGGTAGTCTTAAAACAATATTGTCGCCAATTTGATGTATGCTAAGCCTAAGGATTAAAAATTTCATGTAAATTTTAAAACCTTTCGATACGTCCAAACTTCATCTCATTTCAACCAAAATAATTGGCCACCTCGTCCCTCTCGTTTAGCTGGAATTTAATAATCCGTTGAAATTTATATTCATTGTCAGTTCAATCCCTGCGCATATTAAAAGTTTATATTAATTGTAATTCGTGATCATCGCAGTATGACTAACAGCTGTCAATTAGAGTAGAGAATAATACTCGTGTTAAAATTTTGTAATAGTAGGTACATATTGCTTGCAGAATGCAAGCAGACTATGATTTAATTGTCTGGTGAGAGTTTGTCTAATCTATGTAGGTAAATCGTATATTAAGACATCGTGTGGTTTTAGTCTGCAATAGTATATACAGGGTGGAATTTAAAGACGGTAGTTGCAGGGAAAGTGCCCTTAATATTGATAATGGCAAGTTTTGCTGAAAGGAAACATTCCTTTATTTTCAAAAGTAAGTAAAACTGCATTTAAATATTTTTGAAAAATCACCTGCTTGAGCCGGGAATCGTACCTGGGAGATGTGAAAAAAAAAACATCCTGTGTTTTATGACAGCAACCGATAGAGTCTTTAATAAGGAACAATTTATTTTAAATAACATAGTATTTTAAATTAAAGGAAGACCAAGTAAATATGTTTTTATTGTAAAGCTTAGGTACTCACTATATGAAGAAAAAAAACAGTCTAATTGAGATTCTTCTCCTTTTTTTTGAAGTTAGTTAAAAATATATTCTATTTTCTGTGAATGGGAATATTCGTTCTGGTCACTTAACCAACCAACTTCAAAAAAAAGAAGGAGGTTCTCAGTTAGACCTTTTTTTTCTTCAGATAGTGAGTAAGCTTTACAATAAAAACACACTTTACTTGATCTTCCTTTAATTTAAGATACGATGTTGCTTAAAAGAAATTGATTCTTATTAAAGACTGTTTCGGTGGATATCATAAAATACAGGATGTTTTTTTTTTTCATATCTCCCAGATTCGATTCCCGACTCAAGCAGGTGATTTTTCAAAAATATGTAAATGCAGTTTTACTTACTTTTGAAAATAAAGGATTGTTTCCTTTCAGCAAAACTTGCCATTATCAATATTGAGGGTACTAATATGTTCCCATGGGAAGTGGGAACAGGTAACAAGTTTCACGCGGGCGAAGCCGCTCGGAATCATCTAGTAATATATAATGTGTGCAACGCGTGTTAGTTTAAAACAAATGTTTGTGAAGATGTTTGGATGTTTAGATGTTTGGATGTTTGTTACTCAATCACGCTCTAACGGCTGAACGGATTTTGCTAAAATTTGGTACAGAGATAGTTTATAGTCTGGAATAACACATAGGCTACTTCCCTACATCTACTACATCCCGGGAAAATGTTCCCACGGGGAGCGGGAACGGGTACCGAATTTCACGCGGGCGAAGCCGCGCGCATCAGCTAGTATATATATATACTAGCTGATGCCCGCGGCTCCGCCCGCGTGGAATGTTATTCCCGGTCACAGGGGTATGAAAAATAGATGTTGGCCGATTCTCAGACCTACTCAATATGCTCACAAAATTTCATGAGAATCGGTCAAGCCGTTTCGGAGGAGTATGGCAACGAAAACTGTGACACGAGAATTTTATATATAAGATATATATATATATATATATATATATAGCATTCATGAATTTCCACACGTAAATAAACCGCCAAGTGAGAGTTCCGTACCAAAAAACGGCTAAACTTATCATGTATTTTGTATAGGAGCCCCCTAGCTATCACAGTTCCTGAAATACAGCCTCTTGACTTACCCTTTAGCTACGGAAGCCTAAAAATTGAAAGATACTTATGTCCATTGTCCAGCCTTGAACAGCGATAGGCCGATTTGAATGAGTTCATATTTCATTGGAATACCTATTTTGTAATCGAACCCGATCGTCACATTTGCTAAGTATTTGTGCATTTTGGTAAGATCGTGATATCCTCAAGAGCCCTCAAAATTATGATTGTTGATCCAATAGATAACCAAATATTTATCAGTACTTTAGGAAACTAGATTAAATCGGATAGGTACAATAATTATAGTATATAACGATACTGAGTTCAAAATTTGAAAAGAAATCCTATAATTTAATGAAAGACCCGTACTTACATTTTAATTAATGAAAACTGATACACATTCGTGCGAATTTTAACACTTTTGGTGCAATATTTATTAAACTACCCACAATATTTCTGCGTCACGATGGGTAAGCCCATTGAAGGGGTTCAGATCAGATTCTTTAAAATAAAAGAGATTGCTCAGTTATTTAAAGATTTAATCTACACTGTTCAACGATTTCACAACAAGTGGCGGTCTCGCTCTGTGCCGAATAATGTCAACTACCCACACCCTTGACGTTGACATTAAACGTCACGACCGAATGAATGAATGATTGCAATTGACAAGCTTATAATCGAATACAAATGTCATCGGTGTCTACCGTTATTAGTCGACTAAATACTTATAGAGCTTACAGCTCGGCCATCCTCATAAAGTGAGTCCTCTCACTTAGGCATATAATAGTTATAATATGTACGAGTAGGTACTTGCTCAATTGGTATGATATTTATTTTATTAAAAGCCTTTTAATTAGAAGACTAATAACGATTTCCCACACCTTGTACAATTTATACTTACTTACTAATTTAATCTAGGTACTTATGCCTAATTCATCTCACTGATTATTTTGGAAACCACCAAATTATTTTATCATCACTTCACTTGATCACACTTTTTCATTCATTTATACTTTATCATTAATACACTTGAAAGCACATCACTTCACCTAAACACGTTTTGCTTCAACTATATTTAGTAGCAGCACAGCAATTAAATTTTTCTGTAATCAATGTTCGTCTGTGCAATGCCAATTTATTGACACCGTTCGCTATCTGCACTGACCGTCAAATTTCATTATCTGGTATGATCTGCAATCATTCTGTGCGGCATCGATTTACGATACCATTCGTTTCTGCATTGATGCACTCTTAACTGCTTACTATGGCATCGTAGAATACCATCTGCGATATGGAGTTATATTTTGGGGAAATTCAATAGAAAAAGAAACGGCCTTTAAAGCTCAAAAGAGATGCATACGGTCAATGTTTAAATTAAAATCTACCCAGAGCTGTATGCCTTATTTTAAAGAATATAAACTTTTAACACTGCCATGTTTGTATGTTTTTGAGGTTGCTGTGTTTGTGAAAGCTAACCCTAATCGTTTTGAGCGCTTAGCTGACACAATCCCTAGAAATAGACGTGACAATACTAAGCTAGGTCTCCAAAGAGCCAATACCACATTGATGCGTAAGAGTATATTTTGCATGGCTCCTACCATATATAATAAATTGCCAGTCCATTGTAAGGAGTTATCATTACATTTATTTAAAAAACAGCTGCGTAGTTTCCTGGCAAGTAAAGCCTACTACAGCATCAATGACTTTTTGAAAGAAAAAAGTAGTGCGTTTACTTCAATGTATAAATAATAATAACCTATGTATATAATTATAATAAATTGAAGTTGTGTAATGTACCTAATGTAAATTTGTAGCTGTATTTGATGCGACGATATTGTACCTATAATGTTTTTAGTTCAGATTTTGACCTAAACCATTTTTTGCATGCCTAATGGTAAAAATGGCTGAACAATTTTTATGTAACACCATCCTTTGTACTTACCCATATTTGCAAAATAAAGTTTCTTATCTTATCTTATCTTACTGATTGCTCATAGCTTACGCGTCCCAGTCATGTCTATGTCGTGCATGATCCAATCATCTGTGCGATATCGAATCTCGATACCATTCGTTTCTGCACTGATTAGTCATAGCCTATGCATCTTAGTCAAGTCTTTGTTGTGTATGATACAATCATCTGTGCGATATCGAATCTCGATACCATTCGTTTCTGCACTGATTGCTCATTGCCTATGCGTCTAGTCAAGTCTATGTCCTGTATAATCTGTTACTTTCTACAATCATCTGTGCGATATCGAGTCTCGATATCTTTCGTTTCTGCACTGATTGTATAAAGTCACATGGTCAGAGTCAAGTCAAAGTAAATTAGTCTGGCAAAATCTGAACATCGTTTAATCATGGAGGGTCTCTAATTCATAGTTTTAATCTCTAAATCACAAACTGATTGTCTTGTCCTATCAAGTTTTCTTTTCTTTTCTTTTTATCTAGACAAAGGTGGGTTTAAAGCTTTGAGCGATTGGATCGAACTCGGAAAATCTTTTATAAACAAAAGTACAAATAATAAAGTTTGTTTTATAATATCTTTTAAACTTATCTAATTCAGGAGTTCTCTTGATCACTCTCATCAGTACAACTTCCTCCACTAGATATATTATCGAACCTAAGCCAAGGGTATATCTTATCAACAGCTATGATATTTTCATAACATTTATTTCCCTTTCTTGTAAGAGGAGTGTCTTCAATTAAAAACCTATCATTATCCAAAACCTTTTTAATACGATATGGACCATGGAATTTCGGTACAAGTTTCTTAGATTTGCCTACAAGGCTTTTGTCAATTATTGTTCGCTCGATTCTAACGAGGTCGCCTACCTCATAAGACCTAGCCTTTTTCCTGTGCTTATCGAATTCTAGTTTTGATTTCTCTTGTTGTTTTTCAATTTTATCTTTAGCAGCAGATCGCATATCTATCAATTCATTACTACTAGCGCGAGAAATTACCTCATTTAGTACTTCATTTATTATATTTTCCGAAGAGTTGAGTACTTTAAAACCAAACAAGAGTTCAGAAGGACTCTTGCCTGTAGCTTTGTTCATCGTGGTATTCATGCCCAATTGAATGTCACCGACATAGTCGTCCCATGTAGTATCTTTTTTACCATGTGTTTTAGTGCTTAGTGCATCCAGTATGGTTCGATTATATCGTTCTACTTGGCCGTTGGCTCTAGGGGTGGCAACCGCATTCAGAATATGCTTCACATTTGAGTTTTTAGTAAACGTTTTAAACTTATTACTTGTAAAGCAAGTTCCTTGATCGGTAATAATGCGTGAAGGAGTGGCACTCAAAATCCAAAGAACTCCTTGAAAACTTTAATTGCTGTAGAACTTTTGGTATTACGTACAGCTTTGATATTTATGAATTTAGTAAAAGAATCTATTATAGCTAGAATATATGTGTTGCCACTCCTAGAACGCACGAACGGTCCCAAATGATCAGCATGAAGTGTATGGAAGGGTTTATCTGGTTTCTGTATTGGATGCAGCATACCCTCTTTTCTGCCACCTGGCGCCTTGTGGTGAGCACATTCGAGGCAAGCAGATACATATTTTTTTATAAAGCGTCTCATCTTAGGAAACCAGAACGTTTCGCGTATGCGATTCAATGTTTTTTCGAAACCAAAGTGACCTACTTCATCATGATTCATTCGTAAAATTTGCCATCTAACGCCTCTTGCAGCTACCCATTTAATCTTATCACCAACATTTCTAAATATATGATCTCCCTTTACTTGATAGTTTTTATAAACATCAGCAACAAAACTGGTAGATTTGTCTAACAAAATATTTTTAATTCTCAATACCTCTTCGTCATTGCTTTGAACAGTTGAAATCCAATCTTTAACGTTAATATTTAACACATCAAGTACAGGGGAATCATCGTCTCCCACTATCGGCTCAGTTACAGGAGCCCGACTGAGGGCGTCAACGTGAGCCATACGCGCTCCTGCCCTGTATTCAATTTCGCAATCATATTCCTGAAATTGTATCCACCACCGAGATATTCTGGGGATGAGGTCACGCTTAGTTAATGTCGTACGGAGCGCATTACAATCAGTGACTATCTTAAATTTTAGGCCTAAGAGGTACACGCGAAATCTTTTTAAAGACGCTATTACGGCCAGCGTTTCTAACTCAAACGAGTGTAATTTCTGCTCGTCTTTTGTGGTTTTCCTACTATAGTAAGCGACGGGCTTTAGTGCTCCATCGTCATGTTTTTGCATTAGAATACCGGCTACACCTAACTTCGATGCATCAGTGTGCAACTCTGTTTCTAGATTCGCGTCATACAAGGCAAGAATGGGGCGTTCAGTTAACTTTTGTTTTAAAGTTTCGAATGCCGCGGTGTGGATTTCGGTCCATTTCCACGCGAAGTTGGTCCTTAAGAGGTCTGTTAGAGGTTGTGCAATTACCGCAAAGTTTTTGACAAATCGTCTGAAAAAGTTGGCTAGCCCCAAGAAACGTCTAACGTCATGAACGTTTTTCGGTACAGGAAAGTTTGTGACTGCTATAGTTTTACGTGACCCAGGCCTTATACCTTGACCACTAACTTGGAATCCCAGAAAATAAATCTCCTTGAAGAAAAAGTTACACTTCTTCAGTTATAAAGTAAGACCTGCTTCCGAAAGTAATTGCAAAACCTTCTCTAAGCGTTCGATACCTTCTTCAAACGTCTTCGCGGGTATAAGTATATCGTCCATGAAAATCATTGCAAAATTGACTTTTGATTTAGACAATACCTTGCTCATTGCCCTCTGAAATACCGACTGAGCAACTAATTGGAACCAAACACATCTTGTTAGAATGTAAGGTAACATCAGCAACGGATATTAAAGAAAATTTATTTGCATTTGCACATTCACGTGTAAAGTTGAGTGAATCAAAAGTTTTAGTTATGACGATTCCTGGCTTCTCCGTAAAACTATGTCCGACCAGTACAGGGTATTTGATAACATCATCCGCTACAACTAATAAGTTTACTATTTCTTCAACATTTTGTATTTTAATGGAAACTGTAGCACTTCCCATGGGAAATATAATGTTGTTACCAATACCTTTCATGGCAGGCAGGTTAGCCTGACATGACCATTTTATCCCTAACTTGTTAGCAATACTATATTTAATCAAAGTGCATTGGCTCCCCATATCTACATATCCTATAACGATTTGTCCATTAATCATTACCTGTATGATATATTTATCGTTGTCTCTACATTTGATCTCAGAACCTATGTGCATTATTTCTTTTTGATTTGACACGCTAGCCTTATTATTATCGTTATCTGGGGGTAGTCTGGTACAGTTCACGGTAGTGTGGCCTAACCTTTTACATATATTGCACTTAAGTATTTTTTTCGGACACTTTGTGCTGAAATGTCCAGGTTCGTTACAGTTATAACAAACAATGGGGCCAGAAGTATGTTTACCTTTTAAATCATTGGAAACGGACTTATTATTAGAACTATACGATGAGGCAATAGGTCGTTTTTCGTTTAATCGCGTTTTATCGGTTTCGCGTGATTGCTGTTTGGTGTATTGAAAATACTCTAAAACTTGTTCAGGTTCCTGGCACTTTACTGCTTTAGCTCCTAATCTTAGTGAACGATCATCAATCCCGTACAATAGGCAATCGACGGCACGTTTACCTTTAATATCGCAACGATTTAACAAATTGATTTTTTCGTAATAATATAATTCTAACGATTCGTTATATCTTACTCGCTTGGACAACATTTCCGTTAGTAATTCAGCATAGTCGTCACTACTGGGAAATGATTCTAATAATTTAGTTTTCCACTCGGACCAACTAAAAGACATGGTTGGCAACGTTTGATACCAAGTCTTGGCAACTCCTAGTAGCTTGGGTAAAGCGTAGTGTATGATTTGATCATCTCCCCATTTATATAATTTGGCACATTCGTCTACTTTACTAAGCCACATTTGTATAGTTTGACCTTTAACCATCGGATCGAAATCGGGCACTACGTTACCTAGCATCGGAAACTTATTGCCTTCGGGTCGGTTGTTCACTAATGTCTTTACTAATTTAGTCAGTAATATGTGAGTAGCGTCATTAGTACTATTATTGGAACGTCTTACCGGTGAGCTGGATCGCCTGTATGGCGACGTGGAGCCTCTGAAGCGGCGCCGATCACTGCGTTGTGACCCACTGCGTTCGCGATGTCGCCGGTAGTACGCACGAGAACTGGCCCGGCTGCTCGAACTCCTACGGCGCCGTCCACGATGCTCGCTCGAACTGATGCTGCTGCTGGAGCTACGCCGCTGCCGGCGTTCACGGCGACGTGCGTGATCCCTGGAACTCCTATGACGTTCTCGACTCGGCAAAACGTCCTTAGATTTGCTTGCAGAGCCGTTCCTGCGATTTCTTCTTTTCTTCTCATAACTTTTATCCTCACGGTTGCGTTTTCTCTTCCTTGAACGCGAAACTCGACGGTTTCCCGCTTCATCTGGTGTCAGGCACTCGTTTTCCATGGCGTGGGCTATAAATAACCTCACTACACAATTCACGTTTCAACACAACAAAAAAACTTAACACGTGAGCGTTATTTTTCTAAAATACTTATTTAACTTTAATAATCCCACTTCTGAGTTGAAGGGGTTCAGATCAGATTCTTTAAAATAAAAGAGATTGCTCAGTTATTTAAAGATTTAATCTACACTGTTCAACAATTTCACAACAAGTGGCGGTCTCGCTCTGTGCCGAATAATGTCAACTACCCACACCCTTGACGTTGACATTAAACGTCACGACCGAATGAATGAATGATTGCAATAGACAAGCTTATAATCGAATACAAATGTCATCGGTGTCTACCGTTATTAGTCGACTAAATACTTATAGAGCTTACACCATATTGTCAGTCCAATATGGAACGTTATGAATGGGTATAAGCCTATTGATCTTGTAGCCACAGTAATAAAATGAAAACTCTTTATAAATATAGCGAAATTACATGTTGTGGTATTTATACACACAAGCATAAACTTTTTTATTATGAGATTACAGCTATTTATTATACTAAGTGCTCGTAGATTAGAGTAATATCTGTTTCTGATACATGTTTGTTTACACATATATCAGAAACACACATGCACCTGTCATCTCTAAGAATTTATTTATCTACTCGAGTACCTACTTACACAGTTTTTAGATACCAATATCTTAGAGAAAAAATTATTTTTTTAAATATTTGTGGAAATTCTCACACACAGACACAGAACAAATCAATGTGCTCATCACACAAAGATACTTGTCCTGGGTGGGATTCGAACCCACAATCTTCGAACCCGTAGTCAGGCACACAAACCACTGAACCATGAGGAGTCAAATTGATCCCAAGAGGCCGGTAAATCAATTTGAATGGATGGACGTATAACTTTTCAGCCTAGTACTATTACGTAACTGTATAAAATATGTAGGTTTCACTCCAATTTGCACTATAGCTTACACATATGCTAACATTTTGAAAGGCCAATCTGGCCAGGTGACAAACTAAAACCTTAGTGTGTCACGCTGACCAGGTGGGTTGCTACAAAATTTTCTTTACCCTCGCCATGGCCTGGTGCTTTAGCCTCTCAACCGTGTTGTGCCGTATCCGTCCATACCCCACCATTTGTGTTGTCCCGTATCCGTCCCAAGAATACCGGCTCTAAATTTACGCAAATAAAACGCTAATGCTCTTGAAAATAGGTTCTTTTATTGCTTGATATTGTATCTATGATCATCAATTTTACCATTCAGTAGTGCCATCGTTAAAAAAAAATATATATCAGTCTAACAATTCGATAAACGCCGATTTGCAATATTTGAAATCTGTTTTTAGGAGTGATTTATTGTTGGAATCCAGAGAGTTTACTTATCAATTGATTGGAAAATTATCTAGGAATGTGTAAAAATAAAAATAACCAAATTCTGTGAACTAATTTATTGACAAAATCGTTCATGTTTTGCAACAGGTAATGTTCGGTAATATTATAAAAAACATGATTTTATAAATAAATGTTCATGAATAACATTATTCACTTATTTATCTTCCTAAAACAGTCATTGTTCATACTATGATTCATATAAATTTTCCTTGAATTTTGAGAAATTCGAAGAGCAGTCGCGCGCTCCCAGCGGCCTGTCTAACTTGCCACAGACGACGGGTACAAGTTTGTTGCCCCTTCCACATAAGAGGGGTTAGCCAACCGTTGCACTACTCGTAGGTGAGGCCAGCTTGGGTTCCGCAGATAATTGCCCTACTTGCTTACCCAAATGTCGTCAACATAGTCGCACAACCAAGAGATTCATTGTGAATATAGTGAAAAGCTGTTGGCTTTCAGGAAACAAAGAGAAGAGAGAAATAAAAAGATAGAATTTAAAACATAAAAAAACGGCAATTTATTGGAATTAGAGTTAAGCACTTGGGGGTCGTGGGTTGTGGTAATATCAGGCAGCAAGAGGTTTTGCGATTCCCGATGGACTTCGCAGGGTTCGACTTATCTCGGGTCTCCTGAAGGATGATGCAGTCCGCGATGTAGCCGTGCCGTCCACAACTTCGAATGGCACGGTGTTCTTAACCCGGAGAGCAATTCCAGAGGGTGAGCTTCTGTAGAACCCGAAGGGTAGATATTCACAACCCGTAGAGTGGATGTTTTCTTTGTGGAACCCGAAGGGTGGATCTTCACAACCCGTAGGGTGGATGTTCCTTCGTGGAACCCGAAGGGTGGACCCTGGAATGTTCCAGATTAGGGGTTAGCTTGAACCCTTTTCCCCGCCTATTCCCAAAGACAGCCGACTCCTGCTAACCATTGCAGGAGTCGGAAGTCTTACAATATCTGCTTACAGCACTAATTTTACACAGATGTTTTTTCACACCCACTTAACTACCCCCTTATAATAGGGTGGACCAACAGCCGTTAATTTTCACTGTTTAAAAATTAGATTACGCTATACACAATTTAACTCACCCAAGGATGGGGTAATCGTCGTTTGCAGCTAGACAATTCTTCACCTAGGGAGAATTTCGCTCCCTATACAATTATATTTTATTTTAAATTTCCTGATGCACTGATACTTTCGCGATAGTATATTTTAAATTTGTGATGTGGTTCCCGAAACTGCGCGTGCACTTCTATTTATTCCACCCTTCGGGTTCCACGAAGGAACATCCACCCTACGGGTTGTGAAGATACACCCTTCGGGTTCCACAAAGAAATCATCCACCCTACGGGTTGTGAATATCTACCCTTCGGGTTCTACAGAAGCTCACCCTCTGGAATTGCTCTCCGGGTTGAGAACACCGTGCCATTCGAAGTTGTGGACGGCACGGCTACGTCGCGGACTGCATCATCCTTCAGGAGACCCGAGATAAGTCGAACCCTGCGAAGTCCATCGGAAATCGCAAAACCCCTTGCTGCCTGATATTACCACAACCCACGACCCCCAAGTGCTTAACTCTAATTCCAATAAATTGCCGTTTTTTTATGTTTTAAATTCTATCTTTTTATTTCTCTCTTCTCTTTGTTTCCTGAAAGCCCTTAGCTTTTCAGTTACCCAAGGATGGGGTAATCGTCGTTTGCAGCTAGACAATTCTTCACCTAGGGAGAATTTCGCTCCCTATACAATTATATTTTATTTTAAATATATTTCCTGATGCACTGATACTTTCGCGATAGTACATTTTAAATTTGTGATATGGTTACCGAAACTGCGCGTGCACTCCTATTTATAGCATTGAACAGCGCATCTGGCGGCTAGTAGCGTCCCTACGTACTACGTCATTTAGCTACTTGGCGAGTTAACCCGCGCTAGAGTTGATGTGACTATTTGTCGGCAGATGGCACTTTCATTTATTATGAATTAAATTTCATTTTCAATTAACTAATTTTAATTGATTTATTCATACGTTGTTGCACAACGTTACAATAGTTTTAAAAGTTAAGTGTTTCCCTCCTCTTACAATCCTGGGTTCTTCAAGCGGAACGTGAAGAGGTGTCGTAGGGCTGCCCACTTGAGGACCATTGTCTACAGCCTTACAGACTGTGTCTGTGGCCCCCAATCGCTAGATGTCGCTGTGGCTTTCCATCAGGCGGCGGCATCATTTTAGGGAGCTAAATATAAAAAAAGTACTATACTTTTGCGAAGAGATCTCGCGAGCACCCCAGGAAAAACAAAGAAACAACAGCCTGTGCGGAATCATATCCTTTATGTTTCAGCGGAAGATCGTCCACATCCGTTCGTAACATAAGGAAGAAAGTAAAATCGTCGATACCATAGTAGAAACACATATCCATACTATCGAATTGGAGACTCTCACTCGCTTCGCTGGCTCGTTCAATAATGTGTAATTGTGTAGCAACGTATATTTACGCTCATAAAGCCGCAGGAAAGCAACTTTTTATTACATGTTAAAATCCCTCATGGATGCAATACTGAAATCTTACCAACTTAAACGCCACGGTGACCTCCCTACTGCCTACAGCTGGGGGCCCGTACGTGTCCCTTAAAACTAAAACACTGGCTTTAAAAAAGAACGTTACTTAAAACAAATATATCATAAAGAGTTAAATAAACATAACATAGCCACCAATGAACGTTTACCATTAATTCCGCCTTTGACACGTAATGATAGGAGGCGGGCGGCGTGAGCTAACGACTTATTCAAATGACAGTGCTGCCGCTGACAGTTTGTCGTGAGAAAACGTGATTATGTAGATATAGCGTGTTTATATAGACTACATTATTGTCATCTTGATAGTATAGAGGAAGCGCTGGAAGGAATGCTAGCCCAGTGTTCTATATCACTGCGGTAAACATCTTACGTTGGTTCTCAGGCGGAACACTTTGAGAAAAAAATTTGGGCCAAGCCAGCGATACAAAGAGAAGACCTGTTGAACAATGGACGAGGTCATAAATAACAAAGAGGAGGACATCTCAAAAGAAAAATCTGTATCAACTCTTCCTGCTAATATGAATCAGTAAGGCTAGTTACCCAATATGGCTAAAATTGTAAGAGACCTATGTCCAGGCACTGGCCTGTGATACACTGACACTGATGAGATTAACGTCAGTGTTCGATTCGCTAAAGGTTCGCTTTTAAGGTTTAATTTCAGACGACTTCAGACTGCATATTGCAAGTACTTTACAATTTGCATGCTACGTATACTTACTATTACCATACTACATAGTCTACGTAACACTCATACAAGCCCGTATTTACTATTATGTATGGAAATCAAATAAAGATACTGAATAAGGAATCAGCAATATTTGCTGACATTTATTATAACTGCACTGCTCCATTGGGTAATAGCATGATAATAGTTAATAAATTGTTAGAAAATTTTGACTTACTAATTGCAAAAGAATTTTTAAAAGCTCTTTGATAGTTTTCAGATTAATTAATCTATTACAAACAAACCTCATCCACAGGGTCTTTGGTATTGTGGTTCAAATGTTTAGTGTAAACCAGACTAAACATTTGTAACGTTTTTTTTTTTCATTACCATTCAATGACATATATATCAATAAACTCAACCCCAGCACATACTCTGAACTATTCAAAATAATTGTTGCAGAACACCACTAAAACCTCAAACAGGCATCGATCGCCCATGACCAGAAATTACGGGCGTACCGCATTCCTTTACACGAATACGATCCCATCCGTAGAGGGACTGGTAATGTTCCAAATTGTGTGGAACAATGCCACACTAACAGAAAATCTGTACTGTAAAGTAAATTTATTTGTGATTTGAAGTTTATTTCCTAATAACTGCAGCCTACGAACGTTCAAGTAAAATTGAATTATAATGAAAATTTGAGCTGCTTTTTACCGATATTATGCAGCCTATTTGTGTGACCCCATCCTCAAGTTATTATTCCTAAGAAATTAGAATTAAAACTACTCGATACATATCTTTCAACTGGGACATGCAAACGAACAAGAGAAACTAACAAGTAACTACATTTTGTACGTTAAAGAAATGGTATCGTTTCTAGAAATTATTCAATTTATATTTTTACTCTGTTCCTATGTAGTATAAATCTTTTTGACAGAAAGACTTGTTTTTGACTTACACGGGGGGGGGGGGGGGTCCTTGCAGACAAAAACAGCAAAACCAAGTACGTAGTTAGCCTTGGCAAAGTTACTGTCACATTATATAGACATCCAAAAATATCCGCAAGGAATTCAAAAGTAACATATCAACATCGATGTAAAGTCCACTGTCTTTGCTTTGAATATTTCACGATGACAAAAGAAAACAAAACTATCATTATTAAACAAAGCTAAAACGGTAGACAAACAATATTTTCATACAGCGCAGGCAAGCACTAAAAGTATGTTGTACTAAAATTCAGCAGAACAATTTTGATCCCATCCAAGCTGGCAAACAGTTTGTCCTTAGACCTCAAACTGGTTATCAGCGGTGAGCGCAGCGACGCGCGGGGAGAGCACGGCGGCGTCTGACTCCTGAGTACAAGCACAAATGAAAAATATACAGAACGCTATATATCATGTATTTATATAGTTCTTTTCAAACCCACTCTCGGCTACGCACACTCGCATTTCCTTCTGTATTGTTATGTCGGTTCTTCTAAATGAAAGATTCTTGATGGTCAAATAATATTGTAAACTTATTTCAGCAGTCACACAGTTCACACGAATATACCTACATTCAGGCGGTGATACGCCCGTGTCGCAGACAGTAGAGAAGTGACGCACCTACGTACCTACTTACGCCATAGTTTTGTGACACATCTGGTTTCTAAATAGGAATGTATTATGTACATTATTATTTTGAGGTACAAGAGAGTAGGCATTATCGAAAAAACAGTAACAAACGCTTGCTTGTGTGCTTGCTTGTGTTACACTCTTCTCGCTCACAGGCCGCGTTCTCGCCGCAATTGCCGTCGCCCCGCTCAATGTTGACATCCAGTTTGAGGCCTTACGGCTACAACAATACGGAATTGCAAACCAACTGCGTTTTAGAAGAAAGGGGACGCAAGCACCGATTTATGGGTCGGGGATTCCGAATACATCGGCCTTTTTATCGCAAAACTACGTCGCTTCTTGTTCCCTAGTTATTTTTTTAGGGTTCCGCACTCAAAGGGTAAAAACGGGATCCTATTCATGAGACTTTGCTGTCCGTCTTTCAGTCCGTCACGAGGTTGTATCTCAGGAACCGTGATAGTTAAAGAGCTGAAATTTTTACAGATGATGTATTTCTGTTACTGTTATATATAACTAAAAATACCAAATTCAGAAAAATAAAAAATATTCAAGGGGGATACATCAAACGTGATTTTGCCGTTTCTAGGTACAGAACCCTCCTTGCGCGATTGCGATTCGCACTTGACCGGTTCTTTTCTGTACACAAGAATAGAATTTAGGTTGAGCAAAGAATTTTAATGAATGGAACTCGTTCTGTTGTCTTTTAGTTGTTGTTTTGCTCTGATGCGGTAAGTAAGGGGAGACATTATTATAAACATCAACCAACATTTTGATTGCATACAATTAAATATTCACGCTTTTATTGACGAGACAGATGCGTATGTAATTTACATTCATTAGTTATATTTGGTCTGATTGTTATATTTAGTAGTGAGTCAGTTGCCATATTGAAATTTGCAAGTGCCAATTGGGGGGATTGCCCAAAACTACCATTTTGCTGATATTCGGTACAACTGAACCCATCTTCCGCAGCATTTAAAGCACCCACAAATGGAAATAACACAAATCAAAAACATTAATGACGTCAACATTCCACTAACACAACACTTAAAAATTAAAAAAAAAAGGAATCTGAATAGTTTCATCACTCGAAATATTACGCATGTGAAAATTTCGAATACGAATGCATGTAAAGCGCTTGCACGCATTCCGCACGAGCTCACGCATTCGACAATCTTCACATACCACTGGCAACGTGAAACACTGTGTGTTTGTCGGCACTACCGTTTTATATTCCTGTAGTTTTTTGTACCGATTTACCACAAGACTGCAAAATGAACAACGTTGCACCTCTCCCTTGCACAGCTCTCAGCCCAAGCTAATCCCTACACGTTTTGTGGTTTTAGGATTTTGTAGTGAAGAAAGTTGTACAGTTAATTCATATATTTTTTTAAAATAAGTTTTTGTTATATTTTATATCGACACTCGAGACTCAACACTCGACGCTCAGCGTCCAGCGCGCGACACTCGGCACTCGACGTTCGACGCTCGACGTTCAACGCTCGACGTTCGACGCTCGACGTTCAACGCTCGACGTTCGACGCTTGACGTTCGACGATCGACGATTGACGCTCGAGGCTCAAAGATATACGCTCAACGTATGCTCTGGCACGGCGCTCTATCTAGCTGCAATCGCCGTCTTCCTGCTCGCCGCTGACATCCAGTTTGAGATCTAATGAACAGGCGTTACTAATTGATCGCTTAAAAACAGCAGAATATTACGCTAATGTAGAATTACAAGTATATTAACCTTACGAATATGTACTAGTAACGAAGGCCTGATTTACAAGGATCAATAGCATTACATAATAAACTTGATTAACTCCCAAAATTTCCTCAAAATAACTAGATCAGTTACATGACTTAGCCCTCCTCAATTTGGGGCGTCTAATGAAACATCCCGAACTAAACTTAATTATGAGGCATTAATTCTAACCTAATTAACCCGTTTAGTCAGTTGAGGGGGCTCTTGGGAGGCTCAAATCAACACATAACGTAAACAGTCAACGTGTTGTATTTATTTACGCCATGGGACATATTTATGTAGAAAAACATTATACCAATTACTTAGGATGCTGGTGTAATGACTGCATAAATTTTAATACAGTTGTAGTCGCTAATTACAATGCGAACTAATTACGCAGAGCTTTCTTCAGAAAAATGATACTATATTTTTATTATTGTAGGCCTAGTGAAACCTCTTTCGAACTAATAATAATAATTTAATCTTAGACAGAAATATCAAAAATTATATTAGAATAAATAAGCTGCATTATTATATAATCAATATTAAAAGTAAACGTATATTTCTTTTTAGCTATCTAATTAAAATTAATATAAATAAAATAAAATGTCAATAATAAAATTATCAAATTTAAAATAACAGATTCAAATAAATTAAAATAATAAACATACCTATTTATATTTTTCTAAATACATACATTATTATACATAGGAAATACCTACGTCCGAAACAAACCTTCGTGCTTCACACAAATCTTTTACCAACCCGGGGAATCAAACCCAGGACCTCAGCGCGTCTGTCGGTTACACTACCGCCTATGCCACCAAGGTAGTCAAATATAACGCGCTTACATAATAATAATACCTAATAATCATTTATTTTTCTAATCAACATAATATCGACTCATAGTGTGTTAAAACACTTTTGAGATTGAATTGCTAGGATATACCAATACAATTTCATATCAGAGACTAACATTCGAGTTTACTTCAGATCGGATTATACCACGCAACGATATTGTTATGACGAATATATTATTATTAATCTGTAGTTTAAATAGTATGGATATTCTGCCCTTGCAGTTATGTAAATGGAACAGATCAAGGAGCAATATTTAGTTTAAATACATTTCAGAGCCGAATATATTATTTCTGTTTATCACGGTAAATGAGATACAGCTTGAACACAGACAGACGGACAGTGCCGTCTCAGTATAGATTTCCGTTTTTACCCTTTAGGTACGCAAAACAACGTGGAATGATACGAATGTTCCTTTAACACATTAAATAAACAGTACAATATACTCCATAGTAAAGATTGTCCACGTTCGTGTTCAGTGGGATTGTGCCACTCGATTGGGCACATTATCAGTCCCTATACGGTTAGGTCTACGTCCGCTTGAAGGGTTTGCGGTCCGCCCGTAATTGTGGCTATGGAGGCATTGAATTCTGTTCAAGGGTTTCGGTTACAATTATTTTGAATGTTTTGCTGCAAGTTGTGGGTTATTCGGTTAAGGCCGGATTCGACCAAAATCGGAGTAAGACTATACTAGAAAATAACTTGTAGGTACTTATTCTAAAAGTAAAGTGAATTTCCAACTTTACCTTCAACTAATAAGCACACCGTAACTATGGTAACCATATTGAAGTAGACTACTTCAGTGCAAGTTATTCTCTAGTATAGTCTTACCCCAATTTTGGTCGCATATTATATTTTTGTTGTAACAATGTTTTAGTTTTTATTTAACGGCTTCATTTCCTACTGTCTTGAATTCCTTGCGTGGTTTATTTATTGCTATAAAAATATATCGTAGCTCCCAAACGGTTTGACTTTTTCGTTTGGGAGCAAATCATATTATTCGTATTCATGTATTTATTATATTAATACAGAACCTTCAATTGGCCAAAATTGTCAACTGGAAGTTATACATTTCTATTTCTATTCACATAGTAGTATGTTTCCATAACAGTCAATGCTTACCTAGCTTTTTATTATTAGTTACTTAATTATTTAGTTTTTTTTCAGCCAGCTTTTTGCAATAAATTATCAAGATGTAGGTGTTTAGAACAAATGTCAAGTCAATGCATAACATTATTATGAGGCTGAGACCGCACTGCGGTTAATGTTAGCGGTTAATGACTTCAATATGACGAAAACAATACAACCATAGACACGGTTTCATTGGTTTTTGACATTTTGAGGTTAGAATTTGACATTTTGAGGTTAGAACCGCAGCCGCCAACCGTATAACGGACTCAGCCAAATCTCTAAAACTCCTATTTGAATGGTTCTTACGTCTGTTATTTCGTTGTAATCTAGGAAGTATCACTGACAACATGTACAATGATAAAAAATCATTATGGCGACTACCAGCCACCATAATTATAAAAAAGAAATGAAAATGGGGATGAAATGGGGTATCGTTAAATAGGTATTTTAAAATCATTTTCAGGTTTCTTTAACCGTTTTTCATTTATAATTACCGTTTTGAATCTATATTGACTTAAACCCTTTTAAAAAATACCCGACTGAAAAGAAATAAAACAAGTCCAATACATATTTTGATAGTCGGGACACATTCATGGGAAGAATTGAGTTGGGCGATACTCTCGATTACATTCGAGTGGTGATTCCAGAATACATGTTTTAACGAACGATGTCATCTTACCTCTAAATTGGTAAACTAAAAGGCAGTTTCTCATGCTCTGAATTGTAATAAACTAATTTCCTCGTATAAAAAAGTAAAACTACTGTATGCCTATTATATAAATTTTAATCCATTTTCCAAAGCCTCAACTTCAGAATAAATTCAATTATAAGATGAACCATTTAAGTAAACGCATCCATCTTCGTTCCATTAGTCCATTAAGGTTACATCACACTGGCGACTCTCCAAATATTGTGACATGACAAGAGCACTTATAGGTAAATACATACTGCTGTAACTGTGATAGGCAGACAATCTGTGTATTATAGTACTCCTTGGAGACCAAAAGATTTCTCTGTTCGTAAAACTAAGTGCAGGTGAAACTGGATTTCAATATCTTATTATCATTGATATCAAATGACACATACTTCTACACATTTTTCTTGACGATTAGTAAATGAAATTACAGTTTGCTTTCTAAACCTCCGAACTTCTGACCAAAACACACAAAATAGTGTCTTCTGCGTACAGTTCCGACCTTTACTCGGTCGTCAGACCACCAAGAGAACATCTTACCATAAGTTTGGCTATTTGTCTTCTCTTCTTTGATAAGGTTAGTACATTGTCTCATTCAAATGCTTACTCTGCGAGCTACGTGGACCACTTTATTTATCTCAAGTTTGGATCCGAGCTGCATGACAACAAAGCAATTTGCAACATACAGCACCGAACATTTGGGGTGCTGGGTAGGACAACCTCCACGTGGTGCATCCTGGTAACGTGGACGACGATGTGGACTTCGCCTGAGGCGCACGTCGTCGCCCACGGCCAATAGTCCACCAAGGAGGGGGGGCCTTTATGGCCGGTTTGGAGTTCTCCACATGCGCTCTGTTATGCAGAGCGTACTTAGTGGAGCACTCCCAGGGCGACGAGAATTTCGCCACTGAGAGATCAGTGGCGAAGTACACGGTTCCATAGGAACCATCGTTCGGCCAAGCCGTAACCCCGTCTGGCAACAGACGGGCACGGTGGCTCTCTGGAGTTGCGAGGAAGAAAATCTCTTTAAAAAATTACCCCGAAACTCACGCTCTGACGCCCGGCTATTTGTTGCATCGCTGGGGGGAACTCAATGCCTAGGGCGTCACTCCCACCTTCCAACCATTCCCATCCTCACATCCTCTCCCAACTTCCCCACTCCCACCCTAAAAAGTCGGCGGACTATAAACGCAAAAACCAACATGACTGAGGCAAATTCTTCGAAAGGAACTACCCAGGAGCGCACCCGGACAGTGTCCGGGGAATCGCTTGGCATGATCCGTCATGTCGACCCCCGCCAGGGTTCATCCCAGGTGGTATATGGGAGGGGTCACCACAGTCCTACAGGCCCAAGGGTGTGCCTAAAAACCACCCCCAGTGACGCGGAGGTCGCGTCAACCCGTGCCGGCTCCGAGATGGAGTCGGCACTTGATATGGGTACCGAGACCGAGGATACCCTCGGTCTCCATGCCGAAGAAGCGGGACGGAAGAGACCTAGGTCAAGCGGACCAGGCAAAGGTCTGTTCCGTCGGCCCGGGTCTGCAGAGGACCTTCCTAGGAAGGTAGTGGCCACCACCGCGGTTAGAGGTCGGAAAGCCGACATCTACAGAGCGAGAGGGAGGGTGGCAGAGCCGCCGGCGATTGTGCCCCCGCAGCCAAGCGGAAGGATCACGGAGGTGCCGGCGGCGAAGGAGATTATGGCGGCTCTTGCCCGCATTTCTGGCGCCGTTAAAGGCGCCAAAAATGTAGCGGGCAAGAAAAAAGTAGTGACGGAAGCCGTCACGGGTGCCACTAAGGCGTTGGAGGAGCTCCTCGAGAGGAGCGTCTCCAACGAGGAGGGGAAGCTCCGGGCTCGGGTTGCGAGCCTGGAGAAGGAGCTTGCCGACTCCCGCAAGCAGCAAGAGCTGATGCGGGAGGAGATCGGCAAGCTAACGCAGCTGGTTCAGGGGGCCGGGGAGGCTTGGGGTGTGAAAACCCCCGCTCCCCGTGCACCTTCTAAGGCGACACCGACGATGGTCCAGCTGCTGGAGACCATCGAACGACGCCTCGGCGTCGTCGAGGACCGGGCATACCGCCCGCCGCTGGCGACACCCGTCGTCACGTCGTACGCGGCGACGGCTGCACCCAGTGGGGCTCCTGGTCCCCGGCAGAAGGTCTCCGCCCCCAAGAAAAAGACGGCACCTGGTGTAGGTGGCAACCTCGCCTCCACCAGCACAGCCAGTGCTCCCGTTGCACCCCTGACTCCCTCAAGAGAGGGGGTTTGGGAGGTGGCGGGAGCAAAGAAGAAGGCGGCTAAGGCCGCCAGAAAGGCGGCAAAGGCCGCCAAAAAGGCGGCAAAAGTCGCTGCAAAAGCGGCAAAGGCCGCCGCGGCGAAGGCGCCAAAGAGGCTCCGCGCTCCTCGCTCCACTGCCGTCGTCATCACGGTGACGGCAAAGGGCAAGGCGAAGGGCGTGAGGTACGCCGAGGTCCTGAGGCAGGCGAAAGCCTCAGTCGACCTCAAGGCCCTCGACATTGAGGGAGGTCTCCGGTGCAAGGTGACGCGCACCGGGGCACGCCTCGTCGAAGTCTCTGGCGCCACCAGCGGCCCCAAAGCTGATGCCCTAGCGGCAAAGCTGAGGGCGTCGCTGGACACGGGCGACGTCCGCGTCACCAGACCCAACAAATGCGCGAGTCTGCGCATTTCGGGTCTGGATGACGCGGCCACGACGGAGGAGATAATCTCAGTCAGAATCTAGTCAGCCCGGTCACAAGGCCCTTGCCTGTGACGCTCCGCCACGCTGTTATAAATGCGTGGCGGAGGGCAAGGAGGCCGACCACCGGGCGGGCAGCAAAGCCTGCGCTGCCTCAAGGCCGAAGCCCCGTCCGTCCGCACGGGGGGGGGGGGGGGTGAGGCTGTGGGTGCAAGTTCGCGGCAGGGTGCGGAAATGGACGTCCATTAATGGACACCCATATCCGCATCCTGCAGGTGAATCTGAACCACTGCACTGGTGCTCAGGACCTTCTGTACCAGAGCATCAGGCAGTGGTCCATTAACATTGTCGTCGTCGCCGAGCCGTACTGGGTTCACCCGGGAAGCCCGGTGGATCTGGACGGCGTGGCGACCATTTTTGGGGGGACCGGCGCGGACGACTCGCGCCTGGCGGTCATCGCTAGAGGCCCGGGTTGTGTCGCGGCGGAATACGAGGGTGTGGCTGTCGTGGCCGTTTACATCTCGCCGAGCCTCGACCAGCATCAGTTTGAGCTATGGCTCCCTGAGCTGGACGTCGTTCTCGCTGCATGCCGGCCTCGCCCTGTCCTGGTCTTGGGAGACTTCAATGCCTGGTCTCAGGCTTGGGGCTCCCGGGAAACCAGAGACAGGGGGAGGATACTGGAGGACTGGTACACTTCACGTGGCCTAGTCATCCTGAACCGGGGGAATGTCGCAACCTGGACGCGGCGGGGGCTCAGCTTTTTTCAAATTCCCCATCAGGGTACCGGCCGATCGTGTTGCTCGACGAGGTGTGCAAGCTCTTTGAGCGCATTATTGCACAACGCCTCGTCGGGCACCTCACACGTGTGGGGCCTGATCTGGCGGATTGCCAGTTTGGCTTCCGTCAGGGACGCTCCACCGTGGACGCGATCATGCGCATTAGAGGCCTGACGGAGGAAGCAGTCTCACAGGGTGAGGTGGTGGTGGCGGTGTCCCTCGACATCGCCAACGCATTCAACACCTTGCCCTGGAGCTGCGTCAGGGAGGCGCTTATCTATCATGGAGTGCCTCCCTACCTCCGTCGAATTGTCGGGGCTTATCTCTCCGAGAGAGCCATAACTTACCCGAGCTGGCTAGGGCCGGGTCGGCGAGATGTGTCGTGCGGTGTTCCACAGGGATCGGTGTTAGGACCGCTCCTGTGGAACATCGGTTACGACTGGGTGCTGCGTGGTCCATTGCTCAGAGGGGTCGGCGTAACGTGTTACGCCGACGACACCCTCGTTACGGCGCGGGGAGCAACGCACCGTGACGCAGCACGTAAGGCCACGGCAGGGGTTGCTCAGGTCGTAGGTCGGATTCGGCGGCTGGGTCTCGAGGTCGCCCTTCTCAAATCCGAGGCTCTGTGCTTCCACGGACCTCGGATGGGGCCACCTGCGGGATCCAGCCTACAGGTAGGGGGCGTCAGCATCGGCATCGAGCCCTCGATGAAGTATCTGGGGCTCGTACTCGATGGCCGGTGGAACTTCGGACATCACTTCCGAAGTTTGGTCCCAAAACTGAGGGGAGCATCGGCCGCACTCGCGCGGCTGATGCCCAACATCAGGGGACCCAACGCTCCCTACAGGAGACTGTACCTGGGGATCGTGCGAAGCATGGCCCTATACGGGGCTCCCGTATGGGCGGAGACCCTGACGGCCATCAATGTGGCTAGACTGCTGAGCCCGCAGAGAGTGATGGCCGTCAGGGTGATAAGAGGATACCGCACGATCTCCGGTGAGGCGGCATGTCTCCTAGCCGGGACCCCTCCATGGGACCTGGAAGCGAGAGCCCTTGCGTCACTGTTCAGATGGCGCAAGGAGGCGCTGGGGCGGGGCCCGTTTATTGAGAAATCGAGGCCCAGCGGTCCCTACTCCACCAGGAAACCGTGTAGACATGGAGGGTGCGACTTGAGCAACCAAAGGGGGGATTCGCCACAATCGCGGCCGTCAGACCGGTCATGGACGAGTGGCTGGAGAGGAGACACGGTGCTCTCTCCTGCCGGTTGACACAGATGCTTGCCGGGCACGGTAGCTTCGGTAGGTATCTGTGGCGGAAACACCGGGAAACCAGGGCCGAGTGTCAGCACTGCGAGGACCGCAGCGATGACACGGCGCTCCACACACTGGTGGAGTGCACGGCGTGGGCGCAACAGCGCCAGGTCCTCGTAGTGGGTCTGGACGTGGACACTCTCTCGCTCGAGACCATGGTGCGAGCCATGCTCTCCAGCGGGAGTAAGTGGGACTGCGCCGCCTCCTTCTGCGAGCAGGTCATGCTCGTGAAGGAGGCGGCGGGACGGGTACGGGAGAGGACTCTCCCACCCGAGTTCCGCAGTCGCGGCCTGGGCGCCGCCGACGTGTCTTCGCCGCGGACTATCGGCCACCATGACCGGGGGCCTGAGGACGGTGACAGGGCGGCTCACCGTCCTTACAGAAGCAGGCCCTTGACGGCAGCGTGACGTGAGTGAGACAATTCACGCACGCCCCTCCTTAGAAGCGGGATCACACCCGAAACCCCCCAAAGACGCGGGATAGCACCCGAACCACCCCCTGGGCGAGGCCGCAGTAGCGGCCGTGGGTCTGTTGGGAGTCCTGGGACATCCTTCCGAGGGTTTACCCGGGGCTCCCAACCATAGACTGTTGGGCGTGACGTGAGGTTTTTTAGTCGGTAGGAGTCCGGCATAACATCCATGAGGATTTTCCCTCACGTTAAACAAAAAAAAAAAACCACCGAACATTTTCAACTCATCAACTTTCTTTGAGCATGCATTACACTATCATTCGATTCTTATCTACATCTACAGTTTCTACGTCTACTACTAATCTATACTTCTATACTAATATTATAAAGAAGTAAAGTTTGTGTGTTTGTATATTTGTTAAATTGTAAGGGGTAATGTCAGGATCTACTGAACCGATTTTAAAAATTCTTTCACCACGCCAGCTACGTTATTGTGGAGTGTCATAAGCTTTATAGCATCACGCTACAACGAATAGGAGCGGAGCAGTAATAGTAAATGTTTCAAAAACGTGGGAAAAGTTATTCCTTTTGAGAGTTTCGTTGCGTGTGCTGCGTAAATATTTATAGTTATGTAAAAAATATGGTACTACTAAATTGTTTCTCTTAAAAAAGTTCTAAAAAATTGCGCGATAGAATGTGTCTATGTTTGGGTTGGTGCACAATAACCATTTTAATGACAATCAATTTTTTTCTACAATAATGCCACGGGATACCTCCTTCATAAACGAAATTGTTCTTAAAAATAATGCGACGGGAATACACGCGACGAGAAACCTTTCTCTCTCTTTCTCTCTCTCTCGTAGTATTGAATATTAACGATTATAAAGAAGTAAAGTTTGTGTAATTGTATATTTGTTAAATTGTAAGGGGTAATCTCAGGATCTACTGAACCGATTTTAAAAAATCTCTCACCAATAGAAAGCTACGTTATTGTGGAGTGTCATAGGCTATATAGCATCACGCTACAACGAATAGGAGCGGAGCAGTAATAGTAAATGTTTCAAAAACGGGGGAAAAGTTATTCCTTTTGAGAGCTTCGTTGCGTGAGCTGCGTAAATATTTATAGTTATGTAAAAAATATGGTACCTACTACAAAATTGTTTCTCTTAAAAAAGTTCTAAAAAAATTGCGCGATAGCATGTGTCTATGTTTGGGTTGGTGCACATTAACCATTTTAATGGCAATCAATTTTTTTCTACAATAATGCCACGGGATACCTCCTTCATAAACGAAATTGTTCAAATAATACGACGGGAATACACGCGACGTGAAACCTTTCTCTCTCTCTCTCTCACGTAGTATTGAATATTAACGACGAGACGCTACGGGAGTAAACGCAACGCGACGGTAGTAAAGGCGACGGGAACAGGTAATACTCTCTCTTATGTGGCGCAAACGAAATTGCGCGGGTCAGCTAGTAATTATTATAAAGGAATAATTTGTTGATATTTTTATTTTTGTATGGTTGTAATGAATGAACTCAAAAACGACTATGCCGATTTCAAAAATTCTTTTACCATTAGAATGTTACATTCACTCGGAGTAACATAGGCTATATTTCATTCCGTATTCCCACAGGATTGGGAACTACGTGGGTGAAACCGCGTGACGTTTGCTAGTAACTAATATAAGTACCTGAAATCTAGGACACCCCGTTGTTTTGTATCAAAAATATTCTGTAAAAATATTTCATTCAACTGTCACAGTGTCGACTGGGATGATATTCGGATCTGAAACTAACTATCCAATTTGAGTGCTTTTTAAAAATGTGTGTTTTGTTCCAAGTTGAGAGATAGGATAGTTTTTATGGTAGTGGGAACATATGGAGTATTGCCAGCGTATAGTTTTAATTGTTTTGTATAGATTAGGTATCCGACGTTTATGCATAAAAACGATCATCAAGTAGTAGAAGCGATATGCATTTATACACTATCTCTGACCACCCAAAAATCTAGACTGACTACTTGTAAGTACAAATGGCACTTCTTTGTTTTACATGCGGAAATCGTTCATGGGTGCTAAAACCTAACTAAAACCACACTAGACATTTACACTATGCCTTACTACTGCCTACGGAAGCCCTGGGTAAGTCCTCAGAACGATATCTCAGGGAAGTTACAAAACCATGACAATGCTCTTAAGGATTGTTACTTTTGAAATCAAATCTTTACCTTAAATAATTTTACAACAAAGCAATGAATTCTACAAATATAAATCACAGGTGGTACTTAGTTCAGTATTGAGATAAATGGTCATAGATGCCGAATCTCGAACAAAACTTTAAGATCCCATCACGTAGACTTATAAGGTATTCAGACTAATGTACAATGTCTACAGTCCCTTGGCAAAAGTGAAGAAGGTTTTATTCAATTATTGGACCATTTTCTGTAGACAAAAATTACAACTCTTATAAGCGAACTACTTATTATTATTACTTGTTTAAGCGAAAGCAGTGCAATATGAAACCAATGAAGCATAAGTATATATTTCATCGCCCGTGGCCCCGCGGACTCAGTATTCTGTAAACGATCACTGCAGTAAGCAACTTTCACTATGGCCTGTCCTTGGATGGGTGACTATCCATGTGACGACTTTGACACATTGAGCGTTTCCGTGCTCTGGAAGGCACGTTTAGCCGTTGGTCCAAGTTGCCAGTAAAATGGCAGTAGTTAAGCCAAGTTCAAGGCCTTTTAGTCGGCTTGAAAAGTTTTAACAACGGGCAGTCACAACCTGTCCATCTCAATACGGCTCACCGCCTATTACGTGGGACAAATTATAAAAAGTTGAAATGTGGGCATATAATATGCCGCTGCCTACCCCTTCGGGGTTAAAGGCGTGACCATATGTATATGCATGTACACATATTATAAAGAGAAAAGATTTCCATTCTCCGTTAGAAAGCCCAGTTATTCTGAAATAAGACAGGGTGCGTAACTGTTTTTCCATTTTTTACATAATGTAAATCCTCATAGATTCTATTCCGGACTCCTTCCCTCTAAAATATGACGATAACACAATATATAGATAATACAATTGCATACGTCCTTGAGTCCCGGACAAGTCCTCGGAAGGTTGTGCCGGTCAGCAGTATTATTTTTTATTTTCTTGTGGAGAAATCTTCTCGTTTCCTTGCAGAATCGGACTGTCTGATCCACTTTCAGATGTTCCAGATCCTCTAGATTTAACCTGTCCGTGCCCATAGTCTCCCATCTGCTTAGTACGTACATGGGGCACTCAGCCAATAAGTGGAGGCTGGTCTCTTCCTCTTCCAAGCAATCTGGGCATATGGGGTCGTCCTTCACTACTATCACTCTCAGGTGCCTGTTCAGGTGCTCGGCAGTAGGCTATGTACATAAATATTAATTTGACCGCCCAAGGGAGCTGAGCACTCATGATAAATGTCAACAAATCCGTCAGATCTATTTACACTATTGTAAAGACAATCATTTATACGTTCAATGGGTGCTTATAAGGTTCATAGTATATCGTAGGCGAAGCTGTAGAGCATAACTAGTACTAAGTGAAGGCGAGCGAAAGTATTATATGAAATCAATGAAGTATATGTAACAGTATCTCATATGACATAATATTACGAAGACATTCAGAATTCAATTAGACCCCGAGCCAATCAACTCAATCATCTGACAGTAGGGGAGTAAGCTGGAGATCTCAGACACACTGACAAATCGTAGCTAATCAATTTTAATAGTAATCTTTGTGGGTGTAGAAATAATAAAATCTTTGAGCCGTTAACCTGAGTCACTGTTAGCTTTTCGACTGTGAATTTGGGTGTCTTTGAATATTTCAATGACTTCTCATCAGTTCTGCAATTTCTTATTCAGCGAATTGAATAAAACGTATATTGTTATTTTATTCTGGTATTGAAGCAACGGCTAATGCTTTCACAAGCTTTCATGCTATATAGTTGCAAGTAGGTTAACTTCCTTGCAAGTGATCCACCTACTGAACAACTAATAAATGGCCAGTTTATAGCCCCCTGACCGCATAGTCCGACTGCTTCGTCCGACTGATCGGACGACGCGGACTATTTTTTCCGTTTCGTCCGACTGATCGGACGACGCGGACTATTTTTTCCGTTTCGTCCGACTGATCGGACGACGCGGACTATTTTTTCCGTTTCGTCCGACTGATCGGACGACGCGGACTATTTTTTCCGTTTCGTCCGACTGATCGGAGGACGCGGTCTATTTTTTTTCCAGTTTGTTCGTTTGACTTTTATTTAAAACGTTTGTAGTGAAAACTAAAAACTATATTATTTTTTGATAGCTGATTATGAGCTACCTCGGCTTAGTATGATAGAATAAAAATAATTAATTGTAAGACAGTAAATCAGACTAAAATATTTAATGTGTGTATGTACAGAAAAATAGTTTCTACTGATTACACAACTCTCATGAATCCGTTCAAAGCCAGGATTGTCGCAGTTGCTTATCTCTCCACTCAAGTGTAAGGTATCTGACAGAATTGGGTCACAGTACCGACGATATCTTCGCCAGAACGACTGCAATATTGCAATTTGTTTATGACATATATTACGACAGCCATTGCATTATGGAAACGTGAAAGTGATAAGTTATTTGATGTCTTGGACTGAAGCTTGTGGTTCCAAGTGGATTTGAAAGTAGTCATAAATAAATAAATATTTGTGGACATTTACACACAACATCATCTAGCCCAATTAAGCTAATATAAGCTTGTGCTATGGGATCTAGACGGCTGATAGACATACGTATATATTTCTAAATCCATAAATTCCGAAACAAACTGCTGTGGTTCACATAAATATTTCAACCGACCGGACCCTGAAATCGAACCCGAGGCCTCAACGCGGCAGGCGGTTACACTACCGAATGCGCCACCGAGGCAGTTAAAAGTAGTATAGACAAGAAGATAATGAAATTGATAGCAAAAATGAATAAAATAATTTCATGTTAATTAGACAATATTTGAATATCTAGCACTAGCTGTTTCCCGCGGCTTCGACCGCGTAGAAGGCGTTATCGCGTCTGAGTCGTTATATCGTAAAATGATAACCCTTCTTTTGCAAAGTCGGTTGAAAAGTAGCCTATGTCCTTCCTAGGGCCTCGGCCTTCTATACCAAATTTCATCTCTATCGCTTCTGCCGTTTAGGCGTGAAAGCGTAACCGACAGACAGAGTTACTTTCGCATTTATAATATTTGTAGGGAAATTACAGTATTTTAGTTTGTATAATGTGTTGGCCACCCTAAACCTACATAAATGGGTCGCAATTCCCAGACGCCGTGCGTCGGGGTGTTCCCTCCGTGCCGTGCCATGGGCCCGGGGCGCCCGCTCGATGAATCCATGGAATGCTAAGAATAAGTTCTCTTGGTTTGAAAGTTCCATGTTAATACCACACAACATTTTGTTCCTGCAAAAAAAAACGGATGAAATAACAAAAATTCACGAGAGTAAAACTACGGGCGTCCTCTATATAATAAAATTCGCGCTGCATATAACATTTAGCACCCTTCTGTTGAAAAAATATAATTGCTGACACATTGTCCGTTTATTTCCCGGCACATTTCCATTTCAGTGAGCAACGGAAAAATATTCAGACAAAATAATATCAATGGGGTTTATGCAGCATGTTTTGTTTCATTTTAAAATATTTAGAAGTGCCCGTGGTCCGCAGTCTCCTTGGAATACTCTAATCAAAATTAGATATACTCTAAGGGAGACTCAGAGTTCTCTAAACGATCACTGCAGTAAACAACTTTCACAGTGGCCGGTCCTTGGATAGGTGGCATTTATTTGCGAGCGTTTCTGTGCTTCGGAAGGCACGTCAAGCCGTTGGCTCCGGTTGGGCGGCTAGATAGTCGCAACCTCCGCCTGTGCATTCACCACCTAGTGACCACACTAACAAAAAAAGGTGAAATGTCGGCATAAAGTACATCTCTGCCTACACTTTCTGGGATAAAGACGTGACCACATGTATGTTAAATTATTCAGGCCGCGCTTATTGTAGTAGGTACTAAAACTGTAAAAAATATCTCCTTGAAGGTTTCGATTTCTTATCTCGGTTTGTTCCAACGCTAATAAAAGCATTACAGCCTTACCGCTAAAAGCTTTAGATCGTACTAGAAGAAAATGAAACTATGAATGTACAAATGTACCTACACTTCTTGCTCCCGATACTAACAAAGTGTAATAAATTTTAACTCTATCTGGTTACGATTTGGATGTTATTGGTATTGAGTGTAAGCAAAGGGCTCGATTTCTTTATATTGCTTGATATTATTATTGTGACAATATTTTTGTAAGAAAATATTGCTCAGATATATACACACTGAACAATGTGATATATATGTCTACTATAAACAGTTATTGATTGAGTAGTGTGATAGGTATATGTTTTGAGGAATGCCTGTGTCTTCTGTGAACAGTCGCAAACGAAGTCGCGGGTACTAACACAAAAAATGATCGATGAAGATTCTTACCAACTCGTAAGGTAGGTATATGTAGGTTCGCAGTCCACAGATGGATGAGCATGGCATAGCATCCACGTAGATTTAGACAAGTCATGTAAAAACCTCCACTTCTGGGCAAATAAGCAGTAAACTGTCTATTTTGGACCAGCAGCGATTGGGTTTACACGCTTGTCGCTGCGCCGGTCAGAAGGGTTGGTACAGGTTTTAATTAGAAGTGCTCCTTCTCTACGACATGACATCGTTAGACAGTCAGCTTGTACACCTATTTGAGAATGACGAGGCGCCGAAGATCCCATAATATGCGTCCGTCAGTCAACTGGTACACCTCTTGTAGGTGAGGATGATTAGGCGCCGAAGTTCTCATTCTGTGAAACTAGTATTATTGAGGAAACAATATAGTTTATGAAACTTAATCAAAATTAGAACTTGAATATAATTTGACAAGAATAGCAGCGATAACGAATTTGCACAGTTGTGAATAGTGAGGCGATATGTGTGCTCCAAGCCATAAGCACTAGATATTGTGGTACCTACCTACTACCAACCTATAACTATTATCTCTTAAATACAGTGATTTTTATTTTATCGTCATAATGATCATTGATCTTTCGAGAACTCAAGGATCAAGCAAGAAAATAGCGGCCAATTTACTTATATGTTTCCATACATAAAAAAAAAACATTACTTCAGAGTACTTATATTGTGTAAAAGCACCAACTAGACACAACTTAGATATATTTATTTTACTGTTCTTTTAAGTTACATAAAATCATAAAAACAGTTAAAGTTCATAGTTCTTGAATATTCGTAAACCTAGTTTTAAACGTTATCTATTTTTCAAGGTAACCCAATAGTATATATAAATCTAGTCAGTCTATTAAATTCAGACAGTGGAATATTCTCCCTGCAGTATAATATATGGTTCTTCAGAACGAATCTTTAGTTTTACAAATTACCTTATAACTACTCCGATAACCACCATTAAGCAGGTGGGGCCATACGCTTGTGTGATATCACAGTGAACAGGAAACGCACATGGTACAAATTAAACATACGTAGATGGTTTATCAAAAAGTGTTGCGGTTGTGATGCGTTCATCTCAGTCATCATTATGTAGATATTTGATTCGACTTTGCATTACAGAAAACCTTTTTCTTTCCTCAACTCAGCACTAAGAACTCGCTATGCTCATAACCTGTACTAAGCACCGTCATCCAGCTACTGCCGACTATTTAGCAAGTCGACGAGAGTTTGTTACTCAATTAGGCGCCGCCGGTTAATCAGCGCGTCACGTCCGCCAAACAGAATGTATTCATAGTGAATATTTCGTCTGCACACCGTCTGTGAAGACACAGACGGTGCACAAGTAAATGCAAATTATCTTGTATAAGGAAGACCTTATAAAAGATAATTTGCATTTACTTGTGCCAAAACTAGGAGTAATTACTACAACTATTTTGATAGAGATCTACATTGGACTGATGTAAATAAATCATTAGTACAAGGCTTTCTGGAAGTTCTGTATAAGCTTTACACGAAACATCTTGAATTAACTTCCCAAATAGTTGATGTAAGTACCGTCAGCTTAATCTGAAATTATGTTTGTTTGTATTTTAAAGAATACTACAAACTAGAAGTAGTTTAAAAATCCAAAGTTAAATAATAGATCAAGAGTGAATTAAGCACCTCCTTTAGAAGTTAATTGTTTGTAACAATCAATGATTACTACGAAAGAATTGTTAATGGGTAATGATATCAAGTTTGCTTTTTATTCTCGTTATCAAACTTACCTTAGCTTAGAAACTTTCATTGCTGACCCTAGTACGCCTTTACCTGAAAGGTGGCAATTCTGCAATTTTCCATAGCTTTCTCAATAATTATAGAATTTAGGTATAATCTCACCCTCTTCTTGTCGATCGGTGACACACTCAGCATGCCATGGACCTATTTAATCCCACTGTTCCTCTCACATCTCACAAAGACGACGAATTCTGTGTCCCTAATTAATATGTAAACTTTTTAACTTACTTACTCTTATCATAGTAGAAAGCCGAATACTCCGTTCTTAGAATAAGACGTAATAATTATTGTTCCACTTCTTGTTTCCTCTATATCAACCACGTACCGCTCCCATTGTATATTTCTTCAAAATGCTCTAGTACCTACTTATACAGCATCATCTCAGCAGCATCATCATCTGAAGGTAATGTTGACCTTGGAAAGAGAAATAACCATATAAACAATGTTCCACTAGAGCAATGTAATTTGTAGTAGAGATAGAGAGTTCTAGGTTCTAGAGTGGAGACCTCGTCTTGGCAAATGTAGGGTAGTACGTCCACCCGCCAGATGACCGTCTACCTGGGAAAGGTCACACGCAGGAGGGCCCTGGATGCGGAAGGCGTACGACCGTGTGTTGTGGCATGATTTGGGAAAGGCCTACCTCCAGCAGTGAACTGACATAGGCTGATTGATTGACTGATTTGAGTGATCAGAGTAGTTCTTTCACGATGTTTAATTTCACGATGTTTTAGCAACGTTATAATATAAAAACTCTTTTGTATTACAACGTTGCGAAAAACGACTGTACATCAAAGCCTATCATGATTTCATCACGTTAAAGCCTTGTAAAACGCCACGGAGGCAGTGAAAATAAACATCAAATTTTTACCTAAAAATACAACATAATACCACATTAATCCCCGTGGTGAAAATAATTACAAAAGCCCTAGTAAATTTCAGTTAATCCCTGAAAAACATAACACGGAATTCATTGTTGAATAATTGAATCTGAAATTGGGTGTCGTCATGAATGCTTGTGTAATCCACCCGGTTAGTACATATTTGGATAATCTCAGCTGTTTGTTTGTAACAATTACATTCTGGTATAATATGTCGGCAATATGGGTTTACAATAAGAAAGATTTTTAATTGTGAAATACCCATTCAATTTTCACAATTATTTGTCTATTATCTTTTTATCAATTGTTATAAAATGAATTCGCTTTTTATGTATGTTCGATTAGATCTTTTAAACTACTCAATGAATTGTAATTACAGTACAGAAAACCGAGCAGTAACATAAATGAAGTTGCGTGGGTCAGCTAGTGATTAATTATTAAAACAATATTATAAAATTTCATTTGAACAAAATTAAACCGTTAATGGAAATACTGATAAAACATAGAGAAGAATAACACCAAGACTATCATAAAACATAACTTAATTTAAACGTGCACTGATGCTAATGTAGTATCACTTTCTTTCTCAAATATCCTAAGTATTTTCTCAGTCCATCATTTCATTACCGATACGAGCTTCTTATGTAAATTAGATCGCCATTGATTTCCGATTGAAAATATTTGAAGAAGGTTGGTACCTTCTCTCAATGGGTATTTTGTCATTCGGATTGGAAAGATTGCATTTTGTGGGTGTATAATATTTCTGTACTGACTATGAAATTTTTGGTTCAAATTGCAGTAAGTATGGTTATAGATTTCCTCTTGTTTGAAGTTCCCGGTTACAGAGATGCTTGTATTGACACTTTTAAGAATGCGATCTGGCGATGGCCATATAGCCAGATATTGTTCCAAAGGTTCGGGTAGTCTTTTTAAAACTTCGTATTAGTAAAGACAACTCCCTTGAAAGGAAAACCACGCACAGTATACCTAGACAAGAAGGTATAATGAAATCATTATTAGCAAAGCTTGTGTTTAGGTAGTCCTGGTTCTAAAGGCTCTTTACAACAATGAGCTGTGTGTCGTGTCCATGTCGTGTACTCGTGTCTCCCGAGGCAACTACATGTCATCTACGCTTCAGTCTCAATGTTGGACACGAGTGGTAACACGGTGGACAGGGTTGGAATGTTAGCGAGAAGCGGGTGCGATGGATTTCTGAATTTTTCTGTATATTTTGACATACGCATCATCTTTTTTTACTGAAGGGGTAGGCCAAGGCAGATAAATAGTATACGCCCACATTTCACCTTTTACTTTTTGATTCACGTAATTTGACAGGCGCAGGTTGTGACGACCCACTGTTGAAATTATTTAAGCCGCTTATAAGGTCTTCAATTTGGCTAAAGAATTGCCATGCCTCTCGAAGCTTGTAAATAAATGTTACAAGGTGGTCACGTGAAAGCTGCTAACTGTAGTAATCGTTTACAGAACACTGAGTCTGCGGGGTCATGACCACTTCGCATTTCAAAGCTGATTAATTTTATAGTAATCCAGTATCTTCATATATGTCATTATGAGTCTTATTTTCAATTTTCTACTCTACTCTATGTCAATTTCTTTTCGAGTCTAGGTACTCGCTGAATAAAGTGTCAACAATACTTTTATCGTTTCGAACTCTCTTTTCAATTTTCTACTCTACTCTATGTCAATTTCTTTTCGAGTCTAGTTAGTTAGTTAGTTAGGTATGCTTTATTGTAACACCAAAACACATATACATTTTATACACATTGACAATCTTAAATACAGGTTTTACAATTGGCGGCCTTATCGCACAAGGCGATTTTTTCAAGGCAACCTTTGGATGGAGACTTTTATACGAACTAAATTTGGGGCAGAATGGTATTACTTTGAAACATTGTCTGAATATTAAATTAAATTATAATATTTACATAAACGTATACATAATGTACACATAAGAAACAATGAAGGAGTATGGAATACATACATAACCATAAATATACATGCGTACACACACATACATAAGAACTCATATATACATACATAAATACATACATATAAAATTACATATAAATATAATTTTAAAATATTTACAGAAACTATTCAGTAGTCGGAAAGCACTAAGTATAGCCAATGTCTTTTAAGTAATGATCGTTTACTTGTCTCTTAAATGAAGCTAAAACTAGAGTCTAGGTACTCGCTGAATAAAGTGTCAACAATACTTTTATCGTTTCGAACTTTCGTTTGCGAGTATTTGATCATTGTATAGCAGATTTGTCAATAGGTATTGATACAAAATTTTGGGCTACCTGACAGAATTTCTACGTTTTTTTTTTTACGTGTGGAAATGCTACCCTTGTAGCATTTCCACACGTAAAAAAAAAGCGTAGAGAAAGAGAAAGAAAGCGTAGGAGCGTATAGCAAAGTTGAAATTTCTTAGCGTACAAATTCAATCAACTACAACTGTCTACGGCCGGGAGTCCCGGGTAAACCCTCGGAAGGATGTCCCAGGGCTCTCGGCAGAGAATTTGTACGCTAAGAAATTTCAACGTAGCCATAGCTCCTAAGTTGGGCCGTGGTCCTAGTATATTGGCCATATTAGTTGTTGCCCGCAAGAGTAGTGTGGTAATTAATTAATGAAATTGGATCTTACTATGTTATCAAATGTTCGGGCAGGTAATTATTGGAACCTTATGGTATTTCCTTTGAGGTCTTAATTTTAGGTAGGTACCTGAATGTAGCTGTGATCAAAAAGTACCCATTCATAAATAGTGATATTTTATACGTACACACTTATATATTTTTAACCGACTTCAAAAAAAGGAGGAGGTTCTCAATTCGTACGCTATGTTTTTTTTTTGTATGTATGTTACGCGATAGCGGCGCCAATTATGGATGGATTTTGATTTTTTTTTGTTTGAAAGAGGCTACTTCTGAGGTGGTCCCATACCCAGGGTATCAGGATCTGATGCTGGGATCCAGGAGAAATCGAGGGCATCCACCGAAAATTGTAGGGACAACTAGTGCGTTTGTTAACTTTTTGATTAAGTGCTTTAATGTACTACATTTTAATTAAGGTCTGGAGTCGATCTGATGATGGAACCGAAAGACAGTCGAGGGAATTCCTTAACGATTTACAACAGTTACCTTGTGTTTCGGCTTGATTGATTTGTGTTGATGAGAACTTTACACCTAGATAGATATACTTTTCGGTCCACCCGTCACTTAAAATAATAAAATAAAAAAAATTAAATAAAAAATAGAGCCAACTTCATACAAATCCTTAAAAATAAAATTTACTTGGCACAAAGTAATATGTATTTTGATTTATCAGATTTTATTCAATATAATATTGAAGTTGGTGCCATTAATAATACCTACCTAAACCTATGGGTTTACTTGGCGACGTTTACTTTGTATGAAGTCGGTTCTATTTTTTATTTAATTTTTTTCATGAACTCCATGTGTTAATTTATTTCTATCATAATCTCTTACACATTTTTACTTATTCTATTTCTACTTTCTCCCAAGTCCCATTCTTCTCCTCTCACTTGACCGCGGGTAAAGCCATACTAATAAAGAGAAAAGATTTGATGGTTTGTTTGCATCGAATAGGCTCCGAAACTAAAGAACCGATTTGAAAAAATTCTTATTCTGTTGGGAAGCCGCTCCATCCGTGGGTAACGTAGATTGTATTATTCCCATGGGAACGGAGGCTACGCGGGTGAAACCTGACGTCCGCTGGTAATTATTGTAGATGTATAAATTAATTTTAAATATAGTACATTAATTGTGCTTCATGTCTTCTGCTATTACATTAAAATTACTTTCCTAGAGTATAAACTCTAATTCTAAAGTAGCTATTCTCCTTTATAGTACTTACAAAACATAAAAAAATATAAACAAACATTGTGCGGATCACTCAGTAATGGCATTCGCCAACGCTACGACTACACTGTTCCCGAGACGCGAGCTGAACGGGCCCATTAATGATTTCGCCCAGTAAACTGCATACTTAGTCTTGTTTTCCTGCCATCGCACCACAGCTTACTGTTTGTAAGTTCAGCGGATTAAGCTCGCGGCACAATGTATGTTAGCTCTACAGGCAGGCAGATGCAGGAAACATTGTGGAACATAACGCTCGGTTTTTGCACGTGCGATAACGTGGTAGAAGTAAATACTACCCATAAATTAGCGTGGAAGCGTGCCAGGTTCGATGTTATCTAGTGCAATTTGTTCTTAAGACAATGGAAATTCAGGTGCATTAAATATTATACTTGCTTATGCGAGCGACATACTAAGAACACCAGGCCTGCTGTGTCCCCTTACAGTTAAAAGTTTCCAATTCTTCCTAAATGAAAGCGTACGTCTCATCTTGACTATCGTTATGCCAAATTTAATCTTGTCTAATCCCAAAGTCTATGATATATTATGTACCATGTGTCTGCCATACAGTGTATTTCTAGAACCGGTCTCGCGCATGGAGAGTTGCGTACCGAAAAGTGGCAAAAAATCACGTTTGTTGTATGAGAGTTCCTATTTTATATTATTATTTTTTTATTTTAGTTTTATTTTTATAGCTTTTAGTCTTCCTGAGATACAGTTTGTAAACAGACAGACAGCGCAGTCTCTCATCTGAACTGAAACCTACAATATAGTACTACTATTTTCTTTCTCATTCCCAAATCCAAACAAAAATAACCGAAATTATACAAACGCACAGAAGATTCGAGGGCCATCGTAAGGTTCTTATTTAAAAGCAACACAGTACTTAGAAGTCATTTCAAACAAATCTCAATGGTGAAACATTTCTTACGGTACTTCCGAGTTAACTTTGTCTCTGAATGCCTCGTGGTTAAAAGTAAATTGTTTCAGAGAAATCGTCAGTTAATTCAACCGACCGACGACTGTAACGAGCGGACAGACGGAATCTTATTAACTTGTAATTAGTGTCCTCTTTGACAAGCTGGGTGGTAGTTGAGTAAGAAGTTATAGATTTATTCTTTTGCAAATTCAAATAAAATTAAAACTATTAAGTGGACTGGACGGCACGGAATGAAAAATGTGGTGATTATGATGAAGCAAGGATAGGATACTGAAGCGGTAGCGATGCTTAGAAAAGAAAAGAAAAGAAATTAACCATTGATACTTTTGTGTATGCTTGAAATGTGGGTTGAACTCCCTGTCTCAATTTTCGCAGAGATCAATGGAGTTCTTCAAGAGGGGTTTCACGAGTGTAGCAGCGCCGCGAGTGTAGCACCTTTGATGTTGCAAACAATCACTTTCTATCATGTGCTTGTCTGCGATCTTAAAAGTATAAAAAGAAAAGATGACACATACTTATATCATTCAACCTCAATACAAACATTTAATACCTAACTGTGCATATTATACCTACAAAATTAAATCTCAAAATAGTCTCTAAACAACAAAATGACCGGTCCGCAATTCTATATTTTTTTAAACAAGGCCATTTGTTTAAATAAGGGAAATACATTAAAACGAAAACATAGACACACGTAATGAAGTTCGTTAAACAGACGTTGTTCCCAAACTAGAAATGGACCCGAGAATGGGTAAATGTGTCCCCGTCCTAACATTAGGGGCTCAAACGTGACCCCGGGGTCAAGAAGGGTTTCACGCGTTATCATCCCATTTTGCTGGTTGGCTCTGTGATGGGCGAATATCTCTCTGTGGACGTTTTTGGGTATTTTACAGATTGAACAAAAAATACGGACTCTCGCGGAGAAAAAAATACGACAAAATTTTAGGGTGTTATTGACAAATGTTGTGATTTGAGCTGCAAACGAGAGAGTGGATAAATAAATGAACCAAGTATGATTAAATATTAAATTGTCAAATCAGGCGTTACATGTTGTATGAAACAGAATTATTAAGAATTTTAGATACTCCTACTTTATTCACTTTAGATACTCCTACTATCTATAATGATACCTTTCTTGGCGAGTACTAGGTATTTTAGTCAGTTTTAGATGAGAATTCTCAAATGATTACGCTTGATAATTGTGCGTTAGAATTGACGAACATGTATAGGGAGAAAAATAGGAGAAAAGAATAGCTACAAAATAAAATTCACCCACGTTAATAGTAATACATAATAATATAACTAACTACATACCTATTTTATTTTACAAAACAAGAACAGTTATGCAAATCTGAATTGGGTTGAAAAAGGAAGTAATATAGTCACGGTTTGGTCGACCCGCTACTTCTGATAACAAGTTAGACTATGTTAAATCTATTTAATTCAAGTTTCACCCCGATAAAGCTGCATTATTTTATTCTCAAGTTCAAGTAGTCTTCTTTCTCTAATTATCAGATCTGAAGTACAGTGTGCAAAATTAATTAATCTTTTCACACTTCCTTTACAGTCTACGACTACGTTCTACCATCGCTACGCTCGCCACAGACAAGGTGTTCATCCTCACACCTTGCATCCGGTGCGCTCGAGCACGATAGGGTCTGATTGGCGGGGTTACTTCCGTGAATGTCTCTTCAAAAGGGGTATTAAAAGGATCTTACAGGTTGGCAGCGTCCTCAGGTGTTGCAAACGTTCATAGCCTATGAACGATAGTGACAACAGTCCATCAGGTGGGGCCGAAGTTTGATTGCCATCTTACTAGTATCAAAAAGAGTAACGATAACACGAAATAAGCAAATTTGATTGTAATTATTCAACATTTTTAGGCAATTGGTTTCTCGTGGAAAAGATATTGAAGTCGAATTTGCAGTGGTTTCATTGACTGTTGTATTAACATTGTATCTTGACTTAATTTATTTGTTTACTATATTGGGTGGGTGCTTTATTCTAGTACCTAACACTTAGACCAAATTTTAAATTCAAATTAGGTAGGTATTCGTACCCTCAAACGTGACGAATATTTACTTCGCTTAAGTTATTGTACCAACAAAGTAACATGAAAAGAAAATTTGTTTACGCTGTGAGAAGTAATCTCAGCCTACATAAAATACACAGATAATCACGGCTTTATCCCCGAAGGTTTAGGTGGTTTAGGCACCACGCGACCACTTTGTGAACTTTATTTGCGAGCGTTACTTTGCTTCGGAAGCACGTATATGTATATTTTAAAATACTGATAATATGCAAAAAGAAATTCAGGTCATATGCGTCCCTGGTCTTATGCGTATTTATTAAATAATGGTCTTTTGCGTAAATAAATTCGGGTCATATGCGTATCTGGTCGTTTGCTGATGAAAATATGGTCATTTGCGTTTCTGGTCATATGCGTCGAAAGGGCGCCTTTGGTTCCGATTTTATAAATAATATTCACGGACATTTCACACAACGCTATCTGATCCCAAAGTAAGCTAGGAATAACTTGCTTGTGTTATGTGTAATTCAGGAATAAAGGCTAATGAACTACTTAAATGAATATATGTGTTACATTAATAATCCTGTAAACTGCAGTATTTTCTCAAAAGAATTTTGAAAAACCATCAAAAATGTTATTAACTTTTAATAAATGCTTTATGACTGCTACTATAAATGAATAATACAATCTAAAATCGAACCAATTTTTACAACAATACCCATTGTTATATCTCTAAGATTAATTACATTACCGATCAGTTCATGAATGAAAAGTGTACGGATGGCATTAAGAGATTGACTTGAAAAAATGCTTGGATTTTTTCTTTAAAAAATCTTATTTACTTCAAGTGTACTCCAATAAATTTACAAGTCAGAAGAGATTGTAATTATATTGGGAATTTTACAATTTGATTTAAAAAAAGTAGAAATTGTATGAAGGAAAATAGAAATAATTATGTAATTAGGATACAGGACCTTTATGACTGTACTTTCACTTTGCTAATATTTAGATTTATATACAGTAAGTACTTCAGAAGTTAGGTTATCAAGCTACATAATTATTCAAATCATAAAATGTGAAAGCGGACAGGCTCACCACCGATTACGTGGGACAAAAACAAATAGTAAAATGTGAACGTAAAATATGCCTCTACCTACCCCTTTGAGGATAAAGACGTGTCTATGATTTATATTAATTTATTTTGTTATGCTAATACGTAAATACATATGGTCACGCCTTTATCGTCGAAGGGGTAGGCAGAGGCATATTACACGTCCACATTTCACGTTTTTTTAGAGTTTGTCCCATGTAATAGGTGGTGAGCCGTATTGCCGTGTTGATATGGACAGGCGCAGGTTGCGATTATTCCGAACCTGACCCGAAAACCTGACCCGGTCGCGGGTTAGGTTAGGAACTTGAAATAAAATGTAATATTTGTTCCGAACGTAACCCTCTTCCTAAATTGACCCGACGTCTCGTTCCTATCATAACCCGAATTGCGCAAATTGGTCATTCTCTGTAATCGAAAAATGTAAAAATCGTAAAATCGTAAATGTTAATAAATCGAAATAATGTAAAATAAGAACACGTCGATAAAACAAAAATAAAACCACGAAAGCTAAGGCGGGAGCTCCGCTCCGCTTCGCTCCCGCCTTAGCCTTCTAACCTAACCCATCCGAGTCGGGGTGTTAACCATTCATTTATTATGGTTGAATTAATCGTTCTGTTAATTATCACAAAATAGTAAATATTATATATACTGATTTGACACATATGTACTTTTAATTTTAGAAAGATTACAGAGAATGACCAATCTGCGCAATTCGGGTTATGATAGGAACGAGACGTCGGGTCAGGTTAGGAAGAAGAGGGTTACGTTCGGAACAAATATTACATTTTTTTTCAAGTTCCTAACCTAACCCGCAACCGGGTCAGGTTTTCGGGTCAGGTTCGGAACATAGGGCAGGTTGTGACTGCCTGCTGTTGATTTTTTTCCAGCCGCCTAAAAAGGCCTTCAACTTGACTTAAAGACTGCCATTTTGCTGGCAACCGGTACCAACGGGTTAACGAGCCTTCCGAAGCACGGAAAGGCTCAAATAAATGTCACAAAGTTTTCACATGGATGGTCACCCATTCAAGGACTAGCCATAGTGAAAGTTGCTCACTGCAGTGATCGTTTACAGAACACTGTATCCGCGGGCCCACCAGCGCATTTGTTATGTGGCTTCGCTTTATTAGCTTTATATAGTACATCGAATTTTCTGTCTGTGCGCTTAGAGCTCTCACACTAATCAATCAATCAATCAAATCAGCCTATAGCAGTCCCCTGCTGGACGTAGGCCTCTCCCAAATGACGCCACAATACACGGTCCTACACCTTCCGCATCCAGACAAACACAGTTTGGGACTTTTAATTATTTAAGCGATTTTGTTAGTGTTCGTTTATATTTAGTGACTTTCATATTAAAGTTTTCAAAAATTTATTATATTAATAAAGAAATATTTGTGGACATTCACACACAACACCATCTAGCCCAAATTCAGCTAATACAAGCGGATGTTATAACTACTCAACGGATTTTAATGCAGTTTTCAGCAATAGTGGAGTTATTCAAGAGGTACGTATGTTTTAGGCAAAATTCATTAATTATATTACAGAAACCAAGTTACGCGGGTCAGCTAGTTATGTATAATCGCTAAGTCTTATGACTTGTATCATGGAAGAAATAACTTACATCGTACAACCGACTTGGATATTTTGTAGCAGATTTTATTGAAGCCTGAATGAAAGTATTATTTCCTTCCCTTGACGTTTGAGTGGAAATTTAACTATATCGGTCTAATTTATTGCTTTCTATTTTATAGGTAAAACTTGAGTTCAGTAAAAAATGATCGACTTTAGTTCATCATTATTATCCACGGAGTATTTTCCCAACCCACGTCAACCAATCAATCAAATCACCCTATGGCAGTCCACTGCTGGACGTAGGCCTCTCCCAAATTTCGTCACAATACACGGTCCTGCGCCTTCCGCATCCAGTCAGTCCCTGCAAGCGACCTTTTTCAGGTTGTCGGTCCATCCTACCAAAGTCGCGGTCCGCACTCCAGAACTCGTTTGCTCCACCGACCATCGGTTCTCCTATAGGTGTGGCCAGCCCACTGCAACTTCCAAACACATAATCTGCGAGCTCTCTATATCGACCACTCTGGTTCTCTGACCTAAATGTAGTCGGCTTTTCAGTCTAATTGCGATGCGGCTGAACTTTGATGTTTTTCGTTAAGCGAATGCCATCTGACCTCCAAAACCAATAACTGGCTTTGCCGAAGTTCTGTATTTTATTTAATCCTAGCTCCACCGCTATGTAGCTTCCCCGTTGATCTATCATTGGGGCCTAACGATGAACATGTAATGAACAAGGATTTTATAATTATATAAATACTTAACTTTAACTTAATTTCGAAACAAGTGCCTAACATGCCAAATTATAATCTAAAACATCTTTTTGGTTACAACCAATTATTTCAATTAAAAACCACGAACAAATTTATATAAGAACATTGTTCCTGAAGTTGAGAAGTTGTAAGAATTTGGCTTGGACGATGAATAAACTTAGGAATTTCGATTATTTCCACGATCTTGTTAGAACTTGCTTATATTTTGCGAGTTTTGATATTACTGCGTTTTCGAAAATAATTATTATAATAAAAGCTGTGACTCCGGCTTAATCTGTGACACGGTAATGTAATCCTATCATATACTTATGCGACGTAAGGTGAGGCCGCAGTGGTAGTAGAGGAGGTCAGGGCGCCGCCGCCGTGGTAGCCCAGGTCTGTTGGAAATCCTGGGTATATCCTTCCGAAGCGATTCCATTCCTTCCCGGGGCTCCTAACCATAAGGAGTAGATAGGAAACGTGTGGTTTTTAGCCGGTAAGAGTCCGGCATAGCATTCATGACGGATTTTCCACACGTTAAAAAATATTATTGGATGTCACTCTGTTTCACTTTCCCATTCCCGTGGAATTACAGGAAATATATAGGTAGCCTATGTTACTCAGGGATAATTCACGGACATTTCACACAACGCTATCTGATCCCAAAGTAAGCTAGGAATCACCTGCTTGTGTTATGGGTATCAGACCTCGGATATTAATACTTATGTACTATTTTTTTGTAAATACATACATATTATACATAGAAACACCCAGACTCTTGAGACAAACATTTATGGGTCACACAAATATTTGTCTCCGGTGGGAATCGAACCCACGATCTCCAGCGCCGCAGGCGGTATCACTATCGACTGCGCCACAGAGGCAGTCAAAAAAACCTATGTGACGTAGGTAGGTAGTGCATTATTTTGTTGTTGATTAAGCCCCAGGAGTAGAGTACTTGTGTTCCTTTCGCGAGCGCACCTATATTGACCCTATAGTGCTGTTGTGGTGCAGGCAGTCTCCATACTCATCAATATATATTTCAATAACGTTGCAACAATTCGGTCACACCTTCAAATCATTATGTTACTAAATTTGATTTCAAATACCTAGGTAATGTATGGAACGACTTACATTATTTGTTCGAGTTATTGACAAAAATGTTGTTAAAACTCCGCTCTCTACGGAAGTAGCAAGTAGCGTGATGACATAAAAACTTCTGTAATAAATAGGTCACCTAATGGTCTGAGGATGGTGAGAGGGTCGCTCACGGTCCTTACAGAAGCAGGCCCATGACGGCAGCGTGACGTGAGCAACTCACGCACGCCCCCCCTTAGAAGTGGGATCGCATCCGAAACCTCCCAAAGACGGGGGTGGCACTCGAACCACCCCCTGGACGTCCTGGTACATCCTTCTGAGGGCTTACCCGGGGCTCACAACCATAGGCTGCTGGGCGTTACGCGAGGTTTTTTTAGTCGGTAGGAGTCCAGCATTACATCCAGGAGGATTTTCCCTCGAGTGAAAAAAAAATAGGTCATCCAAACAAAATAATTGTTTAAAACGAGTAAATACTTTCTGAGATTATCTCTAACATCTGAAACTCAAGGTTTATTTTAATTATCATAGCTTATTATTACGCTACGGTAGAAATATAATACAGCTTTATATAATACAAACATTTGCCTTCCGCTTCCAAAAAATGAGAAAAATATGTCGTTGTACCGGAAACTACCTTCATTATAGAAATCAGAGCCACTCAACAATATCGGAAATCAACATGTAAATAATATTATGCAATACAATATCTTCTTATATTCAATACATTGCTCATTTTCCTCCATTTCCGTTTCCTAAACTAATGCCAATTACTTTCTGTGTCGTCCGAACAATAATGTAATATATGAAATAAATAAAGCGTAGTTCGGATTTAATGAAAAAATAAAACCGACAGATATTAATAACGTAAGATATGGTTTCCATCGAGATATGAACGTGCTGTGAATAGGAATACTATAATTATTTAGTGCGTCCGTATTATGGGAGCGTTCTGGTAATAAGCACCAATCGCTTTCAAAGCAATCACCTCGTCAGATCATTGTCTATGGAGTCAGTAGCGATGCATTGCTACCTGCAGGCTTAATGACACCTGCCGTAATTCATAATGGCGAGTTCACAAGCTGCTAGTTGGCAAGTTTATAAGCTAGCATGATACGGAGCGAGTTTTCAAGCCGCTCGCGATCTCGGTGGCTTGTAGCTTGTAAACTCGCTCCGTGCCAGTCAGGTGCAGTAACTTGTATTCCTTGTTTGAAAACTACCGGGCGAGTCAGCTTAGTGATTCAAATATAACGCTTTAGTTTTGTTTTTATACCACAAAGGTGGCAGACAAGCATACGGCCCACTAGATGGGTATACTACGCCAAATCGAATGCCAAATAATCGGACATCCAAATACTCGAACGTTCAAAATATCGAACGTTTAATATATCGAACATTGATATTGTAATCTTCGATATTTTGAACGTTCGATTATTTGGCATTCGATTTGGCGTAGTATACCCCACCAGATGTACTGGTGGTCACCGTCACCGGAGACGCGACACTCCGACCCTGTAATAACTTTTTTAGTTCATTACAATTTAGCATTTGACCTTTCGGCTTTCATTGGTAGGTACTATATTATGGTATTTTAATTTCTATTTAATGATAAAGTGTTTTATTTGTATTTCTCACGAAAAATGATAAATAACTACATAGTTTTTTCAAAGTAAATAAAATAATGCTCGAGTTTAAATCGTTTGAACTTCGATATCAACTGTAGTAAGATTCCATAATACGGCCACCCTGTATGTTATTGGATAAGTTGGTTTTACGCGTGATTGGTGCAGACCGGTCACAATATATTGCCACTGTCGTATGGAATACTAACTACTGGGCGATAAAACGTTGAACAAATCTTTTGTACGTCTCACGTTCTTGGTGAAAGCAGAGAGGAAACTTGTAATAACAATGGTTACAAGCTTTTCATTTTGTTACTCAATATTTGTAAAGTATATTTTAATCAAGTGCTGGGTAGTCAATTAAGCTAAAATTTGTCAAACTTGTGTAAATTAAGTAACAATGATTTCATAGTAATTATAAAAGTCTTGTCAGGATCGTCCTTGCAAGATGAAACTTTTCAAAGGTCTATACCACATCATTGTAAAAATATCACCCTTCAAACTTTATGGTTTAAGTATAAAAATACACAATGTAAATGTATATGACTATACTACTCTGTAAGTAACCTGAGGCGGCATTGTACCATTGTCAAAGAGCCCACTCAATCCTTTGTCCTGTCTGTCCGTCACGAGGCTGTATCTCAGGAACTGTGATAGCTAGAGAGTTGCAATTTTCACAGATGATGTATTTCTGTTGCCGTTAAAACAACAATTACAATTACAGCAAACATGAATTTCTGCCATTTTTGGCACGTAACCCACGGTGCGCGACTCCGACTCGCACTTGGCCGACTTTTATTTTCGCCATCGTTGGGAGCAACTGCCTTCTTTTCCTTCCGACCCAGTAATGCACCTGCCTCGTTGCCTCATGCGTCAGCCAGCACGTGAGTTCACTTGAGCCCTGGAGATATCAGTAGGTAGGTATGATGCATAAACCTAAAATCAGTAGAAACGGTCACTGAGTTTTCACATCATACCTATAGAGCACATCTCTGGTGGAAAATTAGCCTTAAACTACAAACACACCCAAGTTCATATTACTGTTACACTAAATCCGATTAGCCAAACCTATAATGCCCATTTTCTTGTGCATGTCGAAACCGACACAAGCTCCGGACCCAGCGATAACGTGAAATTACAACTCAATGCCATGCGGTATTTCCTCAAGTCTGTCTGTATAACTACAGAAGCCGAAATTGTGAATAAAAACCTTGGCAAACAAGTTACCCAAAAAGGAAGGTTACTATTAATTTCCCTTTGTAAACATTCAAAAAGCAAATGAAAAGGACTTAAATATCTTGTAAGATGATTGCTCTCATTTGCTTCTCATGGTACCTAATTCATCCCGAGAATAAGTTCTCATGAGAAGTGGAAACGGGAACAATATTCCGCGCAATCTGGTGGGGCCGTATGCTTGTCTGCCACTCTAGTGGTATAAAAAAAAAAGGTGTATGAACTGAACGGATCTGGCTGACATTTGGTATAGGAATAGATATAGTTTGGACTAACATTAGGATAGCTACTTTTTGTTCCCATGTAATGTTGAAATGGGAACAAAATTCCACAGACCTTACTAACATAATTAATATTTGAAGAACATTGGTTTACAATTAGAAACTTAACAAGAGAAACAATTTACTTTATCAGGATCCATGTTTCTTTCAGCTGTTATTTACGTTTCTATCGTTGATAAAGAGCGATTTAATTAAGTTCTGTATCGTTGCTATAGGATTTCCCGACTACAAAAGTTGCCACTACAAAATGCAATCTAAAGATCAAATTGTAAATGATATTAAAACTTAATAAAAACCTACATGAGTGAGTGTGAGAATAGAGTGGCCATCTATACTAATATAATTAAAGAGGAAAGATTTGATTGTTTGTTTGCAGCAGGCTCCGAAACTACTGAACCGATTTGAAAAACTCTTTCACTTTTGGGAAGCTACACAATCTCCCGTGAACATAAGCTATACTTTATTCCCGTATTCCCACAGAAACAGGAGCTACGCGAAATTAGGTAGAGGCCTACTTCCAGCAATGGAGGACTGTCAGAGGCTGATTTGATTGATTTGATAACTGTGCCGGTCAAGAGAGGCATAAAGGGACTTTCAATTGGTCATTCACATGACGTTCTGTACACATTATATATTTACAGCTAGTTTAACGTATCTAATTTACGACTGAACTGGTTTCGATGACCGCTCACTGGGAGGTCAAAGTTCATCAAAGTAAATTCACTTCAAGTAAAAATGAAATGTGATGAAAGCAAATAAATGGAAATCTGTTTGACGCCAAGTGCAGCGACCAGAAAATCTTGAGGTTTTTCAGGTTTTGTACCCAAAGGGTAAGAACAGAACCCTATTCATGAGACTTCGCTGTTCGTCTGTCCGTCTGTCTGTCAGACCGTCACGAGGCTGTGTATCAGGAACCGTGATAGCTAGAGAGCTTTTCACAAAAAATGTATTTCTGTTGCTGATATAAGATCAAATACAAATTGAATAATAATTATTAAGGGGGGGCTCCTATATAACAAAAGTGATATTTTTTCCGTTTTTTGGTACGTAACCATCCGTACGCGGGTCCGACTCGCACTCGTTCATTAATATAATTAACTAGCTGAATATGTTCGCAACTCCACCCGCGGAATATAATATTCACGTACTAGTACAAAAAATATTATGCTATAGAAAACTCGTCAATCGTATTAGTTTGTGCTTCGTGAATACTTACTTTAAGTCAAAATGGCCGTGCGGATCAAATGAGTAAGAGATAAGTAAAATACTAAATGTGGCAAGAATAATCGTACAACCCTATCAATGTCTATTTCATATAACAAATAGGTACGAACTAAATATCTAGAGCCTTTTGATCAAATTCCAATAAAACTGGTCGTTCATTGCTTTAGTCCATACAGTTTGAACATAACAGCACTTTTCATTTTTTTTTAAATATCACTGTTATGCGAGGCAAAATGAAATGGTAGCCATCTCTTAAAATAAGTAGTTGGTCCATAACTTCAATTAACTAAACCAATATATAGAACTTTGCGATTCTAAAAGTTGCCAGAAAATTGAGTAAATTTCATTGGCAGAGCCCAGCTGGCTAACGGACTGTAGAACTAAAAGCTTTCCCCTGTTTGCTTTGCAACACATTTTGAGAGCCTCGTACATAATTGATTATGTTCTTGAGATAAGGTGTGTTTCGACTTTTCACTTACACTTTGTAGAGATGTTTAGTTTTAGAAGTTCTGTACGCAGTTTATGTATGGTTATAGTTATAGTCTAATGTTTATTTAACTACATAGTGTCTACTAACAGACAAACCATGAAAGTCAATATCACAGAAAAACTAAATAAATAGTCCACATTTAAAAGAAAAATCACCACACCTAAAAGCAATGAACAATGTTATGTAGAAACCGAATCGTTTCACACTTTCCCAAATGAATTTTATTAATAAAATAATTGCGGACGTCACGTGGTTTCACCCGCGTAACTCCCGGTCCCGTGGGAATACGGAAATAAAATATAGCCAATGTTCAACGGGAAGATTGTAGCTTCCCAACAGTAAAAGATTTTTTTAAATCGGTCCCGTAATTTCAGAGCCTATTCGATGCAAACAAACAAACAAACAATCAAATCTTTCCTTTTTAGGGTTTCGTAGCCAAATGGCAAAAACGAAACCCTTATAGATTCGTCATGTCTGTCTGTCTGTCTGTCCGTCTGTCTGTCCGTTGGTGTGTCACAGCCGCTTTTATTCGAAACTATAAGGTCTATGCTATTGAAACTTGGTAGCTAGATGTATTCTGTGAACCGCATTAAGATTCTTATATAAAACTAGAAAAAAAGCAGTAAATTTTGGGGGTCCCCATACTCAGAACTGAAACTCGATTTTTTTTTTCTTCAAACCCATACGTGTGGGTTATCTATATATAGGTCTTCAAAAATGCTATGGAGGTTTGTAACATATTTCTTTTCTAAAGTGAATAGTTTGCGCAAGAGACACTTCCAAAGTGGAAAAATGTGTCCCCCCCCCGTCCCCCTCTAACTTCTAAACTAAGAGAATGATAAATATAAAAAAAATATATGATGTACATTGCCATAAAAACTACCAAAGAAAATTAGTTTGAACGAGAGTAGTTTTTTTAATACGTCATAAGCTGGTAGTTTTTTTTTAATACGTCATAAACCGCAATTTCCGGTTAGTGAAATCACTGCCACTGCGAACGTGTTAAAACATCAGTCAAAGTTACAACGAACTATAAGAACTTTTATATTATGTTACTTGCTACTACGAAACCCTTCATGGGCGAGTCCAACTCGCACTTGGCCGGTTTATTATAATATTAGTATAGACAAGAGTCATACAAAAGTCTCATCAGTTAGCAACATGAAAATGGCAGTATGAAAAAACAGGGTATCAAACGATTACGATTTTCTTCCGGAAAACTGTACACGCCCGTACTTATCAGCTGGATTTGCTCACTTTTAGGTTTAACGCCATCACGTCAATCTTTAATACAAGTATCTTATTAAAATCAATTCCATTCTTTAAAAAAACATATTAATGACATAATTCATTGCCTTACGAAACAAATACATAATATGTGATAAGATAATTTTATTGCAACTATATAAGTTAAGGCACGATTCTTTTCATAAAGAAATTTTATACGAACAGCCACATAACCCATAATAGTTCACACTCTCTACAGTCTGAGGAATGCAAGTAACACTCCATGATTTGAAATGCCTTTCGAAGCATAGAAACGCTTGTCAAATAAAACTGCCTATACTAAGGCTCCGCTGTCTGTCAGTCTGTCCATCTGTCTGTCACCAAGCTGTATCTCATGAACCGTGACAGCTACACAGTTGAAATTTTCACATGTAGTGATGTATTTGTGTTGCCGCTATAACAACCTACAATACTGATTACAATGACAATATTGTTGTATAATGTACTTACAATTATCAATTCAAAACAAGCAACAACCTGTTTGCGAACAAATATTTTCGGAGCATGTTTAAGCCTGGGTGTTTGACTTTAAACTGGGGTCCCTTTACGTGTGAAGTTTTATCTCGTTTCGTGACGACACTATGATTAATGTTGGATATGACGTCATTGGGATTAAAATTGGATGAATATCAAGTCACAAACATTTAAGTACATACCTATCTGGAGAAAAATAAATGTTCTACAAACGACAACTTTGGGAATAAATTGCATCTCATATATACCCATACATACATACATTTAGTCACACCTTTATCCCCAAAGGGGTAGGCAGAAGCATAGTATACGTCTACATACGCCTATGTGGCGTAGTCGGTAGTGATACGGCCTGCGGCGCTGGAGGTCCTGGGTTCGATTTCTGGGTCGGTCCAAATATTTGTGTGATCCACAAATGTTTGTTTCGGAGTTTGGGTGTTTTCTATATATAATATGTATGTATTTAGAAATATATAAGTATGTATATCAGTCGCCTAGATCCCATAGCACAAGCTTATATTAGCTTAATTTGAGCTAGATGATGTTGTGGGTGAATGTCCACAAATAATGTCCACATTAAGCTTTATAGTTTTATATTCAACATAATAGGTGTTGAGCCTATTGTCGTGTTGCAATGGACATGCGCAGGGCGTGATGACCCGCAGAATACCCCAAGAGAAAAAATAGATCGATAGGCTCCCCCCCACCAATGTTTGGTATCAATCAAATCAGCCGACAGCAGTCCCCTACAGTAGTGGACTGCTATAGGCTGATAGTAACTGAAAATAAGCCTCTCTTAAATTTCGTCTCACCATGTATGGTATAAGCACTTTATTAGATGGGTTTATCGTCATCGGTTTACTACTAGGCATCCTCACAGCCAAGAAGAGGCCATGCGCAATGTTTGACGTCTAACAAACCAAACCCTAATGGACTCCGAGAGACATTGTTTTTTGTAATAAATATTCAACAAACATTAGTTGATACTAACAAAAGTAATAGTCTCATCTACGAATAATGTATTCTACATTATTCGTAGAGTCTCATACTAACTCTTTAAATGCCTCAATAAATGTATGTATTTATTCACCTTCTTAAAAAAATTATAGCATGAAGCGGCATGTTCTGACAGGCCTTGATAAAATTTTCCCGAAACGAAGCTCGTGTCTTGGGTCGTGTTTTTCAAAAATTCATTTTTAGTACGACACTAAACGCTACTTCTCAGAATATTAGGAATATATTACTTATTCATACATATTTCACATATGTCACATTTTTGTTGCTCATCTTATACTCGTATCTACGAACGTTTACAAATTCCACCTTCATCATCTTAAGTGATCCTTAATCTGTCACGGAATTTTTAATAATGTTCTCATCTGAGTCTTAATAAAAAACATTCTTTTATGTCTTATTTGTTAAAAGCTTTTTAACTTGAAAGAAACAGAACATTTCCAGTTAGTAGTACTTTATCTCCCGTTCTAAAGACAGACAGTTTCTCACAATCAAGTGCACATATCTTGCGTCTCAATAAAAGATTTTTTCCTGATGGAAAGTCATGATAATATCTAGCAATTGGCGGCCACTCTCACAGTCCATAAGACCTCTGACAGTGGTCCTCAAGTTGGTGGCCCAGTTGTGCCTCTTCACGCTCTACTTTAAGAACCCAGGATTGTAAGATGAGGTAAACACGTGCGCGGGCAGGTCGTTCCAAGTTTTAATAGTTCAAAATAGAAACAATCTTTTGAATTGCTCAGTTCTGATGAAGATTGGTTCGTACCTACTTCAATGTGTTATTGCAGCATAAACTTTCTGTTAGCAAATTAATCAAGATACAATATGGCTGTAGCTATAGGAGTGACGCATGCCGATCTGATAACAACGTTTTATAGCTGTAATATGAACTTCACATTTGGCTCCGAACAGAATGTGTTTACGACATTTTTGTCTGTGAGAAATACAGACAAAATTGTCGTAATACGTCGCAGATCCGTGACCTTCTATTTGGTATTTATGGCAACTTGGAAATTACCCCATATTCTCTACATAAAATTGATTTGGCAGAGTTCCAAGAATCATGAACTGTTACAACATGATTTTTGACCACGTGCTAAAAGTGCCTATAGCTTTGGTTCATAAAAAAAACATACATACATACATACATATACTCACGCCTTTATCCCCGAAGGGGTAGGCAGAGGCCTATACCGGCCCACATTTCACCGTGTACAATTCGGTCCCACGTAACAGGTGGTGAGCCCATCGCCGTGTTGAAATGGACCGCCGCCATCAGAGCCTCGTCCGTTATTCAGCAGGTGCACGAGCTTGCACGTGAGGTTGACTTGGGCCCCGAAGGTGTTGGTAGGGCCCCACAACACCCCTACACATAAAAAAAAACAGCTTACAAAATACAAAATAATTTTCAATAACTAGGTACTTATCTCAAAATTATCTTAGTTTGTCGATTTCAATCACTCAAAAAAAATTGCAAAGTATACAAGACTAATAGACTCCAGGGGCCGAATGAACAACAGTGCCTGTACTGTAGCAACCAGCTCCCCCTGCTAGTGAAGTGGCGCGGCTTCAAGTCTCGAGCCTGAATAAGTTTTCTACAGCAAAAAAAAATTCAGAATGCCTAAGACGCTAAAATGAAGATAAATTACCGAAATAATTCAAAATCACTTTTACATTAGCTGTGTCATCTCCTTTCTATCACAGAACATAGTGAAATGTAGCGTAAAAAGAAATCCTTGAGAGGGCCAGTGTCAACCTTATTTTATGAGTCTGCGTATTAATATGACTTGCCAATTTTCCGGAAAATAAACTCGGTAACGGCTCTGATCCGGAAACGTGACGATACTTGATTGCATTCAAATTTTACTGGTCTTTGGTATTTTGGTATGTCTTATCTCACTTATCTGTAAGTATAATGAAAAAATAACATCTACCCTCACCAACGTTCGCATTTATTATATTTTGTAAGATAGAGTGAACCACCCAATCATTGAAACTGCTCCTATTATTGGCATTTTAGAGTTTATTTCGAAAAAATAAGGTAAACCTTATTTCTTCCAGTTCAGTGTTGCCCATTCGTAACAGAAAAATAATACTATTTTACTTTTTAATGCATACTGAACTGGAATAAACTAGGTTTACCTTATTTTTCGAAAAATACTCTAAAGTGCCAATATTAGGAGTAGTGCCAATGATTGGGTAGTTTACTAACTAGGGAACATTTTATCTATTTGAACATACTTTTAATTTTATTTATTTGTTCAATGTGTATGATGATATAAGTAAAGAAAAATATTCCAGTCGCTGAGTGTAGAAATAAAAGTTTGCCAAAAACTTCTTTTATTCAGATTGTATCGTCTAACTTTGTCGGTTTGGTTGACACAAAAAACCAGGACAAAGCTTTACAGTATCTACAGCCTTGAAGTAAAAATAAAACTACGTACTAAAGGCGACCTTAAAAAAACAGGCCAAGTGCAAGTCGGAATCGCGCACGAAGGATTATGTAGCAAATAAAAAACGGGCCAAGTGCGAGTTGGACTCGCCCATGGAGGGTTTCGTAGCAGCAAGTAACATAATATAAAAGTTCTTAAAGTTCGTTGTAACATTGATTGATGTTTTAACACGTTCGCAGTGGTAGTGATTTTTCTAACCAAAAATTGCGGTTTATGACGTATTAAAAAAAACTACCAGCTCTATCTCGTTAAAACCAATTTTCGTTGGTAGTTTTTGTGGCAATGCACATCATATTTTTTTAGATTTATCATTCTCTTTGTTAAGAAGTTAGAGGGGGGGGGGGGGGGGGACGACACACATTTTTCCACTTTGGAAGTGTCTCTTGCGCAAACTATTCACTTAAAGAAAAAATGATTTTAGAAACCTCAACAGCATTTTTGAAGACCTATCTATAGATACCCCACACGTATGGGTTTTGATAAAAAAAAAAATCGAGTTTCAGTTTTGAGTATGGGGACCCCCAAAATTTACTGCTTTTTTTCTAGTTTTATATTAGAATCTTAATGCGGTTTACAGAATACATCTAGTTACCAAGTTTCAATAGCATAGGCCTTATAGTTTCGGAGAAAAGTGGCTGTGACACACGGACGGACAGACAGACAGACAGACAGACATGACGAATCTATAAGGGTTCCGTTTTTGCCATTTGGCTACGAAACCCTAAAAAACATCACGTTGGTTGCATGAGAGACCTGCTTTCAGCTCTCTAGCTATCACGGTTCCGGAGATACAGTCTGATGACCGACGAACAGACGTACAGCGAAGACTCAGTACGAGGGTTACGTTTATACCCTTTTGGTACGGAACTCTTAAAACACAGAGTAAAATCTAGTTTTTATAAAACGCTGAGTGTTAAAACTCTAGTACCATATAGGATTACATCTGAGTTTTACGTGTACTCAGGCCTAAATTGAGTAAAAAACTTCCGTATATACCTATGTACGAGTACATACTACAACTACTTGATCTCGGTTAAAATGTACTCGATAACAGATTTCCCGGAGCGGTCGTTTTATTCCGGAGAATGGATGCCAGCTACATGCGCACGGGTCGGGAGTTACATTTTAGATGATAATCCTGCTCTTATTAATATCATTATACATTTATTGTCAAAAATTACAGGGAAACATAATCTATATACTTATAATAAATCTGTGGAAGTGAAAATTCTGTACATTCAAAATATCAAAAAAATAAATAGCAGGGGGTGTTACTAGACCGACACCGAACCCAAAAATGTGATTAAAAATTTTTTTGTCTGTCTGTCTGTCTGTTTGTTCAGGCATCACGCAACATCACGATTCGATTACGATGAAACTTGGTATAATTATTTTTTAATAGCCTGGGCACCACACTGGGTACTTTTTATTCCGGAAAAGTATATAGAATTCAAAACAAACATAATTTTGCGGTTCGATCCCTAGACCCAAAGTTATTATCAATTATTGCTTAAACGGTTAATGATACGATGATGAAAATAAGCATGAGCGTTGTTTGTTACAATTTGAAAAAAGTAATTTTAACATTTTTGCAAATTCCACCTCCAAAGGTATAAAAAAGGAGGGTAAAGTTTGTATGGGATAGCGTGATTCCGTGGTCCGATCTACTTAAAATTTGGCATATAGCATTATTAACATAATTTATTGAAGACGTGTTTCGTATTTTATTGAAATTTATGCTATAACGAGCTAAAAAGGGAATGTAAATTATTTTGGGGTCGATTTTCTCCGGAGTTGATATCAATACTCCTTAAATACTCTTATTTTATACTTAAATTACTTTTTATTTTGACACATAATTTGTGAAAGCGTTGTCATTTATGTTAGGAATATGGTTTTACTTCAGACTTCAAAGAGATGATTTTACTACAAAGCCATAGAGTTAAATAAAAAGCACTATTTTGGTATAATATTAACCAAATATGCTATACGGAAGTTTTGTGTGACAAAAATACATTTGTGAGAAGAAAAGCTAAGACGGCTTGCCAGAAAAAATGAAAGACCACGCTTCAAGTAGTATCCACTGGTCAATAAAATAACACCGCATGTTACCATCTACGCTCAATCCTTACGACAAATATTGTCAGCAGACTGATCATTGAAGGCATGAACTTTATTCTACATATAGTGCTGACTGCCTTCTGTCAGGAAACAGACTCACTAAGTCTTTGTAAAATACGGGAATGGCCTCTACGAAGACTACATTCGACAGGACTGAAAAGAACCATTACAATGAACATGAACGCTCAGCTGATGAAATTTACATTGTTATTACGTTACCAGGTCTTGGTTGGACCATCTGTACAGTAGTTCGGTTTTTCGTTGTTAGAAAAATTTATAGAATCCAACGAAAATACTTTATCCAAGATGCAAGAAAACATAACGGAAGTCAAAACTCAAGTTGCTGAGTTAAAATCAACGCACGAACAATCTTATAATTCAATCCGTGATAACGTAGATGAATTAAAAACACAAATCGGAGATTTGACATTGTCATCGCAGGGAATAATGCATGAACAAAATGCAATGAAGACTAATATTTCCACTCTCGTAGAAAAAGCATCCACAAACGAAAAAAAAATTGTAATGCTGGAGAATAATTTAGATAAAATTAAATTAAATGGCCCGACTTCTGCCTTTCCTGTTAAACAACAACTTCATATAAACGAAGAATTGATGCGCGAGGTTCAAGATCGTAGGGAAAGAGAAAAAAATGTCATTTTCGTGGGCATCCCGGAGCAAATTTCCATGAGTGCTGCTCAAAGATTAGCAAAAGATAAGGCAGATGTTGTCAATATAACTCAAAAGTTTGATGCAAATTTTCCGCATCCAATAAAGGTATTTCGAATCGGCAAGTACAGTACAACAAAAAATCGGAGAGTAAAAGTCTGCTATGACTCACAGCTACCAGTGAAACAGCTCTTGCGTAACAAAGACAAGCTGCCTGATAGCATTAAAGTATATTCAGATCAAACCCCTGCTCAGCAGAAGTACTTGAAGAATCTTAAAGAGGAACTGGTGAGTCGTTTGGATGGCGGTGAATCTGACTTAACCATAAAATATATAAACGGAACACCGAATATTCTAAAAACTGCGCCAAAAAACTTGCATCAATAGAGAACAATGTGAACGCAACTATAAATAGTAATACCTACCAGCTAATAAACGAATCCGAAGCTAGTGAAGGCAGGCAAGTCTAGTCGTCGTCGCGTCTAATACAGTTAAGGCTTTTAATATTTATTATTGTCAGTCGCACTTTGCTCCACACTACCAGTCTATTTTTGTTATTTGGTTACTTGCTTGTTACAGGTAACAGGTACAGGTTAGGTAAACAGGTACAGGTTAGGTAAACATACTAAGTACACTGTAACCATTTTGTTTCTCCTTTTATCAAACAAGTACCCACTGATATAGTAATATAAAATAATGTTTTTATTGTACAGTATTTATTGTTTACAAGTTTAGAGTTTGACGGAATAATGTCTACGTCAGTCATGACACTGACATTTTGACACTTCATGTTAATGCCGGCTCCACACGTCCGACCGAATAGTAAACAAGCGTTGTAGTGTTTTGTTTTCAAAATTTTTAGATTTAATTCAAGTAGTTTTGTATCCGGATTGGGTGTGGGATAATTAGTCTCTCGTATTTTTTTTTTTTTTTTTTTTTTACGTTGTTCCTATTCAAAGACCTCCTTAGCTGTATATCGGATTTTTTTTTTTTTTATCAAGTAGTAATGCGACTGATGATGTTAAAATTTCTACCACTATATTAGCGAGGCAGTGAGATGCTAGATATTTGTATTCTTAATTTTTATTTTTTTTATTTTCTTATAAGTATATCCATAATATATTATAGTATACATAATTATATAATATATATTAAAATTTTGTATCTTGCAAAACATGGACGTCCTTAGTGACTCAGATAGTAGCTTTTTATCGTGCTCTTCTGCCTCTGACAGTTTTCACAGCGTGGATGACGACTCTTCCGCTAGTCTAATTCTGCACGATCATCTCACCTCTTTCTCTTCCCAGTATCCTAAAAATCTCAATATTGCCCATATTAATGCCCAAAGTGTTTACGGCCATTATTCCGATCTTCTGGCATCTTTTAGCAACTCCTCTCTTGATGCTATACTTATTTCTGAAACGTTCCTTAAACCATCCATACTTTCTACGCAATGCTCACTTCCAGGTTATGTGCTTATACGTAACGACAGAACTGGTATACGCTGTGGTGGTGTGGGTATTTACTTGCGTGCAGACATCTCCTACAAGATTATTAGTGCATCACCTTCTGCCTACACGGAGTCAGCTGAACACCTTTTCCTCGAAATTTCCTTACCTCACACTAAACTTCTCCTTGGAGTTTTCTATAGCCCCAGCTTACATATCAACTACTTCAACTCTTTCGATGACCTCTTACATGACCTTACTCCATCCTACGGTCACGTAGTCATAATGGGTGACTTCAATACTTGTCTGCTAAAAAACGATTCCCGCTCTCGTAAACTGTTGTCTTTGTTATCTGACTATAACCTACACGTTCTGCCTCTTTCTACAACTCACCATCTCCCTAATCACGATTCCTTACTTGACCTTATTTTAGTCTCCTCGCCGAATGACGTGTGTAGTCATGGGCAGTTGTCCGCTCCTTTCTCTTGTCACGACTTACTTTACCTTTCTCTTCGTCTTCGTCCTCCTAAACGTAAACCTCAAATCTGTTTTCTTCGTAATTTCAGGGGTATGGATCTGGAGGCATTACAATTGGATGCCGTCTCTGCTGACTGGTCACTGGTATTCAATTCCACTAATGTTGATGACATGATTAATATTTTTAATTCAATGGTTGTAGCGTTGTTCGATCGACATGCCCCGATTAAACGAGTCCGCATTAAACATTACCCGGCTCCCTGGTTGAATGCTACTATCAAAAACATGATGGCACGCAGAGATAAAGCTAAAAAGCGATTCAGGAATTGTCCATCTGAACAAAATTTGTTAGTGTTTAAGGCCCTGCGGAATCGCTGCAGTCGGATGTGTAGAGATGCAAGGAAACGCCACTTCTATGAATCTCTTAACGGTCGGAATTCTGCTGAAACCTGGAGGTTTCTTCGGTCTGTTGGCATAGGCAAATCACCTAAATCTGACACCAAGGACATCGATGTCAATGCGTTGAACACATATTTTTCACGGCCACCGGTCTTATTGTTGTGTATGTTCCTTACCACTACGGAACCCTTGAATATTTCGAATTGTTTGAAAACCGATTCGTACTTGGACGATTCTGGAAATATTCTGTATTAGACTGTTGGTGTCCGGAGTGTATTATATTCACTTCCACCCACAGTTTATATGGAAAAAAAAAATTTTTCTTCTAATACCGAGCTAGTAAATCAACTTACTCGTAAACGTTATGAAAGCAACATCTGCCGTTGTTTATTTAGAACCCGAATCAAAGTTAATAGTTTACTATTGTTTTTTGGCAAGAATGTTTTCGCTGCGTAATCTACGTTTGGAATGTTTTTTCTTACAGTTGTATTTCAGTGTATCAGAATTCGACGTAATTCGAAAAGTGAATCAATTATGAATCTTTTATAATTTACGTGAAGTGAAATTCGTAAAATCTTTGTTCTAACGTTTTACTAGCGTGAAATTTCAATAGGGATTGTTACCCAGAAGTGTGATTATCGGCTGTTGGTCTCGCTGTAAATTCACATATGGGAAATACAACAAAATAATACACAAATTGAGGCGGTTTGACGCCGTACAAAAATAAAAATTGTGGTGGTGATATCCTGTGACTACTTTTTACGATGAATATAGGCAATACAAATCACTTACTAATATTAATGTAAGCGTTTCAAATGTGAAGTTTTACTTCAGACTTTAACAAAGTAATATTTAAAATTGGAACAAAACAAAAAACTTTTACTTGAAATTTACTTAAAATTTTTCCACCATAAAATTAATATCTGAGGGTGTGAAAAATAAATTGGGGACCGTTAAAATTTGGAAAAATTACAATTTATGTTGAGAAAAAATTTAAATTTTGCCTTGTTCTTGATTATGCCGAAATCTGTCTAAAATCACTAAAAAAAACCACACAAAATAATCCGGAAAGAACAAGTTGGCAGCAGAGGTCAGGAGAGCCAAATTCCTGGGTAGTTATGTTAATTTTGAGGGAAACTACCCCGCTAACGGGCACTCTTAAGACTATTTTACACAAGTTGAATATCTTATAATTATGACCTCCCGACTCCCGTCGGAAATCGCTTTCTCGCTACCCGAAACCACGATATGGGCGCCACTGAAAAGCTGATGGCTTTCAGGAAGAGAGAGAGAAATGAAAAGATTGAATTTAAAATGTAAATAATTAGTAGTTTATTAGAATTGAGCACTTGGGGGTCGTGGGTGTGGCAACTTCGGGTAGCGAGAAAGCGATTTCCGACGGGAGTCCACCCTACGGGTTCAAGAAGTCCACCCTTCAGGTTCCACGAAGGAACATTCACCCTACGGGTCCAAGAAACCGTCTGCCCTACGGGTTGGTAAAATCCACCCTTCGAGTTCTACGAGCGAACATCCGCCCTGCGGGTTGGGAATACCGTGCCGGCCGAAATTGTGGAAGACACGGCTACCTGGCGGACTGCATCGACATCCTGGAGCCACAAGATAAGTCGAACCCTGCGAAGGCCTTCGGAAACCGTACTTGCTGCCCGAAGTTGCCACACCCACGACCCCCTAGTGCTCAATTCTAATAAACTACTAATTATTTACATTTTAAATTCAATCTTTTCATTTCTCTCTCTCTTCCTGAAAGCCATCAGCTTTTCAGTGCCTTAAAATTAATATCTGAGGGTGTGAAAAATAAATTGGGGACCGTTAAAATTTGGAAAAATTACAATTTATGTTGAGAAAAAATTCAAATTTTGCCTTGTTCTTGATTATGCCGAAATCTGTCTAAAATCACTAAGAAACACACAAAATAAGCCGGAAAGAACAAGTTGGCAGCAGAGGTCAGGAGAGCCAAATTCCTGGGTAGTTATGATAATTTGGAGGGAAACTACCCCGCTAACGGGCACTCTTAAGACTATTTTACACAAGTTGAATATCTTATAATTATGACCTCCCGACTCCCGTCGGAAATCGCTTTCTCGCTACCCGAAACCACGATATGGGCGCCACAATAATTCGGAAAACTAAGAGGGAGATATGGAAGTCTGAATCAGCAAGACGGGGTCGCTGAGAAAGCCCTTCAAAATCAAGAAAACGAACTTACAGTTCAGAAGGAATCTTCTATACTCTCCCCATTACCTACAAATGACCCCAGGCCTTACGCCAAAATAACAATCATGTCAAACCCACAGTTAGAAGCATATGGATTGTTGGACACAGGAGCCGCAATCACAATTTTAGGTAACAACTCGCACAGAGTGTTACAAAATTTAGGATATAAGATAGAGGAAAACATAAGTACAACGGTTACAACGCCGGCGGACACACAACCGTTGTACAAGGGAAGATAAAATTACCCATCAAATTCGAAGACAGAACTCACATAATTACGGCGTATATAGTGCCTAACATAACCACAAACCTAATTTTAGGTATAGATTTCTGGCTCAGATTTAACCTATGTCCCAAATACTTCGGACATATACCCATATTAGTGGACGATGACCCTAAATTGTCATTAATATCCGAAGAGCAAAACAAACTGTATGACTGGCGTAGTCTCACGAAACAACAACGCGTAATAGCAGAAAAAATGATATCCAGATATGCCGAAATATCATATGAGAAAGTAGGGCTAGGCAGAACACATCTAATAGAACACACCATCGATACGGGAGACAGCAAGCCAATCAAACAACGAACCTATAGAATGTCCCCTGAAAAAACGCGAATAGTATCAGAACAAGTAGACGAGATGCTAAAGGCTGACGTCATCGAGCCTAGTCAGAGCCCTTGGTCAAGCCCCGTACTAATCGTCAATAAAAAAGACGGCAAGCCCCGTTTCTGCCTAGACAGTCGCAAGCTCAATGCAGTCACAAAAAAGGACGCATACAGCCTGCCATACATATCAGAGATATTAGACAACTTGAGAGAAGTGAAGTATCTAACAACACTGGATCTCTCCAAAGCTTTCTGGCAAATTCCTTTAGCAACAAAAGACCGGGAAAAAACAGCCTTCTTCATCCCAGGACGAGGAGCATACCATTACAAGGTTTTACCATTTGGACTAAGCAACTCAAGCAGCTCACAACAAAGACTAATGGACAATCTATTTGGGCCACAGTTTCAAAACAAGGTGTTCTGCTACATAGATGACATAGTGATAGCGTCATCTACATTCGAGGAACATGTGTCACTCATTTCAAGAGTTCAACAAATATTAAAAAGGGCAAATCTAACCATCAATCTAGAAAAATCTAATTTCTTCAAGGACAGGCTAAAGTTCCTGGGGTACATTGTGGATGGTCTGGGTCTCAGAACAGATCCGGAGAAAGTCAACTCAATCCTGAAATTCCCGGTACCAACAACAAAGAAGGACGTTAAGAGGTTCTTAGGCACTGCGTCATGGTACAGACGGTTTATACCCAACTTCAGTACGATTGCTGCACCTCTTAACAAACTCACTACAACAAAGAAAGGAGCCCCGGCTTTTCATTGGAACACAGAGGCGGAAAGGGCGTTCATGGAATTAAAAGCACACTTAATAAAAAGCCCGGTACTCAAATGTCCAAAATACGACGAACCATTTCAGGTACATACAGACGAACTGACATAAAGGACTTTGTAAACAATGAGTTCGAGTGGAAAACGGTAGTACCACCCGAAGCGAGAGACGCAGTATTTCGAGAAAACCATGACTCACCTACAGCCGGACACTTCGGTATTTTTAAAACATACCATAAAATAAAGTTACGGTATTACTGGCCGGGGCTATATAAGGACACGGTAAGCTATGTGTCATCTTGTGAAAAGTGCAAAGCACACAAACATGACACTCAAGCATCCATAGGTAAGATGGGCCGTCCCAAACAATGCTCTCGCCCGTTTCAGACAATTTCGACTGATCTAGTAGGACCCTTACCGGTCTCTAAAAAACAACACGTATACATTCTCGTCGTCACGTGTTGTTTCTCTAAATATTGTTTAATTTTCCCACTACGCAGAGCTACCGCACAACCAATAGCCAAAATACTAGAGGACAATGTTTTCATGGTGCATGGCATACCACAAACGGTATTAATGGATAACGGTGTCCAATTCATAAGCAAAGAGTTGAACACATTATTTACGAAATATAAAATTCCCAACATCAACTTCACACCTAAATACACACCCCAAGTAAATACCGTAGAACGGTACAATAAAACTATAATGACAGCCATATCAATATTTACCAATAATGACCATCGATCATGGGACATACATATCCCAAAAATCCAATTTGCGATCAACAACTCGATCAACGCGTCCACCGGTTACACACCAGCATATTTGGTTCATGGTAGGGAATTGGTAACATGCGGGTCACATTACTTACAAAATGATGACCCAAGCGAACTTAACCTATTGCCTAGAAACATATACGCGGAGAACCTAGGATATCTCGCAGAGGTGTTCAACACAGTACAAGAGAACCTCTGGCGTAGCCATCTAAAGTACGCACACCATTACAACACGAGACACCGACACGCACAATTCGAAGTAGGCGACATAGTGTGGAAAAAATGCTATTTCCAAAGTGACAAAGACGCATACTTTTCTAAAAAACTGGCCCCCAAATTTATCAAATGTAGGGTCAAGGAAAAGTTATCAAATTTGGTCTATATACTGGAAGATATGACAGGAACAAACCTAGGAAGTTGGCACGTCAAAGACATAAAACAACATTCGGTATCGTCCATTGCATCGGTGAGACGAATAACATAAACATTCCTCAACGATGTGTGTACGAATGCAGATAACGGTAAAGGCCGTAACACACTGCGCGAAGATGCGTTTGATAATAGTTTGCATAGTACATCAGTACAGTTACACAATGGTGTTTATGATAATTATTTTTGGGAAAATATAAGGGGGTTAGCACACCGTCATAGAATATTAATACTTAGGTGGCACATATAGGTACCACATTTCATGTCATGTTACACGCATACATGTTATCATACGGAAGTTTCACAATTACACTTACATAATAATTAGGTAGTAGATGGTCATCACATATTCATCACAACTATCTTCACACACAATTCCAAACACTTCATAAGCAGTTTTTTTTTTTTTTTTGTTTGTTTGTTTACATAGTGACACTTGAACTTCATGTGGTGACTCCCAAAGGCGGAAGTAGGAGTCAAACTGGTTACAGGCGAATCACTTTCATAGATTATAGAAAGTGACTCAAAGGTCTTAAGTTTTGGTTCCCGACCAAAGCTGACGGGTTATTATATAGCATGGAATGGAGTGTGACACTGGCCTTAGATGCAACGATAAATAACACGTTTACATCAACACGATTACGTCAGCAGCTTACGCGCAAACAAAACAAAACTTGCACAGGGGAGATTTCATACGTACATACATACATATTATTTATTTAAGCACGCACATACATTTTACACTGCCATGGTGGCATACAAGGGTACCATATTTTTTTGGAGATTTGGCATAATGGCCAGAGAGCGTTTATCTTCGTTATTTATTAGGGTTGACATAATAGTCATAGTCAACATTCTTCTACTAAAGTTGCGAATAAGCACTTAGTTTTGTTATTGCTACTAAGATTGCAAATAAGCACTTAGTTTTTTTAGGTTATTTTGTTAAAGGGCTAAATAGCCTAGCAATTAGATAGGGACACTACACATTACACACGACTTTCAAGTAACTACACATGACAAAGTGACAAACACATGCCGTGTTCGTCATGGGGACATAGGGGTTAATTAGCATCACGGAGGATTCTGCAAGTAAATTATTTTCTATCACTTTTCTGTTTCTTGGTATAGTTGGGAGTTTTCTGTTAGTTGGAAGCATGAGTCTATCCCTAACAGAGTTCGTCGTTTACTGTTAGTTGGCAGCATGGTCTTGCCCTAACAGAATTATGTTGTAGCTTACTGTTACGAGGAAGCATGAAGCTTACCCGAACAGATTTATGGTGTAGGTTTAATACTGTTACGAGGAAGCATGAGTCTTACCCGAACAGATATATGGTACTGTTATTTGGCAGCATTTGTCTTGCCCTAACAGTATTAGGTGTAAGTCACCTTTATGTTATGTTCATTTTCGTCATATGGCTACTCCTACCACTCGGAAGCTAGAGGCTTGCCCTGGGGGATAGTCCATCCTATGAGTCGGAAGTGTTACACTAGCCCTAGTAGGATGTTCTTCTCTGGGACGGTTGTATAAATCCCAGCCTTCAGTAAAAAGCCTTATTATACACACCCCACTTTCAGGCGGTGCGTATTACCTAAACCTTCAACCCAAAGCCTCAAATACGTCTTTTCTCTTTCTGTCCCATAAGATCCTTCAGAATCACCTAAATACATCCTGCGAGTTGGTTTCATTAAGGTTAAGGCCGACTCTTCGCTACACCCAGCATCACCTCATTCACACAACACACTAACATACACACACACATAGACGAGTAGTAGGTATTATGTTAGGGGCGTTCGAGGACGAACGCAGCATTTGACGTGTTAGGGTACGTCAAACGCTCACCGGGGAGGGGGAGTATGTAACGTTGTGAAACAACGGGTGCAAATAGGGGTTCAACCTTAGGGGTTTTAAAATGAAAACTTAGATTAATAAATGAAAGCGCCATCTACCGAGTTAGTGTCGCAACGACGGAAGCTATAGGCAGTGATACGGTCTTGACGATTGAGTAGTTTCGAGCGGTGCCACTAGAGGCGCTATTTCATTGATATATAAGGCATTGCGTCAATGCAGGAGGACCGCCAGATTAATATTTAAAATAGATCACGAACGTATCAGTGTAATTGGAAATTGTGAGAATCACATCAGTTTAAAAATAATCGTTTATATCATCGCAAATATCCTCGTAAATATTTGTGTGTATTCCTATTGAGCTATTGTGCTATTGAGTGTATTCCGGTGTATTCCTTAACATTCAACAATACGTAAACAGACAACGATAAGGGCCGTCGTTCACTACAACAGAATTCGTTAGCGAATATAGCGAACATTCGTTGTTTACATAAAATTAACACTTCATATAAAATAAGTAGCAGATAAATACACTAGATATTGGTAAATAATCATCATCACTAAAGATTCCCGGCAATAGTAATTGAAATAGTCAGTACAATGGCATTCAAATCAAATTTCACATCACTTCCAAAGGCGGAACTTGCATATGAAGTTAAGATCCGGGGAGAGGAACCTGGTTCAACGGTGGCAGCCCTCAGGCAACAAATTAAAAAATTAAAGTTAACCACGGACGAAGAGGACTTACAGGTCTCCCCTTTGGATTTGGAGGAAGACTTAGTAGGGTTGTATTCCTCGCTGGCCGTGTTGGAGAGGAACGTGGCGTCCCTTCAGGACAAGTACAAACTGTCATTATTGGCGAGCTCCAAAGCCTTATGTGCTCACATGGAGTCTAGGTTTGCTAGAATCATTCCCCCAGAGGAGTCTGATCTAAAAGAAAGATACGACGACTTTCATCTCACTTTCAAAACTACATACAAGAGATTGAAAGCCATATCCGAAAGTTATTCGCATGCATCAAACACCAGCGAATTTGATGATGCGGACGAGAGCATTGCTGCCCCTACCAATGAGGCGCAGGAGGCAGACACCCTCGCGGACATTAAAGAGAAAGCAAATAGTAACAACCGGAAAGAGAGTCACTTTTCAGGCTTTCCCGTAAAATATGAGCGATGCTCTCTTACGGAACTTTCCAAATTTAGATACGACGGTAATTCGCAGGTACACTCATTCATTGAACGGGTGGAAGACTTTAAACAAGCCAGAGAAATCGACGACAAGAGATTGTTAACAGCAGCCTCTGAATTATTCACCGGCAACGCTAGGCATTGGTACCGCAGTAATCGCGATAAATTTGCGTGTTGGCAAGATCTAACGAATGCGCTAATACAGGATTTCGGAGTCAGTAACTACGAAAACTGGCTATGGCAGGAGATTCGACAACGCACTCAAGGAAACGGGGAAGGCATAGTAGTGTACCTGGCCATTATGGATGGAATGTTTGCTCGACTAAGCAACAAGGTGTCTGAAACGGAAAAGTTACACATTGTCTTAAACAATATCAGACCCGTCTACGACACCATCCTAGCAACCAATGGAAATATAGTCTCATTGGAACATTTAAAGAACATATGCAGAAAACATGAAGACATGGTGGCACGCAGAGCGTTCTTTACAGAGCCTCCAACAGCATCTGAAGGGATGGTAGCAGCGGAATTCGCATTCACAAGCAGGAAGACTGCGAACAAGACCTCTACATCTACAGGGCAAAGTTACAACAACTTTAACAGAAACGGCCGTAACTTCCCAAACAGCAGCATGGCGAACAATACCTACGGGACCAGTAACGCTTACAGCACAGGTTACAGCCGCGACAGTCGTAACTTCAGATCGCAAAACACTGTGGCGGCGACAACATCGGACGACACACGGCCATGTTCAAAGTGCGGGTCCAGATACCACTCGACTATGGCATGTCGAAATAGTAAGGAGCCATATTGTTACAAATGTGGAAGAAAAGGAGTAAGGGTTACAGAATGCACATCGTGTAATGTACAACCAGATCAAGCACACAGATACACATACCACAACAAAAACTTCACTCATAACTTCAATAAGTCAGCCACTCAAGGTCGCCGCAATAATTCGGAAAACTAAGAGGGAGATATGGAAGTCTGAATCAGCAAGACGGGGTCGCTGAGAAAGCCCTTCAAAATCAAGAAAACGAACTTACAGTTCAGAAGTAATCTTCTATACTCTCCCCATTACCTACAAATGACCCCAGGCCTTACGCCAAAATAACAATCATGTCAAACCCACAGTTAGAAGCATATGGATTGTTGGACACAGGAGCCGCAATCACAATTTTAGGTAACAACTCGCACAGAGTGTTACAAAATTTAGGATATAAGATAGAGGAAAACATAAGTACAACGGTTACAACGGCCGGCGGACACACAACCGTTGTACAAGGGAAGATAAAATTACCCATCAAATTCGAAGACAGAACTCACATAATTACGGCGTATATAGTGCCTAACATAACCACAAACCTAATTTTAGGTATAGATTTCTGGCTCAGATTTAACCTATGTCCCAAATACTTCGGACATATACCCATATTAGTGGACGATGACCCTAAATTGTCATTAATATCCGAAGAGCAAAACAAACTGTATGACTGGCGTAGTCTCACGAAACAACAACGCGTAATAGCAGAAAAAATGATATCCAGATGTGCCGAAATATCATATGAGAAAGTGGGGCTAGGCAGAACACATCTAATAGAACACACCATCGATACGGGAGACAGCAAGCCAATCAAACAACGAACCTATAGAATGTCCCCTGAAAAAACGCGAATAGTATCAGAACAAGTAGACGAGATGCTAAAGGCTGACGTCATCGAGCCTAGTCAGAGCCCTTGGTCAAGCCCCGTACTAATCGTCAATAAAAAAGACGGCAAGCCCCGTTTCTGCCTAGACAGTCGCAAGCTCAATGCAGTCACAAAAAAGGACGCATACAGCCTGCCATACATATCAGAGATATTAGACAACTTGAGAGAAGTGAAGTATCTAACAACACTGGATCTCTCCAAAGCTTTCTGGCAAATTCCTTTAGCAACAAAAGACCGGGAAAAAACAGCCTTCTTCATCCCAGGACGAGGAGCATACCATTACAAGGTTTTACCATTTGGACTAAGCAACTCAAGCAGCTCACAACAAAGACTAATGGACAATCTATTTGGGCCACAGTTTCAAAACAAGGTGTTCTGCTACATAGATGACATAGTGATAGCGTCATCTACATTCGAGGAACATGTGTCACTCATTTCAAGAGTTCAACAAATATTAAAAAGGGCAAATCTAACCATCAATCTAGAAAAATCTAATTTCTTCAAGGACAGGCTAAAGTTCCTGGGGTACATTGTGGATGGTCTGGGTCTCAGAACAGATCAGGAGAAAGTCAACTCAATCCTGAAATTCCCGGTACCAACAACAAAGAAGGACGTTAAGAGGTTCTTAGGCACTGCGTCATGGTACAGACGGTTTATACCCAACTTCAGTACGATTGCTGCACCTCTTAACAAACTCACTACAACAAAGAAAGGAGCCCCGGCTTTTCATTGGAACACAGAGGCGGAAAGGGCGTTCATGGAATTAAAAGCACACTTAATAAAAAGCCCGGCTAGCTCAGTCGGTAGAGCATGAGACTCTTAATCTCAGGGTCGTGGGTTCGTGCCCCACGTTGGGCGCCACTGAAAAGCTGATGGCTTTCAGGAAGAGAGAGAGAAATGAAAAGATTGAATTTAAAATGTAAATAATTAGTAGTTTATTAGAATTGAGCACTTGGGGGTCGTGGGTGTGGCAACTTCGGGCAGCAAGTACGGTTTCCGAAGGCCTTCGCAGGGTTCGACTTATCTTGTGGCTCCAGGATGTCGATGCAGTCCGCCAGGTAGCCGTGTCTTCCACAATTTCGGCCGGCACGGTATTCCCAACCCGCAGGGCGGATGTTCGCTCGTAGAACTCGAAGGGTGGATTTTACCAACCCGTAGGGTAGACGGTTTCTTGGACCCGTAGGGTGAATGTTCCTTCGTGGAACCTGAAGGGTGGACTTCTTGAACCCGTAGGGTGGATCTCTTGTCGCCCGTAGGGTGGACCCTGGAATGTTCCAGATGACGGGTTAGCTGGAACCCTTTTCCCCGCCCATTGCTAAGACAGCCGGTCCCTGTTAAACCTTTCAGGAGTCGGCTGCCTTACAAAGTTTGTCTATATATTAAGTTTACAGAGACCTTTTTTTCACACCCCTGTAATCTACCCTCCCATAACAGGGTCGACCAACAGCCGTTAATTTTCACTATTTTAAAATCTAGAATCATAATAATTAATTTAACTCACCCAATGATGGGGTCTTCTATTTATAGCTATTTGCTCCTTATCCTTGACAAATATTTACGAGGATATTTGCGATGATATAAACGATTATTTTTAAACTGATGTGATTCTCACAATTTCCAATTACACTGATACGTTCGTGATCTATTTTAAATATTAATCTGGCGGTCCTCCTGCATTGACGCAATGCCTTATATATCAATGAAATAGCGCCTCTAGTGGCACCGCTCGAAACTACTCAATCGTCAAGACCGTATCACTGCCTATAGCTTCCGTCGTTGCGACACTAACTCGGTAGATGGCGCTTTCATTTATTAATCTAAGTTTTCATTTTAAAACCCCTAACGTTGAACCCCTATTTGCACCCGTTGTTTCACAACGTTACATTATTTATATATGTATTATATACAGTTAATAATATTTATCTTTTATTTGGTGTGCTATGTTAGTTCTATCCTGTTTTGTAAACACACTTTTTCTTGATCTTTTCCTTTTTCTTCACGTTCTCCTCTCGCCGGTCTGCTGGTAGAAATTTCTTACAGAAATAAGCAGTACCATTGTACCTTTTTTATCCTTTTATTATTGTTATTTTACTTTCCTAGTGTGTACATAAATGAATAAATAAATAAATAAAAATACGGCGACCTTCTCACCACAAAATCACGATTAACATTTTTCTATTTGAACGCCCGAAGTATAAATAAAGAAGGAAAACTGGATGAGCTAAAATGTGTCTTGAAATCACTGCCAACAACGGTCCACGTAATTTTAATAACTGAAACCTGGATTAAAAACGAAACGCAGGTACATAACTTACAAATACTAAACTATACTCATTATTACAATTACAGAACAGACAGGAAGGGTGGTGGAGTTTCCATTTACGTTCACAACGACCTGAGCCATACCCTGTCTGAATCGTTGTACCTAGATGGGAACAATTATTTGTGGATAAGGCTTGAAAATATTTCAATAGAAATTGGATTAATATACCACCCAGGTGATACAAATTATCCTAATTTTCTTGAGGAGCTAAACAAACAAATAGAACAAAGAAAAAGGGCAATTCTATTCGGGGACTTTAACCCTTAGCCACCTACCATAACTTTTTGTCACACAACCACCTACCATACGTCTATGAGACCCCTGAGTAAAATGGTTCTTTAAAGTAATATCTTGTTTATTGAAGTATATTTTTTAGTAAAAAATCAACTTAGGAAAGTATTAAACTCTGTAGTAAAGGTACAAGAGAATCATTTTTATAGGCATTTTGTCTTAATTACTATTAATCAACAATATGTGCTTAAAAACTAAGTCATTTGCTAAATGAGATCTATAAAAAATAATCACATGGATATGAACTTCTTTTATAATTTTTTACTGATTCAATAATCAACCATTGCAAAAAAAAGAAAATGGTGAAAATTAAATTAAATAGAAAAAAATTACAAGCCCTAAACTTATAGTTTTTCACGACAATTATTGCACAGCTTATTAGAAAATTCTCGGCAAATTGGTGATTTGCATTCGAAACTGATGTATTGTGGTTTGCACGGCACTGAGGGACACGGGGAAAAGGTACAGGAACGGACGAGTTCGCAAACGACTCGGTCGCCGATATATTTACGTTTTAAATATCTGCTGCGTCTGTGAGACGTATGGTAGGTGGTTAAGGGTTAACATAAATTTATTGGTAAAAGACAAAAAAAGTAAAAAATACAAAGATGTATTACATTCGGCTGGATACACAATATTAAACAAAATCTGCAAGAAATATAGTACAAGAGTATCAGATACTCGAAAATCTATCCTGGATCATGTCAATACGAACCTAAAACACGAGTATTTCCATATGACTGTCATAAAATCTGCCATGTCTGACCATAACCAAATATGTGTTGAACTAAAAAAAGTCAAATCACCGCCAAAGACACGTTACAGATATGAGGCTACGGACTACATGAAGCTACGTACAGTCTTTGAAACCATCAAAACTGGTGAAAATGGAGATGACTATATAGCCCTAGAGAATACTATTAAAGGTCACATTGCTAATTGTAAGGTCATAAAAACAAAAATATGCAACCCACCCCAGAAGGACTGGATATGTCAAAATATAATCGATGAAATTAACCGAAGAAATCGGTTATGGAGAGATCTAAAACGAGACCCACAAAATGAATCTTTGGGAGTAACATACAAAATGGCCAGAGATAGTTTGACCAAACTTATAAAAAATACGAAAGATAATTACTATTATAAAGAATTTATGCATTGTATGAATAAGCCAAAGAAGATGTGGAATCTTGTGAATAATCTAGCTAATAACAAAATCAAAGCGAGCTGTGTTCCTTCAAAACTTATCGTTGGGCAAAAACAAGTAACTAACGCAAAAGATATCTGTCAAGAATTCAATAAATATTTTTCTTGCATAGGTCCTCACTTAGCAAATGCTATACCAAAACAATACCATGTACTATCCGAATTGGCTTTACCGTCTAAAATTGACCAGTCCCAACTCTCATCTCTCGCACCATGCACTGCGGATGAAATAATTAAAATCATAACAAATCTTGACTCAAACTCCAGTGCTGGCATGGACGGTATCAATACAAAATCTATCAAATGTATTAAAGAACTCATTGCAGGGGATCTAGAAATTTGCTTTAACAAACTTTTATTAAATGGCGTCTTTCCTGATTCTTTCAAGGTCGCTAAGGTAACACCTATTCACAAGTCTGGAATTAAAACAGATCCAGGAAACTACAGACCCATTTCTGTCTTACCTGTACTATCCAAAATTTTTGAAAAAATTTTGCACAACCGATTAGAAAATTACCTAAACTCAATAAAATGTATTAATGATCGTCAATTCGGATTTCGACCTAAAAGTAATACTTTGGCTGCAACTATTGATCTTGTTACCACAATAAAATTAAATATAGACAAAAAAAATATAGCATTAGGTATATTTATTGATATAAAAAAAAGCATTTGATACCGTTAGTCATAAACTGCTCATTAATAAACTGGAGAGAATAGGTATCAAGGACGCCGCTCTCAAAATGTTTGAATCCTATCTAACAAATAGATCCCAATTTGTTAAACTGGGTAACACGGAAAGCTCATTGTGCTCACTTACTTACGGTATCCCACAGGGATCAATTTTAGGGCCTTTGCTCTTTCTAATTTATATAAATAATATAAACGAATTGGAATTGCATGGTCATGTGTCATTATACGCAGATGACACATGTTTATTTTACTTCGGATCGTCTATAGAAGATCTAATTCACAATGCACAAGAAGATCTAAACACCCTGCACACGTGGTTTCAACATAATCTCCTCACCATAAATAGTTCAAAAACATGTTACGTAATTTTTAAGGCAAAAAATAAAATAATCCCTATTTATGATCAATTACATATCGATAATGTATTTTTAGATGAAAAACCCTGCGAAAAATACCTTGGGCTCAGAATGGACAGCTGTTTGACGTGGAGTGCTCAGATCGAACATATAAGAACCAAACTTTCAGGTCTGATAGGCTCATTGCGACGTATTGTTCGATGTATCCCCCGTCGGATACGGTACACTATCTATAACTCTCTAGTCAAACCGCATTTATTATATCTTATAGAAATTTGGGGTAACGCAGCTAAGACAAAACTGGCAGATTTACAAATAATGCAAAATAAAATTATTAAAATATTATTTAATTATCATTACCTAACACAAACTTCAAAAATTTACACCGAAACTAAAATAATGAACTTGAAACAACTGTTTAATTTCAATACATGTATTCTTGTAAGAAAAATATTGAATGGCTCACTCCATACTAAGATAGCCTTTACAAAATTAAGACAGATAACAAAGCGAAGTACGCGGCGAGCAAGTTTTCTCGTTCTACCCAAAGCTAGGACTAATTATGGAACCAAAAATATAACTTTTGAGGGAGCACAGCTGTATAATAAGCTACCTCCAGTTGTGAAAAATGTAAACTCATTTAACGCATTCAAAACAAACCTTGCGAAGCATATTAGTGAATATTAAACGAATGTGTATTTTGCAAGGTGTTACTGAGTGTAATGTGTTTATATACTAACAGGATGTGTGATATTACAGAATAGCTTATTTTGTCATTTTATCAACATAAACAAAGAAGTGAGGTGCGTTGGATGAGCGAGGTGGGTAAGCGAACGATTGTAAATTTATTTAAATGTTTAACGTTGTTCTCATGTAAGTGATGTTAATCTTTTATGAGAATAAATTTTCTTTAAACCTAAACCTAAACGTCGTAGGCTGGGACTACCTGAAGAAGCAACTAAGTTACGATGTCAATTGCTTAGAAGAGAAGTTGTGTCAAGTAGTAGTTCAGCCATTGAATTAAGAAATGTATTTAATAAATAAATTTACTTGGCTCATATTTTATGCATTATGAATTTGACGATGTATTTTTGTTGCCGGCATAACAACAAATCTATCTTTATAAAAAACCATACCACTTTTCGTTGTAATTTTATAACTCAAGAACGAGCTCACCTATCCAAACCAAATGTCTAGGCTTTGTTTGGACTATTTAGTTGATGGTTTATGTAAAGTTTGCACAAAATCGGTCGAGCGGTTCTTCATTCATCACGCAAACGAAGTTGCGCGGGTCGGCTAGTTATTACATAAATAAACAAATAAGATTTCCCGGGACAGTAATACTTCACAGCAAAGCTATTTTGTTTTCATTCTGGAAAGAAGTTTGGTTATATTTAAGTTAAAATATAATGAATTTGAAACCTAAGTTAAAAAGGCCTTTATTGTCTTTCACATCAGCATCATACATACATTTATGTTCACGCTTTTATTCTCGAAGGGATAGGCAGAAGAATACTATACTCCCACATTCATTTGTATTTTAACTACCGACTCAAAACGAAGGGTAATTAAATTGAACGTGTTAGTTTACCTGTGGTATCATAGCTGTCCAACAGATGGATCAAAAAAATTGAGGTTTTCTTTTAAGGTTGATGTGAAAAATATGGTTCCAGCAATAAATTGATATTTTGGGACAAAGACGTTACGATATGAATGTAGTATTTAGCTCAATATCACAAAACAGTATTACTCTGTCCAACTTGTCAACTCGTTTGCAACTTTGGCGAGAATAGTTTTAGTTCAATGCTATACATAACACGACGCTACCTCGTCATTGTTTTGTTCCATACTGCGCATCCGAATATACGATAGCTCCTTGTCTCTTATTATAACTTAACCTTCGGTCAGTCGCGCCATTTTACTTAACGAGGTTCGTCGCGTGGGGTTCTTGAGAACCTCAATGAAAAATAGCATGTAAAATAGGAAATTATAAGTATTTCATATAATTTATCATTATATTATTACGTGTTTGTCAAACTACAATAAAACAATGATAAATTATTAAGCAATTTGTATTTAATTACTTATTAAACTTATAATCTAAAAGTAGGAGCCTATATTTCTCACTTTGAGATCACTTTTACAAAAAATAAATAAAATAAAGAAATCTACTCCGTAATTATTTACTTTATACTTTTTTGGCATCATATAGAAATAATCAACCTTGTAACATATAATATATAAGGAATAAATAAAAAAAAAATCGTAGCTTTACGAAATTGTATGCTCGTCGCGTGGGGTCTTTGAGAGCCCTTGCGTTCAAAACAGGTCCGTATCACAAGGCGCTTACGAGCGAATTGAAGTTAGCCAACTTCCGCGCCAACTACAATCTAACTTAGGAGGGTACATAAACTACTGCACTGCTACAATAGATTTAAATAAGAAAATTTTCCAATTATAAAATGGTAAACTAGATTAAGTTTTTTTTTTGTCTTTTGACGCACAAAATTATAACGAACTAGTAAGGGTCGCCGCTCCATCCACAGGATAAGTTTTCTCTTCCCAAACACGGTCCTGACAATAACGAACACAAGACTTCTTCAATTTGGTGCAGTTGTTGTACGTTGTGTACTTCAATGTGTGAAGACTTCAACTATCAATCTATCACTGTTTATGATAAGCCGGTTAAGGTGATGGACAGAAGAATGGCGATGTCTCAGTACAAGGTCCCATTTTTATTTGTTGGGTGCGGAACCCTAAAAACCACGTTGGTGAAAAAGATAACTCATGTACTTACTGCATTTTTTAAAATGCATAAATACTAATTTGTTGCACTAAAAAGTTGCTAAAGAGTGTGGAGCCTAATGACTATGTGCTGCAAACGGTAAAAGGATATTAATGCAATGTGCAAGCTCCCTAAATCAAAATAAAGCATCTCTGCGGAGGGACTTGCAACGGGTCGTGGTTAAATACTTGTTGTATAAACTGTGCATTTCCTGCCACACGCTCTCCTGCGAACTTTGTTTTAGTTATGAAATGCTAAATATTTTATACATATTCAACATAGCTGGATTTAAAATAGTTTTTTTGTGCAATAAGTTTAAAGAAAACAGATTGAACTATTTATTAATCTTAACCGAATTATATTAAGAAGTTACAGACGTTTCCAACAAAAATGTGACAAGTCCTCCTGCCAGTTAATCAGTTTTTATACACAGCAGATACACCACCTGCAAGTAATATTAGTTTGGGCTCCGAAGATATTGGTCTGCACTAAACAATTTCACTTCAACAATATTGCTTGTAAACTGAAATCATTTGATTGACTTAGGTACTTGTCCTTAAATCTTACTGTGATTTCAAATTTACTACCAGAATAATTACACAGTGTAAGACGACTCTTGTTCCAATTTTTTTGTACGACGTTACGTATAATTACACACATATTGCCACTGAACACTGCCCAGTCGTGAGGGAGCTCAGGTGATCTGTGACACAGGTTTTTCTTAGAACCTACTTCAGGCACCTGTCTCTCACAAATCAGGCTTTGTTAAAATTAGATTAAATCAATAAGTTTAGTTCTGTTTTGTGAAGAGGGAACCAAATGAATTTACTTATTATCTTCGTTATAAACTTTACACTGTAATCCTATAATCGCTCCTAAATAAGTACGAGGTTTATGTTAACAAACAGTAATACTACCCGGATGAAATGAAATTCAAATTGGGAAGTCGAAACTTTTTGTGATAACTCATTTCGTTAAACAGCGATGTGAAGGCTGATGTAATAAATTGTGGGAAAGTTTCGAAATGTCAGATTTATTCACTGAACTGCGTCGTTACATTTGTCAAGAGAATTTTATACGGTAAGAAAATATTGAGTTGTAGAGTTATTTCGAGTTCATTGAAAAGTGTTAGGTTTCTTTTCCGTGTTGTGTATGTGAAGACCTTAAGAGCCTAAATTCGGTTTTCAAATTTCTTTACGATCGTAAGAAATCAGCGCGGCGCGGCGCACATAGCCTTATAGTGCCAATTGTTGCTACCAACAAGTTTGATACTTTTGTTTTCCTTGATGTATTACCGGTGTCATATTCTTAGTCTAACCGTTCAATCTTTTAATTTCATTTTTATGTTAGTAATATTAGTTAATAATTATTGATTATTTTATTGCAAATTGATTGATATTAAGTAGTGATAGACACTGACATCAAAAAATTAATAAAGTTGACATTTATTTACCTAACTAATATCAATATTGCAATTAGAAATACCGAACCGAAGGAACCGACGTGCACGCATGAAAAGAAAAATGAAAGTTGAAGAAGCAAGTGAGGTGTGTATGGAGCGTGCCATGTGGCGGTCGGTTCTTTCTGCCTACCCCGCAAGGGATTTGGCGTGAAGATAGTATAGTATATAATACACACATACATTAAAACGGTCCATAAGTTTATTTTTAAAGTATCTAAATATACGAAAATTTTAGAAAGTAATGGACAATATTCTATTTCTAATTTCTAAATATATATAATTCAAAGGTGACTGACTGACTGACATAGTGATCTATCAACGCACAGCCCAAACCACTGAACGGATCGGGCTGAAATTTGACATGCAGATAGATGTTAAGACGTAGGCATCCGCTAAGAAAGGATTTTGATAAATTCTACCCCCAGGGGATAAAATACGGGAAGCGGGAACGGAAACAAAAATTACGCGGGCGAAGCTGTGAGCATCAGCTAGTTACACTGTAAATATTTAAATTTGACAATACACATAGTTAAAAACGCGAAGGCGCTTGGCATGGTCCGATGTTTTGCTGCCTACTGCAGATTCAGTGCTGGCAGGAACATTAAAATATTTTTAATAAATAATCAATTGTTGGATATTCTCACACAACATCATCTAGCCCGAACTAAGCTTTAAGCTTGAGCTACGGGATCTCAATCAAATTTTAATTGATAGTAGGTGTTTTTCATTTATAACAACCAAATACTAATTAAGAGGTATGTGCATAACAATGCACACCGCCAAGAAAAAGCCATTCCGTATTGGCATTGATCGATTATTAGATACCTACTAAGATGAATTTTGGGAGGGACCGAACTGAGTTTCTTGGGGTGTTCTTCTCAGTTTGTAGCATTTCCCAACCCCCAGTACAGTCACAAAAATGTTGACAAACCTATTTTTTTTTATTATTTCAAAGGGAATAAATTTTATTTTATTTTATTTTATCGGCTCTTTCTGGGCTCAATCATTTTGGGCAACAGACATTAGTCGTAAAAATTTAACAATTTAGGTTCCATCCTCGTAGTCCAGAACTCGTCGTCTTTCGAAATATTTACTGTGCTTATGGGCAAATTAGTGTTCAGTCTACATCGCAAATCGATAAATGTTGGCTTGACTGAAAGTAATTTTAATACAATTCATTAAAAATATTTCTTATATACACAAGATCACTAGAAGATAAAATAAACGCAGTTTCTCACTTGATTTGAAGTTGGTCTTGGATTTTAAAATACCAGTCATGCTTTGTAAACAGATCCGTTTTTCTCCAAAATTTAATTTTACCATCTGCTATGGCTTGTTCCACATTCATGTATATAGGGAGTGTTCTAGGTTAAATTGATTGATTGGTTATTAGGTCGTCTACAACAAGGTTCTTTAGCAGTGGTGAGACCACGCCCCCTTGTTGACAACCTTTGGCCATGGCTGCGCACTGGTTTCTGCTTGTCTGTAGCTTTAAAATGAGTTTGTTTAGCATGTTATATATCCATTCACTGACTACCGTGTATACTCGGTGTTTTGTCAGTGCCGTAGTTATGCTTCTTCTGTCGAAAGCTCCCTCTATGTTTATGAAAGTGCCGGAGCACATTGATTAATTCTGGATGACCTCTTCTATTTTGTGTACCACTGCATGTAGTGCTGAGTCTGTAGACTTGCCGGGGGCATTATGCGCGTTGGTTGGAATGCAGTGGTTTATTTTGAAGGGCCGTCCCTCGATTGTCTCTGTCACACAATCTTTCCAGAGTTTTTAGCAGGAAAGACGAAGGGCTTATCGGTCTGTATAACCAGAGGTCTGAATCACAAACATAATCCCTTTACCGGGTTTTGGTATAAAGATCACTTAGACCTCTCTCCACAGTCTGGGTCACAGTCCCATTCATTGTCTGGCGTATAGATACTATGTAACTGACAATATCAACTTGTGTCCTCCCCCATTTTATCACTGCAGGGAAGACTTCATCCTGTCCTGGAGATTTGAAGGACTTGAAGCTGTTAATTACCCATTCAGTTTTTTGTAAGTGGACAAAATAGATTAGAACAGGTCTTGCGAGCTCCCACTGGACTTCTTCTGTGGATACGTCTTCCACCAGTCACATGAGTGTCTGCAGCAATTGGCATTCTGGGAAGTGCGTTTGTATCAAAATACTCTCGGCTTCTTTTCATGATAGTTAACGTTAGTAGAATGATGTAGTGGTAATTATATAATGTTAATTTGCCTTTGAAAATGCCGAAAGGTTCCACCAAGTGCCATCAATCAACAGTATAAATAATTCTTTTCATGTGTGGGTCAGGCCGCCGCGCCGTCAGGTTTCTTTATGGATACGGACAGTTCTGTCCTTTGTTTGGCTAGCATTAGTCTGACTCTATCAGAGGTTTCTCCAAGACTTGGTACTTTTGTATCTCAGTCGCTACTTGTATTTTGCTTTAGCGGCTTTATAGCCGTCCCAATCCTGGTCTGGTTCCTCACAGGTGTTCCATAATTACCACTTATGAAAATGGTGTGTTAATTTGTTATTATCAATACCACACGAATAGTGACTACCTGCCTTGCGTATAATACCTACACCTACGCTGTTCGTAAAGAAAATAGTTCAACTGTAAAAGCTTATAACTTGGTCAGTTTTCGTTAGTTTCATTAATTTTTTTTTATACAGTATTTTGAAGCGAAACTCTAGTCGGGGTGTCTGAGCTTTGCACTATACAAATGTTCACGTTGTATATCGACCATAAATATTTATATATATTATATTATACGTCACAAAGTACTAAGATTGTTTGGTCACGCTAGAATTAGACTATTTTTGTTCATTTTTTCGTATTCAAAAATGGAACATCGAGCGACATGACCACTCTCTGAGAGCCTCTCGGCGGTACTAAATCGTATTTGTTCGCGTATCTGCATTTATAGGGGTTCACAAAATACTTTGTAAAAAAAAATCTGTATCTAGTTACTTAAAAAATTTTTCAATAAAAAATAAAACCGACTTCCAACAAATCCTGAAAAATAAAATTTACTTAGCACAAAGTAATATGTATTTTGATTTATCTGATTTTATTCAATATCATATTGAAGTCGGCGCCAAGTAAACCCATAGGTTTATGTAGGTATTATTCATGGCACCAACTTCAATACTATATTGAATAAAATCTGATAAATCAAAATACATTTTACTTTGTGCTAAGTAAATTTTATTTTTCAGGATTTGTTGGAAGTCGGTTTTATTTTTTATTGAAAAATTTTTTTTCATTATTTTAAGTGACGGGTGAACCGAAAAATATATCTATCTAGGTAAAAGTTTTCATCAATACAGATCAATCAAGCCCAAACACAAGGTAGCTGCTGTAAATCGTTAAGGATTTCCCTCGACTGTCTTTCGGTTCCATAATGAGATCGACTCCAGATATTCATTAAATAGTAGTAGGTACATTAAAGCACTGAATTAAAAAGTTAACAAATGAACTGGTTGTCCCTACAATTTTCGGTGGTTGTCCTCGATTTCTCCTGGATCCCATCATCAGATCCTGATCTGATTAAAATAGGACCACCTCAGAAGTAAACCCTATTCAAGAAAGAAAACAATTTAAATCCGTTTATAATTGACGGAAACATCGGTGAACATACATAAAACATTGAAAACTTCCTTTTTATTTTTTTGAAGGCGGATCTATCAATCTAGGTCCAAAGTTCTCATCAATACAAATCAATCAAGCCCAAACACAAGGTAACTGCTGTAAATTGTTAAGGAATGCCCTCGACTGTCTTTCGACTCTATCATCAGGTCGACTCCAGACCTTCATTAAAGTGTAGAACATTAAAGCACTTAATTAAAAAGTTAACAAGTGCACTAGTTGTACCTACAATTTTCGGTGGTTGCCCTCGTTTTCTCCTGGATCACATCATCAGATCCTGACCTGGTGAAAATGGGACCACCTCAGAAGTAAACCCTATTCAACAAAAAAATAAATTTTGAAATCCATCTATAATTGACGGAAATATCGCTTGACATACATAAAAAAAAATACATACAGACGAATTGAGAACCTCCTCCTTTTTTTGAAGTCGGTTAAAAATAAATATTTTTATTGTCAAAGGAGAAGTTCTGACATAATATTACATAATTATCTAAATGATTTAAACTACAGACGCTGGTGAAAAGACTACTTTATTTTCCTTCATTCCCAGTAGTTCCGCGGCAGTTGTTCCGCGACGGAACTAGTGAGACTTTTTGTCCCAATAGTTCCGTGGCGGAACTAGTGAGACTTTTTTTTCCCAGTAGTTCCGCACCACGGAACTACTGGGACATTTTTATTCCCAGTAGTTCCGTGGCGGAACTAGTGAGACTTTTCTATTCTCAGTAGTTCCGTAGCGGAACTAGTGAGACTTTTCTATTCCCAATAGTTCCGTAGCGGAACTATCATGGATCTTTATGGACATTATATTATGTCCACTTTAATATCTTAAAGCCTTAAAGTATTTTATTTTTTATGAATATGGATCTTTTAGGACATGCGAGTGGAAAAAGATCCACTATACGAAGAACATCTAGTTTAAAAGTATAAAGTAGTTAAGTAATTTTCAAAACAAATAAAGATCTACAAAAACAAATGAAGATCGACAAAAAAAAATGAAGATCGCCGAAACAAATGAAGATCAGCAAAACAAATGACAGATGGCAAAAACAAATAACGATCGAAAAACATCATGCAGATCAATAAAACAAAAGACTATAAGCAAATTGATAAGGTCAAAAGTTACTTGCAGCCATGTTTTGTAATCAAAATGCGATTAGCATTAAAAAAAATAGGTGCAAGCAATTCTCGACCTTAATGGCACTTATTTAAAAATGTGCTTTTAGGCGTTTATAGACATCACTGATCACGAATATATAAAAAATAAATAGATATTATGCATGCTCATAAGGTCGAAATTGGCATGGACCTTTTTTGTAATCTAGATGCGATAACCATTCAAAAAAATAGCTGCAAGCAATTCTCGACCTTAATGACACTTCCCTAAAAATGTGCTTTTAGGCGTTTATAGACATCACAGATCACGAATATATATGAAAAAAAAAATATTATGCATATTCTTAAGGTCGAGAATTGCTTGCACCTATTTTTTGAATAGTAATCGCATTTAGCTTACAAAATATGGCTGCAAGAAACTTTCGACCTTATCGACTTGGTTATAGTCTTTTGTTTTATTGATCTGCATAATTTTTTTTTTCGATCGTCATTTGATTTTCCAACCGTCATTTGTTTTGTTGATCTTCATTTGTTTCATTGATCTTCATTTGTTTCATCGATCTTCGTTTGTTACGTCAATCTTCATTTGTTTTGTCGATCTTCATTTGTTTTGTCAGTCTTCATTTGTTGTACCGATCTTCATTTGTTTTGTCGATCTTCATTTTTTTTAATTGTATGAGAAAATAGCCGTAAGACACCGTAGGTAACTAATGGGAACATAAAATATTCGTATGTAAGAAATGCTTTCTCCCGCGGGACTACTGGGACTTGATTAATTCGTTTTTAATTTATGCTTTGTTCCGCGGAACTACTGGGAATGAATTTATTATTATTTCATTTCTACTTTGTTCCGCGGAACTAATGGGAACTGAATTATTGATGCTTTGTTCCGCGGGACAACTGGGAAAAAAAGTCTCACTAGTTCCGCCACGGAACTACTTCAACGGAACAACTGGGAATAATCGTTTATTTTGGTGAAATTTCTCAGTATTTGAGCAAACTTTACAGTCATTTTTCTCTAAAAAAAGGAACCTACCTGATATCAGGTTATTCTACAAACAGATAGCCAACGCCCTTTGCAATTGCTTCGTATCCCTTGTTTATTAAATTTATCAGTAATTTGACATTGTAGCACTAGTACCGTCACCTGATAATAGATGGCGCCACCGGAAAAATAAGAAGTCGCTGTTTAGAGTCTCCGTAACTGAATTACCTCTCTCCAAGATTAGGAATAGTTTGTACTTTAGGTAGGAGCTAGAATTCTGCACGCTACATGCCTCAACCCCTTGCTTGAGCATCTTAGTGTCCTATTCTAGTACATACTGTTGGGCAGTCTATGAGCGTCTACCTAGTTAGGTCTCATAGCTACCCAGCAGAAAGCCTGTATCACGTTGTTTTATAAATATATACTGTAATCGTGACTATCGCCTTTCCATCGTCCCCCCCACTCGCTATCCCGTTCTACAGTGGCGCCCAACGTGGGGCCCGTCGTTTGCGTGACGTCATCTGTGCTACGTGCTACGTGCTACGGCTACGGGTTGAGACGACTTGCGCTACGTACGCTACGGACCACCTCTTCATATTCATATATGAGCGGAAGAAGCGAGACCTCTAAGATAAAATACCCGACTTTTGTTACCCGTGCTGGTCGTGTTACTACATATAAAACGAAACGTGTAAATATGTTGTCACCAGAACAGTTTACACTGCTTATGGAGAGAATGCCAGCCGCAACACAATCCAAAAATGGTTCATTTATCTCCTGCAAGTATACTTATAGTGGCGAAAAAGATGCCGAGGTGGTAGAAGCATTTTTGTCCGCTGTAGGTATCTTCAAGCGGTCTGCGGACATAGGTGACATTACAGCTTTAAGTGAATTACCTATTCTACTGAAGGGTGAGGCAGGAGTTTGGTGGTTGGGCGTCAAGAACGATATTACTTCATGGGCAGACTTCGAAACACAGCTTCGAGAAAATTTTGCACCTGTCCGTGAAACTTATCAGATTTATATGGACATAACACAGATAAAACAACAAAAAGGTACCACCACCGAGTCATTTGTACGACAGAAGCGGATGTTGTTTTTGCAGCTGCCTAGTCCAGGCCAAGGTGAAACCCAGCAGCTAGACTTAATATACGGGTTGTTGCTCCTGGAAATTCGGGATAAGGTTCCGCGCGCTGATGTTAAGGACTTTAAAGATCTTCTGAAAGCAGCTAAAGCGGCAGAACACATTATCAACGAAAGAGATGCTGTCATAGGAAAAGGCGTGTCAAAGACCCAAGAAACCCAAATGGCCAAAGAGATGGTCCAAAGGGATACAAAGAAAACAAAGTGCCGGTACTGTCGCAATTTTGGCCACTCGACTGAAAATTGTAGGAAACTTCAGCGGGCTTGTGAGCAAAAAGAAAAGATGGAAGGACACATCACAGAAGCGGTGGCAACCCAGGCTCCGTCACAGCCAGCTAAGTTCAAGTGTTATGGTTGCGGTGCTCCTGGTGTAGTTAGGTCCAATTGTTCAACATGCCATGCGAACAAAAAACAGCGACCTCATCCGGAAATTGGATTTTGTTCCATAGATGCCGTCATAGACGCGAGAGATCGGCCTGTAATTTTTGTTGAAATCGGAGGCATAAGTGGTGCGGTATTTCTGGATACCTGCGCCAAATCGAGTATTGCCTCTTACTCTCTTTATTGTGAGTTGAGACGAAAGGGATACCCTTTCCGGGAACATAAGATCGGAGTGACAATGGCGGACGGCATACCTAAACGTCAAAATGTCCTAGTAACTAAGGCTCCCATTAAAGTTAACAATCGCATAGTACCCACTACTCTCTTAGTCCTACCAGAGTCACGTCGAAATAAAACCCTATTAGGCGTTGGTTTTATCCAGGACGCCCACATCGATCTGAGTTTGGCTCAAAGCACCTGGCATTTTATCGACGATGCCACTCAAGTATTTGAACTCTACGAAGAGAGTTTTATAGAATTCGGCAAGCAAACTGAACTTGCAGCTCTTGTCTCTGACGATGATCCCTCCATTTCACCATCATTGCCAGAAGGAAGCAATTCAGATCGCCCATATGGCCCTCTTGTCAGAATCGATTTACCATCGCCTCCCTCGAAAAAACCCCATCTCAACTACCCCGGAAATTATTCTCCAATACTCAAAGCTTTGTATGAAGATGCGAAAGCTAACCTGCGAAATTATGATGAAGAATTCGAACTGAATGAAGAGGAGGATGCACTCTTCCCATCGACGTCAGTCTTATCGGTGGATATCGCGGTGCTTAATAATTTTCTGGAAATGAACCAAGATGTGTTTAAAACGAATGGTAAACCTGCAAAAGACTTTGAGCATACTATCGAGACTGGAGATCACAAACCAATCTCGGTGCCACCGTATCGACTGTCTCCTGGAAAGGTTGAGATTCTGAGAAAAGAAATTGAAAAGATGTTAGCAGATAATATTATTGAGCCCTGTTCATCCCCATGGTCCGCTCCCGTTGTAATGGTGCCTAAGAAGGACGGAGGTATAAGACTCTGCGTAGACTACCGACAGCTCAATGCAGTCACGGTTCCTGATGCTTATCCGCTGCCCAGAATCGATGACTTACTTCATAATGCTAAGCCCACTCCGTACATGAGCACGATAGATCTTCGTGCTGGATATTGGCAAATAAGCGTTAAAGCGGAACACCGGGACAAAACGTGCTTTGTTTGCCCTTTTGGAACGTACCGGTTCATGAGAATGCCGTTTGGACTGCGTAACGCTCCAGCGACTTTTCAACGAATGATGGACCGATTCCACATTTCGCTAAGCCACATCAAGCTGATGGTATACCTAGATGATTTAATTGTAATGTCTTCAACTTTTGAAGATCACCTAAAGGATCTACAGGATGTCTTTAACAAGCTCAAGGAATTCAATTTGACAGCAAACAAAGAGAAGTGTAAGTTTTGTTGTCAAAAGGTAAAGTATCTGGGGCACTTAATCACCGCTGATGGCCTACAGACTGACCCAGATAAAGTCAGCGCTATCCTAGATATGCTGCCTCCACGAAATCTTAAGCACTTATTATCCTTTGTTCAGATGTGCTCGTGGTATAGACGGTTTATACCTAATTTTGCAAGAGTTGCAGAACCACTAACACGCCTTACCAAGAAAAACACTACCTGGGAATGGAAAGGAGACCAGGTGAGTGCTTTCGCTAAGCTGCGGGAACTTCTAGCGTCTGCTCCCGTACTGGCCCAAGCTGATTATACGAAGCCGTATACCCTTAAGACTGATGCTAGCAATTATGCACTCGGTGCAGTTCTGGTCCAGGGGGAGGGTGAAACAGAACATCCTGTTGAGTACGCTAGCAGACTCCTAACACAGGCTGAACGCAATTATTCCACTACTGAGCGGGAAGCTCTAGGAGTCGTATGGGCAGTTTCCAAATTCCGAGGCTACATTGAAGGAGCGAAGATAACCATTTTAACCGATCATCAAGCCCTTCGGTGGCTTATGTCCTTAAAGTCACCAACCGGTCGATTGGCCCGATGGGCTCTCCTACTACAGCCATACGATCTCAATATAAAATACATCTCCGGTAAAACAAATGTCGTCGCTGATTCTTTGTCCCGTCCTAGTTGTGAACCGACAACAGGTGAACACTGTGGAGTTTGCACTGTAATAGTGGATATGCCTGTAAAAAGTAAGGAAGTTATAAGGGAAGAACAGCACAAGGATGAGGAGATAGTTAAGATAGTACAGTGTTTGGAAAATACTGATGAAGAAAAGGCCAGATATTGGAGTGGAAAGGGTTACCACATGAACAATGGCTTGTTATATCGATATGGTCCAGATTCAACTCGGGAAGCTAGCCAGTTAGTCATTCCCAAGCATGAGCAAGATAATTTTATTGCTGCCTATCACGATGCAGCGACGGCTGGACACTATGGTATAGACAAAACTATAGAACGTATTGCTAGACGATACTTCTGGAAGGGAATGAGAAAACATATTGAAACATATGTTCGCCAGTGCTTACAATGCCAACGTTACAAATGCTCAAACCAAAAACCTGCTGGCCTACTCCAAACCACCGCTCAAAATCAGCGCTTTGAAGTTGTCGCATTTGATCTGTTCGGTTCTTTACCCCGTACCGCTGACAACCGCAACTGGATATTTATAATCGAGGATGTTGCTACCCGCTGGGTTGAGATATTCGCGCTAGAACGAGCCACAGCAGAGGAATGTGCCAAAATTCTGCTAGACGAGATCATATTGAGGTATGGGACACCTCGACGATTCATCAGTGATAACGGTACACAGTTTGTGAGCAATGTCATGCAACAATTGACCTATTGTCTTGGTATTGAACATGGTTTCACTCCTGTATATCATCCTGAGACCAACCCCGTTGAACGCAGGAACAGGGATCTGAAAACTCAGTTGGCTATCCTGGTAGGGGAAAATCATGTCACATGGGCAGAGAAGTTGCCTGGTATTCGCTTTGCCATGAATACAGCAACGTCGTGTTCAACTGGTCAGACTCCAGCATACCTAACTTTTGGGCGCGAGCTAAGAACACCAGACGATGTGGAGCATGATCTCAGAGAGATAGTCGTAAATGATAATTTTGTCAAGGAATTAACTCCCCGCTTACTCATGTTGGCCGATACGTTGGCCAGAGCTCGAGAAGTGCAGGAAATGAAGGAGGAAAAAAGGAAAGAGTATGTTGATCAAAAACGACAACCGAGCCCAGACTACAAACCCGGAGACTTAGTTTTAGTTGCTACTCATGTATTGAGTAAATCCAGTCAAGGCTTCAGTTCCAAATTTGCTCCACGACGGGACGGACCGTATGTGATCATCCGAAGACACGGTGCAAGTTCATTTGAAGTCGCTAGCACTGACTCAAACAATCCGGTCGGTATATATCACGCGTCAGCCTTAAGCCGATATCGGTCGGAAGATGGTGTTATCCCCGAGCCAACCCTACCAATCAGGAAGAGAGGAAGGCCTAAGAAACGTGATACTGTCAAGCCAAACACTGCTACGAGTGCAGGCAGACCCCGCGGTAGACCGCGCATAAAAGACCGACAATGATGATGCATGTCCTATTTGTCGGGACGTCAGCATGGACATAGGGGGAGATTTGTAGCACTAGTACCGTCACCTGATAATAGATGGCGCCACCGGAAAAATAAGAAGTCATTGTTTAGAGTCTCCGTAACTGAATTACCTCTCTCCAAGATTAGGAATAGTTTGTACTTTAGGTAGGAGCTAGAATTCTGCACGCTACATGCCTCAACCCCTTGCTTGAGCATCTTAGTGTCCTATTCTAGTACATACTGTTGGGCAGTATATGAGCGTCTACCTAGTTAGGTCTCATAGCTACCCAGCAGAAAGCCTGTATCACGTTGTTTTATAAATATATACTGTAATCGTGACTATCGCCTTTCCATCGTCCCCCCCACTCGCTATCCCGTTCTACAACATGAATTTAAGCACCGAAATCTATGCAAATCGTATGATTTGAAAAAACTGTTTCACTTTCGTTGTTATTAACCATATGTAATCCGTTGTTAGGTAAAATATGTTTTATGAAACGTTTAGAGAGCTAAATTTACTAAGTATGTTAGTGAATACCATGTTTGTACGATAAATATTTAATGACTTTAAATGCAATGAAAAGTATGGTTTCTGAGCAATATGTGGCGCGAAATATTTTAGCCCTCTTAAGATGATTTAATAATTTAAGAACCATTTTAATAATAGGTACATTGTAAAGTAGAAAATGTTCTTTTGAACATTTTGATAAAAGAAATGTTAAGCTTGTAAATCTCTTTAAGGAACTTATTACTTAAGATTTACAATATTACATAGTAAAATAAGATTGGTCTGGAGCGATATTGGAATAAAATTATAAGAATATCTATATAGGTTCATAGTGGCACTAGCAGGGATACATCATTTTGTGAGATAAAACTAGTACATCTCATTGTAGTTGACTATACTCATTACTACAAAAATAAAATATACATTTGGATCCATTAATGCTTAGTCAGTACTATCGCTTCAATGACTCCAAATTGACAGTCAGTACCTAAAATGTTGTGACTTAAAATTAGACAATGTATATACGGAAACATCTGCAACGGAACGAGCAGAAATTCTGCATTAAACTACTGTTTGATTTGATTGCAAGAACCTCGCACACAAGTTATAAACAGAGCACAATATTTGTCCCCGACCGTATACTACTAACGCCCTCTGTTGCCTTAGTACCTCAGCGACAGAGATTACAAAAAATTAACCAGGTTGCAATTTATACAATTACGTTTGAAACGAGGTAAGTTTCTTTGTGCAAGAAATTCTGCGACTCCTGGTAGCTTAATATACGAGTATAGAGCTTTTTGTTATTTTACCGAAACATTCACACATTTTTTTTTACTTGTAAAATTCTTTATGGATGTTAAGATTAAGATGGACTCTCCTACCAGTCCCGGGTGCGTCCTTGGAAGAGTAATCACGAATGAATATTATATATCCACTAATTTCTATAATGGCAAAAGGCATCAAATGTGTTCATTCAGTAATTCGCAAACGGCAAAATGACTATGTAATAAGGTTTTAACACGAAGACGAACAACATTCCACCATGAATTTGTAGTTTCTGAACGTAAGGAGTTTACAAAATATTCCTTTCGTTCGTAAAACTGGGGTCCCACGGTCCACCAGGCCACAGGCCGCGCCAGGCGTTGCCCCACCTGAGGAGGCCTGTCGCAGCCCGTCCTGAGTGTTCCCACGGCGTGTGCCGGCCTGGTGCGGCCTGTGGACTGACATTTGAATCTTTGATTTTAGCTTTTATATTTCTGTAGGTAGACATTAAATTTTCTGTTTTAACTCCGTAAGAGGAATAGTTCCCTCTTTTAGCCCCTCTCTATAAAATAGAGTGCAGAGGGGCTTATGTCGAGACTTTGTCTGTAGTTTGTGACTCTGTTGGATTCCACTACGTCACTAAGTCACGAGGATCATCTGTTCAAAGTTTGAAATAAAACAAAAATGACAACGTCTATCGGATTGAACTTTCACTTTCACAATAAACGTGTTAGAGAGGGGTAGTTGGGTGAGAACGATCTCACGGCTACTTGTTAAATTTGTTTTTATGCGTAATCACGCGTCATGGACATCGTTCCTGTTTTTATGTTGAGGCGACGAACTATTCCAAAGCGCTGGTTCATTTTCATAGAGAGTTAAAAGCCTATATTTTAAGCATGTTCGTCCACTCCATCATGTGCACGGACATGCAGGCGCCGCTGCAGGTGAAGTGAAGAATTATTACAAACGACGCAGACGCGCCCGTACAGGCCGCGACAGGGACAGTCGCGCCGCGCAGCGCCTTTGAACTTACCTACTTCCGATGGATCGGACAGGCGACAACAGCACAACAGGCCTCCACAAGCCCCATCGGATGCGAGTTCCCACGGTCTGTTAGTCTGATCTAGCGCGGCTTGACCTGTGAAATATCGGACCGTGGGACCCCACCTGAGTGATATCTCTCTAGCAATTTCATTAATATGTTTAAACAAATAATATTTTGTGGTCAAACTCAAAAATATTAAATTTTTTTAATCATTGTGTATTGTAATTTAGATAATACATATAAATAGTCACACTGTTATCTCGAAGTGTGTAGGCAGAGGCATAGTATACTATACCTAGTAAACTATCAATCAAATCAAATCAAAAATATATTTATTTCACATAGGCATTATACAGATGCGCTTGCAAAACGTCCAGAATACAAAACAAAAACTCTACCACCAGTTCACAACGCGACCCACCTGAGAAGAACTGGCAAGAAACTCAGCGGGTTGTTCTTTTTTTTGCTCTATTTACAATTTTAAAGAATCTAAAAACTAGGCATTTTAACAATTTTTTTGAGAATCCAGCAGAGCAGGTCATTTCCAGGCTTCCTTATCCAACAAATAATCCAACAAGTAGCCCCTGCAGTTCAATTTACTTTTCACAGATCTTTTAAACTTATTAAGGGACATACTTTTAATTTCGTCTGGAAGCCTGTTGTAAAAGCGTATACAGTTACCCATGAAAGAATTGCTGGTTTTGTGCAATCTGCTATGAAAAACAGCAAGGTTATTTTTATTTTTAGTGTTGACATTGTGTCTATCCCTTAACTTAGCGAAACTAATTAGATTTCCTTGTACATACATAAGGTTTTCAAAAATATATTGTGATGCTACAGTAAGAATATTAACCTCTTTGAATTTTTCGCGCAGAGAGACCCTTGGACCTAGTCTATATATAGCTCTTATGGCCCGCTTTTGTAAAATAAAAAAAATATTTATATCTGCAGCATTGCCCCCACAGTAGAATACCATAAGACATTATACTGTGAAAGTAACTGAAATAAACTATTCTAGCCGTATCTACATCAGTCAAGTGCCTTATTTTTTGTACAGCAAATGCTGCTGAACTTAATCTACTAACTAGTTTTACAATATGTGGACCCCATTGTAAACCAGCATCAACCGTTAACCCTAGGAATGTGGTTTGTTCCACAAGTTCCAACTCTCGACCATTAAGTTGAACATTGGTTTCTGACTGTGCTACATTAGGCAAGGTAAATTTAATACATTTAGTTTTATTATCATTTAGTTTAAGATTGTTAGTGTTAAACCAATGAACCACTTTCAAGATTGCGTTGTTGACATCGTCATAGTTATCTATTTGTCTTTTAACTTTGAAAATCAAAGAAGTATCATCTGCAAACAAAACAATCCTGTTGTTGTCCCCCACGTAAAAGGGTAGGTCATTAAAATAAATAAGGAATAAACATGGTCCGAGTATTAAACCCTGCGGGATGCCCATAGTAACTACAGATCCCTCTGAGCGTGTACCATTAACATCGACCCGCTGAATTCTATTGTTCAAATATGAAGTCAGAAGGTCGAGAGCCTGGCTTCTTATGCCATAATGGTGTAATTTCCTGATTAATGTTTTATGTTGGACGCAATCAAATGCCTTAGACAGATCACAAAACACACCAATTGCATCTTGTTTATCCTCCCAGGCGTCATCATTACATTTCAATAACTCTACACCAGCATCGGTAGTCGAACGTCCTTTAGTGAAGCCAAATTGTTTCTCATGAAATAATTTGTGACTGTTAAAATAGATCAGCATCTGCTCTAGTATCAATTTTTCAAATATCTTGCTCAAGGTCGGCAACACCGAGATAGGTCTGAAATTACCCGGATCTGAAGCGGTGCCAGCCTTGAATAGTGGTATAACTTTACTGTGTTTCATCAAATCAGGAAATACACCACTAGAGACGCAATCGTTAAACACAGTTGCCAAGTGGGGGGCAATGACATCTATAATACTTGATATGGATTTTACTGATAACCCCCAAAGGTCAGCGGTTTTTTTAACATTAATAGATCTAAAAGCTTTTATGATGTCGTTGCAGTTGACAACGGTGAATTCGAACGCGCCTTCACAGGCAGCTACAGATTCTGCTAATAATAGCTCGGCGGAGGTGGAAGACGACTGGAGAGTGTCAGTTATCTCTATTGGAACATTACTGAAAAATTTTTCAAACTCGGTCGCCACTTCCAAATCCCCCGATACGTGGCGATTGTTTATATTTAAATGAAACTTTCTTTCATTCGTTGTACACCTACCACATTCCGCATTGATAATGTTCCAAGTAGTTTTAATTACATTCGCAGAATCATAAATTTTATTTCTAATGAAATTAGACTTGGCTAAGGTACAGGCTTGCTTAAATATCTTTGAGTATTTCTTAACATATTCCTGAAACTCTGGGTTGAAATTATATGATTTTTCAGAATACAGTTCATATAGTTTATGGCGACTTTTATAAATTCTGGGTGTAGCCCAGTCACTGAAAGCAGAACTGCCTCCGATTGATAATGTTTTCGGGGTAAAGATTTTCCCAAACACAGTATGTATCAAATTAAATAAATCAGAGTAGGATTCTTCTACGCTAATGTAATCAGGCAATTCTGTTACTTTCTTGACTAAGTTTCTTCTAAAGGTTTCCAAGCGATGTGTGTTAACTGGGACAAAACTAATAATCTTCTTAGTTTCCCTACTTTTTCTCAGATAAGAAACAGACTGGCTACGATGATCTGATTTTACAGGGTCCACTATACACTTTTTAATGGGATTTATATTAGTAAAAATATTATCAATACAAGTAGCACTAGTTGCAGTTATACGAGTAGGTTCCAAAAATATATTATATAAACCAAATGACTTGAACAAATTTAACATTTTCTCTCTCTGTAAAGGTTCCCGTGCAGTTTCTAAAATGTCTACATTGAAGTCCCCACAAAATGGGACGGTTTTTTTTGTACTTTGGCATTTAAACAATGCTTCTTCAAGTTTCTCTTCGAACTGTGCATATGGAGCATCCGGGGGACTGTATACGCTTAGTACAATGAACCGCTCAAACTCTATACTGGCTATCTCAATAACTCGTTCAACAGAGAGGTCTACTATGTCTTTACGTTCTTTACACTTTATTGACTTATTAATAATAATTAAAGAGCCTCCCCGTTTATATTTTATTCTACAGAACGAGCTAGCAACCCGGTGATTTTTGAAATTGAACATGACTTGATAAGGCCTTAACCAATGTTCTGAAATCTATGCCTCTGCCTACACAATAAACGTACCTGTCTTTCAAATAAATCACATTGCGGCATATATTGGAGCACGTAGTCATATTTTGGTCAATATACTAATACTAATTATAGGATATAAATAAAACCATTACTTTTAAATTACTGGACTCAAATGAGTCAATTACAGTTTTTCAGTAATTGTTGACACGGTATGTACCATAAAGTAAGGATGGCAGGCAGCCATCTTAAAACAGGAAAGAGTTAATAAATCAAATGTCGCAAACTCCAGGCGGACGTGAAACCAATACTAAAGCAGGATGCTGTGTGCTGATGGGAATTAAACTTTTTGCGGTAAGGGGCGGGTGGATATCTCTACAGTTTCAATAGTAGGTAAGTAATGATATAAAGAGGTGAGAATACATTTTATCTAGTAATCTTGTAAATTTTTACAATTTGTGGTTTTACTGGTAACAGAACTATATTATCTGTAAAAAAATCAACTGTCTATAGTCCAGCTATCATGGCTAATGAGATATAGCCTGGTGACGACAAACAGACGGACAGCGAATTTTCTAAAGATGTAATGGTTATTTTTGAAGTAAAACTTCTTTAGGCGCGACTAGGAGTAACTCAGATTTCTTTTCTGACGGAAGTAACGCTAATCAATTGGGATTAGTTATTTCCAATACTTTCAAACGGATCAATTTGTGAATAGCAAAGTGAATACAAATTCAACAATAAGAGCAAAATAAAGATAAAGCAATAAACAAATAAATAAAGATAAAGATAACAATATATAAAGGTATAGCAGTTAGATTTATTTGTGTTGGTATCCGACACTGACAATAGTGACAGTACAACTAGTATTTTTTTTTGTTGATGGCTTTGGCTTTATCAAGACTGCCAAATGTTCATTTGGTTAAAACTTCTTTAGGCGCGACTGGGAGTAACTCAGATTTTTGAAGTTACCCCATATAATCCCATTTTTACTTTTTGTTAGTCGATTACATTCAAATTAACAATTTATTCCCCAAATCAAGAAGTTGGAACCATTCCATCCATTTACAAAAATATTTTTATCGATAACATAGGTGTGACCATTCAATTTTACACGATAACGACTTCTACGCGGACTAAGCCGCGAAGAACATTCTTTATAAATATTTATCTAAGTATTTTCTGTTTAATATCCAAATCGTTTCTTCGGTACAAGTAGAAGAAACAAGAAAGAAAAGAAAGAAAGAAAAAAGAAAAAAATGTTTATTCACAAATTTTTTTTTAGCGAAATACATAAATTTTAACTACTGCCAAACTGCAGGGCAGTTTGTTGGCAGTCGTAGCTCCTTGTTTAACCGAGTTTTATATACATACTCTTTCTTTTATCATAACATTACCTACATCTCAGATCAGAGTTTCTCTATAGGTCTAACTTCAGATACACAAAATGTATTACATCTTAGGGTTTCTCTGTAAACAAACATATTAGGTACCACCTCTTAGGGTTTCTCTGTCTCCATACTTATTACATCTTTGGGTTTCCTTATAAACATACACATTTTATTTCATCTATTATTGTAAAGTATTAGTACAGTACAAAATAGAAAAAAGACCAAGGAAAAGATCTTAGAGACATTAATTTCTATTTCTCAGGGCCAATGGGACAAAAGTTCTACATTACGGTGTTTAAAAGACAGAACAAATAATTAATTCTAAGTAAATATTAGGTATATTAAACTAATTACATAGACACGACGTCTCCTCGGAGGGGCACGCAAATGCATAAGTATGAGCCCACATTTCCACAGTTTGTTTTGGTCTCTCATTGCCTTAAAGCCCACAATAAGAATTTTCGTATTGACACAGACAGGCTCAAGATGTCCACCACATAAGGCTTTCAACTTGGTTTGATGAATGCCATTTCACAGGTAACTGGGACTGTCCGCTTAACATGCCTTCACTGGAAACTTTACTAATCGGTCACCCATCTGTGGCTCATCCATAACGAAAGATGTTCTTTTCAGAACACTGATATATGAATAATTATGTATTAAACTGGTTATATTGAACCTGAAAAACCTCATAACATGGTACACACTTCACAGTAGCCTCTAGCGGACAACGTATGCCGCCGTATCGTGAGTAAACAGAGCATGTTATCATTTCATCCCTGGCCACTCGTTGTACGTACTGTAATAACACTAACTCCATGCGAAATTGAAAATTGAATTATGAAAGGATAGCTCTAAAGGGAAAAGACCATCGACTCTATATATTATATTATACGATGGTCAAAACAGACTGCCTTGTAGAAGCAGTGCAGTGGTTAATGTATACTCGTGTGACGGTCTCGGTCTCCTGTTCGAATTCCGGGTTGAAAGTAATATTTGTGTGTCTCGTACCTGTTTCTATCGAAGTTTGGATGTTTTTTTAGGTGCTTAACTATGTTTATCAGTTGTCTAGATCCTAGAACCCAAGCTTATAGTCTCTGCCGGGAACCCTGGGACATCCTTCCAAAGACTTACCAGGGACTTCCAACCGTAGATAGTTTTAAGGCATCGTGTAGTTTTAGTCGGTAAGAGTCCGGCATGGCATCTATGTAGCAATTCTACACGATAAAAAACCCAGCTTATATTAGCTTTTTCTACAGTGGTACATACAACAGAGCAACGTACAGCAAAAAAAATATCTAAATAAATCTTAAAACTCGTACTGATTTTTAACTCAATACAAGATCAAATATTCAAAATACGAACGGTAAATTCAACAAATTCTAACTAGCCGTGTTGTCTCAAATGATAACTGTATTCCACTCAGTTAGTTAGTAGGACTTGTTAGAGATTCTAGTTAATTTACTTAAGCTAAGTTCGGACTGCTCACTATTCTTGAGAAGTAACGTTGGTCCTCTGGTTTAAGAGAATTTCTCGAGATATATTTAGTTATTTATTCACAGGAAAGTAGTTTGTACTTACCACAGGCTTCCCTTGCGTGAAATTAGGCAAATGACGTGTTCATGCGTTTCACAAATGTGTATTCTCGTTCGATAGGCATTGCCCTAATAAGTAGTTATATTTTGATTAATCCTATATCTATTTTAAATTGTAATCCATAAGCCTGCCTTAATTTGTACCAATTTTATGAATTAAAAGTAAAAACGATCTCTGTACAAACTTTACACGTATTTTACACCCTCAGGGCTCCTGAAATGTGGATTTCATAATTTTTATTAAAGAATTATAGACTAAGAGCTTTCTTAAGCCTGCCTTAATTTGTACCAATTTCATGAATTAAAAGTAAATAAGATTTCTGTACAAACTTTACCCATATTTTACACCCTTAGGGTTCCTGGACCGTGGATTTAATAATGTTTATTGATGTATTATGGACTATAAGCATTCTTTACCGGCAAGCTTATATGTAAGTAAACACTCATGAAAGTAGGAGAATCGAAAATTGTATGCCAGGATCGTAGCAACTGGAAATCCAACAAACACTAAAGATAAAGACATTGTGTTTGAATATCAACTGCATTAATGCAAGATAATATCGTCTAGATACTCAAGACGGCTATAAATTGTACTAGTCTCCTCGCTAAATAGATTCTCAGTACTTACGAACGTGACCAGAGTTTGAGTGCCCTTAAAACGCAGCGCTCTGCATAAACTTGTCTCATTTCTAGTGATATTAAGGCTATAGATGCAATCTAGTAACGAGATAACGGATAGCATGAAGATTGAAATTCAGTTAAACAGATAAGAGTGTTATTGCTTCTTTTAAAACGGCGGATACAGTTTTCAAAGAAAGTATGCAATAAAAAGCTATATAAAAATACAAAAGCTGTAAAAAGAGAGTTCGACCGATACCACGGGCGCTGCAACGTGCCCGAGACGTTGGTGAATGTAAGTAAAAAGTACTTCGCGTGACGTGAAGTCCCGAAATCTATAAGTATGAGTGTATCAAAATCAAAAATGTTTAAGATAAATTCAGGCTTTATGAAAACTCACTCACTTGTACTATTCCACAACTTTTATTATAATTTTAATAATACCTAACCGGTTTCGCTATTATAGCATTCTCAAAGGTCTAGGCTATAATAGCGAAACCGGTTAGGTATTATTAAAATTATAATAAAAGTTGTGGAATAGTACAAGTGAGTGAGTTTTCATAATGTATAACAAGTTCCATCAAGTGCCAACAATCAAAAGTATAAAGGATAAATTCAGGCCTTTGCAAATTTGATGAATTTGACCTTACTACTGTACCACACTGGCCAGACGATGATACGAGATTTTGTTTCGAGATTTTCTTCTCTTCGTCATGACCTCATCGTTTGTCAGCAGACGCACCATCCGCTGACTTGGGCCCAGTAGATCTGCATAACGCTCCATCGAAGCAATTCATAGACACACAGGTCAAATTCATAAAACTTCTCATTTTGAATTGAAAAACATTTAGTTAGAAAGGTAATATACAAAATTTTCGTTAGAAGTTCACCACAAACTCAAGTTAAAGCTACAAGCCCTAGATCTCATCTGCCTTGTCGGGGAATTATAAAGCAGCCATGAATAAATGAAAAAGCTATAAATTTCATAGTTCCACCGCAAGTACAGGTGCTGAAACTTCGTAAGACATTTTAGTAGGTACCTTGAAACATCTAGCGACACTGAGGCGTGACCTTTTAACACTGAAAACTTTATGAACGTCTAAATAAATAAACGGCTTAGAAAACTGTAGGAGAAATGAAACCTGAATTCTTTTTCTAATATACCTACCTACTACCAGTTTGTATCTGAAACATGGTTTTAATAATTTTAAATTGATACGGTGTCAGCTATGTGAATGAATTATCAACGATCGCTTGTATACACTTGTAATACATATAACTTTTTTTACTTTGAGAAGATGTTTTTTTACCACTAAAGAGACATACAATCAAAACTGCTAATAGTTTAGACAACCACATAAAATAATTGTTTCCTTGTTATCGGTTGAGTAGGTAGCTATGACACTGATTACGGCAAAGTGGAGATACTCAATCATAGGTAGGTTAATACACATAAATATGTTTACGCGCAACGATCTCATAGAACAGAGAACAGTAGTATATCCAACAAATGTGTATCATGCGCGTATATTCATTAGGTTATTTCAAATTGGCTTCGAAAGCGATCCAACCCTCACACCCTTATAAGCTCGCAATTCACCTCAATCTTCCTACCGAACGGTACTCGATTCGAAACTTTCAATTAGACTTCCACAATCGATTTAGTGAGTGATCAAACATGAATTGGGTAAATTCTATTGGATGCGGAAACTGCGAAATTCAGGCTCTCACCCTATAACGATTGATTGGACGATTCTGTTCGATTTGAAATTTGACAACCGATATTCGTATACGCTTTGACGTTCTTGATTACGACAGCGGAATATACGGACACAAAAATGTACAGACGGGTTTCCTTCATGTTCATTATAATTGAAAAAGCCAAGTGAATGGAATTTGAACATTGACAAATTGTAAAATGTGTGGTGTGGAAGAGCAGCGAAAAATTCTAAATCTATAGTGTGGACAATGTTTTTTGTATTTGTTATAGGTATTCAATCCTGTTATTTCTATGGTACGTTAAAAAGATCCTCATTGGGCTAAAGTGGCTGAGAAAAGATCGTGAGTTACTTGATACTCTGTCGGGCGCCGCCGTTGCAGGAACAGGCTTTTTACAGTATCGGCAAACAACTTGAGCACCGCGTGAGGTGGTGGGAGAAAGTTTGCGCAAATTCACTTACGTGCAAAAATATTGTGTCATTGATAAACGCATTTTTTTTTTATTATTGGCATTTTATTGTGTTAGCTAATTACTTTTTAGTTGGTGGTATAGAGAAAAGAGATAACGAAGTTGCTCATCGTTGCTCAAAAAGTTTGCCAGTTACTGTACATAATTGAGAAATATGTTCGTCCAATAGTTAACTGCAATATGCTACAAGCATAAATAGAAGTATAATAGAAGTATAGTAATAAATAGAAGTATATTTTTCGCTACTGTATTACCATCGCTCGAAGCGCTCGTGGCCCCGCGGACTCAGTGTTCTGTAAACGATCACTGCAGTAAGCAACTTTCAATATGGCTGGTCCATGGATGGGTGACCATCCATGTGATCACTTTGTGACATTTATTTGAGCGTTTCCGTGCTTCGAAAGGCACGTTAAGCCGTTGATCCTGGTTGCCAGTAAAATGGCAGTCGTTAAGCTAAGTTGAAGGCTTTATTTCAACAGCAGGCAGTCACAACCTGCGCCTGTCCATTTAAATACGGCAATACGGCTCACCACCTATTACGTGGGACAAATGATACAAAGGTGAAATGTAGGCATATAATATGCCTCTGCCTACTCCTTCGGGGATAAAGGCGTGACCATTATGTATGTATGTATGTATATTATTTAAGGTTGTATTATATCCTTATTTTGTAGCCTGAACTGATCAGAGCCTCAGAGCACTATACTTGTTAATAAATATGAAACACGATTGCTCTAAAGTTAGTATGACAAGTATATCATAATTCAAAACAATGAATAAGGAAAACAATTGTTTTACGTGTACATACGTAGAACAGTATAGATTTCATTTCTTTCACAGAATTAATTAAAGTAGACAATACGGAGGAAAAATCCCATTGAAATACGAAAAAGACATTTTATTTTCCTCAATTTAAACTTTGGGAAATAATTTGGGACGTCAACGGTAATGAGTGAAACTTTTAAGTGCTCTATAACAGAAGGTTACAATGAGACATAAAGCTCGGTTCAATGTCTACCGTAATAAGCCGAGATTTGCTTTTTATTTATTTTTTTATTTATTCTCTTGTGTATAACAAACAGTACGTCAGAAATTTATGCTATACCGCTCAATTTTCTAAGAACGTTGCCAATCCTGTATACTGTACGTATGACAACGTAATAATGCAACAAGTTCCATTTAAAAATATCGTTCAAGTGCTAGTCGGATTTACTTACGTAGGGTTCCGTAGGCATCACGGCAAGGACATAACGTTGGTTACCACTTTAATTTATATATTATTTTTACTAGCTCTTAAAACAGCTCCAGAAATCATCGTGATGACAGACAGTATGCGTAGTCTCAGTAATAAGATCCCATTTTTACCCTTTGGGTACCCAAATGGTAAAGATGTTGAAAAATAATAATAATGACTGTCCCTCAGCCAATAAGAGCAGGCCCCGTACTCTATTTTTCGTTAGAATGGGACGCAAACTTGAAATACGCTAAGATAAAGAAGAAATGTACAAGATCGATACCCACTCGTTACTGTTATCATTGGGTTTGTTACAGTTGAATAAAGGAGATGAAAAATACCAAAAGAACTAATTGAATCAGGCTTTCTATGACGGAAATCTATCATAGACCAATAATAATAAAAGAGAACGAAATTGCTCCCTCCCCTGAAGCCAAGTACTTATGCAATCTATGTCCAAAATAGATGAATAAATTACCGAGATTGGATTGTGAGGCCCCACTTCAATCTAAGACTTAGCACACCAAGATAATTGCGAACGAATTCAAAATTTAAATTTCTTCACTCCTTATGGAAATCTATGCGACTTAGATCTACCTTATCGAAAAGGTTCGCATAAATCAATGGAGGACCATCTTAGCTGATGGCATCTTGAGTTAATGCACTTGGATTACCTCTTGAGATTCACGAAGTCTTAGTACTTGAGTACTTACATCTCCTTCAGTCTTCAATAGAGATGAAACTCTACCTTTGCGTACATTGAATTTTGAAAAGGAAGCTAGGGAAATTGTAGTACTTTAAGAATTTCAATAATACTTTTATCTAAAAGATTTTTTGTAATTGATAAAAGGGTGAGCGAAAGCAAGCTTTGGACGGGTAAAAATATTCAAGAAATATTCGTCTAATATTGACGCCTGTTTTCTGATATAGGAAACTTGTTGAAGCCTGATATTATTATAGGACTTCATTTACTGTAAACTTTGCTCACCTTGCCACTTTTCGGCTTCATAAAGTTACGCCTGTATAGTTGTACTGTATAAGAAACAATTGTGTGTAAAAGACACCCCATCATATTTGGGGCACCAGCAATCTCACCTGCTAGCGGTGCACCTGGGCGCCGATTCTCGACCACACGACGTGAATGCGTGGACGCAAATTTACGGGTGAAAGGTCGTCCGTCTCATGTTCGCCGTTCCTAAAAATGAGACAGGCGACGCGTCACCCGCCGATTTCCGTCTACGCATTCATGTCGTGTGAAGCGAGAATCGGTGCCCAGGAGTGCCCAATGGAGGAGGCAACAAAGCACGCACCCTCACGAGGTTGGCATGTAAGAAGGCAGAATACCAAAAATAAAAATCAAAAAGAGAATACCAAAAATCCTATTAACTGTAAATTCAAACCAACCACTAAGAAATGTTAAATTTAAGGAATTTCAGTGGAAACTGCACCATTCTAGTAATTTATTTGGTCGATGTTATAAATTTTGCAACACTGACACAGCAAACTGTGAATTTCTTGGAGTCACGCAATCCGAGTTTAAAACCGGTCTCATTTTAATAACGTCTCTCCCCCGGGGGGTGGCGATGATCACGTTCACGCCAGGACGCCGCGCCGGTGAGATCACGGGAGATATTGGCTTAGATCCTGATTCTATTAGTATTAGTTGCGCCTCGAGCGCACTTGAACCGGAGATGCTGGAAACTTTATTGCACTGAAAAGTTATTGTTCGCCTTTGAAGTGGCACAATTCAAACGAAAGTTTGTAGAAGACAGTTGAAATTCTTACCGATCTTTTGATATTATACAAGCCGATATCAATGATTCGTTCGCGAGAAGTTGTAGAATTACTATTCTTTCCTAAAAAATAATTATTACAATATTAACATCATAAGTAACTATCTAAACTAAACTTAAATTTGCCCAGTGGCATTGTGCCTAAAAGACATCAGCATTCCCGTTTTGAATTCTGAATATTAAGAAAATAAGAGTCTCGCTTAGACCCAAGCCGAAACTCTGCTCCTGGAAATCTACAAGTACTTTATTCAAAATCCTACATCTAAGGAGCTAAAATAGGGTATTAAAAATTTTCGAAGTATGTATATCACGGACGACACCGCTAAGCACAGTTGTTTAAAAATAAAATAGAAAGTTGTGCTTCGTAACATCAGCTGTAGACTATGAATATTTGAGTATACAAGATACTTCAGCTGTCTCTACAATGTCTAAACGAAATAGATACCTACAGACAGAGTCATACGCTTAAAAATTCATAGAAGCCAGTCCTTACATTATGTATTACTAGTATTACAAAAGTGTGCTACGTACACTTTTATATATTAGAAAGGGCAGACGCCCACGCTTCTATTTGTATTTGGTCCTCGTCGCTATCAGCTGATACAATTTTCAATACGTCCATAAGGCCTTTAACTTGGCTTTACGATTATACAATATTATATTAATACACAACATCGGAAACAGTTAAGTTATACATTATGAAGGAGAACACCATACAATTCAATGGTTATCGTATCTCTAGTGTACCTCTATATTACACATTATTATCACGCCTTTTATCCCCGAAGGGGTGGTCAGAGGCATATTATATACACCTAGGTTGGAAGTATATATGGACAAAGCGCGGTAGAATATTAGCTAAAGAAGCTGATGGTAAGCGCACCTATGCTATCCGCTCGGAAGCTGATGTGGAGCGTGTTTTTGGTAAAAGTATTGTCAATACAACTGATGATTAGGTTACCTTTCATTATCCCATTAAATGTGTTGTATATTAAAAATAAGTTAGTAATAAAAAATGTTAAAGTTAGAAATAAGAATAACTGTTCTATGAAGGAATGCAGTCAAAAATATATTTACATAAATTATAAAATTATTGTATATGTTGACCATTACAGAGGGAATAAATATTCTCAAATACATATTTACAGTAGTACAGTATTTACAGTATTATATATTTACACAATCTATATACATGGCATCAATTACAGTGGTTTAGTTTTGGTATATCTTATGTTTATAAAATTTAAGCTATTGTATTTTAATGTTGCACATGACATCTTGTTGGACCCCTATTATATCAGTATCAGACAGTCAAATAGGGTATTAATGATGATAGTATGTGACTGTCCAGGTTGTGCTTGTGGGTATGATGTGACAATTGAGCACTTTTCTAATCTTAAGTTTGTAGTAGTTGTGCTAGATGTTGGGTGGAGTTTTGAGATAGCGGTTAGTAAACAAAAAAAACATGTATAAGCAAAAAGTACTATTTCAAAATTTGTTTATTTTGACACCAGTAAATGCCTGCATACTGCTAATATTTAAACTTTATCTAGATATTTTTATTTACCGGATTTTATTCATAATCATCATATTTTATGTGTTGTTCAATTATTGTTATAGTGATTAACACTAAGAAATGTTTAAAGTTTGGACTTTTTAATGCAGGTTCGCTTGGAACTAGACAGGACGAATTTTTAATTGCCATGAGTCACCATTCGGTTGATATCATGGCCATCAATGAGACCTGGTTAAAGCTTGGTGAGGATGGCAGAGCTCCTTTGGTGCCAGGTTATAAGTTAAGGCATACGCCAAGACCTACTGTGGTAAAAGATGGGATCGGTGGGGGAGTTGGGTTCTACATAAGAAACGGTGTTAGTGTGAGGACCAGGACTCACCCGGTGGATCCGCAAGTAGAGGAATATTGTCTGTCATTGACTAGTGTGGGCAAAAAAATTCTGGTTGGCACAGCTTATAGACCACCCTGGCTAGGTGAAGACCGTTTCATGGACAGCGTAACAGAGAGCATCTGTGCATTGGCTCCCTATGACCATATCATCCTTTTGGGGGATTTTAACATAAATATGTTGATGCAGTGTGACACCAAAACAAAAAAACTACAACAATTCTTACAATATACCAATATCCATCAAGTGGTAAACGCACCAACACATTTTACTGATGATAAGAGCACTTTGATAGATGTCATTTGTACAGATATGAATGTTTATAATGTCACAGTTACCCATGTCCCAGAACTAGGAAAACATGCCGTTGTGACTTGTGAGTCAACCTTAAAAAAAGTTAAGGAGAAACCCAGGTGGGTTTCTTACAGACCATTCGGAGATATCCTGCCCGATCTTTTTGACAGCGATATCGAAATGATTCCTTGGCACCACATAGAGTCACAGGTTAATGTTGATGATATGGTGAATGCATTGTCTACTTGGATTGTGTATCTGTTTGACATGCATGCCCCTGTGAAACAAAAACGCTTTAAGACCAAAAATACTCCTTGGATAACTGATAATGTCAAGTTACTCTTCCGCCTGCGCGATAAAGCGAGGCTTGCATATCAGAGTACTAAAATGGAGTCCAAGAAAAAATATTACCTAGAGTTAAAACATCACGCTGTTATGGCGTTGCATAGTGAGAAGTCAGTCTATTTTTCAAAAAATATAAGCGATCAGATCAATAACCCTAAAACTATGTGGAAGAATCTAAAAAATCAGATACTCAACTCACATAAAGATTCTTGTTTGCCGGGTCACTTCAACAATCCCTACACCATCAACAAAGCTTTCCTGGATGTGCCGGGGGAGAGTGTAGTGAGTTTGTCAAAATTAACCTACTATGAACATCATAGGTACGACCCTAGTGTGAGTTTTGAACTAAGACCTGTAGATCAACCCACAATTTTAAAGATTTTAAATAACATTAAAACACAGGCACAGGGTGTTGATAAGATCAGTGCACAGATGTTGGGACTCACACTCCCTAACTCATTAAGCACTATCACACGACTGATTAATACATCCATCATTACACACACATATCCGCAGCCGTGGAAGTGTTCTGTGGTTCGGCCTATTTCAAAAACTAGCCACCCAAATACTATCAGAGACCTTCGGCCTATCAGTATACTTCCTTGTTTGTCAAAGGTGTTGGAAAGGGTGGTGCATATGCAAGTAATGGAGTACCTTGAACAAAATAGTATTCTCCCTGATAGGCAGTCAGGATTTAGAAAGGGGCGGGGTACAGCCATGGCTTTGTGTGATGTGGTTGGCAACATTTTGGAGGCTAGGGACCGCGGAGAGGGCACAGCTCTAGTGCTACTGGACTACTCCCGCGCTTTTGATGCCCTAGATATTTCACTTTTATTATCAAAGTTGACCTTCTATGGGTTTACGTCAGATACTGTCAGGTGGTTTGATAGTTACCTCACGAATCGTACACAGTATGTTGAGCTGCAGAAAGAGGATGGCACAGTGATGACATCATCCCCGCTTAAGGTGACTCGAGGGGTGCCACAGGATCAATCTTGGGTCCACTTTTGTTCATTTTATATACTGCAGATATCACAGGATCCTTTCAACACTGTCGGTTCCATATGTATGCAGATGATACACAATTATATTTGTCTTTTAAACCTGACGACACGCTTTCAGCCATATCTAAAGTAAATGAGGACCTGGAAAGGGTGGTTACGTGGTCAAAAGAACACTCACTGATCTTAAATCCCCTTAAATCAAAATTCATGATACTCGGTAGTAAGAAACAAATTCAGTCAATTTTGAAATATGATCCCACCATGGTCATTAATGGTCAGAAAGTGGCAAGGGTCGAAGAAGCCACTAACCTTGGTCTCCTGATGGACCCGCAGCTACAGTTTGAGGGACACATAGGTAGTATAGTAAAGAATTGCTTTTATAGGTTAAAAATTCTATACAATATTCGGGACTATATAGGGATTCCACTAAGAAAGCAACTGGTGGACAGTCTCATACTATCTAGATTCAATTACTGTGACATAGTTTACGGTCCATGCTTGCTGGCTAAAACTAAAAATCTCATACAGCGCATACAAAATGCATGTGCCCGATATTGTTTTCAAATACCAAGACGTCAACATGTAACACCTTACATTAATAGTAATAATATATTGAAGATGGAGGCTAGAAGAAGGCTACATTTAGCCACTATGCTTTTTGATTTGTTAAAAAGTAAAAAACCTAGCTATTTATATGTAAAAATATGTTTAAGACAAAACCGCTATCGTTACCCTGTCCGGTCCGGAACTAGTACGTTATCTGTGCCAAGGCACAAGACTATGGCATTCCGAAGTTGTCTGAAGTATGCGGCGGCGCGGGTCTGGAATGATCTGCCACCACCAATTAGGAACCTAAAATCAAAACACACATTTAGGGTGAGGTACAAAGCATTGCTCTTACAATATCAAAAGAGCATGCCTTGAGTTATGCTAATATATCTGCATTATCTGCAGATGGATGTATATTAAAAATGCATCTATTTGTATATTCACAATCTCCGAATCTTACCTATAAATGTTTGGCTCCCCTGCTATAGGTCATTCCAGAGTCGTCCCTCTGTGTGCTGGACACCGAATTGCCTTATTGTGCATTGGTTGGATGGTGCGGTTGCGGGCCTGCGATGGTAGAAATGGTGCATTGAATTTTAAAATTGCATTTATAGATACCCGTGAAATTGTCAAATTATTGGTTAGTGCGTAATATCTGTGAGAAATTCCTTACCCATTTGGCTTTAAGCTTTTGTTCTTTTCCATTACATATTTAAATCTGTTGTTGATAGTAAACTTTAAGTATTCAATTTGTGTTTAAGTAAATTAAAACGTAATTGCCTGATGACGTCAGGTGACGCTAAGGTTGGCACTGAAAACCAGTACTGGGTGGTTAATACCCATCTCAGTGTATGCTGAGTGTCAATCCTGGTTGCGGACACAGCGTACATGATATATAGTATAAGATTAGTAATAACTTTACTTGGTAATTCAAGTACTTATTCAGTGCAGAGAAAAGTGCAAGGGGCACGTGAGGCAGTTGCCACGTAAAGACACGTCGACTGTCGCGTCACTCGCGTCGACCACAGAGTACACTTTGGTTACCCTTGACAGTTGACAGTGATGTGACAACTGACAGCTGACACGAAACATCATCAAAGGCAGCGGCGGCCACAGATTAATGGAAATTTGCCGTTTAGTTTTCGAACGTTTTACCTCCTTGTCTGTGTGCCTTTCTTGCGTTGTTGTTTTTGTACTTTTTTTTTTTTTTTTTTTATCTTTTTTAAGTCTGTTTTTTGTATTCTCTGTTCTTTTATTTTTTATTATAAAGTTATGTTACTATTATTTGGTGTGGGTATGTACGTTATGATCCAAAATAAAAATATTTTCTTTCTTTCTTTCTTTCTATATGCCTACATTTCACCTTTAAGATTTTTGTCCCACGTAATAGGTGATGAGCCGCATTGCTGTGTTGATATGGAAAAGCGCAGAATGTAACTGCCTGCTCATGTTTTTTTTCAAGCCACCCATTAAGACTTTGCTAAACGACTGCCATTTTACTGGCTACAGGGACCAACGGCTTAACGTGCCTTCCGAAGCTCGGAAACGATTTTTTTAAACGTGTGGAAATCCTTCATTAATGCTATACCTGACTCCTACCGTGTAAAACCACACAGTGCTACAACTGGACAACGGGAGTCGTCTCGATGTCCTAGGATACCAGTAATACGATGGAAATCATTGTGATAATAGTTTTATGATTTTTGCACAACGCATTCGGGTCATCTGATCGTAATTGAATTTTTTATCACGTCTGCTCGGGTCTGGTCACTGAGGTTACCAACGTGATTGCATTACTAAAACATCTTGATTTTAAACCTAGAATTTTAGATTATTCCTTTTTTCTTAGCTAAGCTTGAAGTCTCGATAGCATCCTAACGTGGAACTCGAGGTTCTGATTGGCTGCCGGTATTGCTTTAATTTGGATATTATATTTTTCGGTATTCTTTGTAACAACTGACGCCAGACTTTCTGATCGCTATGCGAATGTTTGACGTCATAAACTCTACCGTCAAGTGCAAGTGCACCATTTGCAGGTAGAACCTTACTATCACATTCATACGTATACATAAAGCCACGCTTTTATCCCAGAAAGGGTAGGTAGAGGCTTAGTATACGCCCTCATTTCACCTAATAGTTTGATGTCCTACGTAAAAGGTGGTGAGCCTATTGCTGTGTTGAAATGGACAGGCACAGATCCACCGTTGAAATTTTTCAATCCGCCCATAAAGCCTTCAACTTGGCTTGGTTTTCCTTCTCTACGCATTGGATCTTTTTGCGAAAGTGTTCCGTTAGTCGCCCCTTTTTTTTTTTTTTTTTTTTTTTTTAATAAATAAATAAATAGATATTCACGGACATTTCACACAACGCTATCTGATCCCAAAGTAAGCTAGGAATAACCTGCTTGTGTTATGGGTATCAGACCACGGATATTAATACTTATATACTTTTAAATACATACATATTATACATAGAAACACCCAGACTCTTACAGACCTTACGACACCATCGGGATGTATTGGGGTGTTACATTTATCAGTATTCTAATAAATAGGAAATCTATGTTTTCTTGATGTTGTTTAAATTTCTTTCGAGTTTACTTCAGTGTCCACATAATCACAAAATTCTTTGTCAAAATTGATTCAGAGAATTGCTAAAATTCACCAGTTTCTTAAAAATCGCACAACTGTTTTATTCGGTAAGCACTTTAACATCTTGACTTAAACTAGGCCAAACCATCGAATAAGATCAACCGAACCTTTTAGCCTTACAATTATTTCATTCCAAAAACGTTTGAAAACCATTAGGAGCTCACTCGCTCAAATAATTACTTTAAAAATTCTCCTATTTTGTTAAAAGCTTTTTCGAATAGCTTTCTACGTATTGGTGCAAGTGAGCGCATCTATACTGGCACGCGGTAGTACCGCGTCTGGAAAAATAGAAGTCTTATTGAAAGCTCAATGCAAATTTTAAAATGGATTTGCAAATAAAAGATCTAATTTAGATATTCAGCGCAGACGTGTGGGGAAATTTCAAGTGATATCAAGGAAGAAACTTATTCAATATCAGTGGTTTTAGTAAATTGATCTTATTTTTAACCGACTTCAAAAAAAGGAGGAGGTTTTCAATTCGTCTGTATGTATTTTTTTTTATGTATGTCAAGCGATATTTCCGTCAATTATAGACGGATTTCAAAAAAAATTAATTTGTTCAATAGGGGTTACCTCTGAGGTGGTCCCATTTTCACCAGGTCAGGATCTGATGAAGGGATCCAGGAGAAATCGAGGGCAACCCCGGAAAATTGTAGGGACAACTAGTGCGCATGTTAACTTTCTAATTAAGTGCTTTAATGTTCTACATTTTAATAAAGGTCTGGCGTCGATCTGATGATAGAGTCGAAAGACAGTCGAGGGCATTCCTTAACAATTTACAGCAGTTATCTTGTGTTTGGGCTTGATTGATTTGTATTGATGAGAACTTTACACCTAGATTGATATATCAGACTTAAAAAAAAAGAAAGTTCTCAATGTTTTATGTATGTTCACCGATATTTTCGTCAATTATAGACGGATTTAATTTTTTATTTTGTTGAATAGGGTTTACTTCTGAGGTGGTCCCATTTTAACCAGGTTATGATCTGATTATGGGATCCTGGATAAATCGAGGGCAACCACCGATAATTACAGGGACAACTAGTGCGTTTGTTAACTTTTTAATTCAGTGCTTTAATGTACTACAGTTAATGAAGGTCTGGAGTCAATCCGATGATGGAACCAAAAGACAGTCGAGGGAATTCCTTGACGATTTGCAGAGCAGCTACCTTGTGTTGGGGCTTGATTGATTTGTATTAATGAGAACTTTCACCAAGATATATTTTTCGGTTCACCCGTCACTTAAAATAATGAAAAAATATTTTTTAATAAAAAATACAACCGACTTCGAACAAATCCTGAAAAATAAAATTTACTTAGCACAAAGTAATATGTATTTTGATTTATCAGATTTTATTCAATGTAATATTGAAGTTGGTGCCATGAATAATACCTACCTAAACCTATGAATTTACTTGGCGCCGACTTCAATATGATATTGAATAAAAAATCTGATAAATGAAAATACATATTACTTTGTGCTGAGTAAATTTTATTTTTCAGGATTTGTTCGAAGTCGGTTGTATTTTTTATTGAAAAATATTTTTGTAGAACAACAAATAACTCCTTGATTGAAACCATGATATGTTACTTAATTCAATTTATGTTGTGTACTAAACACTAAGATCTATGTGGCACCTCAACTTTAAGCGCCCCGCTCTCTACCTTTTTGCTTCCCGAGAGGTACTCAAGAGCGGAATGCATAAATGATCCTCAGGATCTAAAGGACGACTACCTTTCTCGCCACTCAAGGAGGGCCTTGTCCAACGCGTCCTTTTGTTTATCTGAAAATGTTATACGCCTTTACATGATAGCGATTTAATAAACACCACCTTACGAAGTATTTTAAGTCCATTTCGTGGAGATAAGAAGTTGAACAGCTCTTTAATTTAGAAAAAAGAAAGAAAGAAGAAAGAAAAAGCTTTTTATTCCACTTAATGAAAAAAAAAATACATTATAAAACTTAAAAACAAAATAAAATTAAACAAAAAGTAGAATAACGGCCACCTCTCAGCGTAATGCTGTCCACCTGCGTTACAGGCAGACAGCGCTGGTTTTCAGAGGTGGCCGGACGCAATTAGACAGGGGCAGCCTTAATTTTATATAAGTAAATATTCTACTCATACCTAGATTTAGAATTATTTTTCGATATTAGCGATGTGATGTGCACAGCTCAGGGATGTGATCCACTGTTACACTACTTGCCCTGACATCTGTACATATAACATCAATGAGGGTAGCCTTACCATCCGTGAAGTGTGTAGGTTTCTGTACTACTTGAACCAAATTCATGTAAGTAAGAAAATCAGAGAGTCTCCTCACGTCACTCTCACCCACTTTTTGCATGTTTACATTAAAATCCCCCAATAAAACTAGATGGTCATATGGGGCCAAAGAAATTACACAATTAGTTATGCTACCCAAAAACACATCCAAGTCAAGCCAAGGAGGACGATAGGCAGTGCCTATGAGTAGCGTATTTCCCATAATGCTTAGGGTGATCCGCATTTGCTCAACATTTAGATTTATGGGGTGCATTCTTGTTCTAACAGTGATCCCAGTTTTAATGTAAAAAGCGATTCCACCCCCTCTACCCTTCTTTATGTCCATAGGCCTAGGTATATGTCGAAGTCTATATCCCTGCACCACAGGAGCTCTGGCTTCCTGGTCAGTCTTCAACCAAGTTTCGTTAATGGCCATTATGTCCACGTCATGATGCAGCATTGCCAGCCTAAACTCATCCTGCTTAGTAGAGAGGGAACCCGCATTCAATAGACCAAATTTTAAATATCTATTTGTGATCATTTATATAATAACATATGATATACACTAATTCCAGTCTTATATATTTAAACATTAAATTAGAGTGAGGTAGTATGTAAGAATAATATAATTCAATCTTAATTTGTGGATGATGTGGATGAATTGTTGATGTATTGGGTAATAAATTTTTATGTAACCTAGAACAGAACAAACAACTACAATAGAGACCACTATGCCTATTGTATTTCCAATTAAATGAAACAAACATGAATAACAAACATAAAAGTGCAGGACATGACAAAAAACAAAATGGATACCCATAAGAATAGTTTCTCTCCAACAAGCCTGCGCACAAGTATCCCCAGTACTGCTCTTCATGCAGATACGCGCACACAATAAAAATAGAGTAGACAGCCATTATTAAGTGTAACGTAAATACAGTATTTAAACTAAAGGCAAAATGTGTTTTAAACAATAATAGTACGATCGAAAGATCACATACCAGCCACACTATCATTAAAAACTTTTGACAGATCTGCCTCCGTCCGGATGCGGTGGGTGGCTTCCCCGGGTCTCCGGCAAGCGAGAATGACTCCCCTCCGCGTCCACACAAAGCGCCAGCCGGCAGCACCGGCGGCGTCACGCGCCCGCCGAAACAACTGGCGGTTCGTCCTCGTCAGCCGCTCGTTGACGTAGAACCGGCGCGGGGCGGCGGCCGGCACGACGCCCTCCGTGGTGGCGCCGCGGTGCACGCGCGCCGCCCTCAGCAGCTCGTCGCGCACGTCGCGGCGCGCCAGGCGGGCCACCAGCACGCGCGGGCGAGCCTCCCGGGGCCCCTCCGCGCTGCTGGCGTCCAGCCGGCGCCCGCCGACGCGCTCCACGCTGACGATGTCGCGCTCGTCCACCGACACCCCCAGCTTGGTGCCTATGACCTTTAGCAGGTGCACTGGGTTCTCTCCGGCCTGCTCTGGCACGTGCGTTAACTCGACATCGTTGGCCAGCAGTTCCTGGTCCCTGTCGTTCAACTCTCGCCTGAGATTCTCCACCACGCTCTCAATCGATCCCCCCGCCCCAGCATCAGATCCACGGTCGGCGCCTCGGTCCTCTAACGCGAGCAGCCTTGCCTCCATGCTGTCCATGCGAGCGTTACACGTCTGGACCGACGCCTTTATGGTAGCCATGTCAAGCTCCATACGTCGCTGAAACGACTGCACATCTGCACGTAAAGCTCTGATCTCCTCCATCAGCATTCGAAAGTCTCCACCAGAGGTCGTCTCCCCAGCACCCAGCGGCGGCGCCACCGTAGGGTCAGCCTCAGGCGACAATGTAAGACCGCAAGTACCGCTAGGATGAGGCACGCGAACCGGCGTTTCATCATTTCCGCGTCTATTTACAGCTCTACCCTTACACTCTGGACAGAGCCATTCTGGTTGTACATTCCCCCTCGAAGGTATGCCCACACAAGCCTTGTGGAAAGCACTAGCGCACTTCTTGCACTTAACTGCTTCAGCCGATGATGTGAAACGGCCACATCCCCCACATTTATTCATTTTATCGTTTAACTTTTCCACTCAACGATAGATGTCGCCACCGCTCGACGCGATGCAGGAACCTTTGTGTTATATTTTGAGGTAAATAGAAATTTAAATATGACCAGACACCCACAAATCACTCGTTATTCAAATGTTATTAATTATTTACTATTTAATATGCAATTTAATGTCAATTTATTTATTTGTATTATATGAATTGTTTGTATAAAAAAAAACTTATGTTATATTAAATGTCACTTTCACTGTCTGTTGTTTTATTTATACCACTGTCACGAACTTTGTATAAAAATAATTTAAAGTATATTTAGACCCACTCCGATTTATTGCCAACACTGGATGAATGTCACTACATGTGCGGCTACAATATTCCGGAACATTTACGCATAAACACTTGCATTTACTATTTATAAACAAAGTTTTGCAAGGAGCCAATGTTCACATGACAGCCAGCGCCATCTGTCTCTCTTTCTTTTTTCATTTAATCTGCTTCTTTCATACAGTTGAAAGAATCTTCACTAAAACCGAGTGTTCTAAAAGAATTCATTTTCTATCGAATTATACAAACTTAGAATCCTCTTACTGATCCCGGTATTTTCAAGTGGAGCATGAAGAGGCTGCCAACTTCTACCTAAGCACAGTCTGCTTATTCTTTACACTAATGAATGTCAATATCATACAATAAGTAAAGCAAACTTTAAAACAATATATTTCAACGGAAACTGTAAGACATTCACTGTAACATCCATATGTCTTCTCTCTATCTCTATATAAAAACTTCAGCCTATAAACCGCGCCATAAGCTTCTGCTCTCACGTAATGTCACTTCATCTTTGTAATAAACTGTAGATGTAAACAAAAACTTGTCAACAAATTAAGCCGACTCGAATTATTTGTATTGTAACAGACTTTAAGAATCATTTGTGTTGAGTTATACTTATAATACGAGTGTGTAAGGCAATGAAGAAATTTAAAAATTAAGCTAGCAGTTTTTATTCTAGGTTACAAAGTTTGCATTTCAGAAGCAGGTTTCATATCACTTAAGTACAGATAATATAAATGATAAGTAGAAGACAGTCTTTATACACATCGTATATCAAACCCAATCATACCCCTGTTCATTTCAACATGTCAAAACGCTCACCACATTCACAATTTACACATCTGAATATTGTGCTACAACGGACAAAACACAACTGATGAAATGTGCGCTGATAGTATGCCTCTGTCTGCACCGTGTCGGGGAAAACGCTGATTAAAATCACAAATTATACCTACACAAATACATGTCGGTTAGCAAAATCTTTCCTGTCAGTCACGAGTCAGCCTCCCAGAATTAAGTCTGTTATGGATAGTGCACATTTACCCAAAAACTTTTCGACATCATTGCATCGGTAGTACAATGACCATGGCCTAATGGAACTGGCAGTGATCACGCTATGTTGTCTTGGAAGCAGAAGAAGTTCATGTTGCACAAAATTTGTATAAAATAATTAGTTTCATGACCTGAAAGTTACAAGAAAGGCTTCAGTGGTAGTACTAATGCACACTGAAATGCTTTTGGACAGGGACTACCTACTGGAAGGCTCAATATAGAAAAGCTTGAGAATGCGATGAACATAACAGATGACCTTATAAACATTGAACAAAAAACTGAAAATCTTTCGGTGAGGTCACTCAGCAGTGGGTGATGTGATAATTGACTATTTACCAGTTTTACTTGAAATTTTTATATTTCATATGGTTCGAACCGCTCTAAATACGCTGCTCTAGGTTCTATCTATCATATCTTAGTCACAAAGAGTTTTAAATTAAAGTAAATAACAGAGAATCTCCTTAACTTGGCTTGCCTATGATCTTGAGTTAATTAGTTGGCTATTAAACTGTCAGTTCAATCAATAAGTTCTTATTAGTAAAATTGACGTTTTCATTAAAAATGTCTTCCTTACGACGACGCGACGTCGCCGTCGGTCTTCAGTCTTACAAAAAATGTGTATTATCAATATAAAAGTGAGTAAATGGTTTGTGATTTTCATTTGGGTTAAATTGAAATTTGTGATTGAATTATCAATTGCATTTTCTTCTCAATCGTAGTATCTTTCTTGTTTCTTACATACTCTTGAGACTCAATAATATAGACATGGGGTTTCATACAGTTACATCAAAGTCTGATTGATTTGAACTAGTAGAAGGCTGGGCTACGCTGTAGCAGGTAGACATGCCACACGCCACAGCATAATTTGCCAGATGTACGCCAGAATTGGCACGTTAATATGGTCAATTTACGAAACATGTAAAAAATATACTAAGTAACATTGGAATGGTTTATTTATAACCTCCAGTTGTTACTAAATTGACTGAAAGAATAGATATGATTCATTTTGAAAAAATGTGTCACGTTAGACCACGAATATATTCTTCTGAAACATGTCGTTTAAATATATTTAATGTTAAAGATGCCCATTACAAAGTGAAGTGTGGATGCACGGCACAGATGGTAAATAGGCCACTCTCCGCGACGCGACGCATGCGTGACGTGCGCCTGAATTATTGCCCACTTCCCTCAAACTAAGTGTTTGCTGCAAAAATGGTTGTTTAAAGTGCTCGTGTACTGAAGTGTTGCTCGTGTTGAGTGGTTGGATAAATATCTTGGGGAGATGAACTCCATTTCATAAGCACACTAAAATATTTATTAAAAATAATAGAATTTTGTTAAACAAACATGTCTCCCGAGGGAATAAAAAATGTGAAAGAATGTCATGTGAATCCATTGCGTTCTTACGATGATAATGATGGGACCAGTCAAGAAACAACCATGGGACGGTCAAATCCACACGCACACTTATGTAATGGAAGTATAGATGAAAATTCCATGCCGTCCGAGCGATGGAAAATAGTAGATTATATTCCAAGAATCTACCAATTTCATTGCAATCGATGCAATATCGGAAATTAAACTTTCGTTGTAGGAGCACTCCACTACGGTTGAAAAAGTTAATCCTTCTGGAAATGTTGAAAATAACAGTTGCCATTATAACATTTATTCACTGAATGGATATTGGCTATTGGAATTTTCTTTCACCTAGCCACCCTGCTTCAAGATTCACAATCTAATGATAGGATGCTGAATTAAAAATCATGGTGCTCTTAAAAACTCGATGAAACTTTTTTATTTAAGTATAAAAACCTAAACAGCCTATCTTTTTTTTTTGTATAACGTGAGGGAAAATCCTCATGGATGTTATGCCGGACTCCTACCGACTAAAAAACCTCACGTCACGCCCAACAGCCTATGGTTGGGAGCCCCAGGTAAGCCCTCGGAAGGATGTCCCAGGACAACTTCATGCAAGCCTTCGACCATCATAAATATGGTAAGACATCGGCCTCGAATTAACTAAAACAGCACTAATGACTTAAGAATTTTACATTTGCATGCGAAATAGCATAATATAAAGCTTACCCCAAGATATTAATCACCGTGTCTGAAGCGAATTACATTGGAGTGCGAACGCACTTACCGGTGCAAATGCACGATGCACCTGCTGGTTGCTAATGCAGTTCCTGTTTTACAGGGAAGATTTTTTTACACTAATAGGTACATAATTATTTAGTGGAGAAACAGTTTTTTTACTGTCATTAGTCGTTGCTAAGCACTTAGTAGAACACAGGAAGAACATATTATTTCTACATAATACACAATAGGTACATAATTATTTAGTGGAGAAACAGTTTTTTTACTGTCATTAGTCGTAGCTAAGCACTTAGTAGAACACAGTAAGAACATATTATTTCTACTAGATGTACAAACCTGCTTTGCCAGTGAATTACTTAAATATACTTTAATTTAAATAAAGAAAATTTAGGTAACTGCGTTTTAATTTTTTTGTTTTGTTTGTTTTTAGCGCATTCTTGACTTCAGCGTCTTTATAAACAAGGTAGAAAGTTTCTTAAGGAAGCCCATATTTATGTATTAAAAAAACTAATTAAGCTACCCAGCTGTTTGTTTTTCCATCCACAATGCGCGGCATACTCGTATTCAGAAAGTTCCGTAATGTCATTAGTCATTACGTAATTGCAAACTCAACTTTGAATAAGAGTCGTGCAAGCGACTTGCTATATAGTTCTCACAATTGAAAAAGTAAAATATAGAGCCACAATTCGCGTTCAAATCGGTCTTATTAAATATGAATATCATACTGTATCAAGACCAAGGTCAGGATAACAGCTGTCATATTAGTTATTCTATATGACAGTCTATTGCTGTCTCTAACCATACTCTGTCATTGGTTAGAGACAGCAATAGACTTAAAGTGTGTTTTAACTAAAAAAGTTTAATAAACGATTATGAATATGGGGGTAAACATTTTGCCATTGAGCTAACTTTTCTTTTCGTACTTTAAAACAGTCTAGTCATTATTCTTACGCTGACTGTACAATTCATGCAATGCAATCATAGAACTGACCAAACTGACAGACGTCCAATTTCACCTTTTAAATTGTGAGAACTATAGATAGTCTTGAAGTTTCTTTGTAAATTAATTCGTAGACTAGACATGCTGCCTACAACATTGTCGCTAAGTGAGTGACTATTGAGTACTTCCAAAAAATAAAGATAGTACAGATGGAAACCTCATGACTGTATGTACCTTTTTTTCACACCAACCCTCTGTTACGCACACTCGCGTACAAATCAGTAGGTATCGAAAACTACTATGAAAATATTTGACCCCGTGGCTGTGAACCCCGTGAGCGGTTTTCCATCTGTAGGTACTATCCCTAATTTGTGGTACTACTATTTAAAGGTAGTTAGTCGAAGTCTCCACTTCAGAACTCATCAGCCTTATCAGTTCTTCAGCCAACATATGGCTACTTGGATTCTTTGGTGGAGGTCTGAGACCTTGAGAATTAACATAGACTCTTCCTCCACATCACCTTATATACGTTAACACCTGTTGAGCTAAGTAACTGTTGTTCTGGATGTGAAACTAATTGATGTCGGTCACACGAAGTCAAAGCACACAATAGGACATGAATTCCTAGCAGTTCCAATATTAAAATAATGTTAAAGCATTACTTTATTACAGTAAGGAGCTTATGACCAGAGTTTTCACCCACGATCTAATGTATGGACCTACATCAAAGTCTTTCTTGTGCATTTACATCTTTTTTGCATGAAACCCTTTTCGAAACACTGCAAGAAAAACGTATTAGATGAAATTGTTTTGTTAATTATGTTAGTATCCTTAGGTAAATGATACAATTTACCTAAGGATAAACGTAGACTAATATAATTAACAAATTTGATCTGGTATCTACTTATCATGGCGATAAATTTCAAAGTCCTACGCTTGAGTTGACTTGAATTTACTGAGCAATGAAAATTTTATGAAATTGTGTCAGTATTTCAAAGCCCACTATCATAGCTTGCGGTGGAAAGCCACACAAAAATCTGAAGATTATCTAAAATGTTTCACCTTTATAATATTCTATACTAATATTATAAATACTAGCTGATGCCCGCAGCTTCGCCTGCGTGAAATTTGGTTCCTACACTGTCTCTAACCTATCTCTGTAGGTACCAAATTTCAGCCAGATTCCTTCAGCCGTTACAACGTGAAAGAGTAACAAACATCCACACTCACAAACATTCGTATTCGTAATAGTAGTTAGATAGATAGATTTCTTATTTACAAATTCCTAATACATATTATATGAGTTATGTTAATTTATTTATTAAATACATTTCTTGATTCATTGGCTAGACTACTACTTGACTCAACTTCTCTTCTAAGCAATTGACATCGTAACTTAGTTCCTTCATCAGGTAGTCCCAGTCATACTGTAAGTCTACGACGTATGAAAAAACCGAACTACGGTAGACTTTGTCCTCATAATACAGATGGTCCAACCAAGACCTGTTAACTTAATAACCATGGAAACATCTGCTAAGCGTTCATGTTCATTTTAATGGCTCTTTTTACTTGACAAATGTAATCTTCGTAGAGGTCATTCCCGTATTTTACAAAGACTTAGTGAGTCTGTGTCCTGCACCGAATGCAGCCAGCACTATAGAATAAAGTTCATACCTTCCATGACCAGTCGCTTAAGGCTGCTGACAATATTTCATTATAATGCACTGTGGACACTACCTGAAGCGTGGTCTATCATTATTTCTGGCTAGCCATCTTCGAATTTTCTTCTTCTTTCACATATTTATTTTGTCTTATACAAATTTAAAGAAATTAACAATAATATTTCCGATATGACTTTAGAGCAAAATCATGAAAATGACAATGACAATCGAATTGAACTTCCATAAATGTGTCAAAATAAAAAGTAATTTAAATCAAAAATAAGAGTATTTAAGGAGTATTGATATCAAATCCGGAGAAAATCAGCTCCAAAATAATTTACATTCCCTTTTTAGGTCGATAACGTATAAATTTCAATAAAATAAGGAACATGTCTTCCATGAATTATGATATTATTGCTATATGCCAAATTTTAAGTAGATCGGACCAAGGAATCGCGTTGTCCCATACAAACTTGACCCTCCGTTTTTATACCTTTGGAGGTGGAATTTGCAAAAATGGTAAAATTACTTATTTCAAATTGTAACAAACAACGCTCATGCTGAATTTCATCATCGTAACATTAACCGTTTAAGCAATAATTGATAATAACTTTATACGACTTAAGTTCGTTTTTTATTTTATAATAAGTATACTTTTCCGGGATAAAAAGTACCCAGTGTGGTGCCCAGGATATAAAAGAATAATTATACCAAGTTTCATCGTAATCGAACCGGTAGTTTTTGTGTGATGCCTGAACACACAGACAGACAGACAGACAGACAGACAGACAGACAAAAATTTTTTTGATTACATTTTTGGGTTCGGTGTCGGTCTAGTAACAACCCCTGCTATTTATTTGTTTGATACTTTGAATGTACAGAATTTTAATTTCTACAGATTTATTATAAGTATAGATTAACATTTGATTTTATTTTGTTTGCATTGAATAGGCTCCAAATTTACTAAACCGATATGAAAAATACTTTCAATGTTGTGAAGCTACACTATCCCTGCAAGACATAGGTTATATTTAATTCCAATATTCCCACGGGAACCGGAATTACGCAAGTGAAACCTCGTGATGTCCGCTAATTGCTCTAATTTAGATACTATTGCTCTGAATATAATAAAGTGTACAAAATGGTTTAACAAATTAATTTTCTAACAGCAGCAAATTAGATCTATGTTCTCTTTTCGTATTTAAAAATTTCAAGACAGAATTCAGTAGTAGTTACTTTTAGTAATATAACATTTCGCTTTAAATCGAACATAGAAATATGAGAAGGTACAAGCAGAGTAGAACCTTGTTCTTATTTGTCTAAGGTATATTTTAGTTATTATAGAAATAACAGTAGGTACCTACTTATATTTTTCTATAATAACGAACAATGAACATGGCTATGTCTAGACAGATTTAGAAACTATTTTATTAACTACTAGCTGACCCTCGCAACTTCGTTTACGCCACATAAGGTGTATGAAAGGACAGGTATTTTTTCAACAGACTCAAGGGAGCGTATGAAACTGCCCTGTTTGCTTTATCATAAAACAGCTTAAAGATTAAGTCCATTCTAAAACAATTCAGTCCACGCCTTCGGCGCGGACTGAATTGTTTTAGAATAGCCTTAATCAGCCTCTTTTATGACTAAGCCAACACGCCAGTTTAGATTTACCCTCACATTCAAAGAAACCCTTGAATTCGAAAAGTTGAGATGCCTCTAATTTCTGAACTACGAAACTCTCAATGATGAAACTTGTGTGGAACAATGTTAAAAACATTCCCTTTCTGACACTAAAAAAATATTTGAAATCGGACCACGCGGTGAGAACTTACAGCTGAAAAACCATTTTATCTTTCATCCCCTCTCCCGCAGGAACCACGCAAAATATCGGGATCAAAAGTATCCAAGAACCTTCGTCGGACTATAAGCTCGGAATGTACCAAGTATCATTCAAATCGGTTCAGTAGTTTCGGCGTGATACTTATTCGGGATACAGACAGACAGACAGACAGACAGACATGAAAATTTTAAATTACATATTCGGCTTCAGAATCGATTATAGAACGCCCTACAATTGAAATTTTCAAAATATCTTCTATGTACAGACTCTCGACCCTCAACAGTTTTATTATAAGTATAGATATAGATCAATAGTACCTCGGAATGAAAATAACAAGAAGTTGGTTGCCGACGGAAGATTTTCACGCGAGGAAAATAAGCATCGATGAACCTCATTGATATACAGAAATATGTGTAAAATATTCGCCATCGGCCTGGAGTTGACGTTGACAGATGAAGACCACTTAACCATATATGATCAGAGAAATATCAAACTCAAAACTCAAAAAATCAAACTTTGAAGCGCTCGTGGCCCCGCGGACTCAGTGTTCTGTAAACGATCACTGCAGTAAGCAACATTTACTATGGCCGGATATGGATGGGTGACCACCACGTGGACCACTTTGTGACATTTATTTACGAGCATTTCCGTGCTTCGGAAGGCACGATAAGCCGTTGGTCCCGGTTGTCAGTAAAATGACAGTCGTTAAGCCAAGTTGAAGGCCTTACGGGCGGCTTGAAAAATTTCAACTGTGGGTCGTCACAGCCTGCACCCGGGTCGGCAGCGCGTGTGTAGCGCCTCTGGTGTTGCAAACGTCTATAGGCTACGGTTACCAACATACCGGTGGGCCGTAAGCTTGTCTGCCACCTAAGTAGTATAAAAAAAAAAAACTCCTTAGAATAAGAAAGAATTGTTGATACTGTTGATTGATGTCACTTGATGGATTGTTAATGTGTACGAAGTGTAATTATGATCTAAATAAGTAAATAGCCTTTGAAAATGCCGAAAGGTGAAACCGGTTAGGTATAAATGTTGTGGAACAGTACAAGTGAAGTTTTCAATATGATGTGTAGAAATAATTGTGTTTTAACCATAGATTTAGAATGTACAAGATAAACAGTGTCAGATAGAAAACGAAACCAAAAAAGAAATATCTATGTGTGAAAATGAATATATGAATATCTATATATGAATATCTATATGTGTTATTTAATATCAAATTCACACTCTGAACTCGACACCATCGTAGAAAATATTAAATTTTCCATTTTATTCGTAAGATCACTACAGAATATTGTAAAATATGAATGACATAATATTATCACCACGGGTGCTAGGGTGATAAATTAAGAGTACACAAGTTGCTATCTCTTTTCCTCTCGAGCTATGTGTACTGGTAAATGAGGTCTCGCTCGCATGCTATGTGTATCTATTGAGAGTAGCGAAAAATTCTAAATCTATGGTTTTAAACCTCGACATGATGTTATAAGTTTAATGTGTGTATCTGTGGCATCGTAGCAGTTCAACGGATGGACCAATTTTAGTGCTGTTTTTTTCGTCTCTGGTTTGTCGTTATCGAGATGCTCGCAATCAAAGTGGTGATTGGTTACCACTAAAATTTTCAGGTCCGATTCACGGGACATTTGGTTGAACAATCATGATTAATAATGAAATCCTTTCTCTGATTCTAGCAGCCAAATGAGGACGACGCCTGTCTTTAATTCCAACTAAGGCGGGTTTGGAATTAACTAAAATGCACTACAATGAAAAAGGAGAACACTAATTTTCTTTCTTTCTTCAATAAGTACTATTAATTCTATCGAAAATCTCAGTATCTCACTACGACGCAACCTAATCGATTTCAATTACCTACAAACAAAACAACTTTAATCGAAGAACACCAAGTATTCCCGAACAGCACAATTTATTATCCAGCCGCTCAATAACGCCCAGATCTGTTGCATTTCTCATCTTGCTGCCATTGATTAACCCTGTCGCGGTCGCAGACGACAGCTTCTTGAATTTATAGTGCACCCAAGTTCGTTGTGATCTGGCACTTGATTTATTTTAAACGTAAAGAAGTTTATTGATAGAACTATCTAAAATATTGTTGTATGGGTAAAGTCACAACATAAATTTTAGTAATTTGTGTCTACAGTCCAATTATCATCATACTGTATCCTTTCTAACAAGTACATCAACGATCCTCTCAATCTCAACTGTCTTATAGCATCTATCGGACATTTTATGATGAGATTCTTAATCGCACACGACATCTACAGAAAAGATTGAGTAACTATGGTGTGGTGGCCCGGGGGCGAGGCAGGCGTGTCTTCGCCCAAGTCTATCGGCCTCCATGACCGGGGCCTGAGGACGGTGAGGGGGCAGCTCACCGTCCTTACAGAAGCAGGCCTAAGACGACAGCGTGATGTGAGAAATTCACGCACGTCCCTCTAAGAAGCGTGATAACACCTGAAAATCCCCTCAAAGACGCGGGATAGCACCTGAAACCCCCCTTTTTTTTTTTACGTGAGGGAAAATCCTCATGGATGTTATGCCGGACTCCTACCGACTAAAAAACCTCACGTAACGCCCAACAGCCTATGGTTGAGAGCCCCGGGTAAGCCCTCGGGAGGATGTCCCAGGACTCCCAACAGACCTACAGCCGCCAGTGCGGCTTCGCCCAGGGGGAGGTTCGGGTGCTAGCCGCGTCTTTGGGGGGTTTCGGGTGTGATCCCGCTTCTAAGGGGGGGGGGGCGTGCGTGAGTTTCTCACGTCACGCTGCCGTCATGGGCCTGCTTCTGTAAGGACGGTGAGCGACCCTCTCACCGTCCCCAGACCCCCGGTCATGGAGGCCGATAGTCCTCGGCGAAGACACGTCGTCGGCGCCCAGGCCGCCGACTGCGGAACTCGGGTGGGAGAGTTCTCTCCCATACCCGCCCCGCCGCCTCCTTCACGAGCATGATCTGCTCGCAGAAAGAGGCGGCGCAGTCCCACTTACTCCCGCTGGAGAGCATGGCTTGCACCATGGTCTCGAGCGCGAGAGTGTCCACGTCCAGACCCACTACGAGGACCTGGCGCTGTTGCGCCCACGCCGTGCACTCCACTAGCGTATGGAGCGCTGTGTCATCGCTGCGGTCCTCGCAGTGCTGACATTCAGCCGTGGTTTCCCGGTGTCTTCGCCACAGATACCTACCGAAGCTACCGTACCCGGTAAGTATCTGCGACAACCGGTAGGAGAGAGCACCGTGTCTTCTCTCCAGCCACTCGTCCATGACCGGTCTGACGGCCGTGATTGTGGCGAATCCCCCCTTTGGTTGCTCAAGTCGCACCTTCCATGTCTCCACGGTTTCCTGGTGGAGCAAGGACCGCTGGGCCTCGATTTCTCGAGACGCAGGCCTTTGGCCCCGCTCCAGCGCCTCCTTGCGCCATCTGAACAGTGACGCAAGGGCTCTCGCCTCCAGGTCCCATGGAGGGGTTCCGACTAAGAGACATGCCGCCTCACCGGAGATCGTGCGGTATCCTCTTATCACCCTGATGGCCATCGCTCTCTGCGGGCTCAGCAATTTAGCCACATTGCTGGCCGTCAGGGTCTCCGCCCATACGGGTGCCCCGTATAGGGCCATGCTTCGCACGATCCCCTGTAGGGAGCGTTGGGTCCCCTGATGTTGGGCATCAGCCGCGCGAGTGCGGCTGATGCTCCCCTAAGTTTTGGGACCAAACTTCGGAAGTGATGTCCGAAGTTCCACCCGTACCTGAAACCCCCCTGGATGAGGCCGCAGTGGTAGTCTTAGGTCTGTTGGGAGTCCTGGGATATTCTTCTGAGGGATTACCCGGGGCTCCCAACCGTAGGCTTTTAGGCAGGATACGTGAGGTTTTTTAGTCGGTAGGAGCCCACGATGGATTTTCCCTCACGTTAAAAAGCCATACAAAAATGTTTCTCAACAAATTCTGAGTCTAAAATTCATCATCATTTAGAACATTTTAAAAACAATTTTCAACCAAAAATGCTTTGTGTAATATGGCAGAAAGCAATCCTTTAATTTAAATTGTAGTTAGAGGACTAATCAGCTCTATTGCCCACAAGATTGTGTTATTCATTACACACTCGCCACTGCACATTTACAACGATTAGTATGCTTTCCCACAGGAAAGTGGAAGAAAGATTAAGGCTTTGTGTTATATTATGGACTTATATTATGATTCCTATTTACATGACAGTGCCTGTAGCGCCTCCCGTGTAAAATGCAGTTCCCTCATTCTATGACAACTTATTTCAGTGGTCAAAAGTAGTCATTAATCTATTCCACACTATACTCTATCCCTATAAAAAATTACAACCAGTCTGTTCAACCATTAGAGCGTGAAAGAGTAACAAATACTAACATCCATCTGTACTTACAATCTTTTGCATTTATAACATTAGTAAGGAAGAAAACCACCAGCAATGCGACAGAACTTTAAATAAACTTTGCCACAGTAAAAAGGTACAATACTGCTATCACATAACCACTCTGAAAAGTCTAGAGAGACTTGTACAACTTGTAGTAGACTTCTTCAAAAGGTAGAGGTGAACTGAAGTATCTTCAAGTCGTTATAAATTCTAAACTCAAATAAAATGACCGAACATATTCGAATGCAATTTTGAATTGATCCGTTCGTGTATAAAGTTTCGTGAGTCCTTGAGATCCAGCTCGCTCCTTTGACTCACGCCTTTGAAATGCTCAAAGGAAATACCAAGAAGTTAGAGACCTTTTTCAAAGAATGCCTAAGATGTTTGTTAGATAAGTACTTGAAGTGTTAGAAATTTTGAGTCAACAGCAATTTAGCTCTGTTGTACCCATTCAAAATGTGTTTAAGCAAAATTTTACTCCAAAATAAGTTAACGTGTCTGTTTTTAGAGTTTCGTACCTACCCAAAGGGTAAAAATGGGGCCCTGTTCATGGGAGTTCACCGTCCGTCTGTCACGGGAACTTTCTTTCTTTCTTTCACACTTCATATACGTCATAATCGCTGTCTAAAAAGTTTATTTTACATTACAATTTTACGATGTATTTTACGGGCTCAAGATAGTTTGATAATTTTATTAAACTCTGACATCTATACTAATATTATAAAGAGGTAAAGTTTGTGTGTTTGTATATTTGTTAAATTGTAAGGGGTAATCTCGGGATCTACTGAACCGATTTTAAAAATTCTTTCACCAATAGAAAGCTACGTTATTGTGGAGTGTCATAGGCTATATAACATCACGCTACAACGAATAGAAGCGGAGCAGTAATAGTAAATGTTTCAAAAACGGGGGAAAAGTTATTCCTTTTGAGAGCTTCGTTGCGTGTGCTGCGTGACTAATATTGTTTAACCGACTTCAAACAAGGAGGAGGTTACTCAATTCAACCGTTTTTTTTTTATGTTTGTTCGCGCAGAGCTCCGTCGTTTATGGACCGATTTAGAATTTTTTTTTTCGTTAGAAAATAGATACTCCCAATGTGGTCCCATTTTAAGGAAGCCAGGATCTGATTATGGCATCCTGGAGAAATCGAAAGGAACTTTTTAAAATTGTAGGGGCATTTAGGGCGTTTGTAAATTTTTTTATTAAGGGTTTTAAAGTAGTACAACTTAATGAAGGACTGGAGTCGATCTGATGATGGAGACAAAATACTGTAGAAAGAATTCCCTAACGATATACAGCAGTTACTTTGTGTTTGGGTTTGATTAATTTGTACTGTCGAGAACTTTACACCTAGATAGATAGATTGTCAGTCCACACGACAATAAAAATAGTGAAAAAGAAATTTTAACAAAAAAGAAACCGACTTCAAACAAAACTAAAAACTGAAAAATAAAATTTACTTAGCACAAAGTTAGTATATTCTGATTTATCAGATATCATTAAATATAATACTGAAGTCAGTGCCCATGTGACTATGAGAGAGATTAATAATGTCTACCTAAGCCTACCGATATATCTGAAAAATCAGAATATACTAACTTTGTGGTAAGTAATTTTTTTAAGAAGTAAAGTTTGTGTGTTTGTGTATCTCTTAAATAAATTGTAAGGGGTAATCTTAGGATCTAAAAATTCTTTCACCAAGAGAAAGCTACGTTATTGTGCAGTGTCATAGGCTATATAGCATCACGCTACAACGAATAGGAGCAGAGCAGTAATAGTAAATGTTTGAAGAACGTTGGAAAAGTTATTACTTTTGAGAGCTTCGTTGCGTGTGCTGCGTAAATATTTATAGTTAATATATGTACCTACTACAAAATTGTTTCTCTTAAAATAGGTCTTAAAAAAATTGCGCGATAGCATGTATTGTTTCTATCTTTGGGTTGGTGCACAATAACAATTTTAATGGCAATCAATTTTTTCTACAATAATGCCACGGGATACCTCTTTCGTAAACGAAATTGTTCTTAAAAATAATGCAAAGAGGTTAATATTCTTACTGTAGCATCACAATATATTTTTGAAAACCTTATGTATGTACAAAGAAATCTACATAGTTTCGCTAAGTTAAGTGATAGACACAATGTCAACACTAGAAATAAAAATAACCTTGCTGTTTTTCATAGCAGATTGCACAAAACCAGCAATTCTTTCATGGGTAACTGTATACGCTTTTACAACAGGCTTCCAGACGAAATTAAAAGTATGTCCCTTAATAAGTTTAAAAGATCTGTTAAAAGTAAATTGAACTGCAGGGGCTACTATACAATCAATGATTATTTGTTGGATAAGGAAGCCTGGAAATGACCTGCTCTGCTGGATTCTCAAAAAAATTGTTAAAATGCCTAGTTTTTAGATTCTTTAAAATTGTAAATAGAGCAAAAAAAGAACAACCCGCTGAGTTTCTTGCCAGTTCTTCTCAGGTGGGTCGCGTTGTGAACTGGTGGTAGAGTTTTTGTTTTGTATTCTGGACGTTTTGCAAGCGCATCTGTATAATGCCTATGTGAAATAAATATATTTTTGATTTTTGATTTTTGATTTTTGTTGGTCCCGGTTGTCAGTAAAATGACAGTCGTTAAGCCAAGTTGAAGGCCTTACGGGCGGCTTGAAAAATTTCAACTGTGGGTGGTCACAACCTGCGCCCGGGTCGGCAGCGCGTGTGTAGCGCCTCTGGTGTTGCAAACGTCTATAGGCTACGGTTACCAACCTTCCGGTGGGCCGTAAGCTTGTCTGCCACCTAAGTAGTATAAAAAAAAATAAAAATAAAAAAACACTAGTACAGTTCACGGCATCTAACTTGGCAAGGTTTTGGAGTAGTGTGGGGTAAGTTCGTGCATCGTACACTTACAGGCACAAAAAATTGCTCCACTCACTCCAAAAAGTGCGCCTCTCACTCCAAAACCCTGCCCAGTTAGATACCATGCACTGTACTTTTGCACAGAGTAGACCTCGCGAGCACCCAGGAAAAAAACAAACTGCGAGAAATCACACCTATATGATTCAGCCAAATATCATCAATATCCGTTCATAAATACGCGACAACAATCTTCGCTCCTCTTCTCCCCCATTTTCCCCATATCACAAAAAAGCGCTCGACAAAAGTTGTATTTTAAATAAAAGAACACGTACCAAGTTTGGTGACAATCTGTTAAGAAATGCGTCTTTTAGACCGAAACTGACCAATAGGTCATATACCTATGTGTCAGTATACACAGACAATAGAACAAAAGTAAAAACGTGCATACTGTTGAATCGGAGTCAATTAAAGCGATAAAAGACAACTCGATTCAGACTAGACAGGATTTTGGACCCGTGACCTTTACTGAAACAGGGTTAAAGGTCACTCTAATTTCGCTTTAAGAGTCTTTATGACGCCAAATAGATTATTACCTTAATCTATATCTCAGGACTCGTGAGGTCTAATGAATTAAAATTTTAACACAGACAACTTCAGTTCATAAACAAAAAATGCACTAGGCTAAAAACACGATTGCTGATAAAACCCTCAATAGATTTTTGTGTTGAAAATACCTCGATTTCTTGAAATTTTAACCTAGATCTCATTATAGTTTTAAGTTGTTTTTATAGTATAAAATATTTATAAGAAAGACGATAGTAAAATCTTCATTTGCACTAGACCACTTTTTTAATATTGGTTATAGTTTTTTTTTATAATTAATTTATTTTGTTAAAAACGCACAAAAACCGATCGCATCTCTCTCTGTCTTGCAAGCTAAAATGTATATCTTCTATTGGCTAACCACCGGGAAACTAGGGGGTCAAGGGGTATATTTATATAATAATAAATCAAAAACTAAACAGATTTCCCACTTGGAGGGACACCCCAAGTCTGTTTAATAGGACAAAAGATAACAATTATAATACACCGCTTATATACTATCTGACGAAAATATTAATATCGCGATTCAGCAATCATCTACATCGCGATACAAGAAATATACGCAAAGCCATCTATTGAACCACTATTGTTCTAACAATAAACTTAAAGTATGTGGCGTTAAGTGCAACAAGGATGAAACATGTATACATACGTCGGACATACCGCCCACCAAGGACATATTGTGACACTATGTCCTTTAGAAATATCAATATGTGTAACATAAATATTAATCCTAACTTAGGATGATATAAAACAATTAAGTCTAAGAAATAATACATACTTATACAAGCGGTGATCATATCCGAGGCATTTAATGTCGATGCACTGAAGAATGCCATCGACAACGCTGAGTGTTCGGCCCGCCGCGACTCTGGCTCCTGGAGCCACGTCGTCAGGAAGGGTAGAACACCCCGTCAAAAAGCCCGCGACAAGTTGCGCCTCATAGAGCACGACAAGTCGACAGGGCGTTCCCGCAAGCGGAAACGCGGACGTGGTAACGGAAGGAGGCCCGACACCAATGGAGGGACTAGCTCCCAGGTGGACTGCAGCCGCCGTGCGATGACAGAAGGCGAAAGCCAGAAGTCAAACACGGCTGGAGGGTCTAGCACCCAAAGCAGCCACAGCCGTGGTGAAGGTGCCACCGCCGACCAGAAACCCGCATCCGCTACTTCTCACGGCAGGAAGTTCGCTGGGAGACCGTCTGAAAAGACTGGACCACTCTCGCACTCCTCGTCGAGAGATAGGCCCTCGGAAGGCGACGCTCATGGCAGGAAGTTCGCAGGGAGACCGTCTGTAAAGACTGGACCGCTCTCGCACTCCTCGCCGAAAAATGGACCATCGGATGGCGACGCTCGGAAGGGAAGGCCCGACAAGAGGGGTCGCCCGAACGAAACCGCATCCCCGAAGGAACCAGTCAAGAGGGCGAAGGTTAACACCAGCCTTCCACCTGGAACATCATACGCCGACGCTGCGGCCAACGACGAACTCCGCGTCGCAATCACCACCGAACCCTCCCGCGACCTCACCGAGGACGAGGCTGAGGGCATCAGGAAGGCGATTAGGGCTGGACTGCGAGCGGCGATCACAGGGAAGGAGAAGTTCATCCCGGCTTTCAAGGGCAAGCCGACCTTCAGCGACGGGACGCTGAAGCTATGGTGCGAAAGCCGAGAAGAAGTGGACTGGCTCCGTTCCACCATCGAACCCATCAGCTCGCCGGTACCCGGGACCCGATTCGTCGTCAAGAGACAGTCGGACATCCCGAAGCGAGTGAAAGCGGGGATTTTCATCCCAGAGAAGGAGGATATCAACGTCATCAGATCCTTCCTGGTGAGCCAAAACAGATGGTACAACGTAAACGAGTGGCACATCTACTCGGATCAGGAGCAGGAAGAGGGCGTCTTCCTCATGCTCGGGATTCCTGTGTACGACGTCGAGAAGATCAAGGCCAGAGGACAAAGGATTGCCTATGAGCTGGGCAGCCTTTACCTCAAGTTTATTGGATCCTCCGTCGCGCAGGAAGAGACGAAGAAGACGACCGAAGCCGCCCAACCACCAGTAGATACCGACGTGGACAAGGCCGGACCATCGGGCATTAAGTCGCTAGCCACTCAGGGGAGAAGCGAAAGCGCCCCCGCCGGACGAGGTGCCGCCGCAAGGCCGGAAACCCCTGGCGCATCGTTGAGCGACGAGAAGAAGAAGGAAGAGGGGATGGAGACCATCAACAATGATGACCTCCCAGCCGCCACCACCTCATCCCAATAATTCCCAGGCTTGCACTATACCGATAGTGCAAGCAAACCTCCAGCACAAGCGGCTCGCAGCGGCTGCCCTGCGCAGACACCTGGAGGTAAACAAGTCGACCATAGCCGCTATCCAGGAGCCGTGGATAGCGAAAAACAAGATCTGTGGTCTCTCCAACATTGGGGGTAAGTTACTCCTAGATACTACAGTGAGCGGGCCTCGTACTTGTGTTTATATGCCTAACAATATCCCTGCCACTTTACTAAATGAGTTCTGTTCTAGAGACCTAACTGCTGTTAGACTCAAGAACACCTCCGCTGTTGACAGCACTACATCCATGACCGGTGACATCATACTAGCGTCCTCCTACCAGCCCGGAGAAGACGCAGTGCCCAACGACGAACTGGTCAAGTTGACGAGATATTGCGAAGATGAGGGCCTGGAGCTCATCGTGTGCGCAGACTCCAATGCGCATCACCACATCTGGGGAAGCGCAGACACAAATAGTAGAGGTGAGTCATTTTTCAACTTCCTATTATCCACACAGCTAAACGTATTAAATGTAGGCTCCGAACCGACCTTCAATACTCGCAGGGCCCACACACTCATAGATATTACTTTAGCATCTAATCTAGCATCAAATCTGATAAAAAACTGGAGACTATCAGAAGAACCATCATGCTCCGACCACAGAAGAATCATGTTCGACTTGGACTGGAGCAAAACTCCCACGGCCCCAAGACGTAACCCACGTAAAACGGACCGGCAAAAATACAAAATTCTAGTAGGTCTAAACATAGGAGATGCACACTCAGAGGTAAGTTACTCAGGCACCGCCGACATAGAACAACATGTCCGGAAGGTGACAGACACACTAACCACTTGTTATGAGGAAACGTGCCCCCTAACCGTCCCTGACAATCGAACAAAATCGGGAGAAAAATGGTGGAGTAAGGACCTCGAACGGTTGAGAACCAAGGTAAGAAAATGCTTCAACCGAGCCAAAAACACCAGAACAGAGTCTGACTGGGACGCCTATAAGCTAGCACAAGCAAAGTTCAAAAAGCGTATAAGTCAGAAAAAAAAGAGGCGTGGAAACGCTTCTGCTCCAATATTGAATCCAATAGTCACGCACTAAGAGTCAAAAAACTTCTATCTCAGGACACGGATAAGTCTATTGGATCTCTAAAAAAGGTAGACAACACCTACACAAAATCTGACTCCGAAACGTGTGAGGTCTTACTACAGACACACTTCCCAGGTTGTCAAATCCAATCAGATATCAACTGGGAAGACACAGAAGGCGCCATCGAATCCGAGCCGGACTGGTCCACAGCTAGGGCCATAGTATCCGATAACAAGGTAAGATGGGCAATCGAAAGCTTCCAACCATATAAATCACCGGGACTAGACGGTATATTCCCCGGACTTATGTTATGGTGTATAGAGGCTATCACTACGCACCTGACAAAGATCTTCACGGGATGCATCGCGTTCAGGTACGTGCCAAAGTCATGGAGAGAAGTCAAAGTACTCTTCATACCTAAACCAGGTAAAAGTGACTACACTCATCCTAAGTCCTTTAGACCAATAAGCCTCACTTCATTCCTATTAAAGACTCTAGAGAGGCTATGCGAGAGAGAAATAAGGGAGAAAGTACTCCGACAAATACCAATGCACACAAAGCAGCACGCTTACTGCTCCGGAAAATCCACCGAATCAGCACTGCATGAGGTAGTATCGTACATAGAAGACTCCCTAGAGAGTAAATCATCAACACTGGGCGTCTTTATAGACATCGAAGGTGCCTTCGACAAGACGACCTTTGTAAGTATCGAAAGAGCCCTGCAAAAGCATAAAGTACACCCCACAATGGTAAGTTGGATAGTGAATATGCTACGACACAGGGCTATACAAATTACAGTGAACTCCACATCTAGAGGGATCGCAGCCAAAGGATGTCCGCAGGGGGGGGTTCTATCTCCGCTCCTGTGGAATCTCGTGGTGAACGAGCTCATAGATGTACTCAATAGAGAGAGATACTTCACTGTAGGTTACGCTGACGACCTCACCATACTGGTAAGTGGCAAGTTCCTAGGTACAATAACAAACCTGATGGACAACGCCTTGAGGATCGTCGAAAAATGGTGCATCAGACATGATCTCACGGTAAATCCGACGAAAACAGAAATGGTTCTGTTCACCAACAAACGCCAAATAGATAATCTGAAACTCCCACAGCTCTTTGGCACAAAACTATCCTTAGCAAATGAAGTCAAGTACCTGGGGGTCACACTGGACAGCAAACTGCTATGGAATAAGCACCTCACAGAAAAAATCAGTAAGGCCACCATTGCATTCTGGCAATGCAAACGAATGATCGGTAAGAAGTGGGGACTCTCACCGAAAATCATACATTGGCTCTACACCACAGTCATAAGACCACAGGTAACGTATGGCGCAATAGTTTGGTGGCCCAGGGCCGAACTAGCTTCAGCCATAGATAAAATGCAGCAGTTCCAGAGAGCGGCGTGTTGCGCCATCACGGGATGCTTTCGCAACACACCCACAGCAGCGATGGAAGCAATGCTCTGCTTACCGCCTCTGGACCTGTTCGTCCACCAGGAAGCGGCCGCTGCGGCGGCACGACTTCAGGCGTCAAAACAATGGATACGCTCAAGGGTAGGTCATAGGCGCATACTGGAGGACGCAATAGAGTATGAACCTCTCGTGGAAGCCCCTAACGACAAAATACCGAAAACATACGTGTTTGACCGTAAGTACAATATATCGCTGGCAGAGTCCGCCAAGGACCACTCCGGTATAAGAGAACTCAGAGTGTACACGGACGGATCCAAAACAGACCACGGATCAGGAGCAGGCACCTACTCCCCGGAGCTCAACATACACTCATCAATACCTTTAGGGTCTCATTCGTCAATCTTCCAATGTGAGTGCATAGGTTTAATTAATGCCGTCAATGCAATCGACTCCAGGAAAATTGAGCACAACCACATCAAGCTCCTCTCCGATAGCGCAGCAGTGCTAAAAGCTCTGAAGAGCACCACAATCGACTCTGGGCTGGTGCTTCAATGCCACCAGGGGCTACAAAAGCTGGCCCTAACACACAAGGTAAGCCTTCAGTGGATAAAAGGTCACAGCGGATCGAGCGGCAATGATGCAGCTGACGAACTGGCCAGATTGGGTTCCAGCACCACACCGGTGGGACCAAGCCCGATTATTCCAATACCATTCTACCAGGTAAGGGCATGGCTGAGACAACGCACGAAAGAGCGGCATGAAAAGAGATGGGCACAAACAGTAAGTTGCAGGCAATCAAGGGAAGCTCTTCCGAGACCCAGGCCAAAACTAGCTAGAACGTTGCTACATCTGAATAAAGGTGACCTACGAACCATGGTAGGCACAATAACGGGTCATTGCACAGTAAATAAGCACTTGAATGTCTTAGGTATCACGGACAGCACGCTGTGCAGAGCGTGCCTGTTAAATGAAGAAACCATAGCTCACGCAATCTTGGAGTGCGAGAGCCTGGTTACATACAGAGTCAACATACTTGGCAGCCCCACAACACTCCGGGAGGCGTGTGAGGACCCGAAGAGGATCCTGCGCTTCTGGTCGGAGCTGGGTTGGCTGGAGTGACAGCCAACGCTCACGTACAATGGGTCCACTGGCGGACCTAAGTGCGGAAAATGGGAGCCCAAGAAGACTGAAGCGGTGATCATGAAAACTATAATAACTAAGATAAAAACGTTTGCTGTAGTACAGTACGATATGATCTAAAATTTGCAATTTAACCATTCTTTACAGTATGGCTTTTTTTTTACAAAAGAAAAGGATTCCGTGACAAAAAATACGGTAACTAACAGATAAAATACACAAATTTGACGTATGCTTTTTGATAGCAGTGGACGCACTGGCACGAAGCGTAATAACGCGTGTGATCGGATGTGTGATCTCATCCCAACTTCGATGTTTTTCAATCACTCTGCCAAGTAACATCCGATTCAGGTATTTATTACGTCCACTTTATCGATTAGTATGATTTGGCTCCTTTTTTTAATTTCCCAAATTTCCTTGTTATTGTTTCGACGTCGAGGCGTACATAACCTACAGAAATATTTGAAGTGGTATTAGGAGCTGAATTTAGGGAGCCTGATAAAATCCATCCCAATGCTGTACACTGTGCCACAACAAGACCATCAGATGACTTTCTAAGTCCGCTCTGGATTATTTGAGGGAATATTTCAGCACCCAACAGCATTTCCACTCTATCTGGAGTATGATATTTGGGATCGGCCAGCTGAATATCACCTATGAGTGACTCCTCCACCAATGCCGTTTCCTTGACAGGTAAGAGAGTTGTAATAGATTTTAGGACATAAGCTTTTACTACTAACTCAATAGATGGATCCAACCGAGACCGTATCTTTACCTCAACGACCGATTTTGAAATCAATTTGTTACCTCCGCCTACACCAGATATGATCCCTTTAGCAGATTGCTTCTTAAGACCTAGGCGTTGAACAATACCCTCGGTAACAAATGACGCTTGTGAGCCCTGGTCCAACAAGGCTCGAACAGTATGCCAACCTCCTGTTCTCGAAACAGCTCCAACTAGAGCCGTGGATAACAAAACCTGATTGTTATCTGACCCGTTCGATAAACAAGAGACGACATTTGCATGATCTTCAAAATGGACTGTATTTGTTTTTAGTGTATCGCCAAAGCTCGACGATACAGGTTTTGTGTTTGCTTTAAGCGACTCCTGTTCACCCTTAGGATGCAACAAAGAGTGATGCTTACGTTTACAGACTCGGCAAGTAGTTGTACATTTGCATGACTTGACAGAGTGATTGTGACCCAAACAATTAAAACATAAATTGGCGTTTTGAACAAATTTACGCCGCGTGTGCACGTCACTACTACCAAATTGCTTACAATTTCCTAACCTATGAGAGTCCTTACAATAAGGACATAATTCCGTAGAAATGTGAAAGGACTGAGATTTATAAGTATCTACAGTTTGATTTCTTACAGGTTTACTTTCTAAAAACTCAAAAGCCCTGTATCTGCTTGTCATAAACTCTTTGAATTGTTCAAAAGTAGGCAGCTTATCACAATCAACGTTACCAGTAACCTTTAGTTCCCACGCTTTTCTAGTCTCTGTATCCAATTTTAAGCTAAGAATATGTATTACTAATATATCCCATGATGTTACATCGATTCCCAAATTAATCAAAGCGTTCAAGCAATCTATCAGAATCTATCAAATCTTTTAAACCCTTAGCAGATTCACCAATAACATTTTTCTGACTAAGTAATCTTCTGAGGATACAATGCGATAGATATTTTTTATTATTGTATCGTGATTCTAGTAGATTCCAACATCTGTCATAGTTGGATTCAGATATTGGAATATGCCTCAGAAGTTGTTCTGCTTCACCGGACAAGTAACTCTTTAAGTAGTGAAGTTTCTGTACTTTGTCTACATTTAGGTTATTGTGAATAGCAGAAATAAATAGTTCGCTAAATGTAGGCCATTCGGTGTACTTACCGGAAAAAGTTGGAATAGTTAAACGTGGTAACTTTATGGACATGCTTTTGGACTCTGAGTTATTCTGCGATCCAGAACCAGCGATCTGGGTTGCGCTACTATCATAAAACTTATCTAAAGCTGTCTTTAAATCACACTTAAGGTCTAAGAACAAGTCCTCAGCTTGAAAATATAATTCTTTAGTACAATATGGAGAAGATATGAATTCAGCTTTAGTTCCGAAATCTTTAACTAAAGTTGTGTGATTCAAATTAAATTGAGACCATAATTCCTTGATACTGTCTAACCGCGTTTCAATATATTGTTGCGTGAGGCGCTCCTTGGGTGACATCTTATAATTAAGTTTTGTTCTGGATAATCGTTTATGCAGATCATCCTGTAATAAAACTAAAGACGCCACCGAAGACATAATGAAAAAATAACCCAAAAATAAATACAAAACAAGATACCAAAATAACCACTTCAACAAGCTCAAGTGTTCATGCCAAATAAAAGTTAACCAAATTTATATAAAAATGTTCTCAGTCAAAGTAAACTAGCGAAAATTTTACAAGTTAATGTCAACAAAGTATGAATTTTTCTAAGTCTTTTTACCTAGTAATTTCGCTCCAAAATCGGGCATAGGTTCCCCGTCGGAACAATATTTGTCTTAAATCTAACTAAGTCTAAGCATGCACACAGTAAAACTATTCTAAGTCTACAATATTTTTAACGAAATTATTCAAAGTGTAAAAGTTCAGTTATATATTTAAAGTTTCCAAGTTCGTCACTATAAGGTTGAAAATGGCTGATTTTCTTAATATTAATAAATGTTCCAAGTTGGGCCTTCACTTTCTCAAGACAACTTCACTATTTTTTCAAAGTACATTTCACCATAGAAATAAGGTGCACTTTCGCGTGATAGATAGGAATGACAGTACTCACGGTTTTTTCTTCACAATCACTCACTTCCTTATATGTATGTATGTACACTCAGTATACGTATATCCTTACGACTGCTTGTCGTCTGTAGGCAAAGCAGAGCTAGTCCTCAGCTTTGCTACTGTTCCTCGCTTGTGTGTTCCTACCTCAATATCGCCCGTCACGGGTCCCGTTATCGTCAACGAGTGATACTAGGTTGATGTTACTCACTCTTCAATGGATAACACCTGAAAATACTTTGACAACACCTGCCAATATCCGGCTCGAAGGACCATGGCTAACCACCGGGAAACTAGGGGGTCAAGGGGTATATTTATATAATAATAAATCAAAAACTAAACAGATTTCCCACTTGGAGGGACACCCCAAGTCTGTTTAATAGGACAAAAGATAACAATTATAATACACCGCTTATATACTATCTGACGAAAATATTAATATCGCGATTCAGCAATCATCTACATCGCGATACAAGAAATATACGCAAAGCCATCTATTGAACCACTATTGTTCTAACAATAAACTTAAAGTATGTGGCGTTAAGTGCAACAAGGATGAAACATGTATACATACGTCGGACATATATCATCTTTCAACAATTTGGCATCTGGTAGGCTCTTAATACCTCTTTCGACCTCAAACATTCAACACGCAAATCCACACAACAGCTGAAACTTCAAATTTACAGTACAGCATAAAAATGAATATTAGATCAATCTGAAATATCATAAATCCATTCAAAGGTAGCCATTTTGTATTTTAAAAGGCTTTGAGGTCAATATTAGATGAACATCAAAATGATTAGGGTAACTTTTTCAAAATTTACATCAAAATTAGTCTGGTTTTGAAGTATTATTGGTTGGTAATTTATTTGTAGAATTTCATAATTTTAATATTCTTTTCTGAATGTTAGGCACATTTTGTGTTATACCGGAATACTGAAAGGACACCGTGGTGGTAGCCAAAGTCTGTCAGAAAATTATTGTGCAATTATTGTTGCTTGTACTCCTACTACTGCTTCCAATGCATAGTAGAGTAGATGAAACCATGTTTTGGTAAATGATAAATACATGGGCAGATACCTACACATTTTGTAATTAACACCTACACTGGTATTTTTTTAACGTGAGGATAATCCTACAGGGTTTCTATGCCGGACTCCTACCGACTAAAAACCATACGTATCCTACCTAACAGCCTACGATACAGAGTCTCGGGTAAGCCCTCGGAATGATGTTCCCAGGACCACCTACTCTGGTTATTATAAGTAGGTAATCCCTTATCATTAGAAGAGCTGTATAGTTTGTTGATACGACAATTGAAAATCCTTCACAGCCATCAAATCGCCAAAACCTGGTTGTAAGATTATATGATACAGTCTTTATGTAGTAAAAGAAAGGAACTTACCTACAACAAAACGTTTTAGGGTTAACGATAGCAGTAATACATTACTGAGAGCGGTTCGCCTCAGTCTGTTAATCTTAGGTAATTGTGCGAGCCACGAAGATACCAGTAGAACCTTATCATTACATTTGATGGGTAACAAAGTAGGTTACTAACGAATTGGGTTTCTTAGCGAACTATGAACCTTTATAGTTTCGATGTCCATTCGTCTGTCTGTCCCATTCGCATTTGCCATGGGAAAACATAATGAGTCTGACCTACAGAGTTGAAAACTAAAACTTGCTAAAGAAAATTACGATGTTCGGTTTACAGCAGGCAACCAAACAAAAATGAATAATAAGTGTTCGACATCTTTAAGCTTCTTGTAATTTCACTAATTTATAACATGTAGCCCACAATCCAAACTGCTTTCGTATGACTTAGTGTACACAACATAAAATTACGATAATACCTAGTGTAATTAAAAAGTGTAAATATATCTTGAAATCAGTTAATTAAACACAAATTAAAGTCGAATGAACGAGTTTAAAACAGTTCTGCAAAATACTTATTTATTAGTTGACTGTAGCTAATTGTTTTCAAAATTAACAAAATGTTCAAATAATTCCGCCTCCCAACAAACTCTCGAGCTAAGGCGGAACCAATAAACCCTTTACCGCTCTGCTAAATAATTTTAATCTATTTGAACACACACAAGAAGATTAACCCAAAATTGTACAAAACAGAAAAGTAATCTGACTTTCAAGTATTTACCGAAAGCTCCTAATGTTGTAATTAAGTTTAAGCTCTGTGAATTTTCGTTTTAAGGCCGTTGATAAGGCTAACGATCTTTAACTTTATTTGTATTTTTTATAAGCTAATACTCATACTTATTTAAATTCAAACAACAAAAAAAAACAAATTTAAAGTGTGTTTTTTTTATATATTGGCATAAACCTTTTTTCGGTTTAGCCCGCTTTCAAAACCTACGTTTTGACCCCCGTCCGTGTTCAACCCCTAAATGTAATCCACGTTCAACCCCCGAGGCAGGGGTCGATTTATTTTCCAGATATTGGCATATTATTTTTCTTCACGGCGATTAAAATTGAAGATTCTATGATCGTTTTACACATTATGTGTAATTAATATCTATATTATTTTCGCTATTGCCTATACTCGCCTACTTTGCCGACGAATTTTTTTTTATTTGCACCTTTTCGTCATTTTCTAAAACAGGCCCCTTAACTTGCACAAAAACAAAATTCTGGCACTCCATTGTTTGTGGATTTAGTTATCATTCAGAATCGAGTTATGGGACCTCCTGAAGGATTAACTGAGTTATTTAAATGTGGGAAGGTCGCTTGTTTTAAACTTTATATATTTGTGTCAAGCGCTTTTTGGGGTTAAAATTTGGTTAAAGTTGTATTCGTATAATTCATTTTTTTGGTTTTAAAAGAAGTTCGTACTTATCTTTTACTTTGTATTTTTCTCAGTTATATGCTATTGTTAGGAAGTACTATTAGTGTAGGAGAAGAGAAAGCAGGTGGGAGTAAGTACTTGTCTAATACAATAATTCCAACGTGTTCAATGTGTCAAACACTTTTCTACTTTTCTGCTACAGTACTACTGCCCTGTAGCGGAAAAGGTGCCAACCCAAAATGACTTTTCTTTTGTTATTTGAGAACAGTGGATTTCCCCGTCAGGATGAGGTTGATATTGGCATATCAACTTGTATAACCAATCAACAAACGCGACGTTCCATGTTTGAAGATGGAATCAAACAAAAAATCCTCAAGCCATAGAACATTCGGCAGAACACGCATAAGGAGATCTAATTGTGGACAGATTCAATACTGCCTACATTGCTCAATCAATAAATCTTCGAATGTTAATTGTATTTAGGTTTTGTTTCTACATTAAGCGGAAGCACAAACTGTATTTTTTAAGCTCTATGTATTTTCTTTCTCACTCTTTTCATAATTCTAGCACAGACTTTTGTTTCTGCAAAATTGGTGATGTGTAAAAATGTAGAAAATCATTCATCGAGTAGTTTAGTCCCTAAGATTGAAGAGACATAAATAGAAATGCACATAGAATACGAAGTCCATTATCCACCCTACTAGAATTTCCGCTGTCGGATAAAAATAGAACGGATTAAGAACCAAAATATGTGTGATATTCGAGCTCCCATTCTGACTGATTTTAGGACACGTAGTATCCAGTAGTCGTTACTCCGGTACGTGACGTGAGTGTGGCTCGGCGTTGGGAGTCCAGACGGCACTAAACTTGCGCCATGATTGTTGTGAGTGATGAGTGTGTCTATTGAATGGATTTTTGTGTTGTGAGTGTGGACTTTTTATGAGTGGGTTATCTAATATAGATCGTCTAAAAGTTTGGGATCCTTTTTTTCGCTTGTGTTATCTTTCATATGCTGGACTATGGTCACAAGTAAGGCAAGTCCGTCAATATTAATGATGTATAAAATATTCATCGGCATAACTAGCGATCGGCATTCTTCAGATGAATGATCGTCTATAGCATTTAAATTTTCCAACATTTTCTAGCTTCAGAAGCCATTGGTTCCGACGGCCAACAGCGTGGTGTTTTTAAAGTATTAGTTGTGATGGTTAAAATTTCAAAAACAATAGCCACAATCCGTATCTGTTCCTTAAACATGGCAATAGACTCACCACCTACTTACGTACTATTTGGGATCTAATACAACTTTATACTCGTACTAGGTACCTATCTGTCAATACGTTAATCTCTGTCAAGCCCTTTATAAATATTGTAGGTATCTAATAAAAAATAAAACCGACTTCAAACAAATCTTGAAAAATAAAATTTACAAAGCACAAAGTACTTAATATGTATTTTGATTTTATCAGATTTTATTCAATATCATATTGAAGTCGGCGCCAAGTAAACCCATAGTTTTATGTAGGTATTATTCATGGCACCAACTTCAATATTATATTGAATAAAATCTAATAAATCAAAATACATATTACTTTGTGCTTTGTAAATTTTATTTTTCAAGATTTGTTTGAAGTCGGTTTTATTTTTTATTGAAAAATTTTTTTTTTCATTATTTTAAGTGACGGGTGAACCGAAAAATATATCTATCTAGGTGAAAGTTCTCATCAATACAAATCAATCAAGCCCAAACACAAGGTAGCTGCTGAAAATCATTAAGGAATTCCCTCGACTGTCTTTCGGTTCCATCATCAGATCGACTCTTGACATTCATTAAATTGTAGTACATTAAAGCACTGAATTAAAAAGTTAACAAACGCACTCTAGTTGTCCCTACAAATTTCGGTGGTTGCCCTCGATTTCTCCTGAATCTCATCATCAGATCCTGACCTGGTGAAAATCGGACCCCCTCATAAGTGAACTCTATCCAACAAAAAGCAGATTTGAAATTCGTCTATAATTGACGAAATATCGGTGAACATACATGAAACATTGACAACTTCCTTTTTTTTAAAAGTCGGATCTATAAATGTAAGTGTAAAGTTCTCATCAATACAAATCAATCAAGCCCAAACACAAGGTAACTGCTGTAAATTGTTAAGGAATGCCCTCGTCTGTCTTTCGACTCTATCATCAGGTCGACTCCAGACCTTCATTAAAGTGTAGAACATTAAAGCACTTAATTAAAAAGTTAACAAACGCACTAGTTGTCCCTACAATTTTCGGTGGTTGCCCTCGTTTTCTCCTGGATCCCATCATCAGATCCTGACCTGGTGAAAATGGGACCACCTCAGAAGTAAACCCTATTCAACAAAAAAAGAAATTTTGAAATCCCTTTATAATTGACGGAAATATCGCTTAACATACATAAAAAAAAATACATACAGACGAATTGAGAACCTCCTCCTTTTTCTGAAGTCGGTTAAAAAGAAAATAAAGTTTGACCTTATCTGTACAAGTACGGAAAGTCGCCATCACCATGTTAAATGGATAGATATTCAGTAAAATATGAAAAGAAATAAATCATACAAGGCAGACATGATAATGTCTTATATGATTTGTAAGTTTTCATATCCAGTTTTCCAAAAAGGGTTTTCTACAAGAATAAAACAAAATGTTTTCCTCTATCTGTAAGAAAACTAAGCAAATTCTTCATTCTTGGTGCCTTGTTTACATCTACCCAAGATACTTGCGGTGTAAGTACTATTACTCGTAAAGTAGCTACCTACTTCAATATTCGTTGCGTATTTGTAAATTTGTGTTTTACTTGATTACTGCAAGAAAATTTATAATATTCCATAACTTAATAGTGTGTTCCGATATATTACAGTTTAGTTGGTAGAAGTCCTAGATTAAAAGATACATACATTTTGTGTCACGTTGTTTGTGTGCGATGAACTAATAAACTACTTAACCAATTTTAGCATAATTTGCACACCGTGTGTAGTTTCATAGAAATCCGTCATGGCTACGGCTGGGATTACCGGGATACAAAAACCTTATCCACAGCAACGCGTGACGTGGTCACCTAGTATAATATTACAAAACAGATACTTAAGTTCCTCAAATTATTTGTGTGGACAGTGTCAATGTTTTCTGTTGTTTTTATAGTCCCTCGCGTTTAAAGCGTAAGTGTGGCCAAGTCGTGCTAAACATGAGAGTCATGTAACTGAACGCAGCACAGTCATTCTTTAAGTACTTTAGGTCAAGAATTGACTTGGGGGGTACATCTGACGTCGTGCGGTAGTATCGGTCTCTGTTAAATTCTAAATTAAAAACAGTTTTCAAGTAAAACATATGGTCACGCCTCTTATCCCCGAAGGGGTAGGCAGAGGCATATTATATGCCCACATTTCACCTTTGTATAATATGTCCCACGTAATAGGTGGTGAGCCGTATTGCCGTGTTTAAATGGACAGGCGCAGGTTGTGACTGCCTGCTGTTGAAATAAAGCCTTCAACTTAGCTTAACGACTGCCATTTTACTGGCAACCGGGACCAACGGCTTAACGTGCCTTCCGAAGCACGGAAACGCTCAAATAAATGTCACAAAGTGATCACGTGGATGGTCACCCATCCATGGACCGGCCATAGTGAAAGTTGCTTACTTCAGTGATCGTTTACAGAACACTGAGTCCGCGGGGCCACGAGCGCTTCAAGTAAAAGTGATTAAAGTTTATTTAATATCTTAAAGTGGAAGTGGTTACAAAGGTTGTGTATTGTTATCCAGGACTAATTTCCCTTTTAACACTTATTGAACTTTAAATCAGCTACGAACTACAGTGAAAAAAAAAAAGCTACCCTATACTATAACAAAAAAAAAATCGAATTCCTACTACAGTGAAAAAAGGCAAAAACTATCCTAGACTATAATATAAATACAATAAACAGTGAAAAAAAAAGACTTTTGACTTTAAGCAATAAATCATTAAGTAATTGGTGTAAATATGACTAATTGCAAGGCCTGTGGACGATTTATGAAGTCGGATGGTGCGGGGTGTTCTACCTGTACGCATGTCTATCATATTGCTTGCTTAGGTGGGGCAAAGACTGCAGCCAAGCAACCCAACTGGTCTTGCCCCGAGTGCCTCAAAAATAAACGTAAGGAAACACACCCGGATATGCCCGTAAAAACACATTCACCATTAAAATTGGGGGAAAACGTGCCGGCGGAGGACGGTAGTGTGGCCAGTGCTGGCTCAGGGCACTCGGGGTATGGAGATGTTGATCTGGCGCTGGAAATCCGCCTATTCCGTCAGCAAATGCAGCTTGTGCAGGAAGAATTGCAATTGCTGAGACTTGTGCGACAGGAAGTTCAAGAGATGAAGGATACCCTTAACAAGAGCATTTCACGCCTGGAAGCTCTAGAGGATAGGGTCAAAGTGCTGGAAGGGAAGAATGAGGCTGATGGAATCTCTCCTGGGCACCTGGAGAACATGGTGGAGTCCTTAAGAGATGAACTAAATGATCGAGATCAGCAGCTACTAGGCAATGACATTGGCGGAGACCCTGACGGCCAGCAATGAGGCTAGACTGCTGAGCCCGCAGAGAGTGATGGCCGTCAGGGTGATAAGAGGATACCGCACGATCTCCGGTGAGGCGGCATGTCTCCTAGCCGGGACCCCTCCATGGGACCTGGAAGCGAGAGCCCTTGCGTCACTGTTTAGATGGCGCAAGGAGGCGCTGGAGCGAGGCCAAAGGCCTGCGTCTCGAGAAATCGAGGCCCAGCGGACCCTGCTCCACCAGGAAACCGTAGAGACATGGAAGGTGCGACTTGAGCAACCAAAGGGGGGATTCGCCACAATCGCGGCCGTCAGACCGGTCATGGACGAGTGGCTGGAGAGAAGACACGGTGCTCTCTCCTACCGGTTGACACAGATGCTTGCCGGGCACGGTAGCTTCGGTAGGTATCTGTGGCGAAAACACCGGGAAACCACGGCCGAGTGTCAGCACTGCGAGGACCGCAGCGATGACACGGCGCTCCACACGCTGGTGGAGTGCACGGCGTGGGCACAACAGCGACAGGTCCTCGTAGTGGGTCTGGGCGTGGACACTCTCTCGCTTGAGGCCATGGTGCGAGCCATGCTCTCCGGCGGGAGTAAGTGGGACTGCGCCGCCTCTTTCTGCGAGCAGGTCATGCTCGCGAAGGAGGCGGCGGGCCGGGTGCGGGAGAGAACTCTCCCACCCGAGTTCCGCAGTCGGCGCCCTGGGCGCCGCCGACGTGTCTTCGCCGAGGACTATCGGCCTCCATGACCGGGGGTCTGAGGACGGTGAGAGGGCCGCTCACCGTCCTTACAGAAGCAGGCCCATGACGGCAGCGTGACGTGAGCACTCACGCACGCCCCCCCTTAGAAGCGGGGTCACACCCGAAACCCCCCATAGACGCGGGATTGCACCCGAACCACCCCCTGGGCGAGGCCGCATTGGCGGCCGTAGGTCTGTTGGGAGTCACGGGACATCCTTCCTGAGGGCTTACCCGGGGCTCTCAACCATAGGCTGTTGGGCGTTACGTGAGGTTTTTTAGTCGGTAAGAGTCCGGCATAGCATCCTACGAGGATTTTCCCTCACGTTAAAAAAAAAAAAAAAAAAAAAGGCAATGACATTGAGGTTTCAAACCTTCCGGAAAGCGGTGCTGAAAACCCTGTGCACTTGGCTGTGTTGATAGGTGCAAGGATCGGAGTGACACTGGATGAACGTGATGTCGTATGTGCGCAGAGGGTTGGTCCAAAGCCGGCGCGTGGAGGTGTCAGCAGGGATGGTGTCATGTCAGGACGCCCGCGGCCACTCATAGTGCGGCTGGCACGTCGTGCAGTACGGGACGACCTTCTACACGGCATGAGGGTTCGACGTGGCGTGAGCACGGCTGATCTGGGGTTCACGTGTGAAGCACAGCCGTTGTATATAAACGAGCGCTTGACAAGGTACCACCGCCAACTCCTGTTTAAGGTTCGCGAGGCGCGTAAACAAAAGCAGTGGAAATTCGTGTGGATCAAAAACGGGAGAATTCTGGTGAAACAACATGATGGAGGACCTACTTATTCAGTAAGGCATGAGAGGGATATAAGTAGGGTTTTTGGAATGGACTCCGTTTAGTCGTCATTGCGGCTACATTGCATACTACTCAGCGGTGTACAGCTTAGTGAGCTTAATTATAAGTGTTGCAATAAGTGGGCTTTTGCTCGACTTGTTTCAAATGGCTATAAAACCTAATAGTACTAAAATATATCTGTTGAATAGGCATAAAATTGTTTACAGTTGTCTGGTTGTGAGCATAATATGTTTATCTTACTATAAAGCTCTTAAATTAAAATATTACAGTGTTAAAAAATTAGTAATAGAATGTAAATGTATCAATGGTAAGATTATTCTAACACTATGTTACTATAGGTTATGTCAAATACATAGAAAACTTAAGGATACTATTATGTTGTACATGTTGAGTGTGCTTAAAGTTGTAGAAGGTTTTTGGCTTGTAAATTTATTGTATCACTCTGCGGTGTGCAGCTTAGTCCTCAGTGTTAAATTACATATAATTTTGCTAGAGTTGTGTCAAATGCTTATAAAACTTAATATTACTAATATTTACATGTTAGATATGCTTAAAACTATTTACAGTTCTTTTTTTATGAACATGATATGTCTATCTTACTTTAATCTTAAATCAAAATACTACAGTGATATAAATTTGCTAGGTGGACATAAAGATATCAATGTTATGATGATTCTGGCCCTGGGTTGTTGTGAGATATGTCAAATATTTAGAAAACTTATCAATACTATTATTTACATGGTAATATGTATGTTTACAATTGTATACATTTATTTGATTGTGAACATAATGTGTCTGGCTTTTTTAGATCTTAAATTAAAACATCACAGTGTTGAAAAATTGGTTAAGAAACATATAGATGTCAATGTTAGGATTATGACTTTCCTGGCATTATGGATGTTTAAAGTGAAAACAAAGTATATTTGCATGATGGGCAGGTCTGCGGATGTCAGGTACGGTCATCTGTCATACATTGAATTGAAATACCAAATGTTTTCAGAATTAGTATTAAGAAGTAACAAATTCAGTACGGTGGCTTGGGTGATTTGTTTAGTCTGTGATCAGGGAAATTTTGTGAGTATGATGGTGTGTGACTGCCGGTGTTGTCTCCTGATTGTTACTGGGGTGTTGCTGGTCTTTGTGAGTGATCTTTTACTATTATACACAGGACAGCTATGTTTACAACTGACCTCTGAGGTTATAAGTGCCTATATTCATAAAGCTCACGTTTTATTTGTTATGTTGTTTGTAGAAATTATTTATAATGATAAAGTAATATTGAATACATATAAATTACATTTAATTATTGTGAGAATATCTTTAATGGGCAATTTGCAGATGGGGAAAATGTTAAGGAACTTCAATTTTTCTACAGACATACATTACAAATTTTGTGACTACTATTTACATTTTATATTTACAATACCAAACAATATAAATGACTCATAAGAAAAGTATAAAGTTTGGTTTATTTAATGCAGGTTCTTTAGGTAACAAACATGATGAATTCCGAATAGCTATGAACCATCATTCTGTTGACATTATGGCTGTCAACGAGACATGGCTGAATCTTGACGGGGAGGGTAAGGCTCCGTCAGTCCCCGGGTATAGGTTGAGACACACACCCAGACCAAAAACTATTAAAAGGGGCAAGGGGGGTGGAGTTGGGTTTTATGTCAGGAATGGATTTAGTGTTAGGACAGTGGGACATCCTATAAATCCTCAAGTGGAGGAATTTTGGTTGCGCTTTACTTCTATAGGTAAAACAATTTTGGTTGGCACAGCCTATAGACCCCCTTGGCAGAGTATTGATGTGGTGTTGGATAGTTTAACTGCAAGCATCTGTGCACTCGCACCCTATGACCACATAGTACTCTTAGGTGATCTGAATGTGCATATGTGTAAGCCAGAAGAGTCGGCCACTAAAAAGTTGGTTCAATTCTTGCACTATACTAACATGCATCAAGTGGTGAATGAACCAACACATTTTGTGGGTGGGAAGAGCAGTATAATAGATGTTGTATGTTCGGACCTAAATATTCAAAATGTTATAGTGAGCTATGTACCGGAGCTGGGCCATCACGCTATAGTGACATGCCACTCAACCCTTAAAAGAGTTAAGGAGCAACCTAGAATGGTTTTATATAGGTCATTGGAAGGCATAGTGATGGATCTCTTTACGAGAGATTTGGAACATGTCCCTTGGCGCATGTTGTCAACTCAAGAGAGAGTTGATAGTATGGTCGAGGGATTTTCTCAATGGGTTCTGCACCTATTTAATATTCATGCACCGGAGAAGAAAAAAATCTTTAGAATTAGGAAAACCCCCTGGATTACAGATAATGTAATGTTGCTTTTTAAACTGCGTGACAGGGCGAGAGTTTCATATCAGAAATCCCAATTAGAGTACAAAAAAAGGTATTACCTGGATCTCAAACATCAAGCAGTAGTGGCTCTACGTAATGAAAAGTTAACCTACTTCTCTAAAAATATTAATGATAACATAGGTAATCCTCAAATTCTGTGGAAAAATTTAAAAAAAGACATACTACCTTCCCAAAAAAATTCTGGTCTACCTGATCATTTTAGTGATCCACACTCTATAAATAGGGCGTTCTTGGATTTGCCGGTATGTTGTCCAGTTACACTTTCAAAGCTTAGTTATTATGAATTCCACAGATATAACGATGCTTCAGATACTTTTGAACTTAAGACCGTGACACAAGAAACTATATTGACAATTATAAATGGTATTAAGACTAATGCACAGGGTATTGACCACATCAGTGCTCAAATGTTGAAACTGACATTGCCAGACTCATTAGATCTTATAACCAGGGTAATCAACAAGTCCATTACTACTAGTACATTTCCAGAGCTGTGGAAGTGCTCCCTAATAAAACCTATACCCAAAACCAGCAACCCATGTTCCACTAAAGACCTTCGCCCTATTAGTATTATGCCATGCTTGTCTAAAGTGCTAGAAAGGGTTGTATACATGCAAGTGATGTCATACCTTGAAGAACATGACATTCTTCCTGACAAGCAATCGGGCTTTCGTAAGGGACGGGGTACAGCCACTGCATTAAGTGACGTAGTCGGAAACATTCTGGAGGCCAGGGACCGTGGGAAGGGTACTGCATTGGTTCTTTTAGACTACTCAAGGGCTTTTGATGTTCTAGATACATCACTTTTACTATCGAAATTGGCTTATTATGGTTTCAAACCGGGAGCAGTGAAGTGGTTTGCCAGTTACCTCACAAACAGACGGCAATATGTTGAATTGCACAAGGAGGACGGATCGGTGCTGGCTTCGCCCCCGCTACCGGTGACTAAGGGAGTACCACAAGGATCTATTTTGGGTCCCCTTTTGTTTATTCTGTACACAGCTGATATAGTAGATTCCTTTCAGCATTGTGGGTATCACATGTATGCTGATGATACTCAATTATACTATTCATTTGAGCCTTGTGATACACTGTTGGCTGTGTCTAGGATGAATGACGACTTACAGAGAGTAGTTGAATGGTCAAGGGAGCATTCATTGATTTTGTATCCTGTCAAATCTAAGTTCATGATTTTGGGTAGTTCCAAGCAAATTGAGTCAATTCTGGCATATGACCCTACAATAGTTTTAAGTGGACAAAAAATTTTGAGAGTTGGAGAGGCTAGTAATCTTGGCCTAATTATGGATCCAGAGTTAAGGTTTGAGGCACACATTGATAAGACAGTGAAGAACTGCTTTTATAGACTGAAGATTCTATATAATATTCGTGATCACACTAGTGTGGCAATCAGGGGACAACTAGTTGACAGTCTCATACTGTCTAAATTTACATACTGTGATGTGGTGTACGGTTCTTGCTTATTGGCTAGAACCAAAAAACTTATTCAGAGGATGCAAAATGCCTGTGCTAGATTCTGTTTCAGTATACCTAGGCGGGGGCATGTCACGCCATTTTTAAATAATAATAATATGTTAAAAATGGAGGCTCGGAGAAAGGCTCATCTGGCCAATCTGCTTTTTGGTGTGTTAAAAAATAAAAAACCGGCCTACCTTTATGAAAAATTAACTTTTAGGCAGAGTCATTTCAATTATCCCATTAGGTCAACCACAGGCATTTTATCAGTGCCAAGACATAAGACTTCATCGTTTCGAGGGTGTCTAAAATATGCCGCTATGAAGATTTGGAATGACCTGCCACCGCCACTTAGGGTCCTAAAATCAAAATATACTTTTAAAGTTAAATACAAGAACCTCTTGTTATCTGAACAGAAGAGTACACAGTGAGAGTGATGGCACTGGGTGGTTATACTCGTATACCTACTGGCTATAATTTGCATACATTTTTATTGTGAAATGGGGATGCTCGTCGCTTTGCTTACATGAATTTTGGTTTCCGGTCCCGTTGGGAGCATACCCAGGGTAAAAGTATGTTTATGCAGATTAGAAAGTGTTCCTGTACAGAATTTCAGCATAGTCCATTTGGACAGTGATTAAGAACCAGAAAAAAAAAAAAAAAAAAAAAAAAAAAAACACATCTATACTTATAATAAAACTGTTGAGGGTCGAGAGTCTGTACATGAAAGATATTTTGAAAATTTTAATAGTAGGGCGTTCTATAATCGATACTGAAGCCGAAAATGTAATTTAAATTTTTCATGTCTGTCTGTCTGTCTTTCTGTCTGTCTGTCTGTCTGTCTGTCTGTATCCCGAATAAGTATCACGCCGAAACTACTGAATCGATTTGAATGATACTTAGCACAATCTAAGTTTATGATCCGAGGAAGGTTCTAGGATACTTTTGATCCCAATATTATATTTTTAGGAGAGGGGATGAAAGGCAAAATAGTTTTTTAGCTATAGTTGCTCACTGCGTGGTCCGATTCCTTAATTTTTTTCAGTGTTATAAAGGGTATTCAGTGTCAAAAGTTTCAATTTTGAGGGTTTTGTAGTTCAGGAATTAGAGACCTCTCAACTTTCGCAAAACCTAGATTTCAAGGATTCCTTTGAATGTAAGGGTAAATCTAAACTGGCGTGTTGGCTTTATCATAAAAGAGCTTAATGATTAAGGCTATTGTAAAATAATTCAGTCCGCGCCGAAGGCGTGGACTGTATTGTTTTAGAATGGACTTAATCTTTAAGCTCTTTTATGATTAATCAAACAGGGCAGTTTCATACGCTCCAATGAGTCTGTTGAAAAAATACCTGTCCTTTCATACACCTTATGTGGCGTAAACGAAGTTGCGAGGGTCAGCTAGTTTATAATATACATATATAAGCGAGTGGTAGGATTTCTCTTTCCGTTGATATATTTCCTTTTAATACACATTGAACAGCATTACTTGTGCTGTATCATGGCATTTGGTTGCCTTTCTATGCCTTTTTGGGGTTGCGGTAGGGCCAGGCCGCTCGGGGTGGATGTTGTGATTAGTGTAGGTGCTGTTGTTCAATAGGTGCCAGTGGTGTTATTCAGTGTGTGCAGGAGATTCCACCGGGTGCCATCAATCAACTGTGTAAATAAATAATAAATAATATTTATTTTGGATTACAGCTTTGTAAATAAATAAATACTTGTGGACATTCACACACAACATCATCTAGCCCATATTAAGCTAAATTATAAACTTGTGCTATGGGATCTGGACGGCTGATGGACATGCTTATGTATTTGTAAATATATACATATAATACATGGAGGGCGCCCAGACTCCGAAACAAGCAAGCATTTGTGGATCACACAAATGTTTTGGACCAACCCAGGAATCGAACCTAGGACATGATTATTTTGTTCCATATTTACATGAAATAAATCAAGATTAGAATTAAGTTAAAAATGTTGTTATATTAATACTTGCCTCGAGGAGATGATAGTGCCTGATATCTGCAGGGTTGTTTCGGTTGCTGATCTGGTCCGATATTTTTAAGATGTAGGTACATTGAGATGTAAGAGTTCAGAATGAGTGTGACTCTTGGCCCTGAGGGTGGAATGTTTCGGTACTTTAGCGTTAATAAGCACACGATTAATATCTGGTTGCCTAATATAAGTTATTTTAATTGTTATCATAATATATGAGTGACTGTGACCTGAGAGTGGAATGTTTCGGTACTTTAGCGTTAATAAGCACACGATTGATATCTGGTTGCTTAATATAAGTTATTTTAATTGTTATATTAATATATGAGTGACTTACATGCTGTCTCGCGTCGTTGGATATGTCCTCTAAAGGCGGACATTGAAAACCAGTTTCTATGATTGCAATGACATCGCTATCATAGTATTGCTGAATGTCGGCCTATTGCAAACTCAGCAAACAGGAATTTTATTCACATTTTTCTGTGTATAACCCCTACATACTTTTGATCGCACATGGTGCCACGTCAATGGGTCAGTCAACTTAGATACCGCCATAGAGTAAAATATGCGTGCTAGGACACAGATAAATAATTTGTGTTGGCTCCGGACACGGTCAAATAACTATCAATACTTGAACGTCAATAAATGTGTAATATGCACTGAAATTAATTTATTAAATAACATTTTATCAGACTTGGCTCAATATTATTGACCATGTCCGGAGACTGAAATAAAATGGGTTTTTATTAGCAGTGACTTTAAAGCCGCGTCCGCTGGTCCTTGTGTTCTTGATGTTTTCGTTGGTGGTAATTTATTAATACAGATCAGTGTTTCGCTGACTTTCTCGTATGGTGGCGGATGTGGCTGTGACTGCTTGAGTTGTAATTGTGTACCTACATAATTGTTTATTTTTATTGTTATCTTTTGGCTTAAGTGTAGAATGGTTACTGGAATTGTTTGGCAGTTTCGGATTCTGTAATACTGACTCCATGGGAGTGTTATTGTTTCTGAAATTGTATGTAGTAAAGAAAAGATGCTGTCCTGTAGTTTTGCAATAAACATTTATTTATTTATTTATTTATTATTTATTTAAGTACAGCGAAAGTAAATACCGCGTGAAATTGAAGGAGCATCGATCGCGAACTCCCTGATCAGATGTTCGCCTACGCCGGGCATGATCTAAGGCCTCAACTGGATGTCAGCGGCGAGCGTGGCGACAGCGGTTTCGACGAGAGCGCGGCCAGGTGACATTGCGCTCGCACACAAGCAAACCGCACTTAGAGCGTTTGTAAGGCCTCAACCTGAATGTTAGCGGTAAACGGAGCGACGATGGCGATTGCGGCGAGGGCGTGGCGCCAGAATACAAGAGAGTTAAAGGTGCGAGCGCTATTGATCCGTGTCAAAAACCGACAAGCGATGGATCGTGTCGAAGTTTGCCGAGCCAGGCTGTCTGGCGCATGGCGTGGCACACTTGTAGCCGAACCTCGCGGTCAACCGCACCTTTAGGTGGCACTGCTCTTACACCCGAACAAACCGCACTCGGTGCGTTTGTTATCTTTGCCAACTCTCTTGTACTCGTGGGCCACGCCCTCGCCGCAATCGCCTATTCCCCGCTCGCCGCTGGCAGTCAGTTTAGGGCCTAACACGTAGCGTTAGTTGTGATTTACTCACTCAATCTAAGTGCCCCTGTCTTCTTTATAGCCGAAAAGGTTAATTAATGACATACCTATCCTCTTACCTTGAGTAGATTTTGTACCTGCTCTAGTTCTGATGTAGATGTTTACCTATTTACTGGTCGTATTTTGGTTTTACAGTCTGAATTAGATGAAACCAAAATGTGTTAAGCGATTTAAGCGCGATCCTACACGTAGTAGGGTAGGGTTTTTTGACTGGAGGGTAGATTGGGACATTTTTACAATGCATTGTCTTGTCAAAATTATCCTCGTTACATAGGTTTAAGACAACGGATTTCTATTACATATTCTACATAAGAAATACACACACAAATATTTGTTGCTACATTACCGCTGCGGCACCAAGTGCGTGACGTCAGATAAAAAAAGTTGTATTTGGTCCAATAGGTATAGTGAGTGTAAAAGTAAAAGATAAACAGCTGTGAGCGCCAAGTCAACCTCACTAGTCACGGTTATCTACCAGCTGATAAACGCACGTGGCTTTAGCGCGCTGCCCGCCAGGGCTAGGTCAGACGGACATATATTAAATAACTATTAAATATTAAATAAATATTCACGGACATTTCACACAACGCTATCTGATCCCAAAGTAAGCTAGGTATAACCTGCTTGTGTTATGGGTATCAGATCACGGATATTAATACCGATATACTTTTTAAATACATACATATTATACATAGAAACACCCAGACTCTTGAGACAAACATTTATGGGACACACAAATATTAGTCTCCGGTGGGAATCGAACCCACGACCTCCAGCGTCGCAAGCGGTATCACTACCGACTGCGCCACAGAGGCAGTTCTGGCCCAATATAAAAGGCCAAAAATAAGATCCGTAGCATCTGTAACTCTATATGCTACATCCAAAGATTGTGTTAAGTCAACTTCGAAATTTCCGAGAACTCCATTTTCTCTTTTCTCCATCAAGGTGGTTAATCTCGTTAATACAATAAATATCAATCAATACATATAATAAAATCGTAACAGGTCGCTGTCTGTACATGGAAGATAAATAAGAAAAAATATTATAGGGAGGCTTTATGAACGCAATAGAACCCAAAACAATGATTTTTAGAATTTTTGTCTGTTTGTCTGTATGTCTGTATGTCTGTATATCTGTTTGTCTGTACGGTTGTGCACGCTAATCTCAGTAACCGCTCAACCGATTGCAATGCGGTTTTTTTTATTGTGTTGAGGTTTGCTCCAGTTAACATTTAGCGTTTGTTTTATGTAAATCGGTTTAGAAATAAAAGAGTTATAACACTTTTAAGAATCAGATATTTTGAAAATTTTAATTGTAGGGGTTTTTTTGAATGTGAGTGAACCTAAACTGGCGTGTTGGCTTAATCATTAAGAGTCTATTTTAAATCAATTCAGTCCACGCCTTCGGCGCGGACTGAATTGTTTAAAAATAGTCTTAATCATTAAGCTCTTTTATGATTAAGCAAACAGGGCAGTTTCAGACGCTGTTTGATGACTCTGATGAAGAAATACCTTTCCTTTCATACACCTTATGTGACGTAAACGAAGTTGCGGGCTCAGCTAGTATCTAATAAAGACGAAATTCTATCAATTTATCAGCTGTACCATTTTCTTTCTAAAATTATTTGCAGAGCTTTAAAGCTTTTACGGTTGTCAAGGCCATCACATACGTAGCTATAATATATATTAATATATCGAGATATATATTATATTATAGCAAGCTATCACACACGGGAGCTATACTATAATATATATTTTGCCCTCACTCGTGCACACTCGGTCTGCGTCCGTCCTTGCAAGCGCACGGTTTTAATGCTTATTTTATGTACAGGATGTTCAAGTTCCAGCGTACCTATCCTAAAAACCGGCCAAGTGCGAGTCGGATTCGCGCACGATGGGTTGCGTACCAAAAAAGACAAAAAATCACGTTTCATTACAAGCTAATTCTTTGAACGAGAAATAGGCCAGCCCCATGGTCATGAAAGGAGTCAACTAGACGCATTACGACTTCACCTTACATCGATCTTCAATTGTTTTAACAATCTTCATTGTTTTGTCGATCTTCATTTCTTATAGCGAACTTCATTTATGTCTTCCATTAAAGTATGAGCCTGAACTCGGCAGCAAGCAGCACTGCTGCCGCTTCATTGCTGCGACAGAACCTCTGATCCCCCATAATTATTTTGTACTAGCGGACGCCACTCGGTAGCTTCCCAACAGTGAAAGAATTTTTCAAATCGGTCCAGTAGTTCCGGAGCCTATTCGTTACAAAAAAACAAACAAAAAACAAAAAAAAAACAAAAAAAAACAAAAAATCTAAAAAAAAATCAAATCTTTCCTCTTTATAATATTAGTATAGATAGATTTATTTTAGAATACATTCTGAACTCGGCAGCAGTGCACTGCTGGACGTAGGCCTCTCCCAACTCACGCCACATTACATGGGACAAATCTTACAGGTGAACTGTGGGCTGAAGCGCTCGTGGCCCCACGGACTCAGTGTTCTGTAAACGATCACTGCAGTAAGCAACTTTCACTATGGCCGGTCCTTGGATGGGTGACCATCCATGTGATCACATTTATTTGAGCGTTTCCGTGCTTCGGAAGGCACGTTAAGCGTTGGTCCCGGTTGCCAGTAAAATGGCAGTCGTTAAGCTAAGTTGAAGGCTTTATTTCAACAGCAGGCAGTCACAACCTGCGCCTGTCCATTTAAACACGGCAATACGGCTCACCACCTATTACGTGGGACAAATTATACAAAGGTGAAATGTGGGCATATAATATGCCTCTGCCTACCCCTTCAGGGATAAAGGCGTGACCATATGAATGTATGTATGCCTACACCTTCGGGAAAAAGGCGTGACTAAATGTATGTATGTGCCACCACGTGCAGCGCGACCTTGCTGTGCTCAGAATCAACGCGGCAGGCAGCATTGCCGCGCAGCACCTCAGCGGCAGCACTGCAGCGACAGCAGTGCTTCTTGCTGCCTAGTTCGAACTCACCTTTAAGATTTTCAGTTCAAGATTCCAGGAAGATTACAAGCAAGATTAATTTTATTATGATTAATTTACCATTTACTTGCTTTAATCATACAATGGAAGTACTACCACTGATGATGATACTCTCCCCGAATGTTCGGTAAACAAACGGAACATCCTTTATCTTCAAAATATACGAAAATATATATTAATATACGAAAATATATAGTAATATACGAAAATATATAGTAATATGCTAAAATATACCAAGCTATATCTGTCGACATATTTTGATGACGTCATAGAAATATATATTATAGCTGCGTGTGTGGTCCTTCGAAAATTTATATGGAAAATATGTCGTAATATGCCTTGCTATATTTCATCTTAATATATATTATAGCTACGTTTGTGGCGGCCTTTAAGGCCGCCAAAATGGGATTATTTTATCTCCAAAAATAATGAGAATTGAGATAGAATTATAGCTATTTCATTTTCTATGAATTGTAATAAGCTTTACCGGCACAAATTAAATAGCACATTTTTTTACTAGAAAGAGACAGTGCAGAATAAGAAAACTTAAGACAGAGTTGAGAGACAAACTGTAAGTCTTTCAAGAGAAGAATGTAAGAGGGTCTTTACATTCTTCTCTGGAATGACTTACAGTTTGTCTCTCTGCTCTGTATTATGTTTTCGTATGCTGCACTGTCTTTCTCGAATAAAACTAACAGAAACAGAATTATAGCCAATCTCGACGCAGGGTTCTGTAAACAATCACAATAAGCAACATTTACTATGGCTGGTTACGGATGGGTGACCACCGCGTAACCACTTTGTGACATTTATTTAGCAGTTGGTCCAGGTTGTCAGTAAAATGACAGTCGTTAATCTAAGTTGAAGGCCTTATGGGCGGCTTGAAAAAAATCAACTGTAGGTCGTCGCAACCTGCGCCCTGGTCGGCAGCGCGTGTGTAGCGCCTCTGGTGTTGCAAACGGCCATAGGAGGCTGCGATAACCAACCGTATGCTTGTCCGTAAGGTGGGTCATAAGCTTGTCTGCCATCTAAGTAGGTAGTATAAATAAAATAAAGAGTAACAAACATAATAATGCTGGTTACACTTACATCAACAAATTTCAACCAAAAAACGTCACCACTCCTAATTACTTTCTAAAACAAACACACTTCCCAAACGAACTTTTAAAACTTCAATCGCCTTAATGTAACTGAATTCTAAAAATCTAATATCGTGTGGCCATTCGTTCGTAAACTGAGAATGGGGCGGTGTCTTTGGAGTTCAAGTCACGGCTCTACGTCCACTAAGCTGGTAAGCCTGAGGAAGTAATTAAACCGCGCTGGAGCCTCTCCTTACCCATTTAGCTTAAAGAAACTGACTTTACTAGGCTCTGTTATACTGGGATATAAATATTTGGTTTCATGCGATATTAGTTGTTATTAGCCATTATAGCTATTCGCATGACTGTAATGGTAATTAAAATATTTTAAAATAAATAGGTAAATAAATATTTGTGGTTATTCTCACACAACATCGGCTAGTCCAAATTAAGGTAATATAAGCTTGAGCTATGAGATCTAGACGACTGATAGATATACTTATATTATTTCTTTATTCATACATAATACATATTATACATAGAAAGGATAATCTTTTGGAAAATGTTTTTTCTGAGGCATTTTTGAAAGAGACAACTTTGTATAAATCGCTTTCAGTTTACACAGACAGAATCTATGCCGAGGCCGAATTAGCCATCTACTGTAATGCCTACAACTGTATTTATTTTGCTCTTACAGCAGACTTCTAGTTTTATCAGAAAGCTCGTTGTAAAAGCTTTTATCGTTTTTGTTCAAACAACTAAAATATTCAATAATTGTTACCGTAAAATAAATGTTGAAGAGGATGTTAAAAATAATTATGAACAAAATTGGTTTTCAGATTTTTGTTTGCTGACTGAGTGAAAATGCGTAAACTTATTAGATATATTTTTAAAAAATCTGTCTCTTCATCTGAAAGTCTTCTAAGTTACTTCAAAGTGCAACCTGAACTTGGTACCTGCGCCGGATTCCCTGTCATTTGGACAGCTGATGTAACTTGCTAGTGAGGTCGAGTATTCATCTGAAAATATTGATGGGGCTTCAGTCTCAGCGTATCGCCATCCACTTTTAGACGTAGATCTCTGCGAATTTTCCCAGTCATATTGGAAGTGTGATTGTTCTTACAGCATCAATCTGGTAAAATGAGTTGATAGAAGGCTTTGTTTCGTGCTCTTATGAAGTCAGTAAGTGCACCACTTACAGCTGAGGCATCTGAAGCCCTGATGATCTCGTAGAGACCCATTACACCCTTATTATTACCTAAAATATATCTGTATATACCGAAGGAATTTCTACTTTTATTGCATTTGTTATAAAACCATGGCTCAAACATGGGCGTTCCGAGAAATAGACGTCCAGAGAAGGACTATTAGGGTAGTAGATTTGGATTGGATTTGGATAATGGACTCAACTGAGTGCTTATTCTGAGTACTGAGTATTAGTCCACTTCCGTATCAGAAAATAGACATTCAGAGAAATAAAGTTAATGAACCGACTGTACTTTTTGGTAATACGACCTAAAGTGCCAGAGGGAATAAAATAAACCTCATATTCGTTACATCAGTATGAAATGAGCCTAAGAATGAAATATTGGTTCCAACCATAGATTTAGAATTTTTCGCTACTCTCAAATATACAGGGTGGAATTTAAAGACGGTAGTTGGAGGGAAAGTACCCTTAATATTGATAATGGCAAGTTTTGCTGAAAGGAAACATTCCTTTATTTTCAAAAGTAAGTAAAACTGCATTTAAAGATTTTTGAAAAATCACCTGCTTGAGATTTCTTTTAAACAACATAGTATCTTAAAGTAAAGGAAGACCTAGTAAAATACGTTTTTAGTGTAAAGCTTACTCACTATCTGAAGAAAATTCTTATCCTTTTTTTAGAAGTTGGTAAAAAAATGTTCTAGATTCTGTGAATGGGAATATTCGTTCTGGTCACTTAACCAACCAACTTCAAAAAAAATTGGAGTTTCTCAATTAGACTGTTTTTTCTTCTTCAGATAGTGAGTAAGCTTTATATTAAAAACATATTTTACTTGATCTTCCTTAATTTTAAGATACTATGTTGCGTAAAAGAAATTGATCCTTATTAAAGACTGTTGCGGTTGGTATCATAAAATGCAGGATGTTTTTTTTTTCACATCTCCCAGGTTCGATACACGGCTCAAGCAAGTGATTTTTCAAAAATCTTTGAATGCAGTTTTACTTACTTTTGAAAATAAAGGAATGTTTCCTTTCAGCAAAACTTGACATTATCAATATTAAGGGTACTTTCCCTCCAACTACCGTCTTTAAATTCCACCCTGTATATATTCTAAATCTATGGTTCCAACCCTGCGCTAACAAAGGACACTCACTTAATTGAGGGATCTCTGTCTGATGCCGCCGTAGTCTGACGGACATCTTATCCCACTATTATTTATATAAGTAACCGAATAAGCTTGGACGGTGTCCAATTTCATACACAATTTCCTCCCCAATTTTCTCATTTATAGATAAGAATAGCTTTTAGTTGTGCAAATCGTTTTGTTTATGAAATTTATTGGGCAGTCATGTTTATTAAAGCGAAGTTTTGACTAAAATCTTAATGAGAAGAAACTCATCATCAGTTATGTCAATGGACGCCTACTGCTGGGCTCATGCCTCCTCCAAAGAACACTATAACATTGATCTTGGGAATCAATCTGCGCAGGTGGGTGAAAATTGTTGACTTGGCAACTTTTGGTAGCTTAGAAATTCTATTTTACAGCTCGATAAGATGTTTCTCAATTCCTTAAGTAACTTACAGAGCTGTTTATGTACAAGTATAACACAAATCTTCGAGGGTAGGAAGCAAGCACCGTTTTGCATCGCGACCCAGTTAGAGCGCGTGTTCATGAATTTTTAATAAGAATTTATTATCAACTCCGCTGTACCACCGATTGCTTTAGGCTTTTACAAGCACACCAATAACCACTTAAAACTTTAAACAATCGTGACTGTGGCGCTGGGGAAGAGTTTAAAGTATCTTCCACTTTTCTGTGAATAAGAGTGAACAGTACAAACCAACGTTAACATAGATTTGATTTGAACAGACTTGTCCTGGGTGGGAAAAGAACCCACTACCTCCGGTTTTGATTCTTGTGAAGATTGTTCCTATTTGTGGGCAAAGACTTCTATATAAACTGAGGTAGACATGCCCTACGCACCGATTTTTGAAACCTATAAACTGAGCTAATTAGCAGCGTTGCTAGCACTGTAATGTAGTGAGTCAAAACTTCGAGAGTACTCGGCTTGCAATCGGAGGCCATACGCCTTCTCTTTTACTCTTATTCTTTTCGTACATTGCTATTGTGGTGACAATTACGTAAATATTATTAATTTATAAGTGAGTGTAGTCTTAGCAATGTGTGTGTTTGAGGATTGCTTTTGAAATCTCGTTTGTTAGAGTACGGCATGTCTACCTCAGTTTATATAGAAGTCTTTGTTTGTGGGGCACTTACCTATCATTTATTTGTGATTGTATGTATCAAGCTGCTGTATAATTTGTATCCCTTACATCTCAATACAACTGAACTCCAAGTCCACGAGACTACTCAAGTACTTTAAATTCCTAAAAGTTAAAAGAAACCCCATTACTTCACTTCATAGTCACTAATAAAAATAATCACAACAACTAAGTACAGAGTGCGTTAAGAACTCTTTATACGGGTTGATTTCCGAACCACCCTGTAGCCTGTATTATCTATCTCCCGCTGGAGGCGTAAAAAGAATTTCATCCTCGACATTTTGAGGTCAAACCATTTTCCTGAAACGGTTGACAGAGAGAAGCCTGCCTGACTTAGTAATGATAAAGTGAATTGCTTTTAAATATCTCATTTGAGATGAACTTTTGTTTCTTAGAATCGTTTTTCAAATACAATAACAAGGGTGGGTGGCTGTCATAACTGAAATTGTAAAGTCCTTTTTTTATTTATGTTTAATCAACCGTATTTTGACAATAAACAAGTCTTCAAAAAAATTAAAACAGAATCAACGTTATTTAAATGAAAATAAATAGACAGATACATAAATATATCGAACCCTACTAATGTTGTAAAGCTTGTTGGTCAATAACGCTCTAATGGCTGAAGGGATCTGTCTGAAACTTGGTGCAGAAATAGATTATAGTCTAGAATAAAACATAAGCTTTTAGCCTCTCTCTATAAAATAGAGTGCAGAAGGGCTTATGGAGAGCCTTTGTCTAAAGTTGTGACTTCGTCGCATTTAACTACGTCGCTAGGTCACGTGGATCATCTGTTCAAAGTTTGAAATAAAACAAAAATGACAACGTCAATCGGATTGAACTTTCACTTTTACAATAAACGTGTTAGAGAAGGGCAGTCTGGTGAAAACGATTTCACGGCTTTCTTGATTATCCCTGAAAAACCTTCAGATACGGCCAAAGGAAACGTTTCCAAACGAGTAAAACTGCGGGCACCCATCTAGTACAAAAATTGCCACTGTGTCGCGATGTATATCCCGCCCCATCGCTCATCTGATTACGTTTCTATCTTAACGAGATTATCACATGATAATGATAAAAGGCTATATCAACCCTAAATAGAGACCGAGACCTGTAACACCGAGAAATGTAATATACTGAGGGGTTCATCCTAACAAGGTTTAAAGCTATTTTACGGTCGGGAATATCAGCACTAAGATAATAAATGCGAAAGTAACTCTGTCTCTCTGTCTGTCTGTATGTCTGTTAAGTTTTCACGTCTAAACCGCTGAACCAATGGATGAATTTTGGTAAAGATATAGCCAGGAATAACGTACAGGCTACTTAGGTATATACAATTATACATCCCAGTATAAAGGGAACGAGAACCAAATCCCACGTGGGCTTAGCAGCATTCAGCACACTGCATCAGATTTTCTATTCGCCTATACCGCAATGCCTTAAGACGATAGTTTACACCTAACAAGTGCATTTTACCAGGCATAACCTACCGGTGCCGAAATGTGGACATTCCCAGTGGGGCTGGCCGTTGCCCTTAAAGTTGCACAACGAGTGATGGAACGAGCTATGCTTGGGGTGTCTCCGAGGTATAAGATCTGAAACGCAGTTATTCGTCATAGAACCAAAGTGATCGACATAGCTCGCAGAGTATGCACTTTTAGGTGGCAATGAACTGGCCACATCAGTCTGTAGAAGAAACGATGGCCGATGAAGCGAGGTCTGGATGGTGAGCGCCAGATGGGCCAACCACCTGAAAATTGTTGCCAGGACTGACTGGAAGCGGAAGGAACTGGACCGTGTATTCAATTGTGGCGTAGTTTAGGAGAGGTCTACGTACAGCAGTGGACTGCCATAAGCTGATTTGATTGATTGATTGATTATTGTTTAATCATTAAACAATATTAATGCGGCTGGAAAAACATGATCTACCATTTTCCCATGAAAAATCTTACGGCGTGGTGTACCGGCGGCGCGCGGTAACGCAATCCGCGCGCAACTGCGCGATTTCAGCGTCCACCAGTACACCTGCTTTCTCGCCGGTCTGGGCCTAGCCCTGGGCATCGCCGCATCGCAGATGTGCGACATGGCTCTCCCGAACCACTACACCTCGGTATCAACATCGGCAGGCCTGTCCGCTGTCGGAATCCAGGACTGCACGATGGCCGCCTCCAGGAGAGCCTCCCGATCAAGGCGATGGAGTGCCCAACGTTGTTCCGGGGGATTCGCGATTGCTGGCCGCAGGTTAGGTGGAGGGGAGACGTCGAACCGAATATATTGGTGATCTGACGACGTCTCCTCCTCCTCCACCACGCTCCATCCCTGGACACGGCGGGCGATCTCAGGGGTCGCAAACGAAACATCTATGACCGAGCTAACAGGTAGACGCACAGTAGGAAGTTGTGCTCATACCATTTCAATCACATGGTATCTAGGGTTAGGCAGGCACATACAATTTAATCGACCGGCAGGACCTTTAGACGATATTATTATTGATATTGATTGAAATGTTAATAAAAATTGTTTAACTCAATGTATATTGTTAATGATTAAATAAGTAAATAAATAAATAAACTGTTAGGAGCTGTTTTGTTTTTTTATGTATACATTAAACCTGGAATTAAAACTTGTTAAAGATGAAGATGAGAACACTGATATCTGCAACACAGTTTGTACTAGTGCAGGTATCAGGGAATTTCAATTTCATGTATGTACACAATTAATGGCAATAAAGAATTTATCTATTTATTTATACATATTATACTTAGAAAACATCAAATCTTCGAAACAAACATTGGTAGATCCCACGATTGTTTGGCCTGCCCGGGAATCGAACCCAGGACCCCAGCGCGACAGTCAGTTATATTACCGAATGCCACCGAGGCAGGCAAATAAGAATCTGGAGGGTACAGATATTTTTCTTCTCCTACATCCAAATTTCCTCCGATGAGGAGTTCGATTCGTCAATCCTATCCTGGTTATCCGTAACTGTTGTACGTTAGGATTGAAGAATCGAGGATGGATACCTCTGAAGAAAGCCGATACACCAGGATATTTTATAATTATTTTAAAGTTTTTAGGTATATTCAACAAAAAAAACAAGCCTTGCCGTGTACCTGCGATACGTCTCGATGGCGCAGTACTGAAAAGTGTTGCAGAATTTAAGCAAAGACTTTTGGGTCTTTTGGGACTTTTGGGAGTTTTTGGGACTTCTTGGAGTTTTGGGTCTTTTGGGTCTTTTGGGACTTTTGGGACTTTTGGGACTTTTGGGTCTTTTGGGACTTTTGGGTCCTTTGGGACTTTTGGGACTTTTGGGACTTTTGGGACTTTTGGGACTTTTGGAACTTTTGGGACTATTGGGACTTTTGGTACGACTTTTAAGTCCTAAAAGTCCAAAAGTCCAAAAGTCCAAAAGTCCAAAAGTCCAAAAGTCCAAAAGTCCAAAAGTCCAAAAGTCCAACAGTCCAAAAGTCCAAAAGTCCAACAGTGCAAAAGTCCAAAAGTCCAATACTCCAAAAGTCCAAAAGTCCAAAAGTCCAACAGTCCAACAGTCCAAAAGTCCAAAAGTCCAAAAGTCCAACAGTCCAAAAGTCCAACAGTCCAAAAGTCCAAAAGTCCAAAAGTCCAATAGTCCAATACTCCAAAAGAAAAAGTTAGCATGCTAATTGCTTTAAATATTAAAAATCGATAGATTGAGTCGGAGACATCAAATCAATGTATAAAAATTATTGCAATATCGTTCATTGATATCAGAGTTGCTAAGTAGCTCGATAGATGGCTCTGTGCCATACTCTTAAATGGCGGTTACAATTTCAACTTGTATCAGTACGGCTCCCGTAGCTCAATTGGCTAGAGCATTGCCCTGGATTAGGCAAAGGTTGCGGGTTCAAGTCCCGTCTGGGCCAGGTTGTCTTTTTTCACTTTATAATAAAATATTATGAAAAAGTTAGCATACTAATTGCTTTAAATATTAAAAATCGATATACTATAGCATTTAAATTTTCGAACATTTTCTGGCTTTAGAAGCCATTGGTTCCGACGGCCAACAGCGTGGTGTTTCTATAGTATTAGTTGTGATGGTTAAAATTTCAAAAACAGTAGCCACAATCCGTATCTGTTCCTTCAACATGGCAATAGACTCACCACCTACTTAGGTACTATTTGGGATCAAATACAACTTTATACTCGTAGTAGGTACCTATCTGTCAATACCTTAATCTCTGTCAAGCCCTTTATAAATATTGTAGGTATCGAAAAAGAAAATAAAGTTTGACCTTATCTATACAAGTATGGAAAGTCGCCATCACCATGTTAATATGTATAGATCATCCAGTAAAATATGAAAAATAATAAATCATACAAGGCAGACATGTTAATGTCTGCCTTGTATGATTTGTAAGTTTTCATGTCCAGTGTTCCAGAAAGGGTTTTCTACAAGAATAAAACAAAATGTTTTCCTCTATCTGTAAGAAAACTAAGCAAATTCTTCATTCTTAGTGCCTTGTTTACATCTACCCAAGATACTTGCGGTGTAAGTACTATTACTCGTAAAGTAGTTATAGTGGAATTCAACAGACCTAAATAATATAGTAAACAAAGAAATTGGATCTCGACTACTCCATAATTACTTACATTTAATTATCAATCCTGATCATAGTCGTTTCAAGGAACTCTAGTTAGATTTATGCGGACATTTCGACACTAATAAACCTTTAGATTATAGAATAATTTCATGAAAAATACTCGAATGGTAAAAATTTAAGACTGTCATTTTTGCTTGTCATTAAATTATTTTTTCTCAGACTTGTTTGTCTTTGCCATAGTGTTGTAAAACTGTTGTACTGGCCAATTGATTTTAAAAGGAGGTCATTGTTTTATCAATCTGTCAGTTCGAAAAAATGTACTTACTTTAATAATATAACTTATTGACCCAGAGAGCGAAGAGTGCTAGTCCACAGAGTATATTGAATGTATGGAGATGCGAGTCTTTGCCCCTTTTCACAAGTACCGGTTGCCGGGTGCCGGGTAGGGTGGGTGTATGGCCGTGTACTTTCACACGTACCGGCGTGATTTGCCCGCCAACCGCTTGTATTCACCGCCGGTTACCCGGCACCGGCTACCCGGCAACCGGTACGTGTAAAAAGGCACTTTGAGTTTGGGTCTTCGATTCCACAGTATAGACGATTTTGCTTTCGTCCGTATGTGTGTGTACATGTCAGTTTCGGTCTAGAAGACGCATTTGTTAACCAATTTTCTCCAAACTTGGCACACATGTTCTTTGATTTAAAATCATTGATCTACGAAAAGATAAAAATACAACTTTTGTCGAAAGTTTTTTTAATAGGGCGGAAAAGTAAGGTAAACGCTGCTATTAACGACCCATCGAAAATTCGCAGGTATTACCGATCCATTCCATTAACCTGCAATTTTTACGTTCTTGGAACGGTTTATGCTGGAGACATTTGACGAAATACGCACATTTGTTCATTGAGTATCGCAAATACTTACGTTAGTGTGCGTGGCATCCCGGGAAAGAGACGAAATTTGTCTGTTTCTGTGACGATAGTAAACTCGCTGATCGTGTAGTACAATTCCTTGTTCTATCACGTAAGCACATCAAAATTTATTTTAAGACAATTTATAGAAATGTACAAAACCTATGATTGTTCTGTATTATTGTATGTGTTTATTTAGGTCTGAGGTCTTAATTTCGTAGAGTATTTCATAAAGTTTAATTAATATAATATTATAAAACTTCACATTTAAATAGAGCGGTAATACCTTCATTGATTTTAATAGTAGCATCTATTGCCGACTCATAGGTCGGTGATTGTGATGCATAATAAATTTAGTTTTACCTCTTTCTAGTCGATATGTGACAATAAAGCAATTATTTTAATATGACATCTTAATCTAATGTAGTCTGCCTTTGTAACACACCATTTCCGATCTGTACTTTTTGTTCTAGTTTACTAATTTTATCGTTTTATGTTTACTACGAATTACAACTTTAATCATTCATTGTTACTATAAAGGAGCACTATAAATTTACTTTTTATTCCATAACATGATGTGCATTCATTAATATTATTTACAAAATTATATATTTAAAATCTCTGCTATGGCTACAAAAATCAAACAAATACATAAAATCTACTTTTTATGAGTCGGCCATACAATTTCCTGATAGTGTATTAAATCGACTATTACCGATCTATATGAGTCGGTGATCGCAAGTACGGGAAGCTATTACCGATTCTATACAAATCCTGTTCGTTTATGTAACATTAGGTACACTAGTTAATTAGTTATTTAAAATGTTAGCTTATTAATAAACAAACAATACTTTGAAGATAAAACACATAAAATCTCTTTTACAAAAATATGTCTTAGTCAAACAGCATGGACCAGAATAACTAAGTGACTTTACCTATCTTTTAAAGTATGAAAGGACTTAGAGTAAACCTACATGATTTTCTGCAAAAGCACCATAACGGTTTTCTTCTTATCTAAACAAAAATGCCTGACTATACATTCTTCTTGTGTTTTTATACTCGGTAATAGGTTAAAAAAAATCGGTAAATAGCTTCATAGCCTTTCGTATGGGTCGGTAATACAAAAAATGGACTTGTTCAATAAATTATTTTTTTATTTTAAGAATAATGTGTAATATGGACAATTTAGGGTTTTAATTAAACATACATATGGTCACGCCGTTATCCCCGAAGGGGTAGGCAGAGGCATATTATATGCCCACATTTCACCTTTGTATAATTTGTCCCACGTAATAGGTGGTGAGCTGTATTGCCGTGTTTAAATGGACAGGCGCAGGTTGTGACTGCCTGTTGTTGAAATAAAGCCTTCAACTTAGCTTAACGACTGCCATTTTACTGGCAACCGGTACCAACGGGTTAACGTGCCTTCCGAAGCACGGAAACGCTCAAATAAATGTCACAAAGTGATCACATGGATGGTCACCCATCCATGGACCGGCCATAGTGAAAGTTGCTTACTGCAGTGATCGTTTACAGAACACTGAGTCCGCGGGGCCACGAGCGCTTCTTTTTTTGGTTTTAAATATAAACCAGACAAACTAGAGTTTCATATAAAAACGAAACATTGGGTGGGAAGTCAATCATTATTCTTAATAGTTATCTTCGAATTTAAAATTGTCTTAACAGGGTCGGTAATACCTGCGTTTACCTTAAGGGAGAAAAAGGTCCCCGTTATATATGATGGGATCAAAAGGGATAAAATTCCTCACAGGTTGTTTTTTCCTGGGCGCTCGCGAGGCCTACTCTTCGCAGAAGTACTTTTAAAAAATTGGGACTAAATAAGTATTTGTGCGACCCAGAAATCGTCAGAAGGATCCGGTTAGGCTTAGTACCGTGTGGAGGAGTAAATTTAAAGAGGCTAACGTTCATCAGCGAGCTGCCAAAAAGATAATCTAATGTTTCGAACGCCATAAACATTTAAATATGAATAAAAAGAAAAAAAATGATTCTTTAGGGTAGACTGGGTACGGTTGACAGTGGATGGTTAAAATATTCAGTCCTACAGTAATATATTATTGTAAATAAATGATTATATATGTACTATAAAATTTTCTCAAAGTTTCTTTTTTTTAAAGATCCTTTAATTAAATTAATATAAAAAAAATATTGCACATAATATATATTGATATGCCGAATTTCATGATTTGATGAATTTGGCGATTGATATACCGAAGTAAATGAATGTACGGTGAACTAGATATAACTCAATGATTATTTACATACATAGAATCAGTTTAGTTACAACACTATGATCATAGACAACTTCTGTCAACACATGACATGTTTACATGATTGCTGAGCTGTCCAGAAAAAGACTATACCTACTTCGATATTCGTTGCGTTTTTGTAAATTGGTGTTTTACTTGATTACTGCAATAAAATTTATAATATTTCATAACTTTATAGTGTGTTCCGATATATTACAGTTTAGTTGGTAGAAGTCCTAGATTAGAAGATACATACATTTTGTGTCACGTTGTTTGTGTGCGATGAACTAATAAACTACTTAACCAATTTTAACATAATTTGCACACCGTGTGTAGTTTTGTGGAAATCCTTCATTCACGGCCGGGATTACCGGGATACAAAAACCTTATCCACAGCAACGCGTGACGCGGTCACCCAGTATAATATTACAAAATAGTAAGGTACTTAAGTTCCTAAAATTATTTGTGTGGACAGTGTCAATGTTTTCTCTTGTTTTTATAGTCCCTCGCGTTTAAAGCGTAAGTGTGGCCAAGTCATGCTAAACATGTGAGTCATGTAACTCAACGCAGCACAGTCATTCTCTAAGTACAGCGAAAATAAATACCGCGTGAAATTGAAGGAGTATCGATCGCGAACTCCCTGATCAGATGTTCGCCTACGCCCGGCACGATCTAAGGCCTCAACTGGATGTCAGCGGCGAGCGAGGCGACACGGCGGTTTCGACGAGAGCGCGGCCAGGCAGCATTGCGCTCGCACACAAGCAAACCGCACTTGGAGTGATCGTAAGGCCTCAAACTGAATGTTAGCATTAAACGGAGCGACGATGGCGATTGCGGCGAGGGCGTGGCGCCAGAATACAAGAGAGTTAAAGGTGCGAACGCCTTTGATCCGTGTCAAAAACCGACAAGCGATGGATCGTGTCGAAGTTTGCCGAGCCAGGCTGTCTGGCGCATGGCGTGGCACACTTCTAGCCGAACCCGACGCGGCTCGCGGTCAACCGCACCTTTAGGTGGCACTGCGCTCGCACCCGAGCAAACCGCATGCGGTGCGTTTGATATCTTTGCCTACTCTCTTGTACTCGTGGGCCACGCCCTCGCCGCAATCGCCTATTCCCCGCTCGTCGCTGGCAGCCAGTTTAAGGCCTAACACGTAGCGTTAGTTGTGATGTACTCACTCAATCTAAGTGCCCCTGTCTTCTTTATAGCCGAAAAGGTTAATTAATGACATACCTATCCTCTTACCTTGAGTAGATTTTGTACCTGCTCTGGTTTTGATGTAGGTATTTACCTATTTACTGGGCGTATTTTGGTTTTATAGTCTGAATTAGATGAAACCAAAATGTGTTAAGCGATTTATGCGCGATCCTACCCGTAGTAGGGTGTAGGGTTTTTTGACTGGAAGGTAGATTGGGACATTTTTACAATGCATTGTCTTGTCAAAATTATCCTCGTTCCATAGGTTTAAGACAACGGATTTCTATTACATATTGTACATAAGAAACACACACACAAATATTTGTTGCTACACTACCGCTGCGGCACCAAGTGCGACGTCAGATAGAAATACGTTGTGTAGTTGTATTTTGTCCAATAGGTATAGTGAGTGTAAAAGTAAAAGATAAACAGCTGTGAGCGCCAAGTCAACCTCACTAGTCACGGTTATCTACCAGCTGACAAACGCACGAGGCTTTAGCGCGCTGCCCGCCAGACGTAGTAACTATTTAGTAATCTGTGCCGCCAGGGCTAGGTCAGACGGACAAATAAAAGGTCAAATCTAGATAGGATTTGAAGTTACATATTTTGGAAAACACTAAAAAAATAAGCCAAAAATAAGATACGTAGCATCTGTAACACTATATGCTACATCCAAGATAGTGTTAAGTCAACTTCGAATTTTCCGAGAACTCCATTTTCTCTTTTCTCCATCAAGGTGGTTAATCTCGTTAATACAATAAATATATCTAATTAAGACGAAATCCTATCAATTTATCACCTGTACCATTTTCCTTCTAAAATTATTTGCATATCTTTAAAGCTTTTACGGTTGAGTGTAAAACGGGATTATTTTATCGCCAAAAAATAATGAGAATTGAGTTAAAATTATAGCTATTTCATTTTCTATGAATTGTAATAAGCTTTACCGGCACAAATTGAATAGCATTTTTTTTACTACAAAGAGACAGTGCAGAATAAGAAAACTTAAGACAGAGTTGAGAGACAAACTGTAAGTCATTCAAGAGAAGAATGTAAGGAGCCTGGAACGTTAATCCGAAACTCGTTTGTTCGAATAATCTGTTGACAGAATCATTTTTGGCAGACGTCTCCTTTCATAGAAAGCATGGTTGGCAGAAATCACTGCTCGTAGAAAGCACGGTTCGCCTAAGAACCCTTCCATAGAAAGCACGGTTGGCAGAAATCATTATTCGTAGAAAGCACGGTTCGCCGAAGTATTGGTTGATAGAATCATTGTTGCACAGATGACATGGTTGTTCGAAAGCGCTGTAGGCAGAAACCTCCGTACATAGATAGCACGGTTCGCCGAATTAATTGTTAATAGAATCATTATTCATACAAGCCTTGGTTCATAGAAAGCGCGGGTGGCAGAAACATCTGTACATAAATAAAACTTCAATCCGAAAGCTTTATTGATAGAAACCAAGAGGGTCTTTACAATCTTTCTTTTGAATGACTTACAGTTCGTCTCTCTACTCTGTCTTATGGTTTCGTATGCTGCACTGTCTTTCTCGAATAAAACTAACAGAAACAGAATTATAGCCAGTCTCGACGCAGGGTTCTGTAAATGTTCATGACTATCCTTTGATTTGTTTACACGAAAGCTCGATAGATAGTGATGTACCTTATTTCTGAATCTAGGTATGGTTTCGTTACCGCTCGTAGCATATAAGTCAAAGGATTTAATATTTTGGTGTACACCTGATCCAGTATACAGTGTGAAAAAGTCAGTGCAGTTTCATTTTAATTACGCTTCCTTCCCGCGGCGCTGTTGGACCTGAACATGGGCCTCGCGAGTCCGGATAATTAGTTGTTGAACTGGAAGAAGCGTATATTTTTGTAGCTCTTGGCGGATCAAGTGGTGATCCCCGCCTGTTAGGTACTGGTTCTGTGGATCGCAGACCAGAGAAGTCTTCCGATCCGAAGATTAAGCCGCCCGATGGGGCGGAACTGCAACTCAAGAGGAGCAAGGGACAGGTGTGACCACGAGGGGGCGCTGCAAGCTGCTGAAAGGAAACGTTTGGTGTTGTGCTTGTGTTGGTAATTCCGTGTAAAACTGTAAGTACAATTTCGACCTTATGTCTTCGTAGTCTGCAACTTGGAAATTAGAAAGAAAATTTTAGAGACAGTTCAGTGAATTTCAACCTTAATGCTTAGTAGTAAATAACTTAGGTAATTTTTAAGTAGTCTAGAACTTGCAATATTTTAAGGCAATAAGTGGTTGGGACGGGGAACCTATGCCCGATTTCACCAGGGATCTAAATTGGTAAAAACACTTAGAAAATTCTTACTATTCCTTAAGGGGTACTACAAGGAGTCATTATTGTACTCATGCACTTGGTTTTTGTCTTAAGGTTACTTTAAGGAATAGTAAGTACCAGTCCTTAAGGGGTACCTCAAGGAAGCATTTATAGCACTTTATTGCACTTAGTTGTTTTGGATTTCATATTAATACGTTGTAGTTTTATAATTTTTGCCTTGTTATTTACAAAATGGAAGTTTTTGAAGCAATGCAGGAAGGCATAAAATGTAATTTACTTAGGGCTATCCATAACTATAAAAAGTCCCCTAAGGAACGTCTTACCATCTCCTATGTAGAAGTGAGACTAGAGAATTTAGACAAAATATGGGATGTCTTTTGTGATAACCACAATAAATTTATTAACAAAGTTAAGGACTTGACATCGTTTCATGGGTCTAAGTATTTTATGTACGATGTTTATAATGAGATTGAGGAATTATATATAGATCACAAGTCGGAATTGAAGGAAAAATTAAGAAATTTTACGAAGACTACGATTACTCAACCAGAAATTGATACTAAGGGTCCAAAATTAAAAAATAGGGTCAAGTTACCGGAGATTAAAATTCCTTTATTTTCTGGCAAGTATTCGGAATGGCACACCTTTAGGGACTTGTTCTTAGGGTTAATTCATAAGGATAAGAGTTTAGATCCCGCACAAAAGTTTTATTATCTTAAAGGTCACCTCACGGGGGAGGCAGAGCAGCTGAAAATTAAAAAAATGGCCTGGTCGAAACTAGAAAGCACCTACAACAACAAAAAGTTTTTGGCTAAAGATATTTTAAAACGTTTGCTTAATCAAAAATTATTGCCTAGTGAATCAGCTTTGGGGATCAAATCTCTTTTGAACATTACTTCCGATTGTTTAGAATCATTGAAGAATCTTGGGGTAGACGTTTCATCATAGGACATCTTCATAATTCACTTAATCGGAGAAAAGCTCGATAAAGACACTAAAAGAGCATGGGAATTAAAAATTGCTGAAGATTCCAATGAAAAGCTACCTACCTACTTTTTTGGAATTCTCACAATTTCTCACGGGTCGATTTCGAGGTATAGAGGGGATAGATACCAAAGCTGATAATGACAAGAAGATCCAAAAGGGCTTGCAATCCTTTCATGCGATTAAGGGAATAAAAGTCAAAGGCAGGTGTGCCTTTTGATTTGCTACGCACAAAATATTATCATGTAAGGAATTTATTAACGAAAGCGTGGATAAACGACGCCAGTTTGTCCAAAATAATAAACTGTGTTTTGTGTGTCTTAAAGGTAACCATTTGGCCCGAGCTTGCAAGAATTCTCTTAGGTGTCACAAATGCAAGCGTCGACATAATTCATTATTGCACGAAGATTTAAGTGATTCCGTGTCATTTGATGGTAACCGTCATGTATCTCACACCGAGAATGCATCAATGGGCATAGGGCAGACGGAAGGTATAAAATCGGCCACACATACGGGTAAATCTAGCAAAACAATGGTTTCGTGTCTTTCAACTGAGAATAGTCATAAAACTGTATTACTGACTACAGCTTTGGTGAATGCTGAATTGAAAGACGGAACTTATGGGATAGTTAGAACTTTGTTAGATCAGGGGTCGCAAGGCTCGTTTATAACTGACTTGATGGTTCAGTATTTAGGATTAAAACGAGTTGTGACAAATAATACTGTGTTAAGGCTGGGAGGGGACAAGAGTGTTATATCTAAACACACAGTCACTATAACGCTGAAGTCTAGGAAAGATTCTAGTTACAAAATGATGGTTCAAGCATATGTGCTAAAATCGATAACATCGGTTCTACCAGTTACCAAGGTAACTAAAGTAGACTGGGACGACTTGACCGAAAAAGATTTGGCCGATCCATGTTATTATATGCCCAACCAGATAGATATGCTGTTGGGTGCGGAAGTTTACAGTCAAGTCATCCAATCGGGTATCAAAAGGAATTTAAGCGGTACTCTGCTGGCGCAGAATACAATACAATACAATACAATATGCTTTATTGTACACCATAAACATATTACAAGATTACAATATTTTTCTTATGCTATCTTAATTATTCTTATAGGTAATACATCTTTAGGGTGGATCCTGTCGGGAGTATCGGATGTTGCTAAATCTTCTAATCTTTCTTTACATACTACGGTTGTACATTCCTTGCATTTCCAGAAGAGAATCAGAAGTTCTGAAAGTCAGAAAAGCAAACATCTGAACATAGGAAACCATTCACAGAGGGTGGTATGAAATGTAAAGAATTGTCTGCAGCAACTACAACACGAGATGAAAATGGTCGATGCGTCGTAAGGTTACCACGACGTGATAATACTCCTATAAGTAATTTTGATAAATATAAAATGGTACCTGAAAAGGTTAGGAAGATTAAAATATAAACTAAATACAGTCCAATCGAAGAGGGAGTTTAAACTATAGAAGTGGAACAGTTATAGTAAGAAATAATAGATAAAATACAGGGAAAGGGATCTAGGCAAGATAAAAATTAAAAGCTAATATACCTAGATAATAATAAAAGACACTCGGACTTACCTGGGACTCTAGTGAAGACGTCTTGAAGTACTCTGTGACGCTGCCTATTCCTGCTGTAACTATAAATAAAATAATAATAATTTTGGATAGTTCTTGGCTCTTTGGCCCCTTTGGGCGGCTGGCACCAAGCATAATCTGGCAAAGGTTTTGAAACAAAGGCTTTGACTAGCTGGTGCTGGCAGGGATGAGAAGGTACTCAACGTATGACTAAAAATAGCTTAGGTATAACTTACCGTAGAACTTACCTTCTTTAGAAAATATTAAGATCCCAACGTGATAATTACAGGAGTTCCAACGATGTAATTGTAGAAATAGAGGTTAACTGATGCATATTAATGGGCTATGTTCTAATCGTTGACATAGAAGGTAAAATGGGAGTTGCTTTAGTTATTTCTGAAACGAAAGTTGCGCCGATCAAGCTGTTGTCGAACACTAGATTGGATTTTGCGGCGCAGTTCTTTTAGTTCAATAGAGGATGGAGATAGCTAAAGTTCTGAAAAAAATGTAACCTTACTAATACAACGATTTGGTTCAGTGTGTTGGGATTCTTGTATAAGCCGGAAATAAATTATAAAAACCAATACCTTTGACTATACATTGGAAATAACAAAGGTACGCGGTACCTACATACCATCGTGGATTACATTTTCGCGATGAAAATTTGTAATATGGAACTTAGGAACAACATGGGGTCACACTACTTTTTTTTGATACTATGAATATTTCCAGGGTGGGCGGACGCTTAGGAGCGTCTGATTAAGAATTTCATATATTTTTTGTATGTTAAAAATAAGTTATTGTCGAAACTCTTTGTTGCAAATGCTTATAGGAAAGCTCGCTGTGTAAAGTCGGAGGACATGACAACTAATTTAGAGATTCCATCATTGAATCGTTGGGTCTGTAACAACTGGGACAGATTATTTATTTTAAAGTGTGTGTCCTTCCGGTTACTGCGTAGTTTTAATTTTTGTTTGTTTTTAGAAATATTTGTTCTTCTGTTGTTCTAGTTCTCTAGCATAACGTTTGTTATCATAACATATAAACCACAAGGGATATAAAGTTGACAATGTGATGATATTAGTGATAAGATTTTGAAATTGTTTAATATTAAGGGTTTTCAATTTGTACTTTCTAATTTGCCATGTTTTTACTCTTGAAGTACATTTTGCAATAATGTCCTTGGTGGGCGGTATGTTCATGACTATAATATGACATGTTTACACTAACGCTCGATAGATGGTGATGTACCCTTTTTCTAAATCTAGCTATGGTTTCGTTACCGCTTGTAGTTTATAAGCCGAAGGATTTAATATTTTTGTGTACACCTAATCCAGAATACAGTGTGAAAAAGTCAGTGCAGTTTCGATTTATTTACGCTTCCTTCCCGCGGCGCTGTTGGACCTGAACAGTAAACGATCACTGCAGTAAGCAACATTTACTATGGCTGGTTACGGATGGGTGACCACCGCGTAACCACTTTGTGACATTTATTTAGCAGTTGGTCCAGGTTGTCAGTAAAATGACAGTCGTTAAGCTAAGTTGAAGGCCTTATGGGCGGCTTGAAAAAATCAATAATAGGTCGTTGCAACCTGCGCCCTGGTCGGCAGCGCGTGTGTAGCGCCTCTGGTGTTGCAAACGGCCATAGGAGGCTGCGATAACCAACCGTATGCTTGTCCGTAAGGTGAGTCATAAGCTTGTCTGCCATCTAAGTAGGTAGTATAAATAAAATAAAGAGTAACAAAAATAATAATAATGCTGGTTACACTTACATCAACTAATTTCAACCAAAAAGCGTCACCGCTCCCAATTCTTTGTAAAACAAACACCTTCCCAAACGAACTTTTAAAACTTCAATCGCCTTATTGTAACTGAATTCTAAAAATCTAATATCGTGTGGCCATTCGTTCGTAAACTGAGAATGGGGCGATGTCTTTGGAGTTCAAGTCACGGCTCTATGTCCACTAATCTGGTAAGCCAGAGGAAGTAATTAAACCGCGCTGGAGCCTCTCCTTACCCATTTAGCTTAAAGAAACTGACTTTACTAGGCTCTGTTATACTGGGATATAAATAGTTGGTTTCATGCGATATTAGTTGTTATTAGCCATTATAGCTATTCGCATGACTGTAATGGTAATGAAAATATTTTAAAATAAACAGGTAAATAAATATTTGTGGTTATTCTCACACAACATCGCCTAGTCCAAATTAAGGTAATATAAGCTTGAGCTATGAGATCTAGACGACTGATAGACATACTTATATTATTTCTTTATTCATACATAATACATATTATATATAGAAAGGATGATGTTTTTTCTGAGTCATTTTTGGAAGAGACAACTTTGTATAAATCGCTTTCAGTTTACACAGACAGAATCTTTGCCAAGGCCGAATTAGCCATGTACTGTAATGCCTACAACTGTATTTATTTTACGGCAGACTTCTAGTTTTACCAGAAAGCTCGTTGTAAAAGCCTTTATCGTTTTTGTTCAAACAACTAAAATATTCAATAATTGTTACCGTAAAATAAATGTTGAATAGGATGTTGAAAATAATTATGAACAAGATTGGTTTTCAGACTCTTGTTTGGTGACTGAGTCAAAAGGCGTAAACTTATTAGATATATTTTTAACAAAATCTGTCTCTTCATCTGAAACCTGAACTTGGTACCTGCGCCGGGTTCCCAGTCATTTGGACAGCTAATGTAACTTGCTAGTGAGGTCAAGTAGCCAGTTGGTGTATTTCGCGGGTAGTCGCGAAATACACACGCAAAATATTTGCTGCTGATATTAATTTGATATTTTTTTTAAATTATCAGTTAATCTAATGTGCTTCGAGTAAAATTAGCATAAAACCCACCTGCACTCACTGTCCAGTATTCCTAACCGGATTCTCACAGTTCCACTCAGTCCTTATTTCACTATCGCAATGGACATGAAAGCTGCTAAGGGTATGGAAGAGCTGGCGCAATTATTCAGCTCCAGAATGCACGAATACGACCAAAAACTGGATAAGTTAACCTCTGGAGCCAGCACTATTCCAGGTGACCTGACATCGCTCATTCGTGAGTACACTAGTTTTAAAACTTTTGTTTGGCAAGCATTCACTAAGATAAAGTCACAACTTGATCTGCTCACATTGGGCTTGGACAGGCATGAAACAGTCATGCGGAGAAAGGTCCTGTTGTTCCACGGTGTACCGGAAGAGCCAAATGAAAATCTGCACAACTCTATCCATAACATCATCTCATCTAAAATGAAGTTGTCCGAGGTCAGTCCACAAAGCATCAAGGTCTGTCACAGACTTGGCGGTGCGACTAATAAGGCTAGACCTGTACTTGTGCGGTTTCATGGGGTGGAGAAGCGTCTTATGGTCTGGGATAGCAAGGTATCACTCAAGGGTTCTGGTATTACTGTCTCGGAGTTTCTAACTAAGACGAGACACCAAGTCTTTATGGCAGCCCGGCAATACTTTGGCATCAAAAACTGCTGGTCGGCAGATGGAAAAATAGTCATTATTACTCCTGACAAGGCCCGCCGTAAAATAGAGAGTAAGGCCGAACTTGACGCTGTCATTTCCCAGTTTCCCCACGATGCTGCTGTGCATCAGGAGTCGGTGCTGCGTGACGTTGCTCATACTTCAAGGATACCAACGCCTAAAGCAGTGAAAACTGGCAAGTCAAGTCGGCGTCGTGTGTAGATCGTTGGAGTGATCTTGGGCCTTACTCTTGACTTTAATTCCGATCGATCGACATTGGAATTTTGATGTTTCGTACTCTTGAATTCAATACTAGCGCAATATTATTATAGAATTGCGTGGCCGTATTGGGAACTAAATGGGATTGGAATTGCTCAATCGCCCCCCATTTCGCTACTCTTGAGTACATTTGACATCTGTCTATTGCCGTAGAATTGTGTTTATTATTGTTTGTTGATTAGGATTTTCTCAATAACAAAAGTGCTACTTCGTAGATATTGTTTTACGTTTTGAGTGGTATTAATAACAATTATAGTGGTTAATATGGTGCGTTTAGTACTAATGTACAATTTTTTACATAATTACATACATATAATCATGCCCCTATCCCCGATGGGGTAGGCAGAGGCATGGTATACGGAATGGATCTTTTTACGAACGTGTTTCCTTAGTCGCCTTTTATGACACCCTTGGAATGTACCTATTGGGGTGGCGACCAATTAAAACTAAGACGAAACGAGGGAAGAATGATGTGATATATGGATAAGTCTTTTTGTATGGGAGATAAAGAATTTAATGCCAATTATCGAGTTGCAGAAGTTTATAAAAACATAAAGCCCTTTATGCCAACTCATAAGAGAAGAAGTGATATAATATCATCATAGTATAAGGTACCTACTACCCGTTCGCTCTAAGTTTGCCGGTCGCCTCCCATACAACGCCTCTACACCAGCCTCTAAGCCAGCGGCAAACCAACGAACGGAAGCGAACGGGATATACCTATGTTGTTACAAGTTATTCAATCAATTATTTATTGTGGTAAATGTGGTAACGATAACTTAATATTATCAACAAATTTGTAGATTCTAGTGGCTCTGTCATTTTACGCCACTGGAAGTTACCAAAGACCTTGGACCTCGGTAAAGGATATAGGGTAAACTATAATGTACAAGGAGCACGTTATGAGAAAATAAGAAACACATAATTATTATAACATTATAAAACCTTTATTAAGAAGAAGAAAAAAACTTGACAATTAGGAACGTAAGGACTTAATGCATCTTTCTGGCTATCTCCCATAAAGCCTCACTGACAGCCAGGACTGCTTCCGCTAGCTTGTTCAGTGCATGTGCTGAACCCAACTCTGCTTCGACCCGTCGCGCTTCTATATTGGCGAACCGTTCTAGATTTTAGGTCCATCGGAACGGAAAGGTGATGCCGCGCCGCCGGCGAGGTCTCGGCATGTCGCTTGCAAGCGGGGTGGATGATGCAGGTACTGCAATGTAATAAGACATAAATTTCATTAAAAATTGGTTTTAATATTTGTTTTTTTTATGGATTCTTCCTATTGTAACTAAACATTGAACATAAAATAACAGTGGTGCGGATTTCAAAGGGCTAGACAGTGACGGTGCCCGCGTTGCGAACTAAATAATGCCTGTAGAGGCTCACTGGGTACTGGAAGTTATCGCGAAAAAAGGCCTGACTCACGATGGTGTGCACCGACGGCAGGGCACACCAAAAGGGACAGCTAGATACGAACGCTTATTAGAAAGAGGGAGCGTTTTCATCCCGACATGGGCGCCTCTGAGGCGTAGTTGTTCTTTCTAGGTTTAATGCTATGTAAAACACAGTAAGTATTACCTGCTAAAATAACAAGTCTAATTGAGTAAATATTTACTTACCAATATTATTCTTAGGTCCTTGTTTACCAATATAATATAACTAATAATATGATATTGAATAAAATATAACTAATCAAAACCAACACCACTTCAGTGTTTTTGAATTTTAAATCGTTTGACACCGTCACTGACACACAAAAAAGTTTGACACTTCATCTTAGACATATTGAATAACACTTCTTAATAGGCAACGATAATGCTACATACAGCCAATACCGTAGTTAATTTTATGATTTCGACCATTTGTTTCCATTAAATTGAATTAAAAAGATTATAAGTAATCTACAGATCAATTATTTTTGTTATATTTATTTATTAGCCTTGTATTTGAATTGATTGATCATTTTACAGTTTTTTACCAGTTTATCGTAATATGTTGAGCAACACTTATGCGGCCGGTGACGTAGCTAACTTCAAGTGGATTAGAAGGATGACATATCAATCGCGCGGCAATAGCGATTCCGATACAATTTTGCTTCAAGAGTACCAAATTAGGCGACATTAAAATTAACATTGGAATTGGATTACGCTTAAATTGAGATTAAAATTAATTTGCAGAGTAAGGCCCCTTGTATGTGCAGTTGTAACTTGAATAGACACACATATGTATACGTGCAGATGTAGGTACTTCATGTCGTTAGTTTACTTGCTGTTTTATTTCATTTCACTTTTAAACTTTCACTTTTTACTGTTAGGGCACAAGTTTTGTCTTTGTACCTTAATATTTGTAACAAACAAAATGATCTCACAACCTCACAAGTAAATAGAGTTGACCGGCAGCTGTGACCTGTGACAGCGGTGACAGTGACATGACAGTGTCAAATCTAACAACTGCGTTCCTTCATTTTTTTTTTTTTCTTTTTATTATTTTATGTAAATGAAGAGTTTGCTGTCTATCCCGCCTAAGTCAACTGCTTGCTTTACAATATTTGTACAATATAATATAATCTATTATTATTTTTGGTTGTGCGCTCCCGACGCGGTCATGCCTTGCGGTTGTCATGTACGTTAAATATGAATGAAAGTTGCTTCAGTGTGCGTGATTTCTTTGCATTTGTGTGTGCATCGACGTGTATGTACACATGATATTTGACGTGCATGGCAGGTGCAGTATGGACGTGTCGCTAGCCTTTTGCAGATAATGTGCATTATTTATAAATTTGTCATTAGCTTTTTTTTTTTTTATGTGGATTTCAGTGTTGCCTAGCTGTACTAATCCAATTTTTTTTTGTTTTTTTTTTAATTATTTTATCCTATCTAAAAACTGTATTATCATTACATTTTTTTTTTTTTTTTTAATAAATTTACTTTAATAATTGATTCTGGCCACAGCCATGTTTAAAGGGAAGTGTAATGTATGGCGTAGTGAGTCGGTGGGTTTCGCCATGTATTAGTAGTTTGATAAGTATTGTAATTTATATTGTATTTATCTTTTTATTGTATTCATATTTTGTATATATATACATATTTGCTTTATAATATGACCACAAATATGTTGAATGACAGTTTTTTCTCCTGTACTTCTGCAACGGACAGTTTTATTAGTGCGAACGATAATACCCCAGCTGTTACCTTACATGACCAACTTTCCTCCATATTTAGCTTCTATCCCAAAAATTTCAATGTGGTACACATTAACGCTCAGAGTGTTTCTGGTCACTATTCCGACGTTCTGGCATCATTTAGCAACTCTTCTTTGAAACCATCCTTGCCTTCTACTAGCTTTCTACTTCCTGGTTTCAATTTGATACGGAATGACAGAACTAGTAAGGAGTGTGGTGGGGTGGCAGTGTATCTCCGTGCTACTATACCGTATAAGTTAGTTAGCTTATCCACTTCTCTTGCCACTCCATCAGCTGAACATCTGTTTCTGGAGATATCTTTAGTGCATACCAAAGTGTTACTTGGAGTATTTTACAGTCCGCATCAGAGCATTGATTATTTTGATTCCTTCGATACTATATTAACAAACTTGACCCCTTCTTATGATCACGTAGTTTTAATGGGTGACTTCAACACATGCTTGCTGAGGAACGACAACAGGTCCCGTAAGCTGTTGGCACTTCTATCTTCTTACAATCTTTGTGCCTTACCTCTCTCTGCCACTCACCACTTTCATAATTGTAAATCTACTCTTATTGACCTCATTATAGTTCCTTCATCCGGTGTTGCCAGCACCCATGGCCAGCTATGTGCTCCCTTTTCATACCATGATCTCTTATATCTTTCTTACTGTCTCCGCTCGCCTAAGCGCGAGGCACAATTTCGCTACCTTCGCAATTTTAGGGGAATAGACCTGGAGGCATTGCGATGTGATGCTGACGATATGGATTGGTCCATAATATACGGTTCCACTGATATCAACGATATGGTAGATTATCTCAGTTCCAAAGTAGTTGAGCTATTTGATCGGCATGCTCCAATTAAACGAGTAAAAGTTAAGCGCAATCCAGCTCCTTGGCTGAGTGCCACGATCAAAAGCTTTATGGCACGAAGGGATAGAGCCAAAAGGCGTTTTAGGAGTAATCCTTCGGAGGGCAACCTGACTGCGTATAAATCGTTGCGTAACCGCTGCAGCCGAATGTGTAGGGACGTAAAGAGACACCATTTCCATAAATCTCTCGAAGGCCGTAACTCTTCCGTATCCTGGAGATTTCTCAAGTCGGTTGGCATAGGCAAGCCGGCTGTGACGGAAATTAATGATGTGGACATAGGTGCATTGAACAGCCATTTTTCAAATCCACCTGTCACTCTGGATGCTGCAACTAAAGTCGCAACCTAGCAGGCTTTTACGGCTGCACCAGTACCACAGATTTTACCTTTCAACTTCAATTCGGTATCTGTAAACGAGGTCCGGAAATCTCTTATTTCTATTACTTCTTCTGCTACCGGCAATGATAGCATATGCTCAATGATGATCACTCCAATACTTCCGGTAGGTATTACTACCTGTGTTGACTCATATTTTCAATTATTCTCTTTTCTCAAGTACCTTTCCTAATGCCTGGAAGCTCGCCTATGTGATTCCCTTGGCCAAATCGTTCAATCCTAGTGTAATGACTGATTTCCGGCCTATTTCTATTCTCCCCTTCCTTTCAAAAGTTCTCGAGCATATTGTTCATAAGCAACTATCTTTATTTCTAACTTCCAACAATCTTCTAAGTTCCTACCAATCCGGATTCCGTACAGGGCATAGTACAGTTTCTGCCCTAATTAAAGTAACGGATGACATTCGCTGGGCGATGGAAAGGAAGGAACTTACATTGTTAGTATTACTAGACTTCAGCAGTGCATTTAACTCTGTCGATTTTGACATATTAATTGGTATGCTGAAGTCAGTAAATATATCTCCTTCCGCCATTTCATGGTTTGATTCCTATCTTCGAGGTCGTTCGCAGTGTGTGCGTTTTGATGAAAAGTCTTCGGACTGGTGTCAGCTCGCTGCAGGCGTTCCTCAGGGTGGTGTTCTCTCTCCTCTTTTATTTTCAATTTTCATCAACTCTGTAACGGGTTTTATCTCTGGCAATTTTCACCTCTACGCAGACGACTTGCAGCTGTACCATCATTTTGCGGCTTCGGATAGCCTATCTGGCATATCTAATATGAACCAGGACTTAGAACGTGTTGGTGCTTGGGCTAGGTCGGTGGGGTTGTGCATTAATCCTCGAAAGTCGCAGTCAATCGTTATTGGGAGCAAGTACATGCGCGACAAATTAGATATGAACACAATGCCTCCTGTCCTTCTTAACGGAACTCAAATACCATATCTAGATAAAGTTAAGAATTTAGGAGTACTAATGGATACCAATCTTTCCTGGAGTCCTCAAATTAATGAAGTCAGCAGGAAGGTTCATTTCACTTTCCACACTCTGAAGTGCCTCCAGAGTTTTTTACCCTTAAAAACTAAGATTCTTCTGGCTCAGACTCTCATTCGTCCCATTATAGACTACGCTGATGCTTGCTATTTAGATGCCACCGAGGAGCTATTAAATAAGCTTGAGAGACTTCAAAACTTATGCATCCGTTTCATATTTAATCTCAAAAAATATGATCATGTTTCCCATTTTCGTCAGGAACTCAAGTGGCTCCCTATCCGTCTTCACAGGAACACTCACATACTTTGTCTTCTCTATAACATCCTTTACAATCCTGCTACACCTTCCTACCTCAAGGATCGGTTTTCCTTTAGGCGTGATCCTGATGCTCCTTGTAGGTCTCATCTACGCTTTACTCTTAGATTTCCTCCCCATAACTCCGACTTCTACTCATATTCCTTTTCTGTCCATGCAGCTAGATTATGGAATTCTCTTCCCCCTAATATACAAAATTCAAAATCAATAACAGTGTTTAAAAAGAAAGTTCGTTCGCACTACCTTTCCAATGTTCTATGATCGTTGTGTTTAAATTTTGGTTATTTCTTACATTTTTGGTCATTATAATCATTTAGATGGATAAGTTCATAGATATGTATAATGTGTAGGTATATATATGTGTATATGTAGTATGTATGTATGTATGTATATGTCTAATTGTGTATATGAGTATGTATATAGTGATAAAATAAGTTTGTGTGTGTGCACTTTATATAATCCCGATTCCTTTCACACTTCTACCTCATATTTTAATATAATTCTTCACGCTTTCCTCTCGTCGGACTGCTGGAAGAAATTTCTATTTTAGAAATAAGCAGTACCGTTGTACCTACTCTTCTTTTCTTTTAATGTTAATTCTTTTATTGTTGTTATTTGTGTGCATAAATATTAAATAAATAAAAATAAAAGTATTAATCTGAAAATATTGATGGGGCTTCAGTCTCAGCGTATCGCCATCCACTTTTGGACGTAGACCTCTGCGAATTCTAGTCATATTGGAAGTGTGATTGTTCTTACAGCATTAATCTGGTCAAATGAGTTGATAGAAGGCTTTGTTTCGTGCTTTATGAAGTCAGTAAGTGCACCACTTACAGCTGAGGCAGTCTGAAGCCCTGATGATCTCGTAGAGACCCATTACACCCTTATTATTAGGTACCTAAAATAAATCTGTATATACTGAAGGAATTTCTACTTTTATTGCATTTGTTATAAAACCGTGGCTCAAACATGGGCGTTCCGGGAAATAGACGTCCAGGGAAGGACTATTAGGGTAGTAGATTTGGTTGGATTTGGATCATGGACTCAACTGAGTAATTATTCTGAGTAGGTACTGAGTATTAGACCACTTCCATATCAGGAAATAGACATTCAGAGAAATAAAGTTAATGAACCGACTGTACATTTTGGTAATAAGACCTAAAGTGCCAAAGGGAATAAAATAAACCTCAATATTATTTGTTTTGCCAGTATGAAATGAGCCTTAGAATGAAATATTGGTTCCAACCCTGCGCTAATAAAGGACACTCACTTAATTGAGGGATCTCTGTCAGATGCCGCCGTAGTCTGACGGACATCTTATCCCACTATTATTTATATAACCGAATAAGCTTGGACGCCGTCCAATTTGATACACAGTTTCCTCCCTAATTTTCTCATTTATAGATAAGAAAAGCTGTTAGTTGTGCAAATCGTTTAGTTTATGAAATTTATTGGGCAGTCATGTTTATTAAAGCGAAGTTTTGACTAAGCTGAGAATAATAAAATCTTAATGAGAAGAAACATATCGTCAATTGACGCCTACTGCTGGGCTCATGCCTCCCCCAAAGAACACTATAACATTGATCTTGGGAATCAATCTGTTGTATGGTACGTATATTAAGACGCAGCTAGGTGAAAATTGTCGACTTAGCAACTTTTGGTAGCTTAGAAATTCTATTTTACAGCTCGATAAGATGTTCCTCAATTCCTTAAGTAACTTACAGAGCTGTTTATGTACAACTATAACACAAATCTTCGACGGTAGGAAGCAAGCAGCGTTTTGCATCGCGGCCCAGTTCGAGCGCGTGTTCATGAATTTTTAATAAGAATTTATTATCAACTCCGCTGTACCAACGATTGCTTTAGGCTTTTACAAGCAAACCAATAACCACTTAAAACTTTAAACAATCGTGACTGTGGCGCTGGGGAAGAGTTTAAAGTATCTTCCACTTTTCTGTGAATAAGAGTGAACAGTACAAACTAAGGTTAACATACAAACAGACTTGACTTGGGCGGGAAAAGAACCCACTACCTCCGGTTTTGATTCTTCTGAAGATTGTTCCTATTTGTGGGGCACTTACCTATCATTTATTTGTGATTGTATGTATCAAGCTGCTGTATAATTTTTATCCCTTACTATCTCTATACAACTGAACCCCAACTCCAAGATACCACTCAAGTACTTTAAATTCGTTGCTAAAAGAAACCCCATTAGTTTCAACATTCACTGTACCTTATCAATCAATCAATACATATAATAAAATCGTAACAAGTCGCTGTCTGTACATGGAAGATAAATAAGAAAAAATATTATAGGGGGGCTTTATGAACGCAATAGAACCCAAAACAATGATTTTTAGAATTTTTGTCTGTTTGTCTGTATGTCTGTATGTCTGTATATCTGTTTGTCTGTACGGTTGTGCACGCTAATCTCAGTAACCGCTCAACCGATTGCAATGCGGTTTTTTTTATTGTGTTGAGGTTTGCTCCAGTTAACATTTAGCGTTTGTTTTATGTAAATCGGTTTAGAAATAAAAGAGTTATAACACTTTTAAGAATTTGATATTTTGAAAATTTCAATTGTAGGGGTTTCTTTGAATGTGAGTGAACCTAAACTGGCGTGTTGGCTTAATCATAAAAGAGCTTAATTATTAAGACTACTTTTAAACAATTCAGTCCGCGCCGAAGGCGTGGACTGAATTGTTTTAAAATAGACTTAATCATTAAGCTCTTTTATGATTAAGCAAACAGGGTAGTTTCAGACGCTGCTTGATGACTCTGATGAAGAAATACCTTTCCTTTCATACACCTTATGTGACGTAAACGAAGTTGCGGGCTCAGCTAGTACAGAATATGCAGTCCCACAAATTAATAGTCGTGACAAAATGCTGTAATAGAACAACCCTATCAATCTGGGGTTCCATTTCAATTTAAGTGTAGTGAATGCAAAATCCAGTTCTCCAGCGTCCATTATGCGGGCTCATTCGACAGTTGTCGATACACGGTGGGTACATCCGTAGTCCACATCGACACTAAATCAATCCCGATTATGTACCGATTTCAAATGTTACGGTCTCATTTGTTTCTCTAATTGAGTTCGCAGATTATATTCTGAAGGGATGAAGGGAAAATCAATTATCATTTCGTTCTGTGTTCTAATTTCGTCAAATACATACATACAGGTGGCCCGCGTGGAAAGAATGTTATCCCATTCCTGCTCCCGATTTAAACTTATTACGGAATAAAAAGCAGCCTATGTGTATTTCCAGATTATAGTCTATCCGTGCACCACATTTCAGTCCATTGAGCTGCTAGAACGTGAAAGAGCAACAGAAATCTATAGGTACATCCAGACTCACAAACTCTCGCGTATAAAATATTAGTTAGATTTATTGTTTGTATTATCTATAGGATTAATCAAATGGTTATACCTGTCAATTTCCTCACTGCCTTCCAAAGGTTTGCTGGCACTAAATTATTGCTTTCTTTTATTATGACCATGTGAATTCTACCTCTTTAAAGCTGTTAACGGCAAGGGAATTTCAGGCTCATTCCGACCTAATCAACACAGCATTATTATGCGAAGCCTTTTTAAGCGGCTAGAAAATTTCAACAGCAGGTAGTCACAACCTGCGCCTGGCTCACCACCTATTACGTGGGACAAATTATAAAAGGTGAAATGTAGGCATACAAGTATGTATCTATTTACTATTAGACGTTATGTCCGGAAGCCCTGGGCACAATAGAGAGATTGGCGGTCATACTCTCCATAATGCTTCTGTTTTTATTTTGTGTTACAAAATAACGTACCCACTGTTTAAATGGAATAAAGAATAAGAAATTCAACAATATTATGAAGAATTATTTATACTTGTGATTGATGACACTTGGTGGAACTTGTTGCACATATTGAAAATTTGTATTGTTTCAAATAAATATTGCAGAACATTGGGTACAAGTGCCGTTTCCAATATATTATGAAGAATCTAACCAAGAACGGTGGGACCTGGTCGAGATGCTCGCTAACAAAATATAAGGTCTCATCTCATAATGTCCTTTCTCATAATGTCCTTTTCTCGAAATGTCCATTCTCATAATGTCCTTTCGCAGATTGTCCTTTTCTCGAAATGTTCTTTTCTCAAAATGTCCTTTTCTCGAAATGTTCTTTTCTCAAAATGTCCTTTTCTCGAAATGTGCTTTTCTCAAAATGTCCTTTTCTCGAAATGTCCTTTTCTCAAAATGTCCCTTTCTCAAAATATGTACACTACAGGATTAACCCCGCTCAATCCGACTTGGATAGGTTAGGTTAGAAGGCTAAGGCGGGAGCGGAGCTTCCGCATTAGCCTTCGTGGTTATTTTTTTTATAATCACCAAGTTACCACCAGTCGCTTGGTAAGTTTGAGGTTTTTTTTTTTTAACCACGTAAACAAAACTTAGGTGGTTATAAAAAAATAACCACGAACCTAACCTAACCTATCCAAGTCGGATTGAGCGGGGTTAATTCTGTAGTGTACATATTTTGAGAAAGGGATATTTTGAGAAAAGAACATTTCGAGAAAAGGACATTTTGAGAAAAGAACATTTTGAGAAAAGGACATTTTGAGAAAAGTACATTTCGAGAAAAGGACATTTTGAGAAAAGAACATTTCGAGAAAAGGACATTTTGAGAAAAGAACATTTCGAGCAAAGGACATTTCGAGAAAAGGACAATCTGCGAAAGGACATTATGAGAAAGGACATTTTGAGAAAAGGACATTATGAGAAAGGACATTTCGAGAAAAGGACATTATGAGATGAGACGAAATATAATTATCTATGCTAATATTATAAAGAGGAAAGATTTGTTTTTTTGTTTGTAACGAATAAGCTCCGGAATTACTGGACCGATTTAAAAAAATCTTTCACTGTTAGGAAGCTACGCTCTTTGCGGTGAACATAAGCTATATTTCCCACGGGAACGGGAACTACGCGGGTAAAACCGCGTGACGTCCGCTAGTTTACAATAATTGGGTCAGGTTAGGTTACAACAACATAAAAAAATTGATAGTAAAAAGAAATTTAATATAATTTTAGAATACTTATACCGCGATACTTTTAAAGTTAGTATCGTAAATTTGCATAACGTACTTTCTGGCGTTCTGTATTATTTCCCGTTTTATTTTTTATTTTTTTATTATTCACGGTCATTTTACACAACGCTATCTAATCCCAAAGTAAGCTAGTAATAACATGCTTGTGTTATGGGTATCAGACAACATATTTACTTTTACATACATACTTATCAAACATAGAAACACCCAGACTCTTGAGACAAATATTTATGGGTCACACTAATTTTTGTCTCCGGTGGCAATCGAACCCACGACCTCGTGCTACGCAGTCGCACATTTCGACCTCTAGACCAACGAGGCAGTCACATATTAATAAGCTAGAAACCGGGGCTGAACACTGACTCTGGCAAAATATTGCATTTTAATGTCTGTCACAATGAGATCCCATAATCAAAAGCAAACCAACTATGTTTTTAAAGGACCTCGACATCCTACGTCATGGGGTAAATGAGAAAAAAATAGAACTCCCACTTGAACAGAAGGAAAAAAATTATAGTAAGGGTTCTTTATAACTACAGGATCCTCAAAAGCCCATAATATAATAAAGACTACATACTTACTTATTTAGGTACATTAGCCTGCTGTTCCCCGCGGCTGCGTCTGCGTAGAAGTTGTTATTGCGTAAAATTATTTCCTCCTAAAAAGTAGGCTATGTCCTTCGCTTGGACTCAGACTATCTATATACCAAATTTCTTAAAATTCGGTTCAGCAGTTTAGGAGTGAAAACTTAACCGACCGACAGCGAGACAGACAGACAGAGTCACTTTCGCATTCAAAATATTAATATCCATACTAATATTATAAAGCTGAAGAGTTTGTTTGTTTGTTTGAACGCTAGGATCTCAGGAACTACTGGTTGGATTTCAAAAATTCTTTTACAGTTTGATAGTCCGTTTATTGAGGATGTCTATAGGCTATATAACATCACGCTAAGACGAATAGGAGCGGAGCAGCAATCAGGAATGTTTTGAAAACGGGAAATATTTTTTACCATATGAGAGCTTCCGAGGCGAACGCTGCGAAAATGGTTATAGTTACTTAAAAATTGTGTACAACAAAATTGTTTCTCTTAAAAAGTTCTAAAAAAAAGTCTGGTACGTTATATGTCTATCTTATAAAGTTCGCTCACAATAATGTAATTTATCTATCTTTTAAGGTTCGGTCACAATATTATAAAACTGAAGAATTTGTTTGTGCTACAATCTCAGAAACTAAAGGTTGCATTTCAAAAACTATTTTACTGTCTAATAGTCCTTTTATTGAGGATGGCTAATGGCTATATAACATCACGCTAAGACAATTAGGAGCAGAGCAGCCATGAATAATGTTTCGAGAACGGGGAGAATTTCTTTCTTTTGAGAGCTTCTATTGCGTACCCTGCGTAAATGGTTAACGTTACGTAAAAATTGAGCATTACAAAATTGTTCCTTTTGAAAAGTTTTATAAAAAAGTCTCCAATAGCATATGCCTATCTTTTAAGGTTCAATAACAATAACCCTCTTAATAAGTTTCAAAATATGAGAGACGCGACGGGAGTAAACGTGGTCTGCAGCGGCAGTCAGTCAACTCAACTATAAAAACTGGCCAAGTGCGAGTCGGAATAGCACACGATGAGTTCCGTACCAAAAAACGGACGGGCGGAAGTAAATGCGACGGGAAACACTCTATCACTTTAAATATTTATACCACACCTCTCTCTTTCTCACTCTTATGTGATGCAAACGAAGTTGCGCGGGTCAGCTAGTATCTAATATATCTTCTTTCATTGACCTTATGTAACGTGAACGAAGTTGCGAGGGTCAGCTAGTACTTACTAAACTTTTTTTTCAATCTCTATTTATTTTGGGGTTTATAATACTTGCTAAACTTATATTGTGCATTGTACTGATAGTATTCATTGTGTAGAAAAAACCGCATCCATAATTTTCTAAATAACTTGCCAACCCTATGCCAGGGATGGCGCATAGTTGACGCCGTGTCTCAGGGAGTCTATTAATTCAAATTAAACTTTATGCTAACTGCGTAAAGGTTCGAATTCAGGTGAACATCTGTTCAATTATTAAGCGTTTTCTGTATGTAAACTAGCCTACGTACATGATAATGTAATTCCGAGATGATAATTATTTATCTCAAATTGTGGAATAATTGAATTTCACACTAGTTTCGGCATTAATTTCAAATCTGCGTTGTTGACTATTTAATTTAAAATAGATTGTGGGGCCAAATACTTCGGTGATTCACAAATTGGAATTTCGGAATTTTGGTATTTTCTATGTATGAATGTCTTAGATCATCTAACCACAGGATGCGCCTTACTTAAGCATTGTTTTCTGCCATTGCACATGACCATTTGGTCTTTTGGCTTTATAAAAAGCCTGTACATCAGTACATCATTTTATATGATTAAACTAGTACATTTCATTGTAGTTGACTGTACAATAACAATTAACACACAACAGCCATTACGCGTTTGTCGATTAATACATTTTTAAATGCAATGAAATTTTATATGTCTTTGTGTTTTCCCCTTCACTTGTATGAAAACTGGCAGAATATTTTTGTATGCGGTGGTTCGCAAAGGCTAGTCCCGTGTTATATGGTCTAAGATGAATGTGTACATGAATTTACTAACACTTTAATAGCGGCGTTTTCCCTGAAAGAAAACGCATATTAAAATACTTACCTAATTCGAAGCTTATATAATGAGATAGGCATATCCGTTACCCGTAGGCTTATCTTACTCATGTTTGATGACGTATTTCCGTCGACTCAGCAGGCAGGGCGCGCCACCTGTGAACTTATAAATGCAGATGGCGTCCATTTTGTCCTCATTGGCTTTTATTCACCAGGCAGATTTAAAAAGTAAGCTTCGAATTAGGTAAGTATTTTAATATGCGTTTTCTTTCAGGGAAAACGCCGCTATTAAAAGCACTTGACCGTAATTCGAAGCTTATATAATGAGAAATGTTTGTTTTCGCCTGGTGAGTGACGGAAACGCCAATGTGATTCTAATTTATTTTTAGGAAAATAATATTACAGAATGTTGTATGTATGGTATCTAGATTTATAATCTTTACCACATTGAACAACTTAATATGTTATCTTAAATAGACTAAATAAGGAATCTTATATAAGGAGTAGTAAGTTTCCTTCTATTGACAGGATTAAATAATTGCGTATTATTATTATATTTGATTGGTGGTAGTTGCTGACATTATTACCAACCCATCGTCAATTACTTCGTGTTAGGATTAATTTAATCTTACCACCACCACCAATTCTTAGAAGCTACTGCTGACCGGGTAGTGCCGGGGCTAGAATTGTTGGAGTACCTCTCACAGTCATAAGTAAACTATTTGATTGTGTAGTCTCATATCGGTTACTCTGATTAACCTAATTTCTATCTAGAATAAAGGATTCAATTGATTAGTCGTAGGTATTATCTTTGTTTACAATAGTTTTCCAACCAGATTGTCTGAAATGAAAATGATCAGTTTCGGACTCTGATTCGGGCCTAAAGTAGTACCTATGACGTGAGTTAAAACAATCGAGCAAAGTTAGATCGTGGATGCGGCGACCCAAGCATAAAATCACTATGACGAGATACTTGAAAAATGTTCTCTGTGTATCAATACTTGGTAATATTTAACTAAGTCATCAATCCCAATATCAATCAATGTGACTTAATTTTCTTTACATTTTTCAAAGAGATCGACCAAGATATGTTTAACCAAAACATGCGAACTATGTAAGGTTGACTAGCGGTTTCTGTATTATCAAGTACAGCAACAACAGATTTATGTAACAGAATCGTATTATATAATAATCATGAATAAAATGCAAGTCGGTTAAAACTGTAAAATTTATAAGTATCTTAAAAGGTAGGTCTTCAGGAGCTCAATAGTAGAAGCTTTTGATTATATATATCTGTTATTTACCTCTTCGCCCCCCCCCCCCCCACATTTCACTACTCCACAGATTCTCTATGTGAGGTGGTGGGAGATCTGTCGAGGTGTTTATTAGAAGAAAAGAAATAATGTTTATTAGGTTCTTTTGCAGGTTCTGCAGAAAGAATGGAACTTACATAGCTCCTGCTTTGAGATCTGCCCTCTTTTAATACCTTGTGCCGTCGCGCACCACAAACACAAACAATCCTGTTGACCGATTAAGGTGTGACAGCATCTTGGGTATTAAAAATGATGGTGGAAGTAATATCCACTACAAACAGGCCTATCATGTAGTGTTCTCCATTTCATAATAGGAATATTGTTTGTAGGCAATCTTGCCTTAGTGGTGTTTGAAGCAGGATGCTCACAAAAAATACCCGGAGGAGCTGATACATATGGTATCGGCTCGGAATGCAGTGTATGGTGAAGTCAATTTGATATCGGACCATTACACGCAAGCTGACGAGTTAAGTTCGTCAAGGCAATTGATTTGGTCTCGTCCCTCTGGGGGGGTGGACTACAACTGCTTTGAATGAGTACAGACTGAAACACAGTACCGGTATATGATTTCGAATCATGTGTAAGATTGTCAACATCTCTCTTTGATGCAGTGCAATCTTTGTTATTCTGGGCCCTCGAGCCTGTTAGAGAAATGTTTTCTAGCTGGGCTCCCAAGCGAAATCTGACGCGTCCGTGGTAAGAAAGCATCTCGGATGGAAAGCTTGTAAAATTGTCGAGAACCGGTAATTGCGGACCCACTATTGGAGTTCCACTTGTACCACTCCGTGCACTACTATTTTCTTCAGTGGGTTGTCGGTTAGGGGATTGACCGAATGTGACGCTGAGGTAAAGCTACCTTTAGGCACTGCTAAAGTGGTAAAAATTCAAAAGACGCACCAAGTTTGAATTTTCTTTAAAAGAACTAAGTTTCTTTGATTTGGAATTAAATAAATCTTCCTTTTATGTCTAATATCTTTTCTTTTGGTATTGGACTTTCAGGTAGTTCTATGTCTATCGCATAACGATGTGAGAGGTTTCTTTGGGAACCTATTATTGTTTTCTCACAATTGTCTAACCATCCCTGGGTTTGAAGAGTTTTCAAGGCTATTTGTACGTGTTTGTGAAGAGAAACAGGATTTTGATGCGCAAAATGAGATTTTGTGTAGGTAGACGAGAATTTGAATACTCTTATTCTATAGAAATCGAGGCACCCAGATGGTGAGAAACGAAAATGTTTTGGGTGCGGCTTACCCGAGCGGAAGACAAGAATGTGCTCTGAGAAAGAATAATGTACACTACATCAGCTTTACCATGAAAATAAGCTTGACTGAGATGTATTTTGCACATCCAATCTCGTGGTTGGAGGAAATCTGGTAAACGGAACATGCTGAAAGATAGAATTATTCTGGCTTCACAAGGCGTACAATGTCCTAAAACTGAATTTTGGGCGGATGACCCATCGCTATTTGAAGTTAGGAAAAGTAGAGAACCCAAACTTGGTGACAAAGGAACTAGTTTTAGAGTGTCTTGAGCATTCATCTTTTGAACCATTGCACAATGTGGTCATTTCAGTTAAAAAGGAAACCTTTTTAAAAAGAGTTCTTTGTATGGATTCTTGAGTATTTAAAGCAATTAGTATTCCACCTTAGTCAAGTTTTCCATAGCATTTTAACATAGAGTGAAAATTTTACAACTTTGTCAGGACGGGACTTGAACAGAGTTCGGTGTAAATTTAAAAGTGGGAAGGTTATCAGTTTTGAGCAGAATTCGAACCTGCGTCTTCTCGAATACCGTGCAGGACGGATTGGAGTTTCTGGATAAAGGGAATGCGGTACCCTTTTATAAATTTAAAACTTTTGGGTACTCTCGTTCCTTACCAACGTATTTTGTACAGAGTTCTGACCGACATAGAATGACAGGGTCATATCATTTAGTGTTTCCTTTGCTGGTGTGGGCAGAGGATGTTAGACCTCTCCTCGTCTCTTTGAGAGCCTCGAGCTCGGAAACTTCGTAATTGAAGGGACATCCTTGCATGGTTACTTAGCATGTTATCGTACGCCTGGTTACTATCGTATACCCAATTATTATAGATATTGTACATACCCCTCCAGGGTGGTAACTGGTTAGTGTTGCCTTTGCTGGTATGGGCAGAGGATGTTAAACTTCTCAGTCTCTTTGAGAGCCTAAAGCTCAGAAATTTCTTAATTGAAGGGACATTTAGAGTCGTATGCCCAATTATTATAGATATTGTACACACCCCTTGAGAGTGGTAACTGTACCTAATACAGGCCTAAAAAGGCTCTTGGTACAATGGAATCTGGACTCCATTCGATGGAGATCTGATCTTGACGCCTGATCCTCTCGAAGGCTGGCGTAATGATTTGGATGAACTTTTTTCGGGTCATCCTTTTTGGAGATCGAAGACCAAAATGCATGCCTTCCCGAGTGCCGTTGAAAAGGCTTCAGCCTCCAAAATGTATGTGTTTGAAGGCGATATTTAATCAAGGTTCATTTTTAAGAATTGGGTCTTTGACAATTCTGAAAATAATATATGAAATCAGATCTATGGCCGCAGGCCATTTGTAATAAATTTATAAAAGATTTATGGAAATCCTAAAAGTAGGTCTTCAATTTTGTCATAAATATTTTCGAAGAAACTTAAGTTTTTCAAAAGATTCTCTTTGTTTAAAAATACAACAGGTTTTGGCAGCAAAAGCCTTTTGGCAGAAAGAGTCTTGTCAGCTTTTTCAAAATGTAGCAGGGATTCGAATTGTCCGATCTCCCCGTTTTTGTCTAGGTTGACGAACCCAGGACTATGATTTTACAATAGTGGGTATCAGCATATTATCTTATATAGGCAATTTGTCGCCAAAACGTGTCTATCAACCTCTTAGGTTATACTGTGTCTTAGGATCTTGGGTCACCGAAATCTCTTTTAATGCTGTCCCTATATAAAATACGAAGCAAGGATGATTGGCTGTTTCTATCATCCTCGTAAATTAACCTCTGATCTGTGAAGAAATTTACACTTGGTCAGGACCAGTGTTAGGTAAATGAGAAATAACTCACCTATTTCCATCGTCCTTATCTGGTTTAGTGGAAGTCGGCTTCTTTTACTCCACTTACGACGATGCACGTGGCGTCGCGATCGCCCTTATTTGAAGTTCGAGCTAAATGAGCTGGAACTGTAGCTATTTGACGTACCTAATACAGTAACTGGAGCTCAGAGCGCGCTTCTGAAATACTCCACTTGGAATTAGCTCACTTTCTAAGGATGGAGGATTCATTTCTATCAAGAAACCAAACTAAAAGAAATAGTATTATGTTAGGTACCTAAAATTTAAGTACTACTTTCATGGTGAACATTTAGTTGTTACTTTGACACACTCTTACGTATTCAGAAACTTGGGATGATTACGATTTTACCCATAATAGGCCATATTTTTACATGTATAGGAACAGCTAGCAATTAATGTGCCTTTATGTGGGTAGGTATAAAAATATTTTGAAAATAGATTCTATATTCGGCGGTACTGACGCCGTACATACACGAAGCAAATAATATCTAAAAAAAAGTATTAGTACCTATGAATACAATCTATAAAATCAGTTTGATATTAGCTGTAACTAAAGATATTAAATAAAAGAAACTACAACCTCGAAAGGTTTACGTGCTATTTTAAAATAATAGGTTATTTCACGTTATGACGTATCACACTCATATGTGATCGTAAAAATATGAAGTAAAAACATACCTGAGACTTAAACGAACGGTCAAACCGTTAAATATGTCTGTAGGTTCACTTACTTCAATCACAAGTCACTTGTTTTAGATTCACTGTATATTCAAACGAACGGCAAAGCCGTTAAATAATTATTTCTGTAAATTCACTTACTTCATCCCAAGTCACTTTTTATAACTTTACTAGGTATATAACTAGTAACTAGAAAAAATAAATGCACTAGCAGGTGTTCCTGCTATAACCTTTTGCTACGGGAATCAAAACGCCAATGAGGACAAAATGGACGCCATCTGCATTTATAAGTTCACAGGTGGCGCGCCCTGCCTGCTGAGTCGACGGAAATACGTCATCAAACATGAGTAAGATAAGCCTACGGGTAACGGATATGCCTATCTCATTATATAAGCTTCGAATTACGGTCAAGTACTTTTAATAAGCCTATCAGTCGTATCCCTTAGCACAAGCTAATATTATAATATAATATTTGTTGACGACAGGAAGAGGGTGCATTAAAAAAACTTAGGCTTTCAGTGAATGTCGCCGCGTACAGTACTTGCGTTCAGATGGACTATCGTCAAGCGAGTAGTGGTGGTATCCGCGGCCACCGCTATGTACGTGGAGCGCCCCTCCGCGCGGCAAACCTCACCCCGCGGTCGCCCACCCGCAAGTACTGTACGTTTTGAACCGTTTATTATATATACCTACTTCAACACATAAGTACATTGCAAACCCTACTGCAACACTAGCGCCGTTTCGGTCCTTATTGGAACTGTTATTTACCCCATTCATCGGGACAGTTTATTACAATATCTAAGGGTAACATTGCGTCGCCAACAATATTATCATTAGCTTATATTATTATAGATTAGCTAGTTTGAGCAGACGACGTATAAAAAAATGTCTTATAATATTTATATTGGTTGATGAGATGTGCCTTTGCGTAAAAATGTTTGTACGACTTTATTCATATTCCGCTTTTTGCTATTTTAATCGTCTAAAGGGGAATACGGTATAACTTTGATGAGAAACGAAGTGTTGGGAGGAAGTAACGAACCGTGATGACACACACGAATCAAAGAGAAGGTGGAGAACTGGAAAAGGTATGGAGATGAAACATCGCATTTTAGAATGAGAAATATCGGTTCATTTTATTATAATTATAATTTTACCACAAAAATATTCGCGGACATATTTTTGATCGCTTCATCAAACGTTTTGGCGATCTCTGAGCTGACCTTTGACCGCTTTCTAATCCCAAAGTAAGCTAGGAATGACCTGCTTGTAATGTGGGTATCAGACTACGGATATTGATACATTAAAACTTATAAATACTTATCATTTATCATACATAGAAACACCCAGACTCTCGAGACAAACATTTATAGATCACACAAATTTTTGTCTCCGGTGGGAATCGAAATCACGACGCACAGTATTAGATTAGATCGATCTAGTTGGACAAAACCTTAAAAATTAACCTTTAATTACATAGCAATAGATACCATTTCCGCAATCTGTATTAACCTGTGAATCAGAAAGCATAAATATGGGTAGTTTAAAATAACAAGTAGACTTATTATTAATTCGCAAAGTAAAACATTCAAAGCCCTGTTAATTTGATTATTGTTATCACGTAATCGTTCATTTAGTTCAAAGTGATATCGCACTAAAAATACTTTGCTGATTATTTTAAAACTTTATTATTATATAGCTCAGGTATGTATTATTTTGTTTAAATCAAATACCATGTTGTAGTATATTCTATTAAAATATATCTATGCAGTGTTTGCGATAGGTCCGTAATAGATAAAATGAATGATTGTACCGTTCTATATTGGACCCTAACTTAACAGTCGGATGCAGTCGTGTCTTAAAAATACTACTGTTTGATAGATAATTTAATTACTTTTCGAGCAATACCAGTCATTATTTGCGCATTTTTGTGCTATTATTTTTTATTAATTTTTTTCGTAGGTATGCGCCATCCAAAGCGAATTGAAATTTTTCATATTTGGCGTTCTAAGCCGACTTCCGAAAGAGTACTTGCAGTAATTACTTTTATAAAAGGTCTTTTGCACATTGAGGACTGTAGTGAAGAAGTAGAGCATAAACTTAAGAAATTTGTTAAAAAGGAATGTGAAAAAATAAGGTCCAAATGGGAAAGGAAACACGAAAAGTATGATTTGTTTAAAGAAAGTTTTAGTACATGGCTTGAAGAGGAAGTTCGTTTTGATGTCGAGAACGTAACGTCTTTACATTCTAGTGGTGGTGGTAGACCAGCCAAAAACTTTAAGGAGATTTCAGAGAGAACGAAAAGAAGAAAAGTTATGGATATGTGTGAAAAATATGAGAGCGTTAAAATAATTTATGCTGCACATATTATTATGTAAATTGGTTCGATCTTCCGGTAAACGAGATTCGGCGCAATTATTCGGACAATGGAGTGTCTTTTAAATATTGCATAACGATTAGAAATTAAGGAATGGCAGATACGGAGACAAGAAAAGAAAGATAGAGTTGCAACCTGGAAATCGGAGATTTAAAAAAAAATCTAGCAGATAGGGTTAATAATACGCGGGAATACCGCACGCAGATTTTTTCTCAACTACAGAAAGAAAAAGCTGCAATCACAGGTGTCGACGAACGTCTAATTTATAACTTCTTAGTCATATTAAGAACCTTAGCTTGTGGCCACGAGATAGATGATATAAAATTTCAAAACTATTGTGACAAAACACGAACTCTCTATTTGGAATTATATGACTGGTATGTTATGCCCGTAACAGTTCATAAAATCTTAGTTTATGAAGGAACATTGATAAGAAACTCGATAATTCCTTTGGGATATTTGGGGAATCCATGAACAAAGAAATAAGAAAAGCTAGATTAAGACACACCTGCAAAAGTCAAGATTCAGAACTAATTTTGATTTGTTAAAATACCTCTTAATGATTTCAGACCCGTACATTTCCCTACTGTGGAAGCTACTTAGAAAATCGCATACGTTTACGGAAACAGACATTTATGAATTATAATAAATAAATGGTTTAAAAAACCCTAGAAAAATATGCTTTTATAATGCACGAAAAAACCAAAAATAAATTATGGATCGTTCAAGTTGCCTCTGTGCTTAAGTGTAAACTATGTGCTTTTAGTTATAATATTTGATTGCAAAAGCGTGGGGCGCTGGAACAGGAAAAACTTTCCTGGCGGAAGCTGCATGTTGTCTTGTCAGATTAAGGATAAGGTTACATTTATAAAAGCGTGTTTTTCTCTTGTCTTTTAATTAATTTACACTGTCACGCTTTTATATATCTATTGTGACTTTTACTATTATTAATATCATTTTAAATTTCGGAAATCTATTAAGGATGATAGGCTTTAATTGAAATGCATAAGATACTTGAAAAGTAAAGTATTTAATCACGCCTACGCATTTTCAACACCCACTTTTGCCAGTTTTTCGTTACGCCCGCGTATTAGGAGCAAACCTATTACCGTTACGGATCTCTATTAGATAATTCATGGGTAGTTCCTTAAAGTTTCGGCTTTCCGAGATATTTAGTACAATATGTAGTAATCATGTAATAAGAATACAAACGCATATATCCCCAAGCGGGTTTTTAACGGTAACCAAAGATATCTCGTTCTCGAACAAGAACTCTACATTTTGCCACTGTTTACGTATTCCCCTCATGTATCTACTTAATTGCCTGAAAGAAGAGGCGTTCCCTTTGGCAGCATAAACGTTATGCTCTTTTGCGACCTCATGCAGCTTTCGCCAGGATCTTTATTATATAAGGCTTAGTATTAATAGGAATTTGCTTACAAAAAAGTCTTTCTTGTTCTAGCGCCCCACGCTTTTACAATCAAATATTATAACTAAAAGCACATAGTTTACACTTCAGCACAGAGGCAACTTGAACGATCCATAATTTATTTTTGGTTTTTTCGTGCATTATAAAAGCATATTTTTCTAGGGTTTTTTAAACCATTTATTTATTTTATACTTTTTAGTCACAACATTTATACCTTTACTAGCTGTTCCCTGCTGCTTCATCCGGGTAGATGTCGTTATCGCATAAAATCATTACCCTCCTTTCGCGCAGTCAGTTACAAACTAGCCTATGTCCTTCCCTTAAACTCAAACTATCTTTATAACAAATTTCATCAAAATCGGTTCAGTGGTTTAGGCGTGAAAACGTAACAGACAGAGTTACTTTCACATTTTTAATATTAGTAGGGATTTCTGTAATACATGCTGTTTTGTCTGAGTTCGACAAATGTGAAAATATTTCATTATTACTCTAATACATATGAATTTTATGCAGGTACCTATGTCAATATATACACACAATATTAACTTCAATATATAACAGGTTTGTTATAACCTTAAACCCTAATCGTGGTCAAAGTTCATTACACGACTTTTCTAACAAATCCAAACACAGCTATGATACGACATTCAATCATGAAGATACAGTTCATGTCTTACGACTCCATCATCAGATCAGTTAGACAGCATCATATTATTGTATTGTTATCAGAATTACAAACATCTGCCAATTTTCATGACGCTACGATCCTTGGAAGATGGTTAAATTAGTTACCTGAGATTCCATTGCATAGTTTTACAAGTCAATTAAAAAAAGGTTTGTTATAACCTTGAAACCTAAGCCTGGTCAAAGTTCATTACAAGACTTTTCTGACGAATCCAAAAACAGATATAATACGATATTCCATCATGAAGTTCCAGTGCATATCTTCCGGCTCCATCATCAGATCAGTTCTACAGTACCTACCATATTATTGTATTGTCATCAGAACTACATATAGCTGCCAATTTTCATGACGTTACGATCCTTGGAAGCTGGTTAAATTAGCTACCTTAGATTCCACTTTTTCCATCGAAGTTTCAGTGCCTATCTTCCGGCTCCATCATCATATCAGTTTGACAGTACCATATTATTGTATTTTCATCAGAACTACATAAAGCTGCCAATTTTCTTGACCCTACGATCCTTGGAAGTTGGTTAAATTAGCTACCTTAGATTCCACTTGTTTTCAGTGCCTATCTTCCGGCTCCATCATCATATCAGTTTGACAGTACCATATTATTGTATTGTCATCAGAACTACATACATCTGCCAATTTTCATGACGCTACGATCCTTGGAAGCTGGTTAAATTAGCTACCTTAGATTCCACTTTTTCCATCGAAGTTTCAGTGCTTATCTTCCGGCTCCATCATCATATCAGTTTGACAGTACCATATTATTGTATTGTCATCAGAACTACATACAGCTGCCAATTTTCATGACCCTGCAATCCTTGGAAGCTGGTTAAATTAGCTACCTTAGATTCCACTTGTTTTCAGTGCCTATCTTCCGGCTTCATCATCATATCAGTTTGGCAGTACCATATTATTGTATTGTCATCAGAACTACATACATCTGCCAATTTTCATGACGCCACGATCCTTGGAAGATGGTTAAATTAGTTTCCTTAGATTCCATTACATTGTTAGTTACAGACTCGACGACCTAATAAAAGCTTATTAAAAATAATGAATATTTTTGTTTTAAACTTATTCATTAACAATCTGCACACGGATATTAATGTATTCTTTTTGTTAAAAAAGTAATTTTAGAAGTCTTAATTAGGTTCTGAGGTTTTGTCCAACTAGATCGATCTATTCTAATACTGTGCGACGTCTTGATCCGCAGTCGCATATTTCGACCTCTAGTCCAACGAGGCATTACTTAATTACTAATATCAGTAGAGGTACCTTAGAGCACTGTGAACGGTAAAGTAGATTAAGATGATCGAATAAATAGTGTTCATCAGTGTCTTCATGAAGGCAACAAAAATCACATGTAGGTGTTCTGAACATTGTAAAGAAGATACCATGTTTTTTTTACAGAATAATAGCGCTTAGCTGAAGGTGATTAATAAACTTGAACGTAAAACTGTGTCAATTAAAACTAACGAAGTGAGTGAGGTGTGTCGCCGGCTTTATCCTTCATTGTAACAATAGCGGAGGGTAGTTCGACAAGAAGTTACTTCATGGTTTTCGTCGATCCTCATCTCAGTACAACCGCGATCACGGGCGCTGCAACGTGCTCGAAACGTCGTGTGAAAATGTAAGTTAATGTATTTCACGTTAAGTCCCGAGTTCTATAAGTATGAGCGCTTAGCTAAAGTTTCAATACAACTTCCGTAACAAACTAAAATATTTTATCAAAAAGTTATCATATAAAACATCATCATCATCCTGTTTATTTTTTCGTGTGAAAATCCTCATGGATGTCATGCCGGACTTCTACCGACTAAAACCACACGGCGCCTGACATCTGTCTAAGGTCAGCAGTCCCGGGTAAGCTGTCGGAAGGATAACCCCATTGCTTTCGAGAACCGAGACCTCTCTACTGAAGTCATCGTCATACCCTAGTATCCTATATGATGGTCTTGAAACTTTTATAAATTTCAAGCTAGTATCACTGTGATAATTAGCTGATCAATAAGATTGTATAACCACCTCCATCTAATTCCGATATGATTCTAACATCCTAGATAAGTGAGCTAAGTTATTCTTTAATGTTCTGCTACTTTGCCTGAGCAACCACGTATTTTCTACAATATACAGAGTTACTTTCGCATGAATATTGGTAAGGATTATATTTGACAAGACATTAACCACAGAAAAGAAGGGAATAACGATATTCCAAAACCCGGTAATCGATAAAATATGTTTACTATGAAATACATAGTTAGCATATTTTACCAATTACCGTTGAGTATTAGGGATCCCGTTTCATATTAGATAACATTGACCAATATATCCCCATGTAATTCGATCAAAAGTCCTCGTAATTTCTTGAAAAAGAATATAAGTATCTGAGCTACTTAGAAATATTAATGTTCCACTTCTTAGAATGTCAATAAGAGTCTCATTAATTCAGAGTACCTACGTAATGTTTTTTTTTCTTATACCACCATCATCATTTTACCCGATTTGACGCCCATTGCAGGACATAATAGCCTCGAGAAAACTAGGAGTCCTAAACAAGGTGAAGCGGTTCTTTACTCCACACCAGAAGAGTCTGCTGTACAAGACGCAGATTTGTCCTTACGTCGAATACTGCTCTCACCTTTGGGACGACTTGGAGAGGTACTTGCTTGACGCGCTGGACTCTGCCAGGAGGTGACAGAAAATCTGAAGCCATTGGTGCAGCGAAGAACTATTGCGTCTTTGGCTGCATTCTACCGTATCTATCACGGTGAGTGTTCTGAAGAACTCTTTGACCTAAACCCGCGTTCTTCTTTCCGATCCGACACATGGGCATCCAGCAGGTTCTCGAGGTCTCTATTAGGTCTATCTACCTTATGGTAACCCTACTCTACGTAGTACTATTAGATATTCTATAACTATGCTTTCTAGTATGCGGCCACAACTCCAGAAGTCCAGAACCTTTATATTTAAAACTAAGTAATGATGCACATTGACGTCAAGTCCATAGAATTAGTGAGCTACATAATTGAAACGCAATGGTCTGGCAACCGGTCAAATAATTGGTGAACTTTGCCAATTCTCGAACCACGACACAAATTTGTGCCAGCAACGTTACTGAATGTTATTGAAACTATGTCCACGGAACATTTACTTTAAATACTAGCGGTTCCCTGCCACGCTTTGCCTTGACTTTTTATGGATGCACTTAAGTGTGAGAAATGAGTAAGAAACTAACTACGGGTACGTTTCTAAAAAGTCATAGTCAGAAAAAAATCGATACTGTGCCTAAAGTTCCATTTTAAAACATCGTGAACGCGCTTTAATAAAATAAATTGGTTTAGACGTAGGTATAATGACAGAAACTCAAAAGGACAGATTAGCGAATTGACAGGAACGCATAATGCCAGGTGTCGCAAAATGATAGATTCGCAGAACGACAGATTCTCAGAATGACAGGGTGTGTGCGACGAAGCCGTGGGGAACAGCTAGCCACAAATAAAAATAATCACAACAACTAAGTACAGAGTGCGTTTAGAAGTCTTTATAAGGGTTGATTTTCAAATCATCCTGTAGCCTGTATTATCTATCTCTCGCTGGAGGCGTAAAAAGAATTTCATCCTCGACATTTTGAGGTCAAACCGTTTTCCTGAAACGGTTGACAGAGCGAAGCCTGCCTGACTTAGTAATGATAAAGTGAATTGCTTTAAAATATCTCATTTTAGATGAACTTTTGTTTCTTAGGAACGTTTTTCAAATACAATAACAAGGGTGGGTGGCTGTCATAACTGAAATTGTAAAGTCCTTTTTTATGTATGTTTAATCAAACTTGTTTTGACAATAACCTAGTCTTCAAAAAATTAAAACAGAATCAACGTTATTTAAATGAAAATAAAAAGTCTTTATATAAAATAAATAAATGGTTTAAAAAACCCTAGAAAAATACGCTTTTATAATGCACGAAAAATCCAAAAATAAATTATGGATCGTTCAAGTTGCCTCTATTTCTGGGCTGAAGTATTAACTATGTGATTTTAATTATAATATTTGATTGTAAAAGCGTGGGGCGCTGGAACAAGAAAGACTTTCCTGGCGGAAGCTGCATGATGTCTTGTCAGATTAAGGATAAGGACATTTATAAAAGCGTGTTTTTCTCGTGTTTTTAAACTATTAATTTACACTGTCACGCTTTTATATATCTATTGTGACTTTTACTATTATTAATATCATTTTAAATTTCGGAAATGTATTAATGATGATAGGCTTTAATTGAATTGCATAACATTCTTACTTGAAAAGTAAAGTAGTTAATCACGCCTACGCATTTTCAACACCCACTTTTGCAAGTTTTTCGTGACGCCCGCGTTATAGGAGCAACCCTATTACCGTTACGGATCTCTACTATATAATTCATAGGTAGGTCCTTAACACTAGAGTGCACGCGCGGGTTACATATGTAGCCCAGGGTGTAATATTGCCGTATCTTATCGTACCTAGGCGCGCTATAGATTTATCGTCTCGTGTATTCCTCGACTACTACCCCCTGCACACACACCATAGTGCGTCGCCACTTGCGGCGCACAGACCTTTTAAATATACGTCCTTAAAGTTGCTTGGGCTACACCTGTGCCCCGCGCGTGCGTTCGAGGAATAATATCGTGAAAGTGTACAAGTGTCAAAATTGAGGTAAATATACTCTATTGTAACATAACTATATTATTTAATTATAAATATTATGATACATATCTAATTAAAAACATATTAATAGTAAGTATGCATTATTTATTGTTGGTTTTTGTTTATTTTTCGCAGATGGCGGTGTCCGAACAAATCGAACGATGACTTGATGAAGTTAGTGAAGGTGAAGATATTTTAACCGAAAGCAAAGAAGAAGAGGAAAAAATTGCAAGACCAAGTGACGCACTGGGATCACCTCATCATTCTGATATGTACCAATCAGGCGATGAGGAAGACGACGACGTGCTTTTATCGACATTGGTTTTCTACCAATCTTAAAATAGAACCAAGTGGAGTAAGTGTCCACCACCTACTTCAAGAACAAGGTGCCATAATATTTTAGCTCGTCCACCAAGCCCACTTGGTCCAGCATAATTTTCTACTGATTGTTACGTTCCTAATTGATAATATGACCTAGTGATCTCAAGCCTGCCAAATACTAGTTGATTTTTAAGAACTTTCTATTTTTGTTGAAAATTACATTTAAAAAGTTAAATTTACCTAGTTTTATTAACAATTATAATAAAAATAAACATGTTTAAAATATACACTGTGTTTGAATTATTAATTTTTCATATATATTTATAATTTACTTCCTTGTTAGTGGGCTACACCTGTGCCCCGCGCGTGCGCTTGTTAGATTCGTCTCGTAGAGGGTAGGTATATCAATTCATACGGTCACGCCTTTTATCCCCGAAGGGATAAAAGGAGGCATATTCTGTAAGGAGGGTATTAGCTAACAAGTTATGAAATTAAAAGAAATTAATATGAGGTATAAATATCTTTATTCTCGTCAAGATTTCCAATTCTACATTTACCGCCAGATTCGCAATAGGTAGAGCCTATGAGAAAGAACCTGGCAATAAAACTCACGGCCACTCTTTTCAAAGTCACATCAATTGCTATACATATATTTCTACTATAATCTAATTCCATCAATAGTTGGTACACGTCATTACAATTAATAGCAACACGGGTCATATCTTTACAAATAGTTCAGCAGGATAGTACCCATACATTATCTTTTAAACCAAGCATGGGCAGTATAAAATAACCTCGAATACAATCAATCAAATCGGTCTATGGCAGTCCAGCACTGCTGGATGTAGACCTCTGCTAATTTCAACACATATATTACACATCACATCAGATCAGATAAATTACATAAGTTATTAATGAAGAACGTACCCTTAAGACGGCTGCTCAGCGACTGAGCTGGTCTGCCTAACATTCAGCATTACACTATTCACAAGGGTCAAACAAACATAAATCAATTAATTAGATACGATAATGATATAATGTACAAACAAACTAATATCTAAAATAACTTAATTTAATTATCAATGTGTAACGTCATAATATCTATTCAATAATTACATTTTATATAATATTACTCCATGTAACGACTACAAATATTTACTGGAAAGGCGACAACATACAATCAATAACACAGACTCTTACGATTTCTTTTCACGAAGACTATTCTTAACCTGATCATAGTTCTTATATAATTATTCTACAATTTTATAATAATATCTATATGCTGTGAAACAATATTAATTAATTAGTACTACACAGTTTCTCAAAAACTGTTGTGAAACGGAACTTTATTTTGCATGTTGGCTAAATTGTTACAAAGTACTGCCATCTAAAAAAGCTTAAAATGTTTACCGTACAATAAAATAATGGTTCTTTCTAACGGGTTGCCATATGAACAGCACAAAAACACTATTTTCTACTCTTTTGTTGCCAAGCTGTAAGCCGCGAACCAGCACGGTCAACAAGTAATTTACATAGGTATAAGCATATCTATCACGCTCATGGTCAAATTAGGGGCGCGTGTACTGCAGTGTTAAAGTTTCGTCATTCCGAGATATTTAGTACAATATGAAGTAATCACGTATTATGAATACAAACGCATAATATCCCCAAGCGGGTTTTTAACGGTAACCAAAGATATCTCGTTCTCGAACAAGAACTCTACATTTTGCCACTGTTAACGTATTCCCCTCATGTATTTACTTAATTGCCTGAAAGAAGAGGCGTTCCCTTTGGCAGCATAAACGTTATGCTCTTGTGCGACCTCATGCAGCTTTCGCCAGGATTTTTATTATATAAGGATTAGTATTAATAGTAATTTGCTTACAAAAAAGTATTTCTTGTTCTAGCGCCCCACGCTTTTACAATCAAATATTATAATTAAAAGGACATAGTTAACACTTCAGCCCAGAAATAGAGGCAACTTGAACGATCCATAATTTATTTTTGGATTTTTCGTGCATTATAAAAGCGTATTTTTCTAGGGTTTTTTAAACCATTTATTTATTTTATACTTTTTAGTCACAACATTTATACTCTAACTAGCTGTTCCCTGCGGCTTCATCCGCGTAGAAGTCGTTATCACATAAAATCATTACCCTCCTTTCGCGCAGTCAGTTAAAAAGTAGCCCATGTCCTTCCCTTAAACTCAAACTATCTTTATAACAAATTTCATCAAAATCTGTTCAGTGGTTTAGGCGTGAAGACGTAACAGACAGACAGACAGAGTTACTTTCGTATTTATAATATTAGTAGGGATTTCTGTATTACATGGTGTTTTGTCTGAGTTCGACTAATGAGAAAATATTTCATTATTACTCTAATACATATACATTTTATGCAGGTACCTATGTCAATATTTACACTCAATATTAACTTCAATATATAACAGGTTTGTTATAACCTTAAACCCTAATCGTGGTCAAGTTCATTACACGACTTTTCTAACAAATCCAAACACAGCTATGATACGATGTTTAATCATGAAATTACAGTTCATATCTTACGACTCCATCATCAGATCAGTTTGACAGCACCATATTATTGTATTGTTATCAGAACTACAAACATCTGCCAATTTTCATGACGCTGCGATCCTTGGAAGATGCTTAAATTAGGTACCTGAGATTCCATTGCATAGTTTTACAAGTCAATTAAAAAAAAGGTTTGTTATAACCTTGAAACCTAAGAGGGGTCAAAGTTCATTACAAGACTTTTCTGACGAATCCAAAAACAGATATAATACGATATTTCATCAGGAAGTTCCAGTGCATATCTTCCGGCTCCATCATCAGATCAGTTCGACAGTACCATATTATTGTATTGTCATCAGAACTACACACAGCTGCCCATTTTCATGACTCTACGATCCTTAGAAGCTGGTTAAATTAGCTACCTTAGATTCCACTTTTTCCATCGAAGTTTCGGTGCCTATCTTCCGGCTCCATCATCATATCAGTTAGACAGTACCATATTATTGTATTGTCATCAGAACTACATACGGCTGCCAATTTTCATGACCCTACGATCCTTGGAAGCTGGTTAAATTAGCTACCTTAGATTCTACTTGTTTTCTGTGCCTATCTTCCGGCTCCATCATCATATCAGTTTGGCAGTACCATATTATTGTATTGTCATCAGAACTACATACATCTGCCAATTTTCATGACGCTACGATCCTTGGAAGATGGTTAAATTAGTTTCCTAGATTCCATTACATTGTTAGTTACATACACGACGACCTAATAAAAGCGTATTAATATCGAACCCTACTAATGTTGTAAAGCTTGTTGGTCAATAACGTTCTAATGGCTGAAGGGATCTGACTAAAACTTGGTGCAGAAATAGATTGTAGTCTAGAATAATACATAGGTAAGCTTTTAGCCCCTCTCTATAAAATAGAGTGCAGAGGGGCTTATGGAGAGCCTTTGTCTAAAGTTGTGACTTGTCGCATTGAACTACGTCACTAGGTCACGTGGATCATCTGTTCAAAGTTTGAAATAAAACAAAAATGACAACGTCAATCGGATTGAACTTTCACTTTCACAATAAACGTGTTAGAGAGGGGCGGTCTGGTGAGAACGATTTCACGGCTTTCTTGATTATCCCCGAAAAACCTTCAGATACGGCCAAAGGAAACGTTTCCAAACGAGTAAAACTGCGGGCACCCATCTAGTACAAAACTTGCCACTGTGTCGCGATGTATATCCCGCCCCATCGCTCATCTGATTACGTTTCTATCTTAACGAGATTATCACATGATAATGATAAAGGGCTCTATCAACCCTAAATGGAGACGGAGACCTGTAACACCGAGAAATGTAATATACTGAGGGTTTCATTCTAACAAGGTTTGAAGCTATTTTACGGTCGGGAATATCAGCACTAAGATAATAAATGCGAAAGTAACTCTGTCTCTCTGTCTGTCTGTATGTCTGTTAAGTTTTAACGGCTAAACCGCTGAACCAATGGATGGAATTTGGTAAAGATATAGCCAGGAATAACGTACAGGCTACTTAGGTATATACAATTATACATCCCAGTATAAAGGGAACGAGAACCAAATCCCACGTGGGCTTAGCAGCATTCAGCACACTGCATCAGATTTTCTATTCGCCTATACCGCAATGCCTTTAGACGATAGTTTACACCTAACAAGTGCATTTTACCAGGCATAACCTACCGGTGCCGAAATGTGGACTTTCCCAGTGGGGCTGGCCGTTGCCCTTAAAGTTGCACAACGAGTGATGGAACGAGCTATGTTTGTGGTGTCTCCGAGGTATAAGATCTGAAACGCAGTTATCCGTCATAGAACCAAAGTGATCGACATAGCTCGCAGAGTATGCACTTTTAGGTGGCAATGAACTGGCCACATCAGTCTGTAGAAGAAACGATGGCCGATGAAGCGAGGTCTGGATGGTGAGCGCCAGATGGGCCAACCACCTGAAAATTGTTGCCAGGACTGACTGGAAGCGGAAGGAACAGGACCGTGTATTCAATTGTGGCGTAGTTTAGGAGAGGTCTACGTACAGCAGTGGACTGCCATAAGCTGATTTGATTGATTGATTGATTATTGTTTAATCATTAAACAATATTAATGCGGCTGGAAAAACATGATCTACCATTTTCCCATGAAAAATCTTCAGGTTGGTTTGATAATTACAGATAATATATCTAACTAGCTCACATATCAGTGAGGGAAGCGAAGAAAATGATGCATTTTTCTTTACCAAGCATTTCCGATACCATGCACTTAAAGTTTAAACATGAAAAGTTGTTTAGATGAAAATCTTCTCCATATATTCTCTGAATTGGGTTTGATGTAATAAAATACCGCCACACACGTCGTCCTCGCATACACTTTTAAATTTATTGCTTACCAACTTTCATAATGTAACATGTGAGAGCCTTATTCTGAAACTGTTTCGTGAACTCGTTTATATTACAGGGTTGTCAAAAGTTTGGTGCAGTATAAATAATTGAATATTAAGGATTTGGTTCCTTTCCGTCAAAAGGTCCTAGATATGAATATTGCTTAATTATGTACTTAGTCGTGACGTTTTTTTTTATTTTCAGACAATTATCTCTATCCAAAGTTTGCCTGGTAGAAATGTCTGAATGAGTGTCTTAGAAATAAGGCCGCCCATTGTACATTTCAAGGCTTGTATTCCATAACGAAGTCAATATTTATTGCTGTAAAATATAGCATATTGCTATTCTATTGTATTCTATTTTATGTTGTGGTTTCAACAAGTGGTACTAAAATGGCAAACGTGTAAAGTCCTCATAAATATACATATATGCAGCAGAGGCATACTATATGTCCACATTTCACCACGTAATGGGAATACGTAATCGTAAGAGTCACTACATATTTAAGTGGTAAAGTGAACCCGAGGTTCTAAACTGAGAGTGTGAGTTACTTTGCTAATTACAGACACGTAAATCAAAATGTCACGTATTTTATTTTTGTCAATTTTAGTGGTTCTGTAACAAGTCTAGTTTTTCATTCAGTGGTCGAATTCAAAGTTCTAGTACTAAAACTAAACCACCGAGTCATCACAATTACCTTACTTCAAACAACAGTAATTACTTTTTAAATTTCTAAACAAAGACTTCTTATAGCGTTCAAAAAGACAAAAAATTAAAACAAGAATCTTTGAATAAAAGTTTATTCAATGCTTTCAAGATATTCAAAGATACAGTGATAATAAGCACTTATAACTTATTTATTCTAGTTAATTATCTTAATAAGACACAAACAAACAACGTTATCTATATTAATGCAATTACTGAGTGACTCACTCGCTAATTCAAATAATATTCAGAGAAAAGGAAAGTTGAAAGAAGAGGAAAGTACGAATATCTTTAAGGTAAGAAAGATACTTTACCTTAAATAATACTTTTTAGGCACCCACTAAGAAAATAATATAATAATTAAAATTTTACCCCTGAGTGGATAAAATAAGGGGATAAAGATTATCAATTTAGGTAATGGGACGAAACCGGGAGTAATTTAGTTAAAGGTATTTATTTAATTCAATTACTGAAAATACTGCAGTCAATAAATAAGGAAGTAGTGGAACGATATTTGAACCTCAATGGTATAAAATTGGGAAAAACATTCGAATTTCTTAACTTGCAGTTTTAGAATTTCCATTAATATAATATGGCACCACGAGTCCTTCTACCTCAAGACGTTCAGAATGACCCGACTTGCCACGTTTTCGATTCTATTTAAAGCAGAGACTCGTCAGTTCTTTCAGAACTGGAGTCCCGCCAGCTTTAAGAAGCTCACTCGTAATTCCGTCCTCTCCAGGGAATTTATTGGTTTTTAGTTGTTTGCGAGCCGCAGAATAGTTAATGAATGGCCTACTGCAGCGGCATGTTAGCTCAAGTTATCGTAGTGTTGGAGATAGTACTCAAATATGTAGAGCTTATCTAGTTAGGTCTGAAGTATGTAGATATGGGTCGTAACGCAATTCGTATTTCACTATTACGTTGCGGTTGTGCAATCTGAATGCAAAACTGAATCTTACTAATACAAGATTTCCTTAAGATCCGAATATTAGTTTCATTACATTGATCTTTCTGTGTTGATCTGAATGATGCTGCGTTGTACTCAGTATTATCATGTTTTTTTTTTAATTATACCACTAAGGTGGCAGACAAGCATACGGCCCACCAGAAGGACCGGTGGTCGCCGCAGCCTATGAACGCTCGCAACCCCAGAGGCGCCACGCACGCGCTGCCGACCCTGTAAAAACGTTCCAAGACCCCTTTTGAAGAACCTTATACTGTAGGCGTTTATCGAATATTACATTATTGTCTTTGCTAATACTATGGGTATAAATGAAAAAAATAGTGACGATGCAATGTCTATGGATGTTCTCACTCTAACGGCTAAACGGTGTTGGCTGAAGTTGGGCATGTGAATAGATTGTAGTTAGGAATAACACATAGGTTACTTTTTTCCGGAGAATAAGTTCCCGTAGAAAGTGGGAACGGGAGCAAAATGCCACTCGGTCGGAGTCGCAACAGGTGCGAGATACCTAGTTTGAGAGAAAGAACGTTTTTCTGATTTTTTAACGTGTGGAAAATTCTACATGCATTCTATGCCTCCTACTTACTAAAAACCACACGTATCTTACCTAACAGCCTACGGTTGGGAACCCCGGGTAAGTCCTCGGAAGGATACCCCAGGACTGTAACTGTGTTTTCATTTGGAGGAACTACGAGGATGTACCTAGCACTAAAATATTTGTGTTGAACTTTGTACAGTCTGAATATCAACGTAAAGTGATTAAAATTCAATGTAAAGACACGCTTCGTCAGTTGCATTTTGTCCCAAATAAGTGTGTAGCCAAGATAAAAGGACAAGGGTTGCTATTTACTGTTGCTGTACTTGAACTTGGTTTCCAAAAACTGGTAGCGAAAACGCTATTAAAATAAATAAAATGGTTTGTTATTCAAGACATGTTGTACCATCGATCGTTGATCTGAGGAAGTGGAGCTCCAAACGGTTTGATGAACAGATGGTGTGGACACGTGGAGACAATGGAAGGAAATAAACGGATAAATAGATTTGTGAGGCGAGAGTGAATTGACAAATTTGCAGAGGTCGACCTGGGCGTACTATGTTGATAAACGTTCTGAGAAAAGTCAGGTCAAGATTACTCCTAACCAGCGAGCATTTATGAAAGCAGTAGAAGCGGAATTTTTTTTTCAGCAACGTAGCAGTTGGAATTCCTTAGTCTTTGCCTACCGCGATGGGAAACAGACGCAAAGTTATGAATGTATGTGTAATAACTGCCAACATGATACTTATTAATATGTCATTGAATAAAACTCACAGGGGACCGAACTAAACTCAGTATTTTCGAAAATATCTCTGTGCTAAAAATCTATTGAATAAACTGAAACTGCCGTACTATTCATGTTGAAAATTTTGTTCCACGAACGGAAAAGCTATTTAAATGGATATTTGAAAACTGTTCAACTGCGATGATCACAATACCGGGCCATTTATCAACTTATTTGAATACTTGCGAACCGTGAAACAATAGGTGACCATGGAGACAATAGTATGGATATAACCTCGACTATAATTGAAGCATGAACATTGCGATTTATTTATGTGTGGGCGTCAAATATATAGAAACCGGTCAAGTGCGAGTGGAGGATGCCGTACCAAAAAACCACGTGTGTGTATGAGAGCCCACCTTATTTTTTTTATTTTAGTATATAATTGTAGTTATATCGGCAACAGAAATAAATCATCACTGAAAATTTTAGCTCTATATCACGGTTTCTGAGACAGAGCCTCGTGATGGACAGATAGATGGAAAGCCAAGTCTGACTCACACTTGGCTGGTTTCTTTTAGAATAGACTAGAATAGAATAGAATAAATCTAAATAAATAAATTATAAATAAAATAAATTGAATAAATTATTCGTACACCTCGCTAAAACTATTTAAAAAAATTAACACACAATATTGTACAATGGGCGCTCTTATCGCTAAAAAGCAATTTCTTACAGACAACCTTAGGATGGACTGATAAGATTTATGATATAATATAGATGGGTAGTTTAGGTGTAGAGATTAAGCATATTTATACAAACTACATACATAAATACCTTCATAATATGTATGCACCTACCTATCTATGGTCAAGCGTATAGCGCACCTACATACACATACGTATTGCTGAAAGAGGTGGCTACAGCTTAACGGAACATCCATCCATCCTTTCAGCAATACGAGAGGTGATACACTTACGCTGTGAATCCTGCACTTCTAAGATCTTCCTCACTTCAAAGGGTAAAGATTCGTTGTATACAAGGATCCCTAAAAGCCACTTACATCCTTCAAAACATAGCAGCCTACCTGCTATGTTTGAAAGATGTAAGTGGACTTGTCAATCGACTTTCTATTATACCGATAACATAATAAATTCAATAATACGTAGACCGTTTAAGTGAACGCATCCATCTTCGTTCCATTAGTCCATTAAAGTCTCGTCACACTGGCGACTCTCCAAATGCTGCGACATTAACAGCGGGTCGCTCGCCCATAAAGCGCAGAGTTTTTGTAATACCTAGGTACAACATTACGTAATACATTGTGTGTAGTCTAATCTTGGCCTTGGTAAACTTGGCCTGGGTTAATACAAAAGGAAATTTATAGAGAAAGCTAGAAAATTATGATAGTTCATTACGCTATCCCTCATAATACAGGCTCATGCCTGGTATGGAATACAGTATCAGCACTTTTGAACGCTCTGTGTAATTTTTAGTGGTTATCATATTATTGTTGTGTCGAATGTAAAATATTTGCGTCAAATAAACATTTATATTTATTTACTAGCTGTTCCCCGCGGCTTTGATCGCGTAGAAGTTGTTCATAACCCTCCTTTTGCACAGTCCATTAAAAAGTAGCATAGTGTTTTTCCCAGTGCTTCGAACTATCTCTATACCAAGTTTCATATCATTCGTAATGTATGTAATAAATATCAAAGTGTAACAGACAGACAGACAGACAGAGTTACTTTCGCATTTATCTTAAGAAGTAGAGATATAGAGATTTTTTAACACCCCGCGCCGTGTGGCGACACGGGATCCCGTGTTGCGACAGGCAAGAGTACAAAATGTCGCCACCCCAATACATCCCGAGGGAGTCGTAAGAGGCGACAAAGAAAACATCCATTGCGTAGAGAAAGAAAACTCGCCATGAAAGCCGGAAGTCAGTAAAATGACAATCGTTAAGCCAAGTTGAAGCACAGATTACTAAATAGTTACTACTAGGCCTTATGAGCGGCTAGAAAAATTTTGGCGTATACTATGCCTCTGCCTACCCCTTCGGGGATAAAGGTGTCACTATATGTATGTATTTTTTATCTATAAAATAAGGTGAGATTTATTTCAGGCTGTATTTTAAGTTTTGATTTCAGAGTCTAAATGACGCTTTCCCGCTATTAAGTTGTTTGTACATATTAAGTATTTTGATCATCATGTACGATTATATTGCTTAATTGCATATCAGTGTGATCGGGATTATCTGTACTTTACGTATTGCGTAAAATTACTTCAATTCGACAGTGTTTATTTTCGGATAAATTAGTTTTTTTGCAAAAGTGAAAGTAAGGTTCATTCAATATTTTTTTTTATATTTGCAACTTTTTACCGATTTTTAGGGTTTCGTAGCCAAATGGCAAAAACGGAACCCTTATAGATTCGTCATGTCTGTCTGTCTGTCTGTCTGTCCGTCCGTGTGTCACAGCCACTTTTCTCTGAAACTATGCGGCCTATGCTATTGAAACTTGGTAACTAGATGTATTCTGTGAACCGCATTAAAATTCTTAAATAACACTAGAAAAAAAGCAGTAAATTTTGGGGGTCCCCATACTCAGAACTGAAACTCAAATTTTTTTTTTTCATCAAACCCATACGTGACCCCGTATCTATAAATAGGTCTTCCAAAATGCTGTTGAGGTTTCTAACATCATTTTTTTCTAAAGTGAATAGTTTGCGCAACAGGGACTTCCAAAGTCGAAAAATGAGTGTTAAATCTAAAAAAAATATATGATGTACATTGTTATGAAAACTACCAACGAAAATTAATTTGAACGAGATAGAGCTGGTAGTTTTTTTTATACGTCATAAACCGCAATTTTCGGTTAGAAAAATCACTACCACTGCGAACGTGTTAAAACATCAATCAAAGTTACAACGAACTATAAGAACTTTTATATTATGTTACTTGCTGCTACGAAACCCTTCATGGGTGAGTCCAACTCGCACTTGGCCGGTTTATTCATCATATTAGATAGATTTAAGTACCTAATTAACTTTTTAGTTAATCGTATTCTGGATTAGTTTAGCGATTTTTTATACCTTTTGTTTGTTTGAAGGTGGTAAGGAATTTCTATAGTGACTGTTTTTCATTCCCGGTCGTTCCCGGGCGTAAAATAGAATGGTTTAAGTGAGGGTCGAACACTGCTAAAAAGGTGAAAGAATGCTCCCAGGGCAGTTAAATGGTTTTTTTTATACCACCAAGGTGGCAGACGGCCCACCAGATGTACCGGTGGTTACTGCTGCCTATGGACGTTTGCAACACCAGAGGCGCTACACTCGCGCTGCCGACCCTGTAAAAACCTTCTAAGGCCCCTTTCGAAGAACCTCATACTGTAGCCGTTTGGGAAAACCGAGGCACGGAGATCATTCCACAATCTAAGCGTACGCGGGAGAAAGCCCCTACCGGATCTAACCGTGCTCAAACGCCCCGGACGTAAAGTGTGAGGTTATGCTTGCAAAGAGTGATACTGCTTTTTCGTATACATTTCTGAAGGAATTTATTGCGCTTTTGATCAATATTGAATGTTGCAGAGTTAGGATTAAATTAGGTATTTGGTCACAATAGGTTAGGTGAGGTTTTTGAACAAAAATCTGATATTATCATAATCCTGCGACAATAAGACATAGCGGTCTGTATAAAATTTTAAACAAACTTCTTAAATGGAGGACACCAGAAGGAGTCGGTATTCCGCGATCATTTTTATCATCCTCTCGGTAGCAGCTATAACTACTTGCTGAGAAAATTTATTAGCACTCTATAATATCAAACTTATCGCAGGTAAACAAACTGGATGAAAATTTTAGTGTACCTTTGAAAATTAATATTGGCTTTGTCATAATACAAACAGATCAAAACCAATTACGTTTACGGAAAGATGGAAAAAATTAGGATTTACCAAAAAAAATATTTTTGCCACAAATAATTTATTATTAAGTGTCCCAAGAAAAGCTTCCTCATTATTCGCTCTTCTATAAGTACCTATAAAAATACAAACAAAATGGAAAGAATACAGGTGCTTGAAGATTTTTCGGGCAATATATAAAAAAAAATTGAAGGTTTAAAACGTTTATGAAAGCGGCAAGCTTTTGCAAACACTTGTTCCAGTCATCGTCTATGCCTGTTTACTTCATTATTGGTAAAATTTGCCAGTGGAATAAACCGAGTAACATTTTAACAATGCACTGTAAATAGATTCATTTATTAACAGTAGGAAATACACACATAAGGTACACACAGCTTCGTAAAAAAATTCTGGATGCACATCGAATGTTTTTAAATGCTGATAAAATAATCCAAACGTCGTCTTTAATTGTCATCAAACAAGAAAGCCGTGAGATCGTTCTCACCAGACTGCCCCTCTCTAACACGTTTATTGTGAAAGTGAAAGTTCAATACGATTGACGTTGTCATGTTTGTTTTATTTTAAACTTTTAACAGATGATCCACGCGACCTATAGTGACGTAGTTTAATGCGTAGCAAAGTCTCGCCATAAGCACCTCTGCACTCTATTTTATAGAGAGGGGCTAAAATGATAATTATGTCGTTTCCCTGAATGGGTAGACAGAGGCATACTGTGAGCCTATTGCAGTGTTAAAATAAACAGGAGCTGGTTTTGGCTGCCTGAAAATAAGTCCTTCAACTTGATTTTATGATTATCATGCTACTGCCAGCTGGGATCAACGGCTAGCGGCCGAAGCACGAAACTAGTCTAAAAAAAGAAAAGCCGCAATTGGACGGTCTCCCTTTTCAAAAAAGTTTCAGTACATAATTCTTGCTTGAATTCATGTCCTTTATTCAAATCCTTTGCAACAAAGAGAGGATCACCCAATTCTAAAAAAAAAGATTGATTACAGGTGGTACCTCTGTCAGTGTTGAGATAAATGGCCATTGATACTGAAAATTGAATTGACTATAGGTACCACTAGGTATTTTGTGCCACTTTTATTACACCTATAGAATATTAACAGTATTTAGAATTATTATTATAGAAAATACGTGGATCGTATCCACGTACGACGTAATCTGCGTTATGATGGCAAAGTTAAAATAAAATAATATTATGAAAAAAAATCTTAAGGCGACACAGCTTGGTCCCTTTGCAAGAAACTTTTTTACTGTGTGGTCATGAAAGTACAACATTTATAAAACAAATTCCAATGTAGATTGAACAAATAAATATACATACGAGTACATACGTTAGTATATATATTCACGGCCTTAATGAAGGGGTTTATAGAGGTATACTATTCATCAACATTATTTGAGCATTTTTTCCCACGTAAAAGATGACCTCTGCCTACTCCTTCAGGGATAAAGGCGTGACTATGTGTAAAGTATGTATTAATTAAATTATACCATGGTCAGTACCAGTAGTAGATTCCTACTCAAATACATAATCAATCAATTCCCAAGTCCATTTCTACGATGCATAAGTCATGTCCTCAGATTGCGTCTCGAATCATAGTCAATCAATTTCAAATGTGATTGATACAATTTCATACACAACCTACATACAGGTCTAAGAGCGATTGATATTGGTGTCAGCAATATCAATCGCTCTTAGACCTGTATGTAGGTTGTGTATGAAATTAGACCGAGGCTTACTGTACAGACATAATATACTCAAGCCTTCATCCATAAAGACGTCCATATTTCACTTTTTACTTATATGTCCCAAGTAATAGGTGGTGAGCCTATTGCCGTGTTGAACTGGACAGCAGCAGGTTTTGACGACCCACAACGGACCCCAAATGGTGTCCATAAAGCCTTATAGTTGAATTAACAACTGGGTTTTATTTCCAGTTTTCTTGCTCTACGCAATGGATCGTTTTGCGACCCATGACGGCAGCGTGACGTGAGCAACTCACGCACGCCCCCCCCCCCCCCTAGAAGCGGGGTCACCCCCGAGACCCCCCGTAGACGCGGGATTACACCCGAACCACCCCCTAGGCGAGGCCGCATTGGCGGCCGTAGGTCTGTTGGGAGTCACGGGACATCCTTCCTGAGGGCTTACCCGGGGCTCTCAACCATAGGCTGTTAGGCGTGGCGTGAGGTTTTTTAGTCGGTAAGAGTCCGGCATAACATCCTATGAGGATTTTCCCTCACGTTAAACAAAAAAAAAAAAAAAAAAATTGATCGTTTTGCGATAGTGTTCCCTTAGTCGCTATTGACGACACCTTTGGGATGAATTGGCTTACAGTAAATGATGGTAATGGGATATACATTAATATTACTAGTGGAGATTAGTGAAAACGTGTCCCCACCAGTAACACTCTTACTGGCTGTGCTACTACTACTTAAAATTTCATTACTAAAACGTTCCAATAGTGTTTGTATAAAACCCTTCATTCGCTAGTTATTTTCAACATCTCGTAGCGCACATTATTTTCATTTATCTAACGGAAACAGTACGTTTCATATCGAGCTAGCAATCAAAGCCCTCCGAGGAGATCTAATTGAAAATTAAATTCTCGACAGTATCAATCTCTTTGTTCAAAGTTTTTGTTCAAAGTTTTTGTTTTATCAAGCTCTAAGTTATTTATAGAAAGCATTTTTCTTTTGACTCTATTACTGTGAGTTATTTAAGTTTTGATAGAGTTCTAGTTGATCGATAACAACATTACGTGGTGTATTTGGATTGAGGTCCCTATAGTCAAGTGAAAAGTTTTATTAAGTGCTTATTAATGGAAGTGATTTCAACGGGATTTTTTCTCAGAACTATTTCAACTAGAACTATTTATTTTTAAATCCTGATATTATAACGGTGCGTGTCGTATTCAAATATTTTGTACGACCGATAATTTTTTTTTTTTTTTTTTTTTATACTACTTAGGTGGCAGACAAGCTTACGGCCCACCGGAAGGTTGGTAACCGTAGCCTATAGACGTTTGCAACACCAGAGGCGCTACACACGCGCTGCCGACCCGGGCGCAGGTTGTGACGACCCACAGTTGAAATTTTTCAAGCCGCCCGTAAGGCCTTCAACTTGGCTTAACGACTGTCATTTTACTGACAACCGGGACCAACGGCTTATCGTGCCTTCCGAAGCACGGAAACGCTCGTAAATAAATGTCACAAAGTGGTCCACGTGGTGGTCACCCATCCATATCCGGCCATAGTAAATGTTGCTTACTGCAGTGATCGTTTACAGAACACTGAGTCCGCGGGGCCACGAGCGCTTCTTGTTAATCCGATAGCTCGGATTTTCGATGTTGTTTCAGTCCGACTTTGTATAATAATGTGCGTTGCACCATTGAAACGTACGGTGTCCGATTAATCCTGGGTAGGAGCGCACCTTAATTCTCAGTGTTAAAATAAGTTGTTTGGAGTAAGTTGGAAAACGTTGGTAAAATAAGATATCCAAGGGTACAATCAAAGAGTAAACTTAGTCTGTAATCGTTTCACTCTAGTAACTTCGTATTTCACCTTAGCCATGGCTTTAAAAGAATGCATAGTTATAAATAACAATTCAGAGGATAATATGCTGAATATGAAATCTACACGTTTCTGTGAATACAACTGCTTCTGTTTACTGCCACAATGTATTTGTATTTCCGCAATTCAAATGCTATCAGCTGCTACATTAGAAATGAAAGCTGAGATAGTCTCAGTTGGTTATCTTTTAGCTCTAGTGTAAGATATTCGAAGGAATTGGGTCATACCGCCGACAATATCATCGTTGCCAGTAGAATTGCAATATAAAGGACCATTGCAGTCCTATTGTGTCATGAAAACATGAAAATAAAATGAAAGTTTATGAGGTTACCTAGCGTCCAAACTGTTAGGTTACCTATATATCTGAGCTGTAAATATAATTTTTTGTTTTTTATACTATTAAAGTTGCAGATAAGCTTACGGTCTCACGTGATGGATAGTGGTTACCGTAGTCTATAGACGTTTGAAACACGAGAGGCGCAACGCAGGCGCTGCCGACACGGGCGCAAGTAGTGATGACCTACTGTAGAAATTTTTCATGCCGACCATAATACCTTCTACATAGCTTAAAGAACATGACAGATGTAACTGATACCAATGGTCTAACATGACTTCCGAAGCTTGGAAATGCAAATAAATGGCACCAAAAGGTGAAATGGTGATCACCCATTCAAGGACCGTCCATGGAAAATGTAGCTTACTGCAGTGATCGTACACACTGATACCGCTCCTACGAGCGCTTCAAATTTTTGACCGAAGAGATTGAACGACTTCTTCTTCTTATAAAACAATATTCAATTTATTTCAACGAAAACCAAGTTATCGGGGCTCAAATTTCATTTACTACGGGAATAGAGACTTTAATATTAGCGGTGAAATATTTTTTAATATTCCTTCAAGGCTCAACGGGAGAAATTTAAATTATCCTATAAGCAGCAAGCCTTTTATCAAGCTTAAATATTTATATTTCATTAATTTCTTTTCTTCGTTGGTGATTGGTTTACTATCCATTAACAAGTCTTCGAAATATCTCAATTTTCCTTCTTCGTTCTTGTTATTTTAATTCAACCTGAACCAATAACTGAAAAATGACCAAAAACAGACAAAGCACGCTTTCTTTGTCATTACTCATTTTTACTTTGCTTCTTCAGTATTAGGTGTATTGATTAACTTGTGCTCAATGTACCAGCGATCTTAAAAACAGGAGTGTTACCTATCATCCCGATTATGATAGTTGAAGTATGAAAATTGCCACAATCTCAAAATAATGTTAGATCAAAATATATATACATCTGTTTTGAATTAAACTTAAACCTTGGACCTCCACGTGACCACTTTGTGACATTTATTTGCGAGCGTTCCCGTGCTTTGGAAGGCACTTTAAGTCGTTAGTCCCGGTTGCCAGTAAAATGGCAGTAATTAAGCCAAGTCGAAGGCCATGAACATTTCAACAGCAGGTAGTCACAACCTGCTCAACATACCTTTCAACATGGCTATACAGCTTACTACCTATAACGTGGGACAAATTCTACAAAGGTAAATGTGGTCATATAATATGCCTCTGCCTCTGACTTAGCCTTCGGGGATGAAGGCGTAAACATTATACATAGGTTTATGTGTTTGAAATAATATGCAACAAAACACATTAAAGACGTGAGCAGTTTCCACGTAACGTACTGTTAAATATAGTATTATGTTCAACAGTAGCAACGTGGAAACAACTCACTCAAATAAAGTCAACCGCTCCTATCCTAGGCTTGTACTGAGCATCTACTATGACGATATCTGATATATTGGTCATATTAGTTGACGCCCGCGGGAACAACGTGCTCAACATCCAATTAAATGTAATTGGATTGGATTTACTTTGAAACCTAATAGGAATAATAGTGTAGTTTGAAATGTTCTTAGACAAACTAATGACTATAGTATGGGACTGTTTCTCTACTAGGATATAACCTTCAGGCTAAAGGAGCATTTAGTTTTATACTGATAATGATACAACGACAGTACATCAAGGCTTAATCTGAAATTACACTTTATTGAAACCTCAATTAAACGAAATTTTGTCGTATTTGAAACTACTACTAACTATGGAAATTATCAATACAATCAATCAATCAAATCAGCTTAACCCAATCTACTGCTGGACGTGTTGTAGAGAGGCCCCCATCAAGCGGAGGACTGCGATATCCTGAAAAAATTAATCCCTTCATAACTCTTAAAAATATGCAATTTCGTTGAAAAGTCCTCTTAAGTCATTTGAAACAATTCTCGCCACTTAAGTTGTTCACGGTACAACTTAACTTTTTGCTTTGAAAACTTTTAAGTTCGAAGTTGGAAGGACATTATTCAGAGAAAACGTTAGTTAATTCAACCAACGAGTGTAATCAGAGGACAGACAGCATCTTGTTAAGCTGTAATTACGGTCCACTTTGACAATCTGTGTAGCTGAGTAAGAAAATAAGGACGGTCTGAGGATATCTTTTACAAACTAAAATGAACTAAATCTTAACCAAGAAGAACTAAAGAAACCAGATTTTAAGAACATTGAAATAATGTCTACATACGTTTGGTCAGGTTTTTTTTCCAAAGGGGTTGGTCTAGGCTTGTCATACGCCCACATTTTAACAATTACACTGGTATTTATGTCCCACAAATTGGTGGAGACCCTTTTGCTTTGTTGAAATGGTCAGGGGAAGAGGTTCTGACTACTTACTATTGAAAAATATTGAGACGCTCATACTGCGCTAAACAAAACTTAAAAAAACTATCAAGTTAATGGAAATGGAAACCAAGTCAAACGATTTAAGATGGCTTTCGAAGCACGGAAAAGCTTATACATTGGAATGTCAACCAACGGTCAGTTATATCATAACTGATCTCAGTATAAGATACGATCGTTTACAGACACTGAGCAAGCAGAGCAGAGAGCACTTCTTTATGACATTTTGAGGTCACTAAGTATAGAGTAATATCTTAAATGAGTTATTTTTTATGAGGAAATATGACCTATGACAAAACCTCCATAGGCCTGTGGCGTCAGCTTAAGAGTTTCTCTCTATTTGTAAGGATATCGAATAACTTAAGAACAAGAAACGTTATTGCCAATTGTTCTCACTAACACGACACGATATTTACATTACATTTTAACATGTACCTAACAGCCATTTCGTAAAGATTGAACGTATCAGTACACTTAATATTATTGAGACAAACGTGGTTATGTATTAACTTTTTTTGACTGACATGTTGACAATTTTGCCTCAGTCGAGGTAACAAACACAGTTGAATCCTGATACCGTACCCGCTTGTGCCATTCCAAAATAAGGTATTCATGCATTGATTTTTTTATAAGTATATAGTTACTAGCTGACGTCACGCGGTTTCACCCGCGTAGCTCCCGTTCCCGTGGGAATATGGGAATAAAGTATAACCTTTGTTCACCGCAAAGAGTGTAGCTTCCCAACAGTTAAAGAATTTTTCAAATCGGTCCAGTAGTTCCGGAGCCTATTTGTTACAAACAAACAAACAAATAAACAAAAAAAACAAATCTTTCCTCTTTATAATATTAGTATAGATAATTATCTTTATTCATTGAGACAAATGTTACAATATAGCATAATAACTATTTACAATATGGATAAAACTAAACTAAATCTAAATAGGGCCCCCGTGGCATCGTGCCCAAAAGACTGGCAGCATTCCCCCTTTGAACGGCGATGCCTATTCGTTGGAAGAAGTAACTGCCAGCCCTTAGGTCACCAGTTGACTCCACAAGACGCTTCTTCAAAATATACCTAATACTCATTTACTGTTACTAAATAAATGAAAATAAAACTAAAATCAGAACGTTTTATCTTGTGGAAGATTTAATATTCATTTAAGTTATCTTATAAGATTGAAGATAGCTAAGGTCAAAAGCAGAACGGTCTTTGTGGCTAAAATGTTATTATTAAATAACTAAGCCCCGCGGTTATAAATCTGGCGTAGGCATCGTAGCAGTTGCGTAGCCTAATCTCGTAGCAAATATTCCTTTACAAATAATATAATTTACTAGCGGACGTCACGCAGTTTCACCCGCGTAGCTCCAATTCCCGTGGGAATACAGGAATAAAATATGTTACTCAAGGTGAATGTAGCTTTTCAAATGGTGATTTTTTTTTTTAAAAAGGGCAAAGAGTTTTTTGAATTAATTCATTACAAACATACACACACAAAAAATACAAATAATTCCTCTTTATAATATTAGTGTAGATGTAGATGTAAAAGTAAAGTTGAACGTAATTACTGGTAAAAGTTATAGTGAAAGCAACTCTACGAGTATTAGTCTGTGATATTCTCACACCAAAACTATTCCATTGAAATCTGTTGCTGAATAGTGTAGTATTTACTGTAGTTAGTGACTGAACGGAGAGTGCATGAATTGGGACAGTTTATTAGGTAAAACTATACAGTAATAATAATTTATACAGTACGTCTAGATTTCTCCCAATTTTCACCAACAGATTTGGTACCTTTGTTGCATCATCAGTCTATCTGCTGCGGTCTCCACTCGAGAACAACGGCAGTCGGTTCTATTGCAGATCATACTAGCTCATTACCACTAGCCATTCACCCAGGATTACCGGCCGTCATGACCGAGGGCTTGAGGAGAGCGAGTTGGTTGTTGCAAACAAAGTGTGTGTCCGGAGACATGGGATTATTCTTCCGAATAGTCATTTATAGTGGTCATATATATTTATTGCGCAAAGCGCAGGACCGTGTGTTGTGGCGAAATTTGAGAGAGGCCTATGTCCAGCAGTGGACTGCTATAGGCTGAACTGATTGATTGATTATAGTGGTCGGAAGAAGAGGAGTTTAAATGGAAGCGATTTGTTATACGGAATAATATCTATATCAGAACAACATAAGTTTATGTACTGACCCCTTGATTTAGTGGTTAGAGTACTTACATGACTACAAAGTACAAATCGTGAATACCCCTTGTATTCACGTTTGAATAAAATAAAATTGCAAGTAACTAGTGAATTCAGAAAACAAGGATGTAATTTTTTTTTAAACATGGGGATACAGCAGTGCCCCCGTCTTTTTAAATTTTGCATCTTGTTTTAAGCATCAAAGCGGCACGGCCGGACATCTTTTCTCAAACCAGTTCAGGCTATTTTCGACCCCTTATAACTTTGTTGTGGATACAATGAATAATATACTCGTATGGAATTTTCATTAAACAGAATTGTCATTGTGCTAACACGATCAATAGGCTTATAGTCATTCATCATATTATTATCCAATATAGAATATTATATTAAACCGACAATCTGGTCTTTGCCAGCATGACACATTAATATTGCCGGCCATGTAATATATTGCATCAAAATATTAAATTGAAGGGATTACTTGGCCAGTTGCACGATTATCATTTTCAGGGCTCCGTACCTGAAAGGTAAAAACGGGGTGGGGTATTTCTTTTGCCAACAAATACTCCCATACAACAAACGTGGGTTTTCTTGCTCTGATCGTTATTGCTGTATTTGAACTCAAAAAATGTAATTTTTTTAAATAGCATAGGAATATTTACCATTCAAACAACACATTTTGTCACCTATCGGATATATTATGTTTCCCAAATTCCTTACCAAAAAAATCAAAAAACACTTGATTCTATACTTTTAAGTACAGATTCAAGTGTGTGTGTGGAACTCATTTATGCCGCTGAATTGCACTGTAATACTTTCGAAATTGCAGTCAGCAAAAGCATAATGCTGAAACCCTTTAGTATTTAATAATAATACAGTACATGATACAGGGTCAACGACCTTTCCTACCACCTCTTGAGAAAAAGTCGGTCGCAAGATATGGTAAACTTTACAATGAAAACATACTAGCCATAAGTTTGGGTTGGTCTATTGCCTCGACCCGCTACGGGTGTTTACATTAGTGGTAGTCTTAAGTTAAAGTTTATTCTGATAATGCAAAGTTATCAACAATTATACTATGGTGTTGGAGTAACTAAATTACATCTGCGCCTGTCAGTATCAACACGGCCTGTACGGCTCACCACCTATTAAAAGGTGAAATGTGGGTATATAATGTCTCTGCCTACCCCTTCGGGGATAAAAAGGCGTTACCATAATTGATTTAATCCATTACAAACAAACAAAACTTGCCATCACTCAACAGTAATAAATTAAATCTTGCCTCTTTAGATATAAACAAATTATTCTCTCTACCATGAATCAACAATATAATTCGATTAAAAATGAAAATTATACAACCGGTTTGTTGATTAAAAATTCCTTATTAGGGCAGCTGGATACACACATTTTGCTGCAATCAATTCAAATTTAGTTCCGTGCCCGTATCAATTTTAAACACGTATTTTTTCAAAGTGCATTTCACGTTCTGCATTCGCGGAGTGGTTTCCCCTACGCTTCGTTACTCGCAGAAGCCAAAGAGATAAGGGCTTTTGTCTCCTCAAAGAAACGAGGAAATCTGCACATTTTACCCACTTTACATCACTCATAATTGTTTTTGTGGCAGCGCTTTTTCTTAATTTTACTTGTTCTGTCAAGGATAAATAACAATTTTGTTGTAACAAATGCTATGCAAAAATAATGAATTGTTGCACGATTATCATTTTCAGGGCTCCGTACCTGAAAGGTAAAAACGGGGTGGGGTATTTCTTTTGCCAACAAATACTCCCATACAACAAACGTGGGTTTTCTTGCTCTGATCGTTATTGCTGTATTTGAACTCAAAAAATGTAATTTTTTTAAATAGCATAGGAATATTTACCATTCAAACAACACATTTTGTCACCTATCGGATATATTATGTTTCCCAAATTCCTTACCAAAAAAATCAAAAAACACTTGATTCTATACTTTTAAGTACAGATTCAAGTGTGTGTGTGGAACTCATTTATGCCGCTGAATTGCACTGTAATACTTTCGAAATTGCAGTCAGCAAAAGCATAATGCTGAAACCCTTTAGTATTTAATAATAATACAGTACATGATACAGGGTCAACGACCTTTCCTACCACCTCTTGAGAAAAAGTCGGTCGCAAGATATGGTAAACTTTACAATGAAAACATACTAGCCATAAGTTTGGGTTGGTCTATTGCCTCGACCCGCTACGGGTGTTTACATTAGTGGTAGTCTTAAGTTAAAGTTTATTCTGATAATGCAAAGTTATCAACAATTATACTATGGTGTTGGAGTAACTAAATTACATCTGCGCCTGTCAGTATCAACACGGCCTGTACGGCTCACCACCTATTAAAAGGTGAAATGTGGGTATATAATGTCTCTGCCTACCCCTTCGGGGATAAAAAGGCGTTACCATAATTGATTTAATCCATTACAAACAAACAAAACTTGCCATCACTCAACAGTAATAAATTAAATCTTGCCTCTTTAGATATAAACAAATTATTCTCTCTACCATGAATCAACAATATAATTCGATTAAAAATGAAAATTATACAACCGGTTTGTTGATTAAAAATTCCTTATTAGGGCAGCTGGATACACACATTTTGCTGCAATCAATTCAAATTTAGTTCCGTGCCCGTATCAATTTTAAACACGTATTTTTTCAAAGTGCATTTCACGTTCTGCATTCGCGGAGTGGTTTCCCCTACGCTTCGTTACTCGCAGAAGCCAAAGAGATAAGGGCTTTTGTCTCCTCAAAGAAACGAGGAAATCTGCACATTTTACCCACTTTACATCACTCATAATTGTTTTTGTGGCAGCGCTTTTTCTTAATTTTACTTGTAGCTGACGATCGTTTTGAGTTGCTGCTCTTAAAAATTGTTGCTATTTTAAAGCGACGTAAGAGTTTGTGTGTCATTAGTGAATTAGTTTACCAGTAGAAATCCTATTTCTACATTAAACATTAGGGCGTGGGCTCAGTTGACCATGAAGGGTCTTAAACGTGTGAAAATTTTGTAAATATGTTTGAATGTTTGTTACTCGATCACGATCTAAGCGATTAGTCCCTCAAATAATTTCTACAGACTTTTTGTACTGAAAATCTTGTTTTATTTCAGTTTATTCGAAGAGTAATGAGATCAGGGTGAATTTACAATTGACGTAGGCAATATAAAAAGCTCTTGTCAAAGGGCAATGTTCCCTTTGCCTAAACCGCTTTACATAAAAAGAATAACCATTACGTTTTAAAAGTTATGGATAATAAAATTAGGTAACTAAGAATTGGAGCTTCAAATATAAAGTACTAGTTTTTGCCCGCAAATTCGTTTACGAGGTGATTTCAACTAATAACCGATCGAATTTGACGTGTCCAATGCATAGAGCTTCTAGTGAAACATAGGTCAAGCAGTATCAATATTTTCGCTGAACCGACTTTAATGAAACATACAGCGATATTTAAGTTAAAAAAAGACCGACAAAATCCTAATAGTACAATAATGATCAAGCTACTGATTTTTTCTCTAACCCCGAACAAATAAACAAACAAACAAACAGACAGACACGACGAAAAAAAGTAGATTCGGACTCAGAAGTCCTAAATTAGTCGATTTTAAATTTATCTTGAATGTACTGTAACAGCTATTTATACAATTTTATAATAGTAAAGTATAAAATATAAACCCATAATATATTAAAAATTTAAAAAACCCCCGACTCACAAATAAAGAACAATAAAATAACCTGCAAAAAGTAAAAAAAACACCCATTAAAAAATGAGTTTACCCGGCCGTCATGGAACTAGTGATCAGTGAGTTCGAATGCTGCTGGTGCAATTTTGGTAGATTGACTATCGCTTAGTAGGCTAACTAAGATATATAGACAACAATACTGAATTTGTCAATTCTTTTTGCAATCAAAATTCCAAAAAGCCCCAATCAGCTATCCATTTTTTTAAACAAGCAGTGCCCGCGACGCCGGCGCCCGCTTTCTCGGGTTCCAGGATGCTACGTACAAAGAACAGATAAAGATACTTTCGCATTTGAGTATTAATCTCTTCGCTATAGGATAAAGGTATATAGTATATAGTATATAGTATATAGACATCTTAACATAACAAAACAATTTCGAAAAAATAATATTTTTAGAATAAATCCAAATTAAACGTAAATACCGAGATAGGTTTCCATGTTGAAAGCATTAAGCTTGTTTTCAATTCAAACGGAAAGAAAATTTCCTTCCCGTTCCTCAGTTCATTGAGTCATTAGAATCGTTTAGAATAAGAGTTTCTTTTACGTAAAATATGAAAGAAACGCGAAGACGGTTAAACAAATTATTTTATAATTCCTTAGCTGACCTATTTTGAAACATCCGGAGGGGTTTAATTCCCGAAACATGAGCAAAATGTAGATAAATAAATAAAGCGGTAATATATAGGTGGTTAGAGATAATTTTGAAAAGCAATTAGTATGCTGACTCAATCACAAATTTTAATGTGAAAAATTGTGAAAAATTTTTTGATCTCGAGCAGGATTTGAACCCGCGTCTTCTGGTTTGGAAATGGATAAAAAATATAGGTGGTTAGTTTGTAGGAATAAGTCAACAACACAGATTATCCTAGAACCCAGCAGTTTTCCAAATCCTCGGTTGAAAAAAAACATCAAAAAATTAATAAAACATTGATTTGAGAAATAAATAATTAACACTACATACTGTACCTATAAACTGACCATTTTCAAGCTACATACTACGAGGCTCATTTTACAGATCATACCATACATTACACAATAAAATATTGGGGGAAGTAGACGAGACTATAGTATGCGATGGCGCCCTGCTGAGACCTTCCAAACTCAAGCCAGCCTCATCTGTTGGAATAACGGACAAGGTTATCGTTACTTTTTTCCCATACCAATAAAAACACATTACAGTTCATTCATTTAAATCTCACTTAAATTGCAGTAACCTAAATGTTGGAAGAGGTAAATTTTCAGCACTGGACTGGATACTTGACAGGCTGATTTGCCTTACGAAACGCAACCAAGATAAGAAAGATTGGTATATTTACATAATTATTTGGTTATTATAATATTTTCATTTATTTTTTTTTTATACTACTTAGGTGGCAGACAAGCTTACGGCCCACCGGAACGTTGGTAACCGTAGCCTATAGACGTTTGCAACACCAGAGGCGCTACATACGCGCTGCCGACCCGGGCGCAGGTTGTGACGACCCACAGTTGAAATTTTTCAAGCCGCCCATAGGGCCTTCAACTTAGCTTAACGACTGTCATTTTACTGACAGCCGGGACCAACGGCTTAACGTGCCTTCCGAAGCACGGAAACGCTCGTAAATAAATGTCACAAAGTGGTCCACGTGGTGGTCACCCATCCATATCCGGCCATAGTAAATGTTGCTTACTACAGTGATCGTTTACAGAACACCGAGTCCGCGGGGCCACGAGCGCTTCAAAATTCATTTCATTTCGTTCTGTCAAGGATAAATAACAATTTTGTTGTAACAAATGCTATGCAAAAATAATGAATTGTTATTGGGAAACCGTCCGTAGCCCCAGCCCGAAAAAGATTTCTATAAAAATAAAAAGGCAGATTTTATTTTATTCCAGTGGCTAGGACGAGTGAGTCCAAGGCGGCGATTTTCAATCATATGTCGTTAATGCGTTGACGGAATTTTTCTGGTAAAACATCATATTAGATTCCAATCTCTTAAGATCAAGATGTCCTGGGGTCTGATGGAGGCGGTATCGCTAGACACATGTAGCTCGCCACGTAACGAAGACGTTTTTTTTCGCATCTTTTCCGTCATAATTATTTCAAACACGGTTGTTACCGCTGATGTGAGAAATTGCATTCAAAGTTCCTCGTAATATTTAATGTTATGATAATGTTAATTAAGATTTATGGATGTCTGTAAATCAATTTCGCCCTCCTCAAATTAACCGAATAGCCCAAAATATCTAAAATTTAAAAAACATGAATTCTTGTAACCAGTTCCAGTTCTGCTGTACTTGAATTGTAGAGATTATACTTGTCGATGTGCATTGCTGTTGAAATTTGTGAAGAGTTATAATGGTTATAGATTTCCTCCTGCCCCTGTTACGTAGGAAACTGATGGGAAAGTGTGGGTATGTAATTCACCTCTATCTACCCCTTTAAAGAGGCAGGTGTGATTGAATGTTATGTTAAGTGTTCCTGATTGCTTGACATAATTAGTAGGTACCATAATAATATGGAACGGGTGTAGAGCCTCTGTTGTTGCAAACTTCCATAGGCTATGGTAAATGTTATCCAAATACGTAAGCTGTAAGTTTTACGAAAATATAAAAATAAAATAAAATAATCAACCATCAGGTGGGCCGCTAGCTTTGAAGTTTTAAAAAAATATATCACGGGAACGTGGGCTTTTTTTTTATAACGTGAGGGAAAATCTTTCATGGATGCTATGCCGGACTCCTACCGACTAAAAAACCTCACGTAATGCCCAAAAGCCTATGGTTGGGAGCCCCGGGTGAGCCCTCGGAAGGATGTCCCAGGACTCCCACGGGAACGTAGGCTTGCCAATAAATAATTTCTACCCTTATTTCGTTACAGAATTCAACACTGTTCCTTAAATAAATAATGATTACAAAATTACTTTGTCGCACAGAGAACAAACAAACTCTTTCACTTTGTTATATATTTAAGGTTAATTATAATTCCACCTGAATTTTCAGTAAAACAAAGGGTACCGTTTAATTCTAGGTGCAGTGAAATTTAATTACTTAATTTACTGTCTTTACTTTGTTCTGTAACAAAGGCTTTTATTCATTTTGGTAGTATTGTTATAGTAATACTCAACGCGTCTGGTATCTGAGAGATTCGTAGACACAGCAGCAAAAACAAACTTACATCTACAAAAAAAATTAAAGAGATATTTGGGCGTGGTACATATCTTTATTATTATTGACCCGATTTGTTAACTTTTATAAGAATTACTTACCACTCCGGTATCACATGGTATCTAACATTACAACCTTCTGTATTTCTGTACCTTGTTATTTTGTAGTTAGTACAATAAAGCCTATATCTAGCGATCTATCTATCTATTTATCATATAATTAGTACCTACTAAAAATAACAATCTTCAATGTAAATAATTTTCGCATAAGACCCAAAATTTGTATAATACGAGTGTGAAACGTACAGGAATTGGTTGTGGCTACTTACTTTAGAAAGAATTTTAAACGGTCCAGAGGGTCTCAACTGCGGTCGTGCCTTCCAAAGCAAGAAAACTCTCGGATTTGAAACAATAGAAAGTCGTCCGTCCATCAAATAGACCAACGAACTGCAAAAGGCGCAGGCCGTGGATTTAATTGTGGTTGCAATTGGTAAAAGTCTACGTCCAGCGGTGGACTGCCACCGGCTGATTTGATTGAAACCAATGAAAACTATTGTAGCTATAATTCAAGAATTGCTACATATAATACATTTTGAGAAACAAGAATATTTTTTTGATGTAGTAGGTTTAAAAGACTAGCCTTAAACACATATCAAAAAACCCTTTATCAAAATATGCAAATATCGTCTAAGTAACTCATTTATAAACATGAAGTAGCGAGTGATAAGTACTTTCCTTTCCTTATAAAACCTCCATTTTGTGTTTGGTTTCAGAAACGAGCTAAGTGCAAGTATAGGTTATCCTTTTACTCAGTCAAGTCATCGCACTCCCGTGAGTCCCGTGAAGCTGGGAGGTCTAACGATGCAATCTAACCACGGATACAGACAGGAGAAAAGGTTGGGAGGAAAATTGATTTAAAATCTGATTCAATAAAAGTTCATCTTTATGGAGTAAGTATTTGTTAATTTGTGATCAATATTTGTTATAAATACTTTCTCCAATAGATATCATCATGTTCCTATACAAGGAAGGGAAACAAATTATAATATACTAGCTGACCCGCGCAACTTCGTTTGCGTGATAAATGAAGAACCGCTCGACCGATTTTGAGCAAACTTCACTTAAACCATCTACTAAATACTCCGAACAAAGCCTAAACATTTGGTATAGATAGGTGAGCCCGTTCTTGAGTTATAAAATTACAACGAAAAGTGGCATTGATTGAATATATATAGATGTAATCAAATCTGGCAGATTTCGGGCAGATATTATTGTACTTGTATAAGGTTTGTGGATTAAATGGGTGCGTCGAGGGTCGTAGTGTGTCATAGCATAATCACAGAAGCACTATATTAAAAATAAACCTATAGTTACTACAATGTCAATAAGTACTCGAATATTTTTGAACACAAAAATATGTCAACACATCATTGGCAATATAACTGCAGTAAATATACATACCTACATACAAATATTCAATTACACAAATTTTAAAAAGGCCTACCCTGGATTTGAATTGACTGTCACATTCAACAAGAAGCCGAGAGACGGTCTCACCCGACGGCCCCTCTAACGTTTATTGTGAAAGTGAAAGTTCAATCCGATTGACGTTGTCATTTTTGTTTTATTTCAAACTTTGAACAGATGATCCAAGTGACCTAGTGACGTAGTTTAATGCAACAGAGTCACAGTCTACAGACACAAGTCTCGCCATAAGCCCCTCTGCAATCTATTTTATAGAGAGGGGCTAAAATGAATGATGTGCTTAACGGCAGGAGCAGGTGCTACGGCAGATACGATGTCAGTTTGCTACGAGATATTTTGCATTAGAGTACTATCGCATATCATATTGCTGAAATAAATACTACAGGTACTATTATTACTTCCTAATAATATTAATATTATATTAAACACTGCCTAGCTAAACACAAATCAAATTCTCTCTCCAAATCAAGATTGTAATCAGTAGAATCAACATCTTAATCAAATTATACGATTACCGCAGTATACCCGAATAAGTTATAACATAATTATAATCAAATTCAATTATGTTTGCAAGATGGCGTTCATTATGTAACACAAAAACATTTCAGTCGATGTAGGTGAAAACATAAGTTACAGATTTAATCTTTGAAAGGGCGAAACAAATTTTATTATTTCGAGCCAATATATGATTATAATTAGAAATTAAGTTTTAAGAAGGAAGAAGTTACCCTGGACTTCAACTTTAGATGGCAAGGAACCGATTGGTTTTGCCCGGTAGAGTCTGACATAGCAACGTGTTTCTCTCCTCTTACAATCCTGGGAAGAGAGACATTATAGGGGCGCCAACTTGAGGACTACGGACGGACTACTGTGACAGTGGCCCCAATCGCTAGATGTCGCTGTAGCTTTCTATCAGGCGGCGGCATCATTTTGGCGAGCTAAATATGAAACAAAAATCATGAGCAGTTCCGCGCGAGCGGCCACAGTGGACGCGCGTGTCCCACTCCGTTCGGCCCGCTTACGACTCGGTTGCGATAATAAGCGCGTAATATAATAATCGTTCTATAGAACAACGTAAAAAGGGTAACTCCTGGCAACAGGAGACCCTTAAATTAATAAAGATGAGTACCCCAACGTTCGAAAATACCCCAATGGATCAAACACCAACCCCAGTTACACCCAGCACGTCAAGCTACGCCAATGTGACATCGTCAAGTTGTTTCCCCAAGAAAGATCAAGCAATCATAGTGGACTCCATCGATGGAATTACACTCAGGGAGTACCTTATTGCACTGTCTACTGTAACCCCTGCGACATCTATTCGGTTTATATCTCGTATCTCAAACGCACGTGTGTGTGTTCACATGGACTCTAAAAAAACTGCAGATAATTTAATAGATGAGAAGAAAAGTATCACAGTTAAAAACAATTTATTAGAAATTAAACCCCTGGTAACTAGAAATAAAAGAATTGTTCTGTCAAACGTATGCCCCGTAATTCCAAATTATGTAATAGAAAAAAAGTTCGAAGAATTAAATATTAAAATAACTTCCCCCATAACATTTATGAAAATAGGTGTGAGCGACCCAGGCTTCTCACACATTTTAAGCTTCAGAAGACAATTATACGTCAGTCCAGAAGATGCTCCCTCTCTCCCAGATTCATTCCAAATAAGTTTTGAAGGAACTAACTACTGGATTTATACATCTACCGAAACCTTAAAATGCTTCTCCTGCAATACCCTTGGTCATTTGGCTAAAAACTGTCCGCAAACTACAGCAAACACCCAAAACTATACGCAAGACTTGGAGAATCAATCAGCCCAAGAAATCATGGAAATCTTTGATTGCAATGATGACCAATTAGTTTCCCGATCGCAGGTAAACCATACATTCCACCCATCGACTATTCAAGAATTTTCACATCCAGGACAAATAAAAGGAGTGAAGCGAATCCATTCTCCAACTACAACCGAATCTTCTAAAATAAATATTATAAAACAACAGACACAAGAAGATATCTTTGACACAATGGGTTTTGAGACTGACGAAACGGGTAGCTATGTATCATTAGAGGAAGTGGAAGTTACAACGAAAACAAAGAAAAAATTAAAAAAATCTGACCCTAGAACCGAAGAAGAAATTTGGAAAAACATTGAAGAGGAAATGACAATATTAAATTATGAAAACACATTCCCGATTAGTTTAGATCAATTTATAAGCCTTTTGGATAACACACGAGGAAAACAAAATGTAAAAGAATTAGTATATTCATACACTGATAATGTTAAAGACCTTATAGTTATGTGCAACAAACTTCACTGTAAAATGAACAAAAGTCTAAAAAATAGATGTTCACGTTTCTCGAGAAAATTACATGAATTACTAATTCCTAATTCTACCACACACAAAGAACTTATATAATTGTAAAAACTATATCCATTATAAGGTTAACTTTTTTCACATATATAATATTATTGAACCATAAACACATAGTATATACTAGTACTAGTAATATGGACATTTTACAGTGGAATGTAAATGGATACTTTAAAAGATTAGAAAATATTAAGCTTTTATTAAGCCGGTTATGCCCAACTTGCATTTGTTTACAAGAAACCAACTTCAAATCTAGCTATTGTGCTACTATTGCAGGATATAGTCAATTTTACAAAAATCGGGCCCATAGCAACAGGGCAAGCGGGGGAGTAGCTATTTTTATTAAATCTTATACTATTCCAGAAGAAGTAAACTTAAATACAAACTTGGAGGCAGTGGCAATAACAATTAAATATCCAATTTCTATTACAGTATGCAACGTATATTTACCAAACAGTACCCCAATAGATAAGCAGCATTTAAAAAACCTAATCAAGCAACTACCTACACCCGTAATAATTTTGGGCGACTTTAACAGTCACCATTTCAATTGGGGTTCTGATAAATGCGATGATAGAGGCAGGATCGTATCGGAATGGCTCGAGGAACATGACACTGTCCTCGTTCTTAACAATGGTCAACCTACACATTTTAACTGCGACACTGGTCGCACAAGCAATATAGATTTAACTTTGGCTTCACAAACTATAACCTCATATTTTGAATGGAACGCCTTAGACGATTTATATGATAGTGACCATTTCCCGATTATGATCAGATCTCGTACCCCAAATAACAATATATCAAAAAATACTCGGTTACCAAAAAAATGGAAGTTTAATGAAGCGAACTGGGAACAGTTTCGAGAAGATATTGAACTAAACATATTGGACTTAGTAGACATAAAAGAGTCTCCAGAATTTTCGATTGACAGTGCTGTTGAAAAATTTACCCAAGTTATACTTCAAGCAGCTGATAAATGAATACCTAAAACATCTGGCAAGTTCAGGAAAAATAAACTACCTTGGTGGAATGATGACTGCAAAATTGCACTGAAAGAAACCAAAAAGGCATTTAAACTATTTAAGAAATTCGCTAGAAATGATCCTAACTTGACGTATAAAATTGATTACAAGAAAAAGAGAGCTTACTACAGAAGACTTATAAAAGAAAATAAAAAGAAATATTGGCAAAATTGGGTGTCATCAATTAACCACAAAACTTCTGTAGGAGAAATGTGGAAAAAAATCCAAAAACTGAACCATCACAATACTCGCTTTAATGAAATCGTTCTACAAAAAGTGGACGGTTTTCTAACGTCTGATCCTAACGAAACTTCCAACTTATTGGCCCAAACATTTGTAACAAATTCTAGTTCAAATAATTATGAACAGGAATTTCTTACTCACAAAACCCTACAAGAGACCGAATCTAACTTTGATATTAACAATAACTCCAATCCTATTAATACCAAAATAACAATGTCTGAATTATCATTGGTGCTTTCTCAAGTAGGTAATTCAAGTCCAGGTCCCGATAATATACCAAACATAATTATTCAACACTTACCTGCTGAGGGATTAGAATATTTACTTCAGCTGTATCTATACTTATAATAAAACTGTTGAGGGTCGAAAGTCTGTACATGGAAGATATTTTGAAAATTTTAATTGGAGGGCGTTCTCTAATCGATACTGAAGCCGAAAATGTAATTTAAACTTTTCATGTCTGTCTGTCTGTCTGTCTGTCTGTATCCCGAATAAGTATCACGCCGAAACTACTGAACCGATTTAAATGATACTTGGTACTTTTTTTTTTGGGGGGGGAAGTCAGGGTATGGTCTTGGTGGGTTTCGCTGGTGGTGAGAACAGCGTCACCTATTAAATACCAAGGAACCATCTGCAGCGTTCGTGGTGGAACACCAAAATATAGCAGAGCCCTGATGAGTCCGAGTCATCCACGTCCCCGCCGTCCCCTCTGGGAACTGCTGCACCCGCGCCACGCGTAGTTCAACGCGGCGTTACCACCACCTTGGGGTTGCAGCTAAGCTGAGGATGCAGGGCGAAGGCGAAACTTCTGCGCCTAAAAACAGAACTCACTCACTAGGGAAGATACCCGAAATAAAACTGAGCAGGCCTGTTGGCTCTAAGGTGGCAGCCCCACCAGCGGGCTAGGGTATAGTGGGCTAATCACTCGCTTGCCTGAATCTCACAAACTGATTAAAGAAACTAACACAGAGCAAAACCGGACCGATCAAACTACAACGACCTTTGGCATGAAAATACGGACACGAATTGCTTGCTGGAATGTGCGAACGCTGAGCGACGACAGCCGACTTGCCCAAGTAGAAGCAGAAATGCTCAGATACAAGCTGCAGATACTCGGCCTCAGTGAAGTGCGCAGAAACGGATTTGAGGAGCTGAAGACGGTGAGGGGTTTAACTTTTCTGTACTCTGGAAAGGAGGACGAGGGGGATACACTTGAAAATGGCGTCGGATTTCTCCTCACAGAGACTGCCAAGAGGAGCCTTCTCGACTGGAGGCCTATATCTGAGCGCCTCATTACCGCTCGCTTTAACACCAAAGCCCGAAAGATAACCATCGTTCAATGCTATGCGCCCACAAACCTAGCATCGGATGAAGCTAAAGACGATTTCTATAGCGCGCTCAACGCTACCCTGAAGAACATCCGTAAGCAGGACATAGTTATCGTCATGGGTGATCTGAATGCCAAGGTAGGAGTGAACAACGATGGTTGTCAAAGACACATGGGCAGATATGGACTAGGCGTCCGCAACGATAACGGGGAGAGATTCTTGGAGTTCTGTCAAAATAACGACCTTACCATCGGAGGAACTCTATTCATCCACAGCGACCACCACAAGTACACCTGGAAGTCACCCGATGGAGTCACCAAAAATCAAATTGATCACATTGCCATCAGTTCTAAGTGGAGATCATCGCTACTCGATGTCCGTAACCGTCGTGGTGCGGATATGGACAGCGATCACCATTTAGTGGTCTCCAAGATACGGCTCAAAGTAGCCGTAGCTCGAACTACTGGAGGGACCAAGATAGGCAAACGATTTGAAGTCTGCAAACTATGGAACCCAGAGACACGTAACACCTTCGAACTAGAGCTGCGAAACCGTTTTTCCGTACTCATTGCGAACCCTCTTTCGGTCGACGCGGAGTGGAATCATATCAAAGTGGCCTATACAGAGACCAGCTCCGTCGTCCTCGGACCTAAAACTCATACACGTGAGGACTGGATGTCCCCGAAAACTTGGAGTCTCATAGAACGAAGGAGAACACTTCACCTTAGGCTACTGGCTACCAGCGATCCGGCCGTGTTGGAAGAACTTAGGACACACTATCGCCAAATCCGTAGATGCATCTACCGGAGTACTCGGCACGACAGGCGAGTGTGGGCAGATAATATCGCCGACTGCGCACAACGAGCTGCCGATTCCGGTAACTTGCGGGACATGTATAAAGCGACAAAGACCTTAGCTGGCGCCCGACACTCGAGAAGGAAGCCTCTCAAAGACAAGAACGGACAACTGCTTGTGACATCAGAGGGACAGCTTCAACGCTGGCGTGAGCACTTCCAGGATATCTTCCGAGTCCCAAACAACCCCAATACCACCAATGTACCTGCTACCAACTTGTCCCTGCAAAGCCTTGACATCGACGTATCTCCACCAACAGAAGAGGAAGTCGTGAAAGCTATACAATCGCTTAAAAATAACAAGGCCCCAGGAGCGGATCTGATTACAGCAGAAATGCTAAAAGCTGATATGCCCACTGCTGTGAAGGTGCTAACCCCGCTTCTGAGAAACATCTGGCTAGCTGAGGAGTTTCCGGACGACTGGAACAAAGGCCTCCTTATTACAGTACCTAAGAAAGGCGACCTTAGCGAGTGCGGCAACTGGAGAGGTATCACTTTGCTCTCGACCCCATCTAAGGTGCTCTGTAAGATCATCCTTGATAGGATGTCGGGGGCCGTTGAACCTCTCTTACGCAGGGAACAGGCCGGGTTCCGACCTAATCGATCTTGTACGGACCAAGTAAATACTTTGCGTATCATACTTGAACAGGCAACAGAATGGCAGAGAGACATCTACCTGACCTTCATAGACTTCGAAAAAGCCTTTGATACGCTTAGATGGACCAGTATTTGGAACCGACTTCGAGAAATAGGTGTGCCCGAGAAAATCACCAGCATTATTCAGGCCATGTACAAGAACTATTCTTGTAGAGTATCACACAATGGCCTCGTTTCGGATGACATATCGGTAAATGCGGGTGTACGACAGGGATGCCTTCTTTCCCCTCTCCTCTTTCTTGTCGTCTTGGATGGCATCATGCTGAATACCACAAACAACAGGCGACGTGGCATAGAATGGGGGCTATCTGATATTCTGGAGGATCTAGACTATGCCGATGACCTGTGCCTGCTGAGCCACACACATGCCGACATGCAAGCCAAACTTGACGACCTACAGGATGAGGCAGCGAAAGCAGGACTCAAAATAAACACCCGGAAGACGCACGAGATGAGGTGCGGAAGGGCGAACTCTGTACCACTGCGCATTGGCGCGGAAGATGTGGAACGAGTAGAGAAATTTACGTACCTCGGGAGTGTCGTGTCAGAAACTGGTGGGACAGAAGAGGACATCACTTCTAGAGTCGCTAAGGCTAGAGCAACCTTCGCACAGCTGCGCTCCGTATGGCAGTCCCGAAAGTTGACTAGGAGGGTAAAGCTCAAAATATTCCGAGCTAACGTCAAGACCGTGCTGCTATACGGATGCGAGACTTGGAAGGTCACAAAAGTCATCTCGCATCAGTTACAAGTCTTCGTTAACCGCTGCCTCCGCCGTATTCTCGGCATATACTGGCCCGAGAAAATTTCCAACCTTAGCCTATGGGAACGCTGCAATGAGACACCTATAGAACATCAGATCAAACGCCGGAAATGGAGCTGGATTGGGCATACGCTTCGAAGGGACCGGGACCACATACCAAGGCAAGCCCTAGACTGGAACCCCCAAGGAAAGCGCAAACGTGGCCGTCCAAAACAGACATGGCGACGGAGTGTCATTGCAGAGGCGGAAGACATTGGAAAGACATGGAGCGAAACAAAACGCGAAGCTCAAGACCGACAGGGATGGCGATGCACTGTGGACGCCCTCTGCCCCATCTAGGGGCCATAGGACCTTAAGTAAGTAAGTACACTTGAAGCTTATAGTCCGAGGAAGGTTCTAGGATACTTTTGATCCCAAAGTTTTGCGCGGTTCCTGCGGGAGAGGTGATGAAAGATAAAATGGTTTTTCAGTTGTAATTTCTCAACGCGTGATGCGATTCCAAAAATTATTTCAGTGTTATAAAGGGAGTACTTTAAGGATTGTTTCACACAAGTTTCAATGTTGAGGGTTTTGTAGTTCAGGAATTAAAGGCATCTCAACTTTCGCAAAACCTAGAATTCAAGGGTTTCTTTGAATGTGAGGGTAATTCTAAACGGGCGTGTTGGCTTAATCATAAAAGAGCTTAATGATTAAGACTATTGTAAAATAATTCAGTCCGCGCCAAAGGCGGGGACTGAATTGTTTTAGAATAGCCTTAATCTTTAAGCTCTTTTATGATTAAGCAAACAGGGCCGTTTCAAACGCTGCTTGATGAGTCTGATGAAGAAGTACCTCTCCATTCACAAACCTTATGTGACGTAAACGAAGTTGCGAGGGTCAGCTAGTAATCATATATACGAAGTGCAGGTATTCCCCGTGAGTTGGAAAGAAGCCCTGGTTGTACCAATATTAAAACCACCAAAGATACCTAGCTTACTAACCAGTTACAGACCTATATCCCTAACTTGTAATCTTTCCAAAATTCTGGAAAAAATTCTAAGCAAACGGATTAGGTGGTATATAGAAATAAACAAACATTTGTCACCATTCCAGTATGGATTTCGTCAGTTTCGTTCCACGTTAGACCATTTAATGTTTATTGAAAGTGAAGTACTTGATAGTTGTGCAAATGATAATTACATAGTTATCGTAGCGTTAGATATTGAAAAAGCCTACGAAATGGTTTGGAAACACAGAGTTTTGACCTTATTACAATCTATTAATATCCAAGGAAACACATTAGCATTTATCAGAAATTTTCTCTCTGAAAGGACAATGAAAGTTCGTGTAAATGATACGCTATCAAATCTCGTGCATATAGAAAATGGTCTACCTCAAGGCTCGGTAATCAGTGTTATACTTTTTCTGTTAGCAATAAACGATGTTCTATCGCATATAGACAAACCGGTGAAAGGTTTTTTGTTTGCTGATGATTTAACAATCACTTGTACTGGTAGAACACTGAAACCAACATTACAGCTTGTTCAAAACACACTTAACAACCTTCAGGAATGGTCTCAGAAATCGGGCTTTAAGTTCTCAAAAAACAAAACGGAATTCATGATTGTATCTAAGAAAAGAAATAAAATAAGAAATACACAATTAACACTAAATGGACACATGATTAAAGAAGTAAATGAATTAAAAATTTTAGGATTAACATTTGATAGGAAAATGTCTTGGAATCAACACGTTAATAAACTTAAGTCTGAATGCCATAAACGATTGAATGTAATGAAAGTATTATCATCAACTAAATGGGGATCTGATAGAAAATGCCTACTTAATACATATCGTGCGTTAATAAAACAAAAAATAGAGTATGGTTCAATCATTTACGACTCTGCTAAAAGCAGCACACTCAATTCCTTAGAAAGTATCCAAAATACGGCGTTAAGATTAAGCATTGGTGCGTTTAAGACGAGCCCGATCAAGAGCATTTTAGCGGAGGCTGGTGAAATGCCTTTACAATTTAGGAGAAAAGAACTAGTCATCATGTACGCTATAAATATATTATCCCAAAATGAAAACCCTACTTATCATAACTACACTAAAACAACAGCTGTCGATACAGAATATGAACTGCAACCCAATTTATCACAACCTTTACGAATAAGAGCCACTAAATATTTAAAAGAAATAAATCTTAAAATCCCAAAAATGTTCACAAAAAAGCTGTCAACTACTGGTCCGTGGGAAACCTTAGAACTCCCAATCAACTTGGAACTAGCTAAACACCAAAAAGATAATACTCCCCAATATATATACAAAAATCTATTTCTTGAAATAAATGACAGATATAATAAATACAAGAAATTTTATACAGATGGGTCTGTCATGAATGGAAGATCAGGCTGTTCAATAGTGTTTGGTGATAATATCTTCCGTTACAGACTTGGAGAATTCCATACAATTTTTAGTTGCGAAGGAATAGCCATTCTCAAAGCCTTGGAAATTATAGAAAATGAAATTAATAATGATAAATTTATAGTATACACAGATTCCAAATCGTGCCTATTAGCACTGTTGAATATTAATAACTCAAATACCTTGATAGTGAATATAAAAGACAAAATTATTAAACTAATTAAAAATAATTACAAATTCGAAATAATGTGGATCCCAAGTCACCAAGGAATATTGGGCAATGAAAAAGCAGATGATGAAGCTAAACGTTCAACAAATGAGAGTGAAAATGAGCATGTAAATAAATCAACTCCAACAGAATTACAAAAATATTTCAAACACAAAATTAAAATCAAGTGGAATCAAAGCTGGCAGACCGAAAACACTACGAAATTATTCAATATCAGGAAGTCTATTTTTGATGAATCACCTTACATAACCTGTAGAAGGGACCAAGTAGTTACCACGAGATTACGAATTGGGCACACAAACATGAGCCATATCCATTTAATTACAAAAACTGACAAAAATAAATGCAAGTGTGGGCAGGACTTGACTGTGTCACATATTTTGGTAAACTGTACAGCTTTTGTAAATGAGAAACAGTTGTGTGGGGTTTCGAATGATTTAAAACAATGCTTGAATCAACCTGGTTGTTCAAGTACCTTACATTTCTTGAAGGAGATTGGAATGTATAACCTAGTATAATATTATGTTTCGTATTTAATTTATGTAAGTTAATAAGCTAGTAAAGTAAAACTTGTTGTTTAAGTAGTAATGTTAATATGACAGTTAATGATTTACCGTGGTCGTTAATGACCCTAGTTGTTAAAAAGCGACCTTAAATAATAAATAGAAAAAAAAAAAATCATGAGAAAGTTCGCACAAAAAATCATTTTTAAATAACAAAATTCACTCGTTAACAATTTAAAGAAAGGGAGAGTAATAAATATCATGTTTTATTAAAAAATAACCATTATCTGGCGCGCTATAAGCGTTTCTGGGCCAACTCGTCTTTGCTTAATCTGTTGAAAAGTAACGTTGCATTAATTTATTTTCCCGCGATGTTAGAAAAAAAAAGCTTAAAAATGCACCGTTTTTCGGGTCCGTATCCAAAAGGTAAAAACAGGCCCCTATTAATGAGACTCCGCTTTCCATCTATTTACAGGCTGTACCTCAGAAACGGGGATAGCTAGAGATTTAAAAAATTAACAGATGGTACTGAATTTCTGTTGCCGCTCTAGTCAAGATATGTACTAAAATCAAACGTGATTTCTTAAAATTTTTGCACTACACCCTATTTGCGTGAGTTCGACTCGCACTGTCTTGGTTGGCTTTTTATTTTTTGTCTAGTTCTATATCTTTGCTGTCATTGATAAATTGCATGCTTCCGTGGTTTGAGAGAAAAATATAAGAAGAAAACGAGCAAGTTAAAATAGTAGTGATTTATGTACACGACTGCATTTAAAATTTGTAGTTTTTCAGGGTAAATGTTTTAAACATTAAAAACGTGTTAACTGAAAACGAATTGTTTGTTGATTTATCGTAAGCTGGGAGGAATAATTAATCAGTCAAAGACGAATGAGGTAACTAGTAAAACTAAATTCTACGAGTATAAAGCTGTCTGAAGTTTTAGATTATAAATTTATACACATTGTTTAGTTAATGATATTTGAAACTATTGCGGTTTTAACACTCATACTTATAGAATTTGGGACGAAATACTATTTACTCGGACACGTTGCAGCACCCGTGGTCGTGGTTGGACTGTCAAAGAAAAGACTGTTAATGTCAAAGTTTATAAAGATGATTGGATGCCTGTTACTAAATCATGCTCTAACCGCTGAACGGGGTTGATTGAATATTACATACATACATACATATAGTCACGCCTTTATCCCCGAAGGGGTAGGCAGAGTCATATTATCATATGTATGCCCACATTTCACCCTTTTTTATAATTTATCCCACGTAATAGGTCGTGAGCCGTATTGCCGTGTTGAGATGGACAGGCGCCGCCGGTTGTGACTGCCTGCTGTTGAAATTTTCAAGTCGCCTAAAAAGGTTGAATATTAGTGCATGCATATACAATATGGTCAGTGGTCACGCTTTTATCCCCAAAGTGGCAGGCGGAGGCAACGACTATGGGGAACACGAGTCCGCCGTCTATTAGTGTACAAATCACCTTCTTTTGTGCAAATTTATCTTCTAAATCCATCTAAAAGTCTGGAATAATAAACTTTTATTTCGCGAATATGTTCCTATGGGAAGTGGGAACCGAAACCATTTTTTTCCGAAACGCGAGTGTTCAAGATGATGTCTTGTGCACTATATTTTGGGATGATAATAATGCTGGAACAAAAATTGACCAGTACTGAAATCTGAAGAATTGTTTGATATGACGCCCACGGCTACGTTCTATCATCGCACCGCTTGCCAAAGATAAGGAGTTTATCCTCACACTTTACGTCCGGAGCGTTCGAGCACGGTTAGATCCGACAGGGGTTTTCTTCCGCGCACGCTTAGATTGTGGAACGAACTGCCTGCCTCAGTTCTCCCACACGCCTACAGTATGGGGTTCTTCAAGAGGGGTCTTAGAAGGTTTGTACAGGGTCGCGCGAGTGTAGCGCCTCCGCTGTTGCAAACATCCGTAGGCTACCGTGACCACTATCTGGTGGGTACCTAAGTAGTATAAAAAATCCATGTGTTGGATATTTTTTTCTGAGCTCACTTCGCCTTTTGTTTTTTACTGTTCTCTTGTTGTTTGGTTAGCGATTTTCACATTCATAGCTCTGGCTACTTTGTAACAAAATAGCAATGAATTTAATTTCTACACTGCGGTAATCCTGTTTTTAAGTCGTTTGGAATTCTGAACACTAGTCAGCGTTATACTTATGTATTATGCGTTAGATTAAGGTTAATACCGGATATGGTGGCAAATCACCAGTTTCTGTTCAGACTGGACACTGGACATACCAATTTCGGCAGAGACTGGCAATAATACAATTAATATGTATGGTACTTAATGTTACAAAATTGATAGAATTTAGTGCCAATGCATAATGTTTGCTGTAACGTAGAAACTTGGAACGTTTTATTGGCTCTCTTTGTTTCCTCTAAATTCCAAATTCAATATATTTCGGTCGGTCCCCTTAAACATTACGTTTTTTTTAAGTTTTTAGTGTTTTTGTTGTTATAGCGAGAATAGAAATTTTCTACTCTCTAGCTATCACGGTTAATAGGTGCCCCGTTCACCACTGACATTCAGATTATGCTTACTTACCTTATTATTTTGTGCCAAAACTGCCTAAGCCCTCTTATTTCCATGCTAGTACAAACTGTGTTACATGAACGACAAACAGCGCCGCTGCATTCAGTCCAATTAGCTACGAATGGTTGTATGTATTTATTCCTGAAATAATAAACCGTTTTCCACAATTTTCAATATCATATCTAAAACAAAGAGTGCCGAATGGCCACAACTCGTACACAATGGAATGTTGACAATTTATTTGGCCCAAACAAAAGTTTGCTTTGACAAAACAGATTTCATTCAATCGACTCGCCGTGTTTACTAACTGATGTCATCTACATCAAACGGTTTTGCTGATTATACGAAACTAATAAATCTTATAGCAGTAGTTTACAATTTTTTTTTTACCTGTGGGAAAATGACAATCCTCAGAAAACAAAAATCATCAGAGGATGTTATGCCGGCCTCTTACCGACTAAAAAACCTCACGTTACGCCCAACAGCCTGTGGTTGGGAGCCCCGGGTAAGCCCTCGGAAGGATGTCCCGGGACTCACAGCAGACCTACGGCCGCCACTGCGGCCTCGCCCAGAGGGTGGTTCGGGTGCTATCCCGCGTCTTTGGGGGGTTTCGGGTGTTATCCCGCTTCTAAGGGGGGCATGCGTGAGTTGCTCACGTCACGCTGCCGTCATGGGCCTGCTTCTGTAAGGACGGTGAGCGACCCTCTCACCGTCCTCAGACCCCCGGTCATGGAGGTCGATAGTCCTCGGTAGTTTACAAATGTAATGTAATATTTACTGAAATGTGAATGTCCGTGAATATTTATTTACTTGCAACTATTATAGTATTCTGTAAGTGATCCCTGTGTCTTGAGGTGGGTGAGCACTTTCTGCCATTTCCATTCCACGAGCGTTTCCGTGCTTTGATAGGCAAGTTAAGCCGTTGGTCCCGGTTGTCATTAACATGGCATTTCATTTAAAGTTTCAGTTACAAACTGCATTTTTCTTTAAATTATTACATAGACTAAACTAAGAACCCCTTCTGTTTCCCTATTTGTATGTAATACATTACTTTGTGGTAGTCAAGTCTGTCGGGAATTCTGGGACATCCTTTCGAGCATTTACTGGGAGCTCCCGGAAACCGCAGTGGTAGGGCTTCTCCAGGGCAAACAGGTGTAATTTTAGTCGTTAAGAGACTGACACAAGAAATTTCTCCTTGTGAAAATCACAGTGAATTTTATTCTTGCGATTTTCAAAGATCACATAGCTACATACCAAAATGTTTCGGTATCAAATCGAATCAATCAATTTGTACGAGAAGTCCCTATCTAAATTCGCAACGCGTGACACAAGATATAAAACGTATCTCTTTATTACGCCAGTTACCTATAATACTTTATTGAGGTGACACGAATGGAGACTGTGGATGCGATCAATTTCTCGATCTACAACATGGCGATGCCATGTTTTTACCATTTTGGTTGATTGGGGATGACAATTTTTTGCTACTCTGTTTGTTGTTAGTAAGATATTATTGATTTATCTTCGGACATCCTTACGAGGGCTTACCGGGAGCTCCTGACCATAATGTGTGGTAGGGTACGTGTGGTTTTAGTCTTTAAAAGTCCGGCATAGCATTTATAAGGGATTTCCACACATAAAAAAATTAATGTAGATTGCAAAACTTCAAAGACCACGTTTACTTGGTAATATTTTACTTGTGTATTGTTGATAATTATAAGCTCCGCTGGATTTAAAAACATTTTTCAAACCTATTCCTATTCGGTTGCTAGGTTCCTGCCGCGTAAAAATTTGAATTGGAATTAAATTTGGGAGCTCTTATTTCATTTTATTTTATAAATTGCTACGAGAGAGGTTTATTTTCTCTATATCGAAATATAAAGAATATAATTTTATTCTTTCACTAAAGATCCTGTCCTTATTCTGTCAGGCATCAGTTTGTAGTATAAAAATAAAGTTGATATAAAATAGGTACCATACAAACACGTGGTTCACATTCAAGCATGAAGAAACATAATTAAAGTATCAAAGCAGTGGCTTTTCTAGTGGAAAATTGACTCTTGTCGCTCTACTGGGACTTGTTCACCCAGATCTGAAATAAATGTACACTTTATAGTTAAGGGCATAAAGTTCAGAATCATGTGGCATCGATACATGTTATGAAATAGTTCAAAGTGTGACGGATTCTTGATGGATAAGAGTTTATAGTTCTGGTTAATAAACTATATTGCAAGGTGTTATTCCTATGGTCCTATGGCCCCGGTAGAGTCACAAAATTTTTGACAAACCTAAATAATTTTTTAAAAATTTCAAAGGGAATAAATTTTATTTTATTTTATTTTTATTTTATTTTTATTTTATTTTTATGGTGCTAGCTTATATTTGCCTTAACAGGAAGAACAGTCTGACATTCTTATAAAATGCCTTATTTTTTTTTTGGGATGTGTTGGGTATTACTTACTGTGTACTGTACTGCTCCTAACATGAAACAAAATTGTTTTGTTATTGCTCGTGTAAGTATCAAAAACGTTACTTTGAATAACTTATTACCGTGGTAGCAAGTGGGCCATTTTTTGAAAAGAAATCCCATTTGTCACCAGTGGTGGCGTCGACAGTGGGGACAACTGGGAATAAACCTTATTACTTACTTAAAATTTTAATTGTATGCATAAACCAACTTCGTTTATTAAACTATAAGTTACAGATGTATTTCTTTGTCACTGTCGAAACTTCGACAACTTAGTAATAGCAAGAATAATAACTTGTCGCAAGAAATACAAGATTTTGACAAATAAACTCGCTTGTTTTCTTTTGTCGAAAAGGAAAGACTTGTATGAGTTAAATAAAATCAGATCAGGTACTTACAACTTAACAGTATCTAAAACGTTGAAGACAAGACTTCGTAACTGTTCTTAGATATTTTCTTTTTCATAGTTCTTTTTATATCAACTAATATAACTTTTAGAAGTTCTTAGACATATATTCAATACTAGTTGACCCTCCCAATTTCGTTTACGTCACATAAGGTGTATGAAAGGACAGGTCATTAGACCCATAGAACTTCATCAGACTCATAGAAGCGAGCAAAAATGACCTGTTTGCTTAATCATAATAAAGCTTAAGGATTAAGGGTAATGTAAAATGATTCATCAATTCCTCACGTAGCGCTGTCGTCTAGGGCCTACTTCTGTAAGGATGGTGAGGAGCCCCTTCACCGTTCTCAGGAGAGAATGTCTACCTGCCACGAGGACCTGGCGCTGTTGCACCCAGGCTGTGCACTGTGCTGGCACTCAGCCGTGGTTTCCCGATGTATTCGCCACAGATACTTGCCTAAGCTTCCCTGTCCGGTAAGCATATAGGAACAACCGGTAGGAGAGAGCACCGTGGCTCCTCTCCAGTCATTTGCCCATGACCGGTCTGACCGCCTCGATTGTGGCGATATCCCTCTTGGTGGCTTCCTTCCATGTCTCTACGGTTTAATGGTGGAGCTGGGACCACCGAGCCTCGATTTCTCAAGACGTAGGCCTTTGACCACGCCCCAGTGCATTCTTGCGCCATTTAAGCAGTGACGCAAGGGCGCAAGCGCAAAGCAAGCGGTCCTAGGACCGATCCCTGTAGAACACCGCACGATATATTCCGCCGGACTGGCCCAAGCCAGCTCGGGTAAATTATGACCCTTTCGGAAAGATACGGACCGACAATTCGTTGTTGCTGATATAACAACAAAATAAATGTAATAATAATTAAAGGGGCTCCCATACAACTTATGGTACTGACCCTCCGTGCGCAACTCCGACTCGCACTTAGCCGGTATTTTAAACACGTTTTTTTAAACACGTTATTGCAGGACTCCCTTAATAAAACTAATTCAGTCTTAGTTTAAGTCTTTGAATTCGGTATACCTAGTTCCGTAATTCCATTATATTAAAAGACTAAAAGCTAAATATAATTATACACACTAAATAGTCTATTAATAAGTTATACCTATGTAGTAACTGCAGTTGGTCAGAAAGAACAAAATTTCACAAAAAAAGAAACCGTAATTGATTTAAAATCTAGCAAAATAAATGTCACCAATCTTTAAACTGTCTAGAAAGCGTGCAACTGACGTGATAAGATAGTGATGTCTGCGTCTCCCCGATCCCGGCTAATGCACTCCATAACAGATTTCCCGGAACGGTCGTTTGTTCTGCGAAATGGAGAGTGCATGTGTGCCGTTGGTGCAACGTTTTACAAAGTAATTCCTATACTATGTAATACGATCTAGAAATACTTATATTTAGGTATTATGTGTCGTCTTCTTGAGTATTTTCTATCCTTTGGTAGCATCACTAGGGGACATCTAGCTGAACCGCGTAACTGCATTTTCATCTAAAAAAAGCACTATCCTATCACTCAAGCAAGATACAACTGCACACTGAGCAAAGTTTGATTAAAATCGATTCATTAGTTTAGGATTTTGGGGTAATTGGTGACGTCTAGATTTAGAATAGAATAGAATAGAATATGCTTTATTGTACACTAATTAACATAAACATGTATATGGAATACAGAGTTTTAAAAAAATGTGATTATAGTTTGACAGTAAATAGATACTGTGTGGCAAAAACTTCTTGAAACTGAACAATTTTTTTGCATGCTGGCTAGTATTATCAAAATGTCACCTTTGTTACAGAAAAATGAATTGTGCTCGAACAATACGATTTTCTATCGAGTTGCGATATGAAAAACACTACGGCGGCGGCGCCGTATTGTCTCTGTTATTTTCTAATTTTGTTTTTGCAAAGCTGCAAGTTTGAGGTTTTGTTTCAAATTCAAACACTTTATTGTGTACTTACATTTTGCTGACATTGATGTTTAACAAGCAAGGTCGTTTAAAATTGTGGGAGCCAGGGGACAACTTTTTGTGCATATATTTACATTCTAAAAGCTCCTGGAATGCATTGCCTGCCTCGATAAACTTGATTATATGCTTTTCTGCGGAAAAATTAGAAGAATAAATTAAGTTGCTATAAAATGTAATGTTTATAGGATCAGAAAATGATTTATTTGAGTACTGAAAAGGTATTAAAACATTATTAAAATTTTGGGGTGACTCAATCATCCGTCTACGCTCAGTCGCAACCCTTGCTTTCGCTGCTATCTAAGCTACCCGCATTTGTAGGATATCACCGTCAACCGTGGGGTATTAATGAAATTATATTAATAGGTACACATTAATAAAAATCTAATAAGTAATCTTACTAATTTTATAAACGTTGAGATACGTTCTAACGGCTGAACGGATATGACTGAAATTTGGTAAAGTGATAGTCGTAGTCTGGAATACAACACAAGCTACTTTTTAATATCGGAATAAGTTTCCATGCGATTTGGGGACTGCATTCCATGCTTGCATTATTTTTGTACAGGTGATATCCTTCCTTCTGAGTGCTTACGCGGGGCTCTGACCGTTTGCATTAGGCAGAGAAAGAGTGGTTTTAAATCAGTAAGCATTCAGCATGGGAACACCAAAAAAATCCGAAATATGTTTTTCCGAATTTCAATACTCCTAAGTTCAAAACTCCGAAGATTATAATTGCTAAGAAACAAAGCTCCGAATATTCAAAAGGACGATATTCATTTATCCGAAAGTCATAAGTACAAATTTTTATTTTTCCTAATTTCATTAGTACGAATATTCAAGAGTCCGTACTGTTGTTTACCCGAAAAACATTATTCCGAATTTCAAATTTCCGAAAATTCATTGCTAAAGTTGTAACTTTGTACAAAAATGGGTTAAAGTTAAAATTGATACTATACAGAGTCTTAAATAAATAAGTATAAAATTGAATGAGTCTAAAATTAAATAGGGTAATCGTCTAACAGAAAGATGAAGTTGAAACGCGACTCGCTGTGGTCCGTACCCGGAGTGATAATAGTAAAAGAAGATTCAATTAGGTTAGGTTAAGTTAGAACTGTAACCCCCTGTGCACTAGCCGAGCGAGCGAAGCGAGAGCGGCCGGCGAGTGCTTTGAAATACCATTTGAAAGCAAGGAGGAAGCCTGCCTCGATTGCAGTAACAAGCTTATCTCGTCACACAGTTGCAGAAAGCTAATGAATGCCTGCATACATGTCCGCCTGTTTGCTTGCCTGCACATGGTTAAGGTCTCGTGTAATGTATAATCAGTAGACCTACGTTGCATCCATAACAAAAGTAGCTCACTGACAGTGATCGTTTACAGAAACTCAAGAGAGGCTACGAACGCTTCAATGCGAGTTTTACAAGGCTTTTAAAATACTGACAATGTTTTTTCAAATTTTCGATAATTGGAGTTCGTATTTATGATATTTCGGATTTTTGATAATCGGAGTCCGTATTAATATGGCGGATTTTTAATGATTCGGAATTATACGAGTATAAGAATGCCGAATTTCAAGAAACCGAATTCTTGAAATTCGGCATTCTGACACTCTAAATTATAAGCATATTTTGAAATTCTGATTTAAAAAATAGGATGTAAGAGTCATCGGATTTTTGACTTTCGGGATTTCGAATCATTCAATTATGAAATTCGGGATTTTGAAGTTCGTGATTGTGACTTACGAGGCCATACCCAGGGCTAACGACCTTGAGCATATGGGCGATATGACTCGCCAACATAGTGTAGCGCAACTACAGAGACATCAGAGTAAAAGAACCACGGAAGAAGAAGAAAAATAGTAGCGAAATGCGTTCCTCGCCTTACCAAATAAACAAGAAGCTGTGAGACGGTCTCACCCGACTGCCCCTCTCTATAACGTTTATTGTGAGAGTTCAATCCGATTGACGTTGTCATTTTGGTTTATTTCAAACTTTGAACAGATGATCCACGTGACAGATGATTCACTATGGCCAGTCCTTGGATGGGTGACCATCCATGTGACCACTTTGTGACTGTTATTTGAGCGTCGTTTCCGTGTTTCGGAAGGCACGTTAAGCCGTTGGTCCTGGTTGCCCGTAAAATGGCAGTCCTTAAGCCAAGTTGAAGGCCTTTTGGCGGCTTGAATAATTTCATCAGCAGGCAGTCACAACCTGCGCCTGTCTATCTCAATACGGCAATACAGCTCACCACCTGTTACGTGGGACAAATTCTTAAAAGGTGAAATGTGGGGATATAATAATATGCCTCTGCCTACCCCTTCGGGGATAAAGGCGTGACCATATTTATGTATGTATGTAACTAGCTGACCGTCACAACTTCGTTTACGACGCTTAAAGGGTATGAAAGGGGAGGTATTTCTTCATCAGACTCAGCAAGCGGTGAGTGAAACTGCCCTGTTTGCTTTATCATAAAAGAACTTACACGTCGAGGGCGTGGACTGAATTGTTTTAGAATCTATTCTAAAATAATTTATTTCAGTCCACGCCTTCGGCGCGTACAAAATATTTAACACTGGACTTAATCATTAAGCTCTCATATGATAAAGCCAACACGCCGGTTTAGATTTACCCTCAAATTCAAAGGAACTCTTGAATTCTAGGTTTTGAGAAGTTGAGATGTCTCTAACTCCTGAACTTCCTCGGATCAATTTTCATTCAAATCAGTAGTTTCGGTGGGATACGTATTCGGAATACAGACGGACATGAAAATGTTAAATTTCATTTTGGCAGTAGGTATCACAAATTTAATGTAAAAAAATTTTTGGTCTCGAGCAGGATTTGAACCTGCGTCTTCTGGTTTGCCGGACCAGACGCCTTAACCAACTGGACCATCGAACATTTGAGCGTCCGTTGGAGCGACCATATGACTGTCTCACAGTCGGGTGAGACCGCGTCTGGTCCGGCAAACCAGAAGACGCAGGTTCAAATCCTGCTCGATACCAAACATTTTTTCACATTAAATTTGTGATTGAGTCAGCATACTAATTGCTTTTCAAAATTATCTCTTAAGTAGGTATCGATTAGAGAACGCGTTCTTTTTTTTTAAATAGCTTCCATGTTCAGACTCTCGACCCTCAACAGTTTTATTATTATGTATAGATATAGACTAGCAAGAAACTCAGCGGGCTATTCTTTTTAGTGCTCTGCTTACTATAATAAGGGCTTAAAAAAATCATAACAAATTGTTTGAGAATCCAACAGAGCCAGCAGATCATTTCCAGACTTACTTGTCTAGCAAATAATTGTATACAATTTTTAGTCCCGAGCAGGATTCGAACCTGCGTATTCTGGTTTGCCGGATCAGACGGCCTCACCATTGGACCAACGAGACACTGCTCTCGACCGTCAATACTTTCACTTTATTACCTTAACCAAGTTGCCGGTAGATGGTGCCTACGTCGCCCCAAGACGTAATAAACTGAAAAAATTGACGGTTAAAATAAATAAATAAATATATTCACGGACATTTCGCACAACGCTATCTAATCCCAAAGTAAGCTAGGAATGACCTGCTTGTGTTATGGGTATAAGACCACGGATATTAATACTTATATACTTTTTAAATACATTCATATTATACATAGAAACACCCAGACTCTTGATACAAACATTTATGGGTCACACAAATATTTGTCTCCGGTGGGAATCGAGCCGCAGGCGGAATCACTCCCGACTGCGCCACAGAGGCAGTCAAAGTTGAGAGCAGTGTCTCAAAAAAAGCAGTGTGTTAATAATAACTGTAATATAAGTATTTTCATCAGTTGTCTATATCCCTTAGCACAAAGATATAATAGCTTAAGTTGTGTGGGAATGTCCACGAATATTTCTTCATTTATTTATTTTGAAATGATTAAGTACCGCTTACAATATTAGCATGACTACCTTTCGAAGTAATTTAATAAAAGTTCATCATCACGCCTTTATCCCCGAAGGGGTAGGCAGAGGCATATTATATACCCACATTTCACCTTTTTATAATTTAATAAAACAATACGTAAAATAAGTCAAATGCATTATATTCTCATGTAATGCAGTATGCATTGTGTAACTCGGGCTCTGTAACAAGCATTACTCTGTACATGAATGAAAATATAACATTTTACGAGAATATTTTGCAGACCAGAGCGACACACGTCCGTCTAGCAACACGACTCCCCCCGCACTAGATTTTCGGGCGAGCGCGGGGAAAAAAGCAATCTCATGTATTCTTTGAATGCATTATTAGTTATAATTAGTTCAAACTTGTACTAATTCAAAATTGAAGAAAACCATTTTAGAGGTCTATGTTTTCTTTAGTCTTTGATATAAATTTTATTATCATTCATTAATAAATAGATGTCAAACAACGGCTTCTTCTAAAAAATTCTGGGCTATTTCAATGATGTTTTACTAATTATTTATAATAAATACACAATTTCTGATCAAACCATCTTTTGACACACATCTTTTAGATTGTAAATCTACTTTTGGCTATAATTTTTCGTATACTAATACCGAGAATGACGTCTTTATTTGCACCTCTTTTTCGCAAACTTTGTCAACCAGTCCCCTTAATGTAGTGTACCCATCTAGCATACATAGTATTCATGACAGACTTTTCTCACGCTAAAAAAACCCTTCAATCGAAATCTTATTATACTCGTGCAGCAAGAATACAAACTAGTACCAAATTGCCATAAAAAACTTCACCATCGCAATCTCGTTCCAAGCTTTTACTAGGTAATGAAACTAAAAAAAATTACGACGATGTCGATAAAGCAATTTTGGTTTTAGTGAGTTCACTGCTATGAGTGTTTCCACAGGTCAAAGGATAACAAACTAACTCTATATGTAAAAATTTTTCAGAACAGCAATATAATTTACAATATTGCCTCTGCGGCTGTTTTTACTTCATTTGAACATTAATTTCTAAATCCACGAGTACTGCACCTACTTCTTTTGGGATTTAGCGAATGCGGATAAAAGGCAAAAGTAATTCTTAACCGTTTAATTTTATGCACTTATTCCTGCTATGTTCGTATCCCTAAAAGATCGCCCATAACGGTTTGATGTTGAACAAAGTATGATGTAACTAGTAAGTGAATCAGGAGTAAAGTAAAACTAAAGTTTATAACATATAGATACCCCTTATAAATTTCATTGTAAATTACCCACATTAAAGCAGTATTAATAATGTTTCAAAGAAAACACTTTGGTGGTTCTTTCCAACAGAGCCAAAGAGTATTTTAAAAATATGTGCACGCATTTCTTTCACATCATGATTAGATTTTTGAAGAAAATGGGGTTCAAAAGGGGATCGGATTTAAGAGAAAAGGAGAAACGCAGTTCTGCAGTTAGTTTTTTGTAATAACATTATGCAATACTTAGTAGTAATCTATAGCAGTATCTTGTGAATTTCTTTTATTCAATATACGATTAACTGGACTCCGAGTATCTTTCTGTGACATACAACACATACATACAAATAGTCACATCTATATCCCGAAAGGGAAGGCAAAAACTTTTGATAATAATTATAGGTACCTACTAGGGTGTCCCTTAAATTTCAATTTCAATATTTTTTTAGGCATACCTTCTAAAAACTTTCGTATTGACCTAATATAGTCTAGAAATAAATATTAGCCCGAATTATAAACGATAACCCGTGCCGACTTGAGTTTTTAACTTGTCCATACAAGTTGCGCGGGTGCAGCGCTGCGACCTGTTACTGCGAGTTTCAATTGTCATTTCATACGTGATTTCTAACATTATTAGTGCGTTGTTGTTTATTGTGTGAAGATGTCTGTGGAATTACGAAGTGATAAACAAAATATTTACCTTATCGGACTGCCAAGCCATCAGATAAATGGTGCAAAATTACCATCTAATCGACAAGTTCTTAACGTTTTATTTTACAATATTCGTGAAGTCAAGCCGACTGTTAGTGAAAGTGCGAATCTTATTATAAGAGAGTGCATTATATTTTGGGAAAAAGCCAGAATTCCTACAAAGGCATTTCCTAACTGCGTCAAGAAAGTTGTTGATTTATATCATGTTTGGAGGGAGCTGCAAAAAAACTGTAAGAAAACTCAGGTGACGTTCAAGAACCGTGAAAATAATTTTGTAAAAGACCTTGATAATTTATTTGATATTGCACATGCTGATGCCTTCGACAGAATGAAGATAGAGGAAGACAAAGAATTTTTAAGGAAACAGAGAGAGCCAGGTCGACCGGGATGCTTAGGTGGAATTGACAAAAAATTGGCGGAGAAAGAAGACCGAGTTAGGCAAAGACGATTCGAAGAAGAGGAAAGAAAGGTAAAGCAAAAAGAGTTATTGGCAGTTGCATCTACTTCTTCGATAGATACCTTGGAATGTCTTGAGAATTCGGATGAGGAACAGATTTCGAACTCTGAACTTAGTACTCAGATTCCTTGCCCTGAAAAAAGTTCTAAAAGAGGCACGAAAAGTTTCATAACTCCTAAACTGGTAGCAGCTTTAGATCGATGCCAATTAAGCATAAGGGACTCAGTTTACATTCTCCATGCGGTTGTAGAAGCGCTTGGCCTGAACAGCGATGATTTCCCTATTAACAAATCCTCGATTCAGCGAATTCGTACTCAGACGAGAAAATCCAGGGCAGAAGCAATAAAAACTGACTTCCAGAATAATTTGCCTGACGTAGTCACAGTCCATTGGGATGGAAAACTATTACCTGGATTGGATGTACGAAGTTCAAAAGAAGAACGCTTGCCAATTATTGCTTCATTTGACGATAGAGAACAGCTTCTTGCAGTACCAAAATTAGAGAGTTCTTCTGGAAAACATCAAGCTAAAGCCATTTCAACTGCACTCTTTGACTGGAACCTCCATGATAAAGTACAGATAATGTGCTGCGATACAACAGCTTCAAATACTGGACGTTTCAGTGGAGCTTGTGCTATTTTGGAGCAGACTTTAGAAAGAGAATTGCTGCTTTTTGCTTGTCGTCATCATATTTATGAGTTAGTCCTTAAAGCTGTTTTTGAAACCAAGGTAAAGCAAATTACAAGTAGCCCAGATATTCCAATTTTCAAAAAGTTAAGAGATAATTGGAAAAATATTAACACCGATAACATTGAGCCACCTCTCAATTTCGTTAAAGCACATATTGCTGAGACAAACATTATATCTTTATTAACTTTTTATAAGGCTAAACTGGAAAAATCTTTTATTAGAGAAGATTACCGCGAATTGGTTGAACTATGCATTGTGTTCTTAGGAGGAGATACAGAGAATAAACTAAAACTCAGGCCCCCCGGAGCTTTGCATCAAGCGCGATGGATGGCGAGAGCGATCTATTCTATAAAAATATGTTTGCTTCAATCGCAACTTAAAATTACTGCAATGGACAAAAATGCTTTACAAGATGTTTGCTTATTTATCGTCACCTTGTATACTAAACCTTGGCTCGAATGCACAGTGGCAATTAAAGCACCTAACCAAGACTTGTGCTTTTTGAAAGCTCTAAAAGAATATGAAAAAGTAGACGTGACAAGTTCCAAGGCATCCATAAGCAAGTTTGTTCATCATTTATGGTATTTGTGTGAAGAAACAGTCATGTTATCACTCTTTGATGAAGAAGTTGATTTCAAAATAAAAACAAAAATGATTAATAATTTAAACAAAGACGAAAGTTCAGATTCCGCTAAACGCTATCTCCCATCGAAGGAAGAAATTACGCAAAATTTGTTTAGTAAGTTTAATTATTTTCTTGGTTCTTTTTTCAAAGTTTCGTGGCTTAGTTTTTGCTTATTTAAACTGTTTTTTCTTTCTTTCAGATATGACGCTGGATGATTTTGTGACTCAAAGAAGCAAACAATTTCTATCTCGACTGCAGATCGACGACAGTTTTCTTCGGGAAGATGTATCTTCTTGGAGTGACAATCCTACTTTTTTGGAAGCTAGAAGACGAATAAGTCATTTGAAGGTCGTAAATGACACTGCTGAAAGAGCTGTTAAATTAATGCAAGATTTTAATGGGCTTATCACGGCTGAAGAAGAGCAGAAACAGTTTTTGTTGCGTTGTGTTAAGGAACATAGAAATCTGTATCCAGACTGTAAAAAAACTACACTAAAGAGAAGTTACCCTAATTAATTATTATTATTATTTGTATTTAAATAAAAGTTTACGTTGATCTTATTTTATTTTTACTCATATTTACTTTATTTGTTGCATTTTAATTAGTTTTGGATCAAACCAAAATGTTAGCCCAAAACACCATTTTTCATTAAACTTTAGAGCTCGGTCGGCACGGGTTGCAATCATGCTACAAATATGAAATTTCATATTTAAGTACATTTTAGCATTTATAAAAAAAGTAGAGGGTATGCGTTTCGAAATTCTAAAAAAAATTTTTTTTTGCCATATAAGGGACACCCTAGTACCTACCTATTAGACAAGAAAATCGCCCAGGTTAAGAGCAGTACACCTTCAAATAAAAGCACTTGGTCGATATTTTGCCCGCTTTTGTTAGACTGATCAAAATCACTAAAATATATTTTCTCTGATTTCCTAATACAAACGATACAAACGATTCCTAACCGCTGGATCCCGGCAGGAGCTAGGAAACGACCGTGGTTTAATCGGCTTTGTAGAAAAACTAGGATGTTGAAAGAAACTGCCTACAGAGCTTGGACCACGGCTCGCGCTAACTCAGATCCTAGCATCTCTGAAGTGAAACGCAAACTGAATGCCGCTTCGAGGGCCAGTAAAAGAGCGGTTGCCAGGGCTAAATTCGATTTCGTCGGCAGAATTGGTCAGCGACTAGCCGGCTACCCCTCTGGAAGTCGTGAATTCTGGTCGCTCGCCAAAGCTGCCGAGGGAAACTTTTGTCGGTCGGGGTTACCACCTCTACATAGACTGGATGGTAGTCTGGCCCAGAGTGCCAAGGAGAAGGCCGACCTTTTGGGTTCTCTCTTTGCCTCCAACTCGACCATGAACGATGGAGGTGTGCTTCCGCCTGGTATCCCTTGGTGTGGCACTTCCATGCCAGAAATTAAGTTCAAGCAACGGGACGTCAGGCGGGAGCTTCATTCCCTGGATATTCATAAGTCGAGTGGGCCGGACGGCATTCCCGCGGTGGTACTTAAGCGGTGTGGTCCGGAGTTGTGTCCGGTACTTACACGTCTTTTCACGCTTTCATACTCCATGAAGCAAGTCCCGGCGTCGTGGAAGATCGCGCACGTGCATCCTGTGCCCAAGAAGGGTGACAGGACCGACCCGGCCAATTATAGGCCTATAGCCGTCACCTCCCTTTTATCTAAGGTGATGGAGCGTGTGATTAATACACAGCTTCTGAGGTACCTTGAGGAACATGACCTGCTCAGTGACCGGCAGTACGGTTTCCGTCACGGTCGCTCGACGGGCGATCTTCTTGTGTACCTCACACACCGCTGGGCGGCGGCTATCGAGAGTAAGGGTGAGGCTCTAGCAGCGAGCCTCGACATCTCGAAAGCCTTTGACCGGGTCTGGCACCGTGGTCTTCTTACGAAATTGCCCTCCTATGGACTGCCCGAGAGTTTATGCGGATGGGTGTCCAGCTTTCTGGCCGGTAGAAGCATCAGGGCCGTCGTTGACGGCAGCTGTTCTGACTGCATGGCCATAAACGCTGGAGTACCACAAGGCTCAGTGTTGTCCCCTACTTTGTTTCTGCTGCATATCAATGACATGTTGTCTATTGACGGCATTCATTGTTATGCGGACGACAGTACGGGCGACACTTATTACACGGGCCGCCCCGGTATCTCTCGGGTTGCAGTGGAAGAAAGTCGTGAACAACTTGTGTCTGAAGTCGAGGCTACTCTCAATAGAGTGTCCGATTGGGGTCGACAAAATCTTGTCCAATTCAACCCTACCAAGACACAAGTTTGTGTTTTCACCGCAAAAAAGACCCCATTCACTGTGGCGCCACAATTTCAGGGCACATCTCTCACCATCTCTGAAAGTATAGGGATCCTTGGTGTTGACATCTCCAGTGATGTGCAGTTCCGCAGTCACTTGGAGGGCAAGGCCAGGCTGGCGTCCAGGAAGCTCGGAGTGCTCAGAAGGGCGCGGCGGTACTTTACTGCGGCGCAAGCACTGCTTCTTTATAAGTCGCAAGTGCGTCCGCATATGGAGTACTGCTGTCACCTCTGGGCGGGGGCACCCGAATACCAGCTTCGTCCATTTGACTCGGTGCAAAGGCGAGCTATGAGAGTTGTCAACGATCCCATACTTGCAGGTGGTGTGGAACCTCTTAGTGACAGGAGAGACTTTGCTTCTCTGTGTGTGTTCTACCGCCTGTACAACGGTTTGTGCTCTGAAGAATTGTTTGATATGATGCCTACGGCTACATTCTATCATCGCACCGCTCGCCATAGACAGGGTATTCATCCTCACACGTTGCGTCCTGAGCGCTTGAGCACGGTGAGATCTGGTAGAGGCTTTCTTCCGCGTACGCTTAGGTTGTGGAATGATCTCCCTGCCTCGGTTTTCCCAAACGCCTACAGTATGGGGTTCTTCAAAAGGGGACTTAGAAGGTTTTTAAAGAGTCGGCAGCGCGATTGTGGCGCCTCTGGTGTTGCAAACGTCCATAGGCTGCGGTGACCACCGGTACATCTGGTGGGGCCGTATGCTTGTCTGCCACTCGAGTGGTATAAAAAAAAAAAAAAAAAAAAAAAAGAAACTATTAAATTATGATACAAATGAAACTACTTTCGTTTCTTGGCTAAATAATTGTTGAATATAAAAAAGAGAAGTTTGCATAAAGTATAATAGTACAAAAGAGACATAAATTCGCGAATGACCTCGTCCATAACACTTTCTTGTAAGCACACAACCCCATACATTATGGTACCAAACTTTGATATTACTTCAACCAAGTTTATTTGAGAAATGAACTGAAAACTGGCGTCCAGCGACGCACGTAATTTATAGTCCAATACGTTATTAAGTTTGATTAATAAAACGAATATCAACCTTACGCCGTTGAAATAAGAGCTGGTGGAATGTTTCAGGGAATTCACAATTAACTCAGAATTTTCACACAGTTTACTTTTGTAGGCTTTATTTTGTATTGGAGGATTATTGACTGTTTGGTTGGTGCGTGAAATTTGGATTTTCCATGAATGTGTCGTTTTTTTAATTTGAGGAAAATTCTCCTAGTGATGCTTTACCGGACTCCTACCGACTAAAAGCCACATGTTTCCTACCTAATGCTCCCGGTTGGGAGCGCCAGGTGGGCCCTCGGAAGGATGACCCCGGGACTCCCACCCAACAGACCTTGGCTACCACTGCGGCCTCACCTAGAGGGAGTTCGGTTGCTATCCCGCGTCTTTGGAAGTTGTTCGGGTGTTATCCCTGTCTGTCCGAAGTCAGATGACTTTACCGAGATTAAAAGTAGCCTGCAAGGTCTACGGCAGTTGTAACGACTATCCGACATGTATCCCACATATTTGACATACAAAGTTTATTGTTTGTGCAATGCCGCGGGTACCATCTAGCACAGATTATATAATATATTCTATACATCTAGTAATTTATTAACATAGATATCTAATGGTCCGCATATATCAAAGCATGACATCTTTTTGGTGTGGAGTAGGAAAAATCTATTGACAGGTTTATTTATAGGCTTACCTAGCTTGCCCTTAAACATACCAGTTTCTGGCATGCAGTTTAATTAAAGATTTAAATAATAATTCTACTAATATTATAAAAATGTGAAAGTTTGTGAAGATGTTTGGATGTTTGTTACTCTATCACGCTCTAACGGATTAACGGATTGAACTGAAAGTCAGAGATAGCTTAGTCTGAAATAACACATAGACTACTTAAATTCCGGGAAAATGTTCCCACGGGAAGCTGGAACAGGTACCAAATTTTACGCGGGTGAAGCCGCGAGCATCATCTAGTATAATATAAGCTATCAGTAAGAATGTCCCAAAGTGTCTGTTAGTATTATCTTTAACTTATTTCAATCTAATAGCTACATTTATTCAGTGATTTTGTATGATAAAGACTTAACAAATATTCATCCAGCCTCACAAGCTTTCACTGAATTCGAGCTTAATTTTCATTCAAATACGATTAACCCAGGAAATACTCAAAATTTACAAAATTTTCATGCAGTGTAGGTACTTGTTGTTTACGCTAAGTAAACGTTAAAAGAGATTCTATAAAGGTTGCATTCATATCGAGATAATTTTGATGAGATTATCCTTGGGGTACGATTAGGACCGGGTCAAAATTGTGTTGTAAAAGTTTGAGAGCTTTATGATTTTAATTGTTTTACTTTTATTTTTACGAGTTATATCAAGACTGTTTATCCCATGGGTGTAATGAGATACTGCAGACTGAGTGAATTGGCAGAATTTATTTCCGTGATAAATAGTAGCATATGTGTTATTCTGGACTATAATCTATCCCTGTACCGAAGCTCAGCCAAGTCTGTTCAGCCGTTAGAGCGTGAAAGAGTAACAACCATCCACACATCTACACACTCACAAATTTTCCCATTTACAAAAATTAGTAGGTAAGATAGCAGAAGTATCTGAGGTTTGTACAACACGTGAACTTTCTAATACTCGTCACTTTTCAGCATGCAATTTCGAGGGGCAAAATCTGATTAATATTATAATTATTATACTAGCGACCCGCCCCGGCTTCGCCCGGGTGCAATGCTGATACTAAATACACTAAGTACAGAAAAACTGTGAACTTTAAAGTATTGTGGATCCCAAACCCGCAGGGATACGCGGAAAATTTTTATGTTGTCGTATTAAAGACCATAGTTGCTTATCGAAATATAAGGTGAGACCTTTATACTTTGATACTGAACTGAGAAATTGAACCAAATAAATTTTCCCCCATACATTTTTTATTTTCATTATTTTTTTAGGCATGAATGAGTCATTTTATGGAAAAATTGTAGTACTAAATGTTAATTAGCACTATATATTCTATCCAAAACAAATTTGACATCTTAGATCGTATGTCCACCTATTTTAAAATCCGGACCAGTGTGCGGCCGGCCGGTACGGCCGCAAACGCTACGTCCCGCAATTATAAATCTGTAATATCTTAGAAAATATCCATTTAAATCATATGCTGTAAAGGGCCATATAGATCTAAATTAAATAAACAATTTTTTTAAGGTATTTATTCGATAAGGATTAATTTTGTATTGGTTAAAACCGCTTCGAAAATAAGCCATTATTTGTCGTAAAAAGTAAATGACTTAAAAATGTTATTGTGGGATATCTATAAGAGATAGAGATATGCCATAGCGGAGTTTTCTGTAGACCTTTACAATGTGTACAGTACTTAGTACATTACTTTGATAAATCTCGTAGGATTCAGCCTGCGTTTGCAATGTAAGTGAAAGAAATGTAATTATTTACGACATCACATTAGAAACCTCAAAAATAACAGTATTTCTCCACTATTTAATGGATGTTATTATACATACAAACCTTCCTCTTTAATCACTCTATCTACTAAAAAAACCGCATCAAAATCCGTTGCGTAGTTTTGAAGATTTAAGCATACAAAGGGACATAGGGACAGAAAAAGCGACTTTGTTTTATAATATGTAGTGATAGTGATGATGATTATAGTTAGTAAACAAAAGCTCTAAAACACTGCCAAAATTACGGGAAAAGGCTTCCAAGTCGCTAATATTTTTCTTATAGACTTGAAATATACGGTGTTACCTTATAATGGTAAAAATCACCAAACAAAAATTTTGACAAGAAAGTAATTTTCAGAACCACGTTTGAGTTAACTCCCAAATTTCAGGGTAAAATGGAACAAAATGCAAAAAAACAAAATGGAATTCGTTACTGTGCATAGAAATATTAAGGTAAGTGTACGAGTATGTCAACACGGTGTATTATTCATACAGCAATACCAGTTACCCGGTCGTCATGGATGGAATATAAATGTTGCATTATGCAGTACGCCAGTTCGTTCATTGTAATCTGCAGCAACATGACTTCACGCAAAACTAGGGAGCTCTGATTCGAGTTGAGGTGCTTTTCACAAATGGCTAAAGATAAGCAGAAAACAAGGCACAGATACGTATATTTCAAAAAATTAAGATGAGAACACTCTGTCAGCAAACGTGAATTCCTTCGCTGACAAACGCGGATTCTTCAGGAAGGGAGGTGAAGAAGCATCGCATAGGGTATTTAGTAGAAAGAAATCAACTTGCAGTATCAGAGGAATAGTGACAAAAAAATACTGCTGCATTTAAACGAGAGGGTTCGTAAGCTGCAACTATTGTGGATAGTAAATGAATTGTGCGACGAAACTGCATTATACTTGATTACAAGTGTGTGTTTGTTATCGCCGTTTTCACTGTGTACACACAAATTAGGAGGTTGGCGCATCATCGTTACACTCGACACTGGTTGTGCCATTCTATGTGTTCATCCGGCAACTGGTCCTTCAATAAAATTGAAATAATGTCATAATGTTACAGATCAATACATACACACACGAATAATTGGGCTGTAAAATTATATATAGCATATAGCATTAGTGAGCGTTTGCTACCCAAAAAATATTTTTAGTAGTGTTTTATCCGCTGGTCAAATATAAAACATGACTTATCGAGACCCTGAAGCAGGCACGCAGGCATACATTTTATTTTGTCGATTATTTATTGCAGAAATATTAGAAAGTCTTTCTAACTAATAAAATCTGTACTATTAGAAAATTGTAACAAAGCGAGATAAGTTTCTGCAAATAAAATCACAAACAAAGTTAAATTAGTTTTGAAACGTAATAAAAGCAGATCTCTTTCCCTATTATCATTGAAACTCGAGACACTTGATATCGAATGCAATATAAGTTTCAGTTTCATAAAGGTATCGTTGAAATCGGACGGTGATCTAATCAATACACAGTGATAACAATTTGAACAAATTCTGTCTATTCGTTGGTTCAAATGATAATTAAATTTTGCTCAGTTTGCTGGCATGACTTGTTAGTCATTGATAGCACAATTAACTGTCCCTCTTAATAGTAAGAGGGACAAAATAAATTATATGTAATACCTAATTTTTGCATTGTATCCATACAAACAAACAGAGGGGAGGGTAGAGAAAATATCGTTGCTCTGACAAATCATAGGAACTTGGAACGATCCTCTATCGCACGTATTTCCCTGCTCTTATAACCCCAGGTTCTTTAGGCGGAGCGTGAAGAGGAAGCTCATTGGACCTCGATGACACATACACACACATACTCACGCCTTTATCCCCGAAGGGGTAGACAGAGGCCTATACCGGCCCACATTTCACCGTGTACAATTCGGTCCCAGGTAACAGGTGGTGAGCCCATCGCCGTGTTGAAATGGACCGCCGCCGTCAGAGCCTCGTCCGTTGTTCAGCAGGTGCACGAGCTTGCACGTGAGGTTGACTTAGGCCCGAAGGTGTTGGTAGGGCCCCACTACACCCCTAGGGACCTCGATGACGGCCACTGTTAATAATTTTGTGGTCTGTGAGAGGGACAGACTAGATGTTGCCAGCGCTGTAAACCAGGCAAACTGAGTAATTATAGCGAGATGTAAGAAAAGGTTCGCTTAGGGTTTTAATTAAAACACAAAAGAAAAACACGAAGCCAAGTTAAGAAACTTCTTCAAACACATTTTTATGAATTCAGTTTAAAATAGGGTTTTTGTACGAAATTTTGCTTTATGTTCACAATGCTGCGTCCTAGATGTCCCTGTCTGTAAATATTGAACAAGTCATGAATAAACGAGTTAAATAGTAATACATTTTATAGTTTTGTTCCAAGTTCGTTTGGATGAAACTCCGTAGGATATTTTATTGCTCTCAATTGCTTGTAGTGACATACGGCTAGTGCTGTAAAGTTGTAAAGTTTGTTTTGGGTAGAAGTATATTTGACTGTTTTACTTAAATGGGATATTAAATGAGAATTTACCTTTCCTAGCACCATTTACTCAGAGTTCTGCTAACGACCACTGCGTTAAGCATTTCAACGTCTCCTCCACCCTCAGTGTAATGATGATTACACGTCACCAAAGTCACTAGGCGAAGTAATAATAACGTTAAAAAGCACTAAGCGATGTATGAATAAAATCAAAAGTATATTGAAAGATCTATCTAGACCTAATAAGTCCATCGTAGTCAGTCCCGAAACGGTTGACGTGACGTGCCCCGTGTGACTCTTTGAGATATTTCGGTTACAAGCGTCTTCGTTATTTGAAAGGCGGTTCCGGCCACTACCAGTTAAAATTTAACATGGCAATAGCTTTACTACACAAAAATGCAACCGGTAAAGCATTTTGATTTCATTACGTATAAAAACTTACTATTTCGGCACTTCCAAGCAAACCTCACCTGTATGCGATACACTTCCAGATCAATGGACAAGGTCATGGCGAAAAGAACAAAAACTCATACAAAACTAGATACATATGGCCAGCGTGGAAGTAAAGACCGTCAACCTTCGAAACTTAAATTGAGAGGCAGAGTCCAGCAAGATTCTTAGAATTAAACCTAAAACGTGACTAATAGTCCCTTTAAACAAACAACCGCGTTCGACTGGGATGGGATGTATGACCTTAGGGAACCGCTGCTACTTAGAACTTTTAGGCAACTTCACTCTCAGAAAAAATATTCCGTTAAATATGTGTGTTTGGGGAAGGTTTCTTTTTGTTTTGAAGATGAGAACAACAGAACTAAAATATTTTATGATTATGTATAAATGAATGCGGATCGGTTTGAGGGTCCTTCGAGAGTTTTATTATACACTCATTTGCAAAAAAAACGGGCACCTAAGCAATGAATCATTTCAAATGTTAATATTGCTTTGTTTGATAATTATAGGACGTTTTATCCACACAATTTGGTAAATTAATAAGAAAATAATCGTTTTCATCAGTATTTCATAAAATTTTGTTACAATTTATGGGAAATAATGCTAAACCTCGCTAGTAGTGTTATGTTCCCGCTAGTAGTGCATATGCTCATGAAGTAAAAATAAAAAAAAATTTTTGTTTGTTTTTCTTTAATAAAGTAAAAGCAGATAAATGTTTAGTATCGAGTGTGACAACCTCTAGCTAAAATCACAGCTTGAATTCGTCTGGGCATGCTAGCGAGTATATCCCGGATACTTGCTTGCGGAATACGTTCCCACTCCGCAGTAATCACATTCTTCAGCTCTCTGATTGTCTGCGGAGCCGGGTGTACTGATCTCACACGCCGTTTTAGAACGTCCCAGATATGTTCTATAGGATTGAGGTCGGGACTTCGAGCTGGCCAATCCAAACGACGAATGCCGACCTCTTGCACATACGCATTAACATCGCGGGATCGGTGGGCGCGAGCATTGTCGTCCATAAAAATCGAGTCTTCACCTAGAGCGGCCAATGCGGGTTGTGCATGAGGAATTAGAACTTCCGCTATGTATCGATGCCCAGTCAGTGAGCCGTTTTCAATGAAGATTAACTCTGTACGTTCCATTGATTTTATTCCTGCCCAAAACATAACAGAGCCCCCACCATAAGGTGTGATTTCTTTGAAACATGCATCTGCAAAGCGCTCTCCTTGTCTTCTTAGCACTCGCCGACGTCGATCTTCACTGAACAGAGATATCCTGGCTTCATCAGAGAACAAAACCCTATTCCAATCTTCTTGAGTCCATGATTCACAATTTCTAGCAAACCTAAGCCTGTAAACTCTGTGCTCACGGAGTAATTTGGGGCCGCGGGCCGGGCGGTGACTGCGTATATTAGCAGCGAGAAACCTCCTCCTGACCGTCCATAGACTAATATGCACATTTCTTACTTCTTGGAGGTTGTTCTTAAGATCCACATACGAAGATTTGCGATTTCTCAATGCGCGACTCACAAGAAAACGATCATACCGTGGTTGGGTACATGGTTTTCTTCCAGAACCAGGCCTTCTCTCGACGGAACCAGTCTCCTGATATCGCTGCCAGGTCCTCTGGACCGTCGAGCGACTAACATTTAGCCTTCTAGCCACGAAACATTGGCTGCAACCCTCTTCAAGCAGCGCGATAATTTTGGTAGCTTTTACCACTTTATCTACCATTTTTGATACAGCCAAACAGCAATAAATAAAGCTTTGACAGTCAAGGATATGAAATTAATCGATAAAAATTGAATAAAAGTTGTGAAAGTCGATGTTAACTTCTGGAACTTCGCGCCAAAAATGTAGGATAAAAAGGGGTTTTCTGTAAAAATGAGCATCAAACGAAAATTTGAATTTAGAACGTACTTTTTTAAATACCACGGCATTTTTAAAACGGACCAGTAACGTGTACAAACGATTGAAACCTTTTTGGTATTGTATCTTTTTAAAGATGAATGAAAATCAAAACCGCCCGTTTTTTTTTGCAAATGAGTGTATTTGGTAACGGTTCTTTGGCATATATTTTACTTTCGAAGTTTTATGCTGATGGATCTTAATGAAGATGGAAGAGCTGTGAGTTTTTGGTAGGAATAATGTAGTCTACAGGTTACAATGGAATAAGATAAAGAACCGGTCGAGCACATGAAAAATATAACCCACTTTATTCTTGCTTGTACTCTAAAAGAGGTAGATTTTTGATACGAAACCCTCCATGCTCAAGTCCGACTTGCACTTGGCGGGTTTCTATTTATCGTCATTGACGAGTCAATTTTTGATTTTTTGGGTTCTTTAATAAAAGGATGTTTAACCTATGTTGATTAAATGAGAAGAACATTACCGTAATCGTAGTTTTTCATGACTACCAAGTAATTACTATTATAACTCTGTGCACTTATAATAATATGACCATACCACCCATAAAACTGAACATACCAACGTACAAAAGAACAATAAAACAACGTCGTGCTCGTATATCTTAATATCTGAAAGAAAAAAGACTTTAGAGGTCACTGTAGCTCTGTCTCTCATATCGTAACAAACATACGTATGTGCACACTAACATGATTATATCGTAAAACACGTCTCGAATCGCATAAAATATTTTAGTACACGTAATATAAAAAATATGAGGCATTTTTCTGAAATTCAATTCGATTTTGAAGTTTTGGACGTATTATGTTTGTATAAATATTGCCAATCAATTCTTTGGGACGTAATTTTGGACAAGAATACGGTCAGTAGTGGACTGCTATAGGCTAATAAAAGGCTTAAATCATTTTTTAATCAATAAATACTAAGTTTTCAAGTTGGTGCCACTAGCGCCGGTGACCATGCTCTTTCTAAAATGGCTGTCTCATCCACTGGAAAGTTTCTGTTTATCACATCATGTACCTAATTACCAAGTAAAATTAAATCAACACGAAAGTTTTTTTTTTTTAATTTCGGACTTGACATTCAATTAAGTACTTTTTGCTAGACGTTTACTCAAATCAGTGAACGGAAAATCACTCAAACATACCTCCCAATATATGTTACGAGGTATTTGAAATTCATTATGAATTTCAAGACACTTATTACATCAGTCAGTAAAAAATGTGGTCCTCTATGACTTGTAATGACAAGTCACAAAAAAACATCAATAACATAATTATTATCTTCATCGCAAGAATCCCCCAAGCCGTTTGGGAGTTATAGTGGCGCTGAAAAATAGTGCGGATGGTACACAAATTCTGCAGAAATGCAATAAACAATTTATTCTGACAACAAGAAACTCAAATTGATGGGGCGACATCGTCTTTGCACGTCAAATGCAGCTTGACCTATGTCAACAATGTCCATTAGTTTTTCCAGTCAACATGCTATCGTATTTCATGTAGATAAAGTTGCAATTTGACTGACACGTATCAAAAGTGATTTTAAATATAAGTGAATGAAGTTCGTTGCTGCGTTTAGTGCTTAAAGCAAGCAACATAATAAGTTTTTTGTTAGTATCTGAAGCAGATCTGACTGAAGTTATTTCTGTTGTTATTTTTTAATTTCATTAAAATGTATACCGTTGGCAATTTGGCCAAAGTTATCGTCTACATAATTATTATTTTTAATTTTGATTACTTTTTAACCGACTTCAAAAAAAGGAGGAGGTTCTCAATTCGTCTGTATGTATTTTTTTTTATGTATGTCAAGCGATATTTCCGTCAATTACAGACGGATTTCAAAATTTATTTTTTTGTTGAATAGGGTTTACTTCTGAGGTGGTCCCATTTTCACCAGGTCAGGATCTGATGATGGGATTCAGGAGCAAACGAGGGCAACCACCGAAAATTGTAGGGACAACTAGTGCACTTGTAAACTTTTTAATTAAGTGCTTTAATGTTCTACACTTTAATGAAGGTCTGGAGTCGACCTGATGATAGAGTCGAAAGACAGTCGAGGGCATTCCTTAACAATTTACAGCAGTTACCTTGTGTTTGGGCTTTATTGATTTGTATTGATGAGAACTTTGCACCTAGATTGATAGATCCGCCTTCAAAAAAAAAGGAAGTTCTCAATGTTTTATGTATGTTCACCGATATTTCCGTCAATTATGAACGGATTTAAATTGTTTTCTTTCTTGAATAGGGTTTACTTCTGAGGTGGTCCTATTTTAATCAGATCAGGATCTGATGATGGGATTCAGGAGAAATCAAGGGCAACCACCGAAAATTGTAGGGACAACCAGTGCATTTGTTAACTTTTTAATTCAGTGCTTTAATGTACTACAATTTAATGAATATCTGGAGTCGATCTGATTATGGAACCGAAAGACAGTCGAGGAAAATCCTTAACGATTTACAGCAGCTGCCTTGTGTTTGGGGCTTGGGCTTGATTGATTTGTATTGATGAAAACTTTTACCTACATAGATATATTTTTCGGTTCACCCGTTACTTAAAATAATGAAAAAAAATTTTTCAATAAAAAATAAAACCGACTTTCAACAAATCCTGAAAAATAAAATTTACTTAGCACAAAGTAAAATGTATTTTGATTTATCAGATTTTATTCAATATAGTATTGAAGTTGGTGCCATGAATAATACCTACATAAACCTATGGGTTTACTTGGTGCCGACTACAATATGATATTGAATAAAATCAGATAAATCAAAATACATTTTACTTTGTGCTAAGTAAATTTTATTTTTCAGGATTTGTTGAAAGTCGGTTTTATTTTTTATTGAAAAATTTTTTTGAAAATATTTTTATCGGTACATTATCATGTTTTCAACCTGTCACTGGTGTTGTAAGAACAGAAAAGAAACATGGGTTTTTCCCCTTAGTGTAAAGAGTAGAAAATAAGCTTCGTTGTAAGTCAAAATTGGTAAAAAATTATAATGCAAATTAATTTGCTTTTTAAGTTGGCTTTAATGCATAAGCTTCTGCAGAATAACTTTGGAGGAAAAGGCATGTTTATGTTTGTACAAATAAGATTACAATCAAATGTAACTTATTTGAAGTTCTTGGAAGATATAGTCCTATTAATTCGTGCGACAATCGTTGCTTTACTTGAACATTGGTTTGGTTTACTTTGAACTATATTTCTATCCTTACAGAACACAGGCTGTTGTTGGTGTGACCGTTCCAGCTTCCCATGGTATATGTTGTTACTTCAGACTATAATATATCCCTGTACCAGCCAGATCCATTCAGTCGTTAGAGCGTAAAAGAGCAACAAACATCCACACTCACAAACTTTCCTATTTATATTATTAGTAAGATTCTAAAAAAGTATACTTAATTGTAAACAAACTTAATTTGATATAAGTGAAAGTGCCATAGTGGCCCTTTCACTTATGTGTTGCAAACGTGATGACTTTTCATCAAGTGAACACTGTGCTTGTTTACATAGAAGTAGGAACAGAGCAGGTAAAAAATTCTAAAGTAAGAAATTTTGTAGATCTTCTATAGTAATGTGGATTTATAATACGAGTACCATGCTTTTGTAATGTATGTTTTGTGACAATTTAGTAACTTGACGCCGTCGCCACCCGCTTTTCCGTATTGAAAGACATTTCATACAACAATTTAATAGGTACTTGGGGCTACCACAGTATTCTATAGGTACGATATTAAATTACTTAAGATCGCTTATTTGCAATACAATCTAAAATTATCCACGACACCTATTATTTTACAAACAAATAACATCAATATTCTGAAAAACATGGTAATTATTTCTATTGATGAAACATAAATCTGCAACAAAATTTTTTTAATTAGTGAAGGAATCATTTCTGAGTTCTTCGGCGGAGCGGAGAGCGTGAAGAGGTGGATCATATGGCCACCAACTGGAGGGCCACTGTCAGTAGACTAATAAAATATGTAAGTGGTCCCCAATCGCTATCTCTCTAAACTTTTTATCACTGAATGAATATCGAAAAAATCCGCCGTAGAATATAGTTCTGTGATTGAAATTAGTGATTTAGATTTTGGCTGTTTACTGTAATAGGATGAGTGAAAGATTTTGTCTTTTATATTCTTACACAAAATGGACTCGTACGACATTGGGCTTCATGAAAAGAATAAAAACCAAATAACGAATTATTCAAGTATCAACAAAACGCCTAGTCGAAGTATTACATGGAGGGCTACATAAGTTGAATACTGTGGTGTACATTAAACTCACTAAAAGCTTGTTTACCCAATGCCTAAAGGCTTATGTAAGTTTGCTGTAGATAAATTTACACTGACTTTGTTTGGTATCACATTGTAATCCGTTGTTGTTTCTTTGTTATACTTTTTAAGGAAGCTTTTTATGGATTCTGTCGCCTCTTTCGTCGCCTCTTTCTGTGAACAGATCTTATGATCCATGAGGAATTCTGCATGTTAAATAAGTACTAATATCTATAAATCTATCTATCTATATAATCTATCTATAGATCTATAAACTATAACACATAATTGTAGTTTATAGATCTAAACAATTTTTCATTAATAATTTTATTTATATTTGAATTTCAAACATTTTCGGTTGCAATTAATCTATACTATATATTTAATTTTAACTAAGGTCTTCTTCTTAGGCTTTTATCAACACTACACATAACAATTGCTACTTCAAGCTGTGCAAATGATACCAATCTTCATTTAGAATGTAAATTATATCAACCGCTATTACGCCAAATTTTGACTTACCCATACATAGTTTGATAGTTGTGTTATTAAGATAGCAAACGGTAACGGCGAAACATTAGTTAGAAATCAATTAAAACTGATGAGGGTTTCAGACGTAACCAGGAACCGTCTAAGTGATGATTGTGATATTGTGACGTTACATTGTAACAAGGAAGCTGACATTTGTCTTAATTTATATTTACGATCGTTACTTACTGAGTGCGTGTATTAAGTGACTGGAATAATGACTTGTGACGTTATAGTACCTAAGTATATTATTTTATATATCTTTATTTTACTTGTGGATAATCCGTCTTGGATGCAATGACAGACTCTTACTGACTAAAAACACCACGTTCCCTACCTACTGCCTGTGGTTGGGAGCTCAGGGCAAACCCTCGGAAGGATATCCCCAGTATTCCAAACGGACCTTGGCCACCACTGCGGCATCACCTTTATTTCATTTATCTTCTGCCTATGAAGAAATATGAAGATATTAATTCTGAATAGTGACTATTTTACGACTGAACGAAGTTATGTGTCTAGAAAGACTAAATCACAAACGAATTTGTAATACCTACCTAATCAAATTCTGAGCTATGACTCCAATACTTCTCCAAAATATAAACCAACGTCAGCAAAACAAAATCAACAAGTACAATATATTATTCTCATTTATATGTTTATGATTCTCGTTATATGCCAGATTTTTTTACCGTGACAGTACCTGTTTTTTCGGATAATAACCAGCCCAGAGAGGCGTGTAAATGGCGCCATACATCAGGGGAGGCTGCGTGTGTATTTCACATGTTCAACTACAAGTATTATTGCTCATAGAGCTGCTGGATCGTGTTGTGGAACAGATTTATTAAAATGCAGTACTCATCTTTATTTATACAGTGGAGTCGGTCTTGATTATTTTGAACGATATCAACCCTTTTTTGCTTGTATTACGTTCAAAAATAAAATCATATCATGATGCCTTTTTTTTTGTTTAACGTGAGGGAAAATCCTCATGGATGTTATGCCGGCCTCCTACCGAATAAAAAACCTCATGTAACGTGTACACGTACACGTTACGTGACACGTAACACGTAACACGTCCAAGCCGCCGACTGCGAAACTCGAGTGAGAGAGTTCTTTTCCGTTCCCGCCCCGCCGCCTCTTTCTGCAGAGGTGGCGCAGTCCCACTTACTCCCGCTAGAGAGCAAGGCTCGCACCATGGTCTCGAGCGAGAGAGCGTCCACGTCCAAACCCAGTACGAGGACCTGGCGCTGTTGCGCCCACGCCGTGCACCCCACCAGCGTGTAGAGCGCCGTGTCATCACTGCGGTCCTCGCAGTGCTGACACTCGGCCGTGGTTTCCCGGTGTCTTGCCACAGATACCTACCGAAGCTACCGTGCCCGGCAAGCATCAGTGTCATGTCAACCGGTAGGAGAGAGCACCGGGCCGTGTCTCCTCTACAGCCACTCGTCCATGACCGGTTCATATCATGATGCTATGCCGGACTTTTACCGGATAAAACTTCACGAGTTACCTCCGGGTAAGTTTTCGAAAGGATGTCCCAGGAACCGTAACATTCCCCTAGGCCGAGGGTTATCCTTCTACGTGGTACTGTAGCGCGGGCCATACTCCTATACCGCCATCTGATCCTATACCGGTCGCGCGGCAGGAGTACGGCATAGGATCCATACTGATCCATGAGATGTAGAAAAGTAAATTGTAACGTCAGAAAAGTCCATTTTTAGGGTTTCGTAGCCAAATGGCAAAAACGGAACCCTTATAGATTCGTCATGTCTGTCTGTCTGTCTGTCTGTCTGTCCGTCCGTGTGTCACAGCCTCTTTTCTCCGAAACTATAAGGCCTATGCTATTGAAACTTGGTAACTAGATGTATTATGTAAACCGCATTAAGATTCTTATATAAAACTAGAAAAAAAGCAGTAAATTTTGGGGGTCCCCATACTCAGAACTAAAACTTATTTTTTTTTCATCAAGCCCATACGTGTGGGGTATCTATAGATAGGTATTCAAAAATGCTATTGAGGCTCCTAAAATCATTTTTTTTGCCCAAGAGACACTTCCAAAGTGGAAAAATGTGTGTCCCCCCCCCCCCCCTCTAACTTCTAAACTAAGAGAATGAGAAATCTAAAAAAAATATATGATGTACATTGCCATAAAAACTACCAACGAAAATTGATGTTAACGAGATAGAGCTGGTACTTTTTTTTAATACGTCATAAACCGCCATTTTCGCCTACAAAAATCACTACCACTGCGAACGTGTTAAAACATCAATGGAAAGTTACAACGAACTTTAGAACTTTTATATTTCTTGTAGTTCTTCTTTATTAGTGTTACTTGCTGCTACGAAACCCTTCATGGGCGAGTCCAACTCGCGCTTGGCTGGTTTTTTTGTTTGTTACGTACGTAAATACGTACGTAACAAACAAAAAAACCATCCAAGCGCGTATAAACTGTTATACTCTTGATTGCATGCCAGGTATAATAAAAAAAATAAAAAAAGTATAAAAACTTGTATATCAGACTGTCATATTCACAGCTCATTAAAATGGTTCAGCTATTACTTATTATATTAATAAGGAAGACATGAACTATATTGGGTCATATTACCTTAATAATCCTTTGACAGAGTGCCCTTCACATTTAATTTTGCTACTCGACTCACACTTCGGAAGGCACGTTAAGCCGTCCCTGTTGCCAGTAAACTGGCAGTCATTAAGTCAAGTTGAAGGCCTTTATAGGCGGCTTAAAAAAAATTCAACAGCAGGCAGTCACACCTTGCGCCCATATATTTCAATACGGCAATTGAAACGGCTCACCACCTATTACATACTTGGGACAATCAATATCATCAATCAATACATATAATAAAATCGTAACAGGTCGCTGTCTGTACATGGAAGATAAATAAGAAAAAATATTATAGGGGGGCTTTATGAACGCAATAGAACCCAAAACAATGATTTTTAGAATTTTTGTCTGTTTGTCTGTATGTCTGTATGTCTGTATGTCTGTATATCTGTTTGTCTGTACGGTTGTGCACGCTAATCTCAGTAACCGCTCAACCGATTGCAATGCGGTTTTTTTATTGTGTTGAGGTTTGCTCCAGTTAACATTTAGCGTTTGTTTTATGTAAATTGGTTTAGAAATAAAAGAGTTATAACACTTTTAAGAATCAGATATTTTGAAAATTTTAATTGTAGGGGTTTCTTTGAATGTGAGTGAACCTAAACTGGCGTGTTGGCTTAATCATAAAGCTCTTTTATGATTAAGCAAACAGGGCAGTTTCAGATGCTGCTTGATGACTCTGATGAAGAAATACCTTTCCTTTCATACACCTTATGTGACGTAAACGAAGTTGCGGGCTCAGCTAGTTTCTAATAAAGTGAATGTGGGCATATGATATGCCTCTACCTACCCCTTCGGGGAAAAGGCGTGACTATATGAATGTAGGTATGTATTATCTTAGACCATTTAGCTACTAGGTACGTATGAATAAGACACTCAAATAATTACAGCGTTTTACTTGATCCCACATTTTTTTTAACGTGAGGGGATATTCTTCATGGATATACTCCAACCGACTTAAAAACCTCACGTTACGCCCAACTGCCTATTACGGTTGGGAACCCCGGGTAAGCCCTCGGGAGGATGTCCCAGGACTCCCAACAGACCTACGGCTACCACTGCGGTGACTTGATTCCGCATAGTAAAGAATAGCTTGTAACCATCACACACTGGTCAAACTACTTCTAACGGGATAGATATTTTTCACAATGTAATTTTCATGTGATACCATTTATTTTTGACACCAATAAAGTGTTTTACCTTCCTGTGGGGTATTTCGTTTAGAAAATTGCATTGGTTCGCTGCTGAACCAGGTTCTAACTCAGGTGCATGTGAATAATAAAATGATTAATAATTCAACAGGGAAAACAAAGAGAATCAGTTTATCATATTAAGAACCAAAATGAAGTACAGTCAGTGGTACACATTTTACTATTGCGAACTAACTTCAGTCATTGCTAAGAGCAATACGCATATAGTGTATTGTGTATTACGAAAACAACCAAAGATATTAACATTCAACTAGTAAAAAAGATATTCTTTTTTAAACACTCCTAAAAATTTCCATTTTATGTGATCGAAAAAAGAACACTGAATAAAACAATTAGGAAAACGAAAAAAACAACGCAACTAAGCATGAAACGTTTAAACCCAATTAAGCATTGCCATAAAAAATAAATAAATGGTTTAAAAAACCCTAGAAAAATACGCTTTTATAATGCACGAAAAACCACAAAAATAAATTATGGATCGTTCAAGTTGCCTCTATTTCTGGGCTGAAGTGTAAACTATGTGCTTTTAGTTAAAATATTTGATTATAAAAGCGTGGGGCGCTGGAACAGGAAAGACTTTCCTGGTGGAAGCTGCATGATGTCTTGTCTGATTAAGCATAAGGTCACATTTATAAAAGCGTGTTTTTCTCGTGTAGAACGTAATAGGAATACAAAAGCATATATCCCCAAGCGGGTTTTTAACGGTAACCAAAGATATCTCGTTCTCGAACAAGAACTCTACATTTTGCCACTGTTAACGTATTCCCCTTATGTATCTACTTTATTGCCTGAAAGAAGAGGCGTTCCCTCTGGCAGCATAAACGTTATGCTCTTATGCGACCTCATTCAGCTTTCGCCAGGATTTTTATTATTTAAGGATTAGTATTAATAGGAATATGCTTACAAAAAAGTCTTACTTGTTCTAGCGCCCCACGCTTTTATAATCAAATATTATAACTAAAAGCACATAGTTTACACTTCAGCCCAGAAATAGAGGCAACTTGAACGATCCATAATTTATTTTTGGGGTTTTTCGTGCATTATAAAAGCGTATTTTTCTAGGGTTTTTTAAACCATTTATTTATTTAATGCTTTTTAGTCACAACATTTATACCTTAACTAGCTGTTCCCTGCGGCTTCATCCGCGTAGAAGTCGTTATCGCATAAAATTATTACCCTCCTTTCGCGCAGTCAGTTAAAAAGTAACCTATGTCCTTCTCTTAAACTCAAACTATCTTTATAAAAAATTTCATCAAAATCGGTTCAGCGGTTTAGGCATGAAAACGTAACAGACAGACAAACAGAGTTACTTTCGCATTTATAATATTAGTAGGGATTTCTGTATTACATTGCGTTTTGTCTGAGTTCGACTAATGTGAAAATATTTCATTATTACTCTAATACATATACATTTTCTGCAGGTACCTATGTCAATATTTACACTCAATATTAACTTCAATATATAACAGGTTTGTTATAACCTTAAACCCTAATCGTGGTCTAAGCTCATTACACGACTTTTCTAACAAATTCAAACACAGCTATGATACGATGTTCAATCATGAAGTTACAGTTCATATCTTACGACTCCATCATCAGATCAGTTTGACAGCACTATATTATTGTATTGTTATCAGAACTACAAACATCTGCCAATTTTCATGACGCTACGATCCTTGGAAGATGGTTAAATTAGTTACCTGAGATTCCATTGCATAGTTTTACAAGTCATTTAAAAAAAGGTTTGTTATAACCTGAAACTTAAGCCTGGTCAAAGTTCATTACAAGACTTTTCTGACGAATCCAAAAACAGATATAATACGATATTCCATCATGAAGTTCCAGTGCATATCTTCCGGCTTCATCATCATATCAGTTTGACAGTACCATATTATTGTATTGTCATCAGAACTACATACAGCTGCCAATTTTCATGACCCTACGATCCTTGTAAGATGGATAAATTAGCTACCTTAGATTCCACTTGTTTTCTGTGTCTATCTTCCGGCTCCATCATCATATCAGTTTGACAGTACCATATTATTGTATTGTCATCAGAACTACATACATCTGCCAATTTTCATGACGCTACAATCCTTGGAAGATGGTTAAATTAGTATCCTTAGATTCCACTTTTTCCGTCGAAGTTTCAGTGCCTATCTTCCGGCTCCATCATCATATCGATTTGACAGTACCATATTATTGTATTGTCATCAGAACTACATACAACTGCCAATTTTCATGACCCTACGATCCTTGGAAGCCGGTTAAATTAGCTACCTTAGATTCCACTGGTTTTCTGTGTTTATCTTCCGGCTCCATCATCATATCAGTTTGACAGTACCATATTATTGTATTGTCATCAGAACTACATACATCTGCCAATTTTCATGACGCTACGATCCTTGAAAGATGGTTAAATTAGTATCCTTAGATTCCATTACATTGTTAGTTACATACACGACGACCTAATAAAAGCTTATTAAAAACAAATGCACACAGGCAAATTGGCGTATTTAAACAAAGACAGGAGAAAATGGGCGGAAACAAATTAATTAATCCTTCCCACTGCGGTACAAGTGACCGACCGTTTCACCTCAATTTACAACCTCTCGTTAGTATTTTAAACTTAAGTGTTTAAACGTAATATGTAGTATAAAAGCTTATATACTATTTACTAAAGAACGTACCCATTTGCTAATTTAAAAGTAATGTTTTTAAAATTTTAAAAAATCTCTCTTGCTTTATAATTACTTCTTGTACACACACACACACACAAAACAGTGGAGAACAGAGAATTCCATACCAAATAAAAGGTAAATAGTCACGTTTGTTGAATGGAAGCCCCCCTTAACCCCCACCCTTTTCTTGATTTTATTATTTGGTTTACGGCAACATAAATACATCAACTGTGAAAATTTCAGCTCTCTTGCTATCACGGTTCCTAAGATACATCTTCTTGACGGACAAACAGACGGACAGCGAAGTCTCATGGCAGGGGTCCCGTTTTTACTCTTTTGGTACGGAACCCTAAAAACGTATGCAGCGTCACATTCACGTGATTTTAGTGCTTGAGTGATACTTTACTATTGCAACTAGACTGTGTACCTACATCAATCAATCAAATAAGCCTATAGCAGTCTTCTGCTGGACATAGACCTCCTCTTCATGAGGGATTGGGATTAGTCTTATTGCACCAAACTGAGCAGATATTCGTAACAGTCTGGGGATATCCTTCCGAGGGCTTACCCGGGGGTCCCAACCGTAGGCAGTAGGTACCTAACGTGTGGTTTTTAATCGGCGAAAGTCCAATAGCATATAATTGACGGAATTTTCTCACGTTTCAAAATAAATCATTAGCCTAACAGGATTTGTTAAGATTTGGTCTCCCTTTTTGACTAAAACTTGGTCTATTAATTAGCAGGTGCATCAACGCTAGCTTGGACCCGAAGGTATTAATAAAGCTTTATTGCAGTCCAATGCACAGCATAACATAATTTACATTCACATAAGTAATTTTACAACTAGATGGCTCTGCAATTATACCATAACACTAAGAAGCATTTGGACAAAAAAATTAACTTGGAACCTGAGATGTTCTAATAATACGATATTGTTAGTGATTACCTAATTAGGGTTAGGACTAATAATTATGTAGGTATGTATACAAGTAATTGCAATGTATCTAAACTACTTTCAACTTGCACATGGCAGAAGACGTATTAAGGCCAATTAAAATGCTTTCTGGATTTGATTCTGCATAATACTATTACTATGTAGTACTGATTGCTAATATACTACGCCAGTCTCTGGCTTACGGTGCCGAGACTTTGTTACACTCACGGCGGTATACTCAAAGTTCCAAGTTGTAAAAGGGATATTTATAGCACAAAGATGGCAGACCAGTTTACGACTCACCTGGTAGAAAGGTCACCGATGCTTATGGAAGTTTGCAATATCAGAGAGAGTATTGGCGCACTAGCGCTGCAAAGCCTGCAAAAACTTTCTAAGACTTCTTCTTTTAACACTGCAATAGACTCTTACTCTTGACGTATCGTAAATGTGAGCCTAATACATCTCGTGAAATACTGAAGTATAGTATGCTTCTACCACAATTTTCAGATATTTTTTTTGTAGTTAAAGACTAATAATGTTCCACAAAAACATAAGGTACCTAGTTTTCTATTTCCAATAAAACTAATCCACCAACCGAATAATGTACTACAATTACGAACAAACTCTGCTAATAGAACCAATTGGCCCTTATCGTTGGCGGTAGCGGTAGAGAGCGAAAGTTAAAATCGCATTACCTCCGCTAATGAGAGGCGTGGATGTGTTAACTGTCATGTCCTTTTTGAGGTGTAAGAGAAAAGAGATGGAGGTAGCGAAAATGGAGTTATTTAAAGTAAAAGTACGTTTGTAAATACGTTTATTTGGTTTTATATCTTATGGTGGCAGACAAGCTTATGACCTGCCTAAAGGAAAGTTACCAGGCTTGTAGACGTTGACAACATCAGAGGCGCTACACTCCCACTGCCAACCCTGCAAGAACCTTCTAAGATCCCTTTTGAAGATCCCCTTATTGTAGGCGTTTGGGAAGCCAGTTTCCGTTAATTTTATAACCTACTAGAGGACGTCACGCGGTTTCACCCGCGTAGTTCCCGTTCCCGTGGGAGTACAATATTTTTTCTTCTATAAGAACCTTCTCCTGACAATACCATACACAACAAAAAAAGAATTAGTGAAATCGGTCCACCCGTTCTGAAGTTATGCGCTTACCAACACATTTTGCGATTCATTTTTATATATAAGACTAGCTGATGCCCACGACTTTGCCCGAGTGAAATTCTGTTCCTGGTTTCGTGGGATAATAAGAAAAGCTGACCTTTTGTTGTTCCAGACTATAATCAAACCAGTGCAGATAGTAAAATAATTTTTGTAATGAAATTTTGTAGATATATATAGTAAATGTCCCCCTTCTGACATTTTCTAGGTCATCGGTCCGTCTAGCGCAGGGGCGCTAGACGGACCGATGACCTAGAAAATGTCACAGGGCGGCGAAAAGGCGCAAGACTGATTCGATTTAGTTAAATTCATTCTGATAAATTATCAAAATTTATATTTGCTAGTTCTGACTCTTTGATTGATTGATTTAAAGTTACATTTATCTATTTCAAAAGAATTTTTAAGGTTTTTTTTCGGATTTCATGATTTAGTCATTTTTCAATAGCACTGAAGAAACTCTGTAAAACGTTTAAAAGCGCGTTGAATAAATTTTGTAATCTAAGCGCACGGTAGTGCGCAGGCCAAGTTCCAGCAACAGGCCGAGCGCATGCCGTACTCTATTTACACGAACCGCTTCGACCCACTTTTGACCCCCCTGTAGCTCAGTGCCTATTGCAAGTACAGAAATAAAATTGTACGTACATAATCATATACTAGTACTAAGGCAGTGTACCAAATTTCATAGATGTAGCTTTAGTAGATCCTGAAATATGACCCTGTGAATATAGCTAATTTTGGCACTGACTGACTCACTCACTCACTGACCGGTCATCAAAACCTCTAGGCCACTTCCAATTGTCCTAGCGTTATGAAATTTGGCACACAAATCGGGTGTTATATGTAGATTACCGAAAAATTGAGAAATTTGAGAAATCGGTCAAGCGTGAGTTGGAAAAGGGTTACAAAGTTTGTATGGGACCACAGGATTCCTTGGTCGGATCTTCTTCAAAATTTGCATAAATCATCTCTAACATAATTGATGGAAGATGTGTTTCGTATTTTATTGAAATTCATTCCAGAACAGGCTAAAAGGGGGTAACAATTGTTTTCTTCGGGGGGTTTTGATTCGAATTTGTATCAATACTTCTTAGTGATGAGAGGACTCTTTTGATTTAATTTACTTTTTATTTTAACACATGTCATGTTTAAAAACTCTATCAGATTTGAGAAAGATGTTGTCAATGTTTTGATTAATGTCAATCAAATTCTCTATACATACAAATTATGGAAAAGTCAATACTGCACATTGAATATTGTTATTCATATTTGTGAAATATTTGGATCAAATTCGTCCAGTAGTTTAGAGATCAGCAAGCATTCTAAAGGATGACTCACGCTAGACCGTGCCGGGTCCGAGCCGAGTGTCGGCCGTAGCACGGTCACCGAGCCGGTTGCATTCACGACTGCTCGGGCGAAGCTCGGTGGCACTGTATTCATGCAACGGGCCGTGGCCGAGCCGAGGCGGGACCGAGTTGTTTATGAGCGCTTTCCGTAGTTCGGCTGTCACTCAGTTGCCGCTCGGTTTAACGCGTAGATTTAGCGCGAAAAATTCTAAATCTATGGTTTAACGTGAGTTTGTTCACACAAAATATATATAATATTGACCTTGCTGCGGCCGGCACTCGGCTCGGACCCGGCACTGCGTAGCGTGAGTCATCCTTTTTAGGGTTCCGTACCAAAAGGGTAAAGAACGGGACCCAATTCATGAGACTTCGCTGTCCGTCTGTCTGTCTGTCTGTCTGTCCGTCAGGAGGCTGTATCTCATGAACGGTGATAGCTAGAGAGTTAAATTTTCACAGATTATGTGTTATTGTTGCCGCTATAACAACAAATACTGAAAACAAAAACATAATAATATTTAAGGGGGGCTTTCATACAACAAACGTGTTTTTTAGCGACTTTGTCTTATATATTCGGTAATAAGGTATCCTTTACAATTTAAATACGTTAGTTAATTTGACCATTTCATCAAGATCATTCATTCCCTTTACACCATGCAAATTAAATGAATACTTTTGGAGGTACAGCACAATCAAATGTTGCTCAATGAAATTAATTTCGTGTCGCCATGATTGAACATTATACGGGTCACATACTGACTTATTTTTCGACTTTCATCGTACATATTTGTTCTTTAAAAAGTGAACAACGCTTTCAGCAGATTACTTTAGGTAGGTGTAATATTTCAAAGATAGCTATTTCATAGGAAATGGTAAACAAATAGTCCATATTTTAGATTCTTCTCCAGTATAAACAATTTACGTACAAACACACAATTTATGTTGTAGACGTAGATATCGTGTTTATAATGTCATTATTCAAATGTCATCAATATTCTGAAAAAGAAATTAAACATAGAGTTCACAAACTCTTTTTGAAATATTTACTGTACCTACCGTAGAGGATCTATACAAGGATAGTTAACACTATAGAGCAACGCGACCTGTCTAAAGACGCGCGTTGTATAACACTATAGAGCAACGCGAACTGTCTAAAGACGCGCGTTGTATAACACTATAGAGCAACGCGAACTGTCTAAAGACGCGCGTTGTATAACACTATAGAGCAACGCGAACTATCTAAGGCGCGCGTTGCTATGTGTTAATAGGTAATGAGGGCAACCAGTAGACGCTTGAAATACTCACAGAATATCGAGCATTGTATTTTCATAAAAAAAAAATAATTGAAACAAAATGGACCTTTACTGGGACATCCTTTCGAGAGCTTGTCTTGTTGAGAGAGAGTATAAAATAATGTCATGTATACATAATGCACACTTTAAAGCTTATTAAAGACAAAATAGGTACAGTTTCTTGAAAAAAAGTATTGAAATCCCACCAAAAACATCCCTGTTGAAAAGGAGGCCAAGTTCCTATGGGCTAATTGTTCGCCTAAAAAAGGGTTGAAATCCAATCCAATGCCAAGTTTAGATGTACTTTAAATAATCTAAAAATATCTAAAATAATGTTACTTCTAAATTTGAACTTGGCAGGTTAATTTAATTATATACATAATAAATTTAATTATACAATTAATCAAGTGTTGCGTACTGCACGAAACCCTGCCAAGTTCAAATTTAGAAGTAACATTATTTTAGATATTTTTAGATTATTTAAAGTACATCTAAACTTGGCATTGGATTGGATTTCAACCCTTTTTTAGGCGAACAATTAGCCCATAGGAACTTGGCCTCCTTTTCAACAGGGATGTTTTTGGTGGGATTTATAATTTACAGGAAAATTTTCTTAAAAATAGATGATCTCTTTTGTTTGATCCTTGTGCATGATGGAATTAGGTAATTCGCTTCGCAACGCCCGATTGTCTGCAACGTCCGAGTTATTACTAAACGCTTTGTAAAAACTTTTCGCATAGTATATGCAATAAATATCTTTGTTTTTGTGAATTCTTGTTAAAACGTTAGCTCGATTTACTGATGAAAGAAATATAACAAAAAAAACATTAATTTAGGGCATGTATGATACACATCATAATAAATGCTAAGTGGTGGGTATAAACAAAATACCAACAAACGCCAAATAGATAATCTGAAACTCCCACAGCTCTTTGGCACAAAACTTTCCTTAGCAAATGAAGTCAAGTACCTGGGGGTCACACTGGACAGCAAACTGCTATGGAATAAGCACCTCACACAAAAAATCAGTAAGGCCACCATTGCATTCTGGCAATGCAAACGAATGATCGGTAAGAAGTGGGGACTCTCACCGAAAATCATACATTGGCTCTACACCACAGTCATAAGACCACAGGTAACGTATGGCGCAATAGTTTGGTGGCCCAGGGCCGAACTAGCTTCAGCCATAGATAAAATGCAGCAGTTCCAGAGAGCGGCGTGTTGCGCCATCACGGGATGCTTTCGCAACACACCCACAGCAGCGATGGAGGCAATGCTCTGCTTACCGCCTCTGGACCTGTTCGTTCACCAGGAAGCGGCCGCCGCGGCGGCACGACTTCAGGCGTCAAAACAATGGACGCGCTCAAGGGTAGGTCATAGGCGCATACTAGAGGACGCAATAGAATATGAACCTCTCGTGGAAGCCCCTAACGACAGGATACCGAAAACATACGTGTTTGACCGTAAGTACAATATATCGCTGGCAGAGTCCGCCAAGGACCACTACGGTAATAGAGAACTCAGAGTGTACACGGATGGATCCAAAACAGACCACGGATCAGGAGCAGGCACCTACTCCCCGGAGCTCAACATACACTCATCAATACCTTTAGGGTCTCATTCGTCAATCTTCCAATGTGAGTGCATAGGTTTAATTAACGCAGCCAATGCAATCGACTCCAGGAAAATTGAGCACAACCACATCAGGCTCCTCTCCGATAGCGCAGCAGTGCTAAAAGCTCTGAGGAGCTCCACAATCGACTTTGGGCTGGTGCTTCAATGCCACCAGGGGCTACAAAAGCTGACCCTAACACACAAGGTAAGCCTTCAGTGGATAAAAGGTCACAGCGGATCGAGCGGCAATGATGCAGCTGACGAACTGGCCAGATTGGGTTCCAGCACCACACCGGTGGGACCAAGCCCGATTATACCAATACCATTCTACCAGGTAAGGGCATGGCTGAGACAACGCACGAAAGAGCGGCATGAAAAGAGATGGGCACAAACAGTAAGTTGCAGGCAATCAAGGGAAGCTCTACCGAGACCCAGGCCAAAACTAGCTAGAACGTTGCTACATCTGAATAAAGGTGATCTACGAACCATGGTAGGCACAATAACAGGTCATTGCACAGTAAATAAGCACTTGAATGTCTTAGGTATCACGGACAGCACGCTGTGCAGAGCGTGCCTGTTAAAAGAAGAAACCATAGCTCACGCAATCTTGGAGTGCGAGAGCCTGGTTACATACAGAGTCAACATACTTGGCAGCCCCACAACACTCCGGGAGGCGTGTGAGGACCCGAAGAGGATCCTGCGCTTCTGGTCGGAGCTGGGTTGGCTGGAGTGACAGCCAACACTCACGCACAATGGGTCCACTGGCGGACCTAAGTGCGGAAAATGGGAGCCCAAGAAGACTGAAGACTGAAAGACTATAAACAAAATAACATTTCTGTGCACATCTTAAATGGGCCGCCATCTCAGGATAAATGCTGAGCATCCCTGGTCAAAAACATAAGTATGCGTTGATTTTCTGAAGGCTTCTGTGCTGTCACGCCATGTATGCATGCTACACGATACGATAAAATGACCTCAACGAGTTAAATAAGAACTCCTATGTTTTATACCACACGCAATACAAAAATAGTTCGGTCGGCCGCAGCAATTGTTATTGCGTGGTAATTCGAGGGCATAAACGTGTAAGTGGTAGGACTTTGTTTTTATTGTTTCCTACCCACGGCGATAAAAGAAGCAGTGTATCCAGCAATAATAACGTTGCTCTGTAGTTGAAAATTAGGTATGAAACCATTTGTTTTTAATAAAAATATTCAAAAGTTGAAAGTTAGCAGATTATCCTAAAACGTTGTGTTGTTTCTAAACTATGATTATTACTGACTGAGATTAATAATCGTACTTTAGTTGTATTTTTGACGCTATTGTTTATGTCTTTGCTTTATAATGTGGCTCTTAACCTCCGGCTATAGTTTGTTACTCTACTCTACATATACGACCGATAATGGCGTTCCTTGACCATGGGTTGGGACCACAGCAGCGACAAGTTGATACCAATACTGCCAATGAAGTTAATACAATTCCTCACTTCACCTGCATACCAGTGACCGCTTGAGGAGTCTGACCCTAGAACCACCGCCTTCCACAGGTAGACGTGTGAGAAGTAGAAAGAAGAGATTACACTAATCGTGCATCTTATGCCCTTTCTATCAACTACTGCTCGTAAATCGTAATGCTCGTATTATAATCAATATGAAAATATACGCCGCGGAAACTCGTTGATTTTCACGAATACGTGCATAAATAACCATCACGGCGTGGTCTTGACGTTGACAGATGAAGACGACAGCGGCACGAGATCAGAAAATCTGGCAAAAACTTTAAAATATGGAAACTGTTCTCCAGATTTGTTGTTGTTTACGCTGACTTATCGCGCAAAATATTATAATAGCTGCTCATTAAAAGGTTATTAAGTACGTTGATTTCTTGAACTTCCATAGATCATTTTTTTTTTACTAATCCCCGTGTATGTGCTGGAGTATCCTTCCAAGAGTTTCACGGGGCTCCCAACCGTAGGCTGTTGGGCAGGATACGTGAGGTTTTTGAGTCGGTAGGAGACCGGCATAGCATAGATGAGGATTTTCCTTCAGGTAAAAACAAAATCCCATAGTCAAAATTATAACAAAACATCCCGACCCCTGAGACTTCTCTAATAAGCTCAATCATTGTATTTCTATCTTGTAATTTTCTGAGGAGTTGGGTAAGAATCACTTTGACAAATGAGTTGATACTCTTCAATTTATAGCTAAAAACTATCTCGATCACACCAGACGAAAAAAAACAGCATTGAAATAAAATTGGTCCATCCCTTGGACAGCTATAGAGAGTTTTTAATAGATTTTTGAATAATTTTGTTATTAAAATAAAATATTATCTAGTGGAAAAAAATGTTTTATTTTCAATTGCGAATATAAAACCAGACGAGGGAACCAAACATTTTAAAATTCCTAAGATCGATTTATTTCCAATTCGCCGTTAGCACCCGCAGATCTAGTGCATTTTACGTCTTTGCTGTTCCTGATTAGTCTGTCGCAAAGTGTTAGCCTTTTCTCTGTAAACATGGCTGATTTTAGATGGCACACGAATTTAATTTTTGACTAGAGTCAGTTTAAAGAATCACCTACGAATATGACTTAAATGTGAGAGGTACTGAGTGATGCCACTTTAGAACGTCTGTAAAAAATGCTATAGAGATATCAATGTAAACTTTTAGTACAGACATGTATTGTTTTTCCGAGAAATAGTCCATTGAAATGTTACAATTTAAGGACCGAATATTGCATTTCTTAGAGGACGCAATTTTATTTTTGGGACATGTGTGGGGGTCAATAGAAGCTTAACCTCAAGTTTGTGGGGTCGCCACCTTTGTCCCCCGGCCGCAATCTTAAAAAGGGGTGAAAACACTTTTTTCCCAATATCTCGGAAACTATGAGTCTTACAAAAAATTTGGAAAGCATAATTTGTAGCAAATTGTATTGCCTACAAATATGTTTAACAAATTTTTGCCTTAAATTAAAAGTTAAAGAAGTTATAAACAAAAATTTAAAATAAAATTATAAAAAATTTCTTTTATGCTCTGTGGCGTTTTTTTAAATTTCTCTTAAAAGATCATCTACAAGATTAGTCTGAGGTATTTTTTTGTAAAATGTATTAAAAAAAGTTATAGAGCAAAAAGAAAATTTAAAAAAAAAATTATAAAAAAATTGTAAAAGTTTTTGTTAAGTTATATACACATTTGTAGGCAAAACAATATGCTACAAATTATACCTCTGCAATTTTTTTGTAAGACTCATAGTTTCCGAAACATTGCAAAAAAAGTGTTTTTTCCCCCCTCTTTTCAAGATGGCGGCCGGGGGACAAGAGTGGCGACCCCACAAACTTGAGGTTAAGCTTCTATTGACCCCCCACACATGTCCCGAAAATAAAATTGCGTCCTCTAATAAATGCAAAGCTCATGTAACATTTCAATGGACAAAAAGTGCTGTAATCATAATGAAGCAAATGTCATAGTTACATCTCCGAACTAAATTATAATAGCAACATCTAAAGTTGCAAAATACCAAATACTTCACGAACTCATAAAAGAAATGTAGACCACTCAACACTAGAACTGACATTATCAGCTATTATGAAACTAAAAAGAACATTGAGCTTTCGGAAAATCTATATTATCTTGAAAAGGAAAAATCCTGTAAGAAAAAGTTTAACACACAAACAGTGACATTTCACGCTATCTCTTTAACACGTCGACGATGATTGGCTGATAACATGCTCTACGGCGTTATCTCAAAGTTTGTCGACGTGCCACCGTCGTTTACGCCAAGACGTTACCCAAAACAACATTTCTTGCCAAATCATAAGTACCCTTAAAACAATGGCAATATGGTTCATTCAGTAAATTTTCCCGACGCATCTTACACTTACATTCTTTTACAAGGCAATTACAGCGACCGATGTCCACACCATTTTGGTGTTTTAGGAACATTACGGAATTGTGTAAAAACAGATACAATTTGCTTGAATTGTAATTTATTTGCGTAGGGTAGGTATAACGTCTACCTATCCGACCGACGACCTAGAAAATGTAGTAGGCAGGGGCTGACGGAGCAGGATCTTGTGTTGTGACGTAAATTGGGAGAGGTCTACGTTCAGCCAGTTACCTAGTAACTAAATATTAATCTGTGGTTCAACAGTAGACTATATACGCTGATTTATATGATTGTAATTTATTACTTTTAATCAATATTAGCTTTTTATTTTGCTTTCAAAGGAGTTGCAAATATTAAACCAATCTAAAATTAATCCGATGAATATTGCTTGCAGATTATAACTTCGGCGGAAAAATAGGTACCTACTCTTATGATTATAAAAAAATTGGAAATCTAATAACAACTGGTTAGTTGAAATGTATAGATTAAATTGAACGTTTTGAATTCCATACTAAGTAGATATTTCAATTTTTAAGTTACGTCGTCGTGAGATAATCGTGATGTTGACTGGTTGGACTCCCGGATGACCAACTTTGCGGGGAACGCTGCACACGAATTTGCCCTGACCTATGGGTTCTCCCAACTGGTTAAATCCCATACGAGGATACCAGATAAGGAGAACGAGCATAGTGCATTGCTGGACCTCCTGCTGACAACGCGTCCGGATGGATACAACGTCTCAGTGGATGCTCCGCTCGGATCGTCGGACCACTGTATCATTCGGGCGCATGTGCCTCTCGCAAGGCCTGAACCACCTCGGCCCAAGGAGTGGCGACATGTGTGGCACTATAAGTCAGCAGACTGGGATGGACTGCGGGAGTTCTTCGCGTCGTACCCGTGGAGGCGGCTTTGTTTTGCCTCAGACGATCTGGATTCCTGCGCTGCAGCAGTCGCTGAGGGGATCTTGGAGGGCATGGAGTGCTATATTCCCAACCGCTGGATCCCTGTAGGAGCAAAAAAGCGACCGTGGTTCAATCGGCTCTGCAGAGAAGCTTTGATGCTGAAAGAATCTGCCTACAGAGCCTGGACCACGGCTCGTGCAAATTCAGATCCTAACATCTCTGAGGTGAAACGCAAACTAAATGCCGCCTCGAGGGCCAGCAAAAGAGCAATTGTCAGGGCTAAATTCGATTTCGTCGGCAGAATTGGTGAGCGGCTAGCAGGGTACCCTTCAGGGAGTCGTGAATTCTGGTCGCTTGCCAAAGCTGCCGAGGGAAACTTCTGTCAGTCAGGTTTACCACCGTTGCTTAAACCCGACGGTAGTCTGGCCCAGAGTGCCAGGGAGAAGGCCGACCTTTTGGGTTCTCTCTTTGCCTCTAACTCGACCATGAGCGACGGGGGTGCTGTGCCGCCGGACGTTCCGTGGTGTGGAACTTCCATGCCGGAAGTTAAATTTACGCAGCGGGACGTCCGACGGGAGCTTCATTCTCTGGACGTTCATAAGTCGAGTGGGCCAGACGGTATACCCGCGGTAGTACTTAAGCAGTGTGGTCCAGAGTTGTGTCCGGTACTTACACGTCTTTTCTCGCTTTCTTATTCCATGCGACAAGTCCCGGCGTCCTGGAAGATCGCGTATGTGCATCCTGTGCCCAAGAAGGGTGATAGGACCGACCCGGCCAATTACAGGCCTATAGCCGTCACCTCACTATTGTCTAAGGTGATGGAGCGTGTAATTAATACACAGCTCCTGAGGTACCTTGAGGAAAACGACCTGCTCAGTGACCGGCAGTACGGTTTCCGTCACGGTCGCTCGACGGGCGATCTTCTCGTGTGCCTCACACACCGATGGGCGACGGCTATCGAGAGTAAGGGCGAGGCTCTAGCAGTGAGCCTCGACATTTTTAAAGCCTTTGACCGGGTCTGGCACCGTGGTCTTCTTAAAAAATTGCCCTCCTACGGACTGACCGAGAGATTTTGCGGATGGGTGTCCAGCTTTTTGGCCGATAGAAGCATCAGGGCTGTTGTCGACGGCAGCTGTTCTGACTGCATGGCCATAAACGCTGGAGTACCGCAAGGCTCAGTGTTGTCCCCTACCCTGTTTCTGCTGCATATCAATGACATGTTGTCTATTGACGGCATTCATTGTTATGCAGACGACAGTACAGGGGACACTTGTTACACAGGCCGTCCCGGTATCTCTCGGGACGCAGTGGAGGAAAGCCGTGAACAGCTTGTGTCTGAAATCGAGGCTACTCTTACTAGAGTGTCCGATTGGGGTAGACAAAACCTTGTCCAGTTCAATCCCTCCAAGACACAGGCGTGTTTCTTCACCGCTAAGAAAGCCCCAATTACTGTAGCGCCACGATTCCAGGGCACATCTCTTTCCATCTCTAAAAGTATAGGGATCCTTGGTGTTGACATCTCCAGTGACGTTCAGTTCCGCAGTCATTTGGAGGACAAGGCCAGGCTGGCGTCCAAGAAGCTCGGTGTGCTCAACAGGGCGCGGCGGTACTTTACTGCGGCGCAAACACTGCTTCTCTATAAGTCGCAAGTGCGGCCACACATGGAGTACTGCTGTCACCTCTGGGCGGGGGCACCTGAATATCAGCTTCGCCCGTTTGACTCGGTGCAGAGGCGAGCTGTGAGAGTTGTCAACGATCCTATACTGACAGGTGGTGTGGAACCTCTTCGCGACAGGAGAGACTATGCCTCCTTATGCGTGTTCTACCGCCTGTACAATGGTATGTGCTCCGAGGAATTGTTTGACATGATGCCCACGGCTACCTTCTATCATCGCACCGCTCGCCATAGACAGGAATTTCATCCGCACACCCTACGTCCGGAGCGTTTGAGCACGGTTAGATCCGGTAGGGGTTTTCTTCCGCGCACGCTTAGGTTGTGGAATGATCTTCCTGCCTCGGTTTTCCCAAACGCCTACAGTATGGGGTTCTTCAAAAGGGGTCTAAGAAGGTTTTTACAGGGTCGGCAGCGCGAGTGTGGCGCCTCTGGTGTTGCAAACGTTTATAGGCTGCGGTGACCACCGGTTCTTCTGGTGGGCCGTGTGCTTGTCTGCCACCTTAGTGGTATAAAAAAAAAAAAAAAAAAAAAAAAAAAAAACTACCAAAATAGCTTGAGAATCTCGAAAATTGAGGTCACGGTATGGCCACCCGCTGTCTTTAACTTCACCAGACGGGGTCTTCCAAGCTGTTGGACTAAGACCTTGGAACCCCTGTTTTGCTCGATCACTGCCTCGACGACGCTGGTGCTATGTCGTCTGAGGTCACGTCGTATCAGCTAGTGGATCCTTAGGTTCAAATCCCACTGGTCTGACGAAGACGTGTGCAAAGATCGCATTCGATATAGTCTCATCTTATCCTCATAAGTTCGAGAGTCTCGGGCGAGAGCTTGGAGCACCTGTTATTGCTTTTTTCGGACAAAAACCTTCGGGACTATTGCTGCAGCGTCCTGACTATAAAATCAACTTTTTATGGGGATTCTTTTTAAAGAATGAGTTCATCAAGAAAAGCTTTTGAGACTCAAGAAAGTTGACAAGCCCTAGGTCATTCCTACGCCCCACTGCAAAGAGGCTGATTTTCATTTTGCCGCGTTTAGTACTCCCACTATGGCATTAAAGCCCCCCATCACAACATTGTAGTGAGTCTTTGCATTACGGCCGCGGCATACACCTAGATCCCCTTCAGGAAGTACCTGTTGGTAAGACTTAGTATACTAAGGCGAAACACTGCTGATCTCCACAACGATGCTAACGAGGTCCTTTTTCACCACAAAGTCGACACCACCCTCGGGAGAATGCCTTCCGTCACTTTCTTGAAAGTAAAACAGGTCCTCGCACAAACCCAGTATGTGCCAGTTTATGCCGCCTAGTTCTACCTCGAGTTCCATGAGCCGCTCGTCCAGGCGCAGATTGGCTCCTTTGAACGTTGCCAAGGTTTGGTAAAGGATTTCTTGCGAGTTTTCCTTCTCTACACCATGACCCCGTCCGTTAATTGGCAGGTGCACCACCGGCAGGTGAGGCTGGCTTGGACCCCGGGGATGCTGGTGGGGCCCCATCGCACCCAGGACTTTTGTAAGAAAGTTACAATTCCTACCTCTTGCCATGATTTTATATAAACCTTAATGCTTCAAGTGAGGATGTTTATTTAGGCCTTTTTTTTTTGTTGAAAATTGGTAAATGTGGCTTGACTCTCTTCACCTCCAAAGCCACGATATACTGTGATTTACTATGTAAGAATATTAATTTCTAGAAGTTTTTAAGTTAAAAATAATTATTTTATTCGTACGTACTGTATGTTATTAAGAAATTTTTAATAATTAAAATAAATAAATATGTTTACAGTAAACTTTGTTTCCATTTATTTACATACATCTATAAAATAAAAATAAAAAGTATTATGTAAAATTCTAAGGTTTTCGTTGTTATCTACTAATACAAAACGTTAAGTCCGTGCACTTTATGAGATACAATCCACTATATGATTATTAGCAGTTTGTTACACGGCGTAAAATTTTCTTGTTATCCCAACTACAAAAATCCAACTAACATAAATTGATATAAATTGGTTTTATTGGCAGAAAATATTGGTTAAAAAACTGTAAATAAGTTACAAATTCAATTTTAGACGTAACTAATATGTGTATTTTATTCTTTCAAGGATTTTATTTATTACTAGGTGAGCCCGCAACTTCGTTTACGTCACATAAGGTGTATGAAAGAAAAGGTATTTCTTCATCAGAGTCATCAAGCAGCGTCTGAAACTGCCCTGTTTGCTTAATCATAAAAGAGCTTAATGATTAAGTCTATTTTAAAACAATTCCTCCACAAAACATGAGGCCCATATATAAGGCCGCCCGTGAAGGATACAGGATCAGATTAGTAAAAAAAAATTGACCATCAGAAATTCTCGAGCGCGTCAGATTAAGGTAGGGTGAGTTAATTACATCCTAAAAAGTGTATATTCCACTAATCTGACAATTTGAGAGTGACGTAAAAAAGGGGAGGGCAACGAAGTTGTAAAAAAAACGTCATCTCGACATTCTCGAGCGTAGCTAAATTTTTTTTTATTTTGAAGGAAATAATTCAAGAATAATGAAAAATATATAATCTGACGATTTCCGCAAGCCGAAATAACAAAAATTCGTCGATAAAGTTACACTATGCGCCAAATATCTTTGCGTCTACGAACTTCGTTCGTACTACTACTACTACTTACTTTTAATAATAGTATAGAATTAATATTGACCTATTCACATCTATGTCCTGGAAATTACGCAACAGCATCGATAAAATGAATTTTTAGGCTTAGTACTTTGGTTTGCGATTGTACCTGCGTCGATCGCCACCAAGCTGGTCAAAAGCGGTTGATTCGTTCGAGAGATATCGTGAACGAAAGAAACCCGAAAAAGTGTTTTTTCGGGATTACTCCGAAATTTGTGGTTCGATCAATTAAAATTGCAAAATTGCAAAATGAGGATGATAAAACTGCGTCGAATGCAGCCGACCGCGTGAAAATCGGTTATCCATTCAAAAGTTATTGCGGTTTGAAAATTCCAAAAATAGTGTTCTATGAAACTTCTATCAGACTTTCGAGCTGAGAGAGCTCAAATGCATAGAAATATTATTTCTTTGAACTCAGCCAGCTCAAAATATCACATAAATTCTATTTTGAGCTCAAAAATGTCATAAGTACAATTTTAAGAGCCCATGAATGGAATTAGCGGGAAGTTGCAGGGATGGTCTTTAAGGTGAACCGTTTTTTTTATTTTTTTTTGTCAGATCAGGCCAATCCCTCTAGATAATCGTCAGATTATGAGACAGTACGTTTAGAACATAAAGATGAACCATATATATCTTAATCTGACGCGCTTGAGTATTTCAAAATGGCGAATTTTTTTTGCACATTATGAAAATGGCCGCGAGTTTGCGTCCCATCGAAATCGTCAGATTAGTGAATGAGAGCTTTTTTTTGGTGCACTTAACACTCCCTTAGAAAATCTGACGCGCTCGAATATTTTTTTTTTTTTTTCATTTTCAACCCTTAAATACAACCACCCGCATCATGCTAACGATCAGATTAACATACGTACATTATTAAAAATACGTAGGGAATTGATGCTATCAATATCTGATGCGCTCGAGGATGTCCATGCAACAGTTTTTTTTACATATTTAAAAATCTATAGCCGCTGCCCCCACCGATGTAAAGGTATATATCATATAACATTTTTTTCTTCATATCATGTAAGCTTTGCATCCCAATAGGTCTCTACGACGCTCGAGTAAATCCCCATTTAGCATCGTGGGCTCCCCTACTATTAAAAATAGTCTTAATCATTAAGCTCTTTTATGATTAAGCCAACACGCCAGTTTAGGTTCACTCACATTCAAAGAAACCCCTACAATTAAAATTTTCAAAATATCTGATTCTTAAAAGTGTTATAACTCTTTTATTTCTAAACCGATTTACATAAAACAAACGCTAAATGTTAACTGGAGCAAACCTCAACACAATAAAAAAAACCGCATTGCAATCGGTTAAGCGGTTACTGAGATTAGCGTGCACAACCGTACAGACAAACAGATATACAGACATACAGACATACAGACATACAGACAAACAGACAAAAATTCTAAAAATCATTGTTTTGGGTTCTATTGCGTTCATAAAGCCCCCCTATAATATTTTTTCTTATTTATCTTCCATGTACAGACAGCGACCTGTTACGATTTTATTATATGTATTGATTCTGTATTATCTACTATTCCCTCATATATTCCTCCAACTATGAGTTAGTGGAATGTATCCTAATCTTGAACTAGATTTTTTTCTGTAATCCGCTAACTGGGGCTAACTTTAAAATTAAAAGGATTTACAATAAACTATAAATGGGGTTTGAAGCAAGAGTAAATCAGCTAGTAACATACAAAAAATCATGAATATATCTGCATTAATAAAGATTTTATCGAGTTTTTTCGTTCACATGCTTCTCGTGTAAACCTATGAATTTGAAGTTAGAGGAGTGTTCCTTGGAGGCATCGATTTATAACTAAAGAAAAACCTTGAGAAGGCATTTATACTATAAATAGCATTACATAACGATTTGGGAGATATTCCCACTAGGAAGCTCAATAATTCGTAATTGGTCGTCTTATTGCCACTTATTTTATTGCCATTGACATTAGAGAAGTTCCAAATTTAAGGCTGATATCGACTTTATGATATTTAGTTATATCAAACTTCTAATATCACAGTATGTACGTCATCAAAAAATGCTTGTATTTCATTAGAAAATCCGAGATCAAATCTTCTTAGGCACCACAGAGTATATTAAAATCAAATAAAAATCAAAAATATATTTATTTCACATAGGCATTATACAGATGCGCTTGTAAAACGTCCAGAATATAAAACAAAAACTCTACCACCAGTTCACAACGCGACCCACCTGAGAAGAACTGGCAAGAAACTCAGCGGGTTGTTTTTTTTTTTTTGCTCTATTTACAATTTTAAAGAATCTAAAAACTAGGCATTTTAACAATTTTTTTGAGAATCCAGCAGAGCAGGTCATTTCCAGGCTTCCTTATCCAACAAATAATCATTGATTGTATAGTAGCCCCTGCAGTACAATTTACTTTTAACAGATCTTTTAAACTTATTAAGGGACATACTTTTAATTTCGTCTGGAAGCCTGTTGTAAAAGCGTATACCCATGAAAGAATTGCTGGTTTTGTGCAATCTGCTATGAAAAACAGCAAGGTTATTTTTATTTCTAGTGTTGACATTGTGTCTATCACTGAACTTAGCGAAACTATGTAGATTTCTTTGTACATACATAAGGTTTTCAAAAATATATTGTGATGCTACAGTAAGAATATTAACCTCTTTGAATTTTTCGCGCAGAGAGATCCTTGGACCTAGTCTATATATAGCTCTTATGGCCCGCTTTTGTTAAATAAAATTTTTATTTATATCTGCAGCATTGCCCCACAGTAGAATACCATAAGACATTATACTGTGAAAGTAACTGAAATAAACTATTCTAGCCGTATCTACATCAGTCAAGTGCCTTATTTTTTGTACAGCAAATGCTGCTGAACTTAATCTACTAGATAGTTTTACAATATGTGGACCCCATTGTAAACCAGCATCAACCGTTAACCCTAGGAATGTGGTTTGTTCCACAAGTTCCAACTCTCGACCATTAAGTTGAACATTGGTTTCTGACTGTGCTACATTAGGCAAGGTAAATTTAATACATTTAATTTTATTATCATTTAGTCTAAGATTGTTAGTGTTAAACCAATGAACCACTTTCAAGATTGCGTTGTTGACTTCGTCATAGTTATCTATTTGTCTTTTAACTTTGAAAATCAAAGAAGTATCATCTGCAAACAAAACAATCCTGTTGTTGTCCCCCACGTAAAAGGGTAGGTCATTAAAATATATAAGGAATAAAAATGGTCCGAGTATTGAACCCTGCGGGACGCCCATAGTAACTATAGATCCCTCTGAGCGTGTACCATTAACATCGACCCGCTGAATTCTATTGTTCAAATATGAAGTCAGAAGGTCGAGAGCCTTGCTTCTTATGCCATAATGGTGTAATTTCCTGATTAATGTTTTATGTTGGACGCAATCAAATGCCTTAGACAGATCACAAAACACACCAATTGCATCTTGTTTATCCACCCAGGCGTCATAAATACATTTCAATAACTCTACACCGGCATCGGTAGTCGAACGTCCTTTAGTGAAGCCAAATTGTTTGTCATGAAATAATTTGTGACTGTTAAAATAGATCAGCATCTGCTCTAGTATCAATTTTTCAAATATCTTGCTCAAGGTCGGCAACACCGAGATAGGTCTGAAATTACCCGGATCTGAAGCGGTGCCAGCCTTGAATATTTGTATAACTTTACTGTGTTTCATCAAATCAGGAAATACACCACTAGAGACGCAATCGTTAAACACAGTTGCCAAGTGGGGGGCAATGACATCTATAATACTTGATATGGATTTTACTGATAGCCCCCAAAGGTCAGCGGTTTTTTTAACATTAATAGATCTAAAAGCTTTTATGATGTCGTTGCAGTTGACAACGGTGAATTCGAACGCGCCTTCACAGGCAGCTACAGATTCTGCTAATAATAGCTCGGCGGAGGTGAAAGACGACTGGAGAGTGTCAGTTATCTCTATTGGAACATTACTGAAAAATTTTTCAAACTCGGTCGCCACTTCCAAATCCCCCGATACGTGGCGATTGTTTATATTTAAATGAAACTTTCTTTCATTCGCTGTACACCTACCACATTCCGCATTGATAATGTTCCAAGTAGTTTTAATTACATTCGCAGAATCATAAATTTTATTTCTAACTAGTTGAGCCCGCAACTTCGTTTACGTCACATAAGGTGTATGAAAGGAAAGGTATTTCTTCATCAGAGTCTTCAAGCAGCGTCTGAAACTGCCCTGTTTGCTTAATCATAAAAGAGCTTAATGATTAAGCCAACAAGCCAGTTTAGGTTCACTCACATTCAAACAAACCCCTACAATTAAAATTTTCAAAATATCTGATTCTTAAAAGTGTTATAACTCTTTTATTTCTAAACCGATTTACATAAAACAAACGCTAAATGTTAACTGGAGCAAACCTCAACACAATGAAAAAAACCGCATTGCAATCGGTTGAGCGGTTACTGAGATTAGCGTGCACAACCGTACAGACAAACAGATATACAGACATACAGACATACAGACATACAGACAAACAGACAAAAATTCTAAAAATCATTGTTTTGGGTTCTATTGCGTTCATAAAGCCCCCCTATAATATTTTTTCTTATTTATCTTCCATGTACAGACAGCGACCTGTTACGATTTTATTATATGTATTGATTGCTGATGATGAAATTAGACTTGGCTAAGGTACAGGCTTGCTTAAATATCTTTGAATATTTCTTAACATATTCCTGAAACTCTGGGTTGAAATTATATGATTTTTCAGAATACAGTTCATATAGTTTATGGCGACTTTTATAAATTCCGGGTGTAGCCCAGTCACTGAAAGCAGAACTGCCTCTGATTGATAATGTTTTCGGGGTAAAGATTTTCCCAAACACAGTATGTATCAAATTAAATAAATCAGAGTAGGATTCTTCTACGCTAATGTAATCAGGCAATTCTGTTATTTTCTTGACGAAGTTTCTTCTAAAGGTTTCCAAGCAATGTGTGTTAACTGGGACAAAACTAATAATCTTCTTAGTTTCCCTACTATTTCTCAGGTAAGAAACAGACTGGCCACGATGATCTGATTTTACAGGGTCCACTATACATTTTTTAATGGGATTTATATAAACCAAATGACTTGAACTAATTTAACATTTTCTCTCTCTATAAAGGTTCCCGTGCAGTTTCTAAAATGTCTACATTGAAGTCCCCACAAAATAGGACGGTTTTTTTGTTCTTTGGCATTTAAACAATGCTTCTTCAAGTTTCTCTTCGAACTGTGTATCCGGGGGACTGTATACGCTTAGTACAATGAACCGCTCAAACTCTATACTGGCTATCTCAATAACTCGTTCAACAGAGAGGTCTACTATGTCTTTACGTTCTTTACACTTTATTGACTTATTAATAATAATTAAAGAGCCTCCCCGGTGATTTTTGAAATTGAACATGACTTGATAAGGCCTTAACCAATGTTCTGTTACACAAAAAATATCAATGCCATTCAAGTCCATGTACAATTCCAACTCCAATTCTTTTCCACCAATCAGGCCTTCAACATTTTGGTGCACCAGGTTTAAAGTATTATATTTAAGATTAATAGATTCAACGGCCTGAGAGCAATCAGATATAAAATTTTGATGTGGCTGTTGTAGAACTAAATGGCTAGATTTTACATTCCTTGATTTATGTATAGTGTCAAGTTTAGTGCAAGAACGTTGCTCTTTTGTCTTATATACTAATTTAAGTTACTTGGATATAAACAGCTATCCAAGATTCTAATATCAGTGCCAATTTTTTGCTCAAAAGGAGCAGGTATAGCCAGATTTTTGGCTAACATATCTATAAAATAATGTAGCGACATTGCTACCTGTCTTTTAAAATAATCCAAAAGCTTATGCTTTCCTTTAGTCAAATAAAAATAATAATTTTTTCTAACAATAGTGTTAGTGTCAATTATATGAAACTTTATATTATGACATGTTATTGTGTCCAATGACAAATTTAAATAGTATCTAATCCTATTTTCTGCAGCTGGCATAAGCTTACAGTAAGGCAGTGTGTAAATAATAATATTATTTAATCTAAGGAGTTAAATTTATTATAATATTTAATAAGTTTTTGTTTGGTTATACCTATCCTGTTTCCTATGAAAATGACCAGATTGTCTTTCTGTTGAAATTTATAACTACATATGAACTTCATTATTTGTGTATAGGATGAAGAAGGCATGCAGTGATTTATAAAGGACTGCCCCTGTGTACAAAAATTTAATTTTGACCCCATGTCTCTTCCAATTTCATCACTGAACATGATCCATCGACTATTTTCGCTGTTATCTTTTATAAGACCTAGATTGACCTGTTTTTGTATCCTATGCATCTGGTGACCAGACTGGGTAAGTGGCCGGCTCGGGCTCGGCCCTGGTTCGGGTTGGCTGCAGTTACATTCTGTTTTATCTGCTAAAGAGCTAAAACGGTCAGCATAATGAGATGTTGAGTTTAAAAGTTTATCCATAGCCAAAGAATATTCTTTTATAATCAGCTGAGATTTATCATACATTGTCTTAACAGACTCCAAGGAATCTTGAAGCTGTTGTAATTTATAACAAAATTCCTGTGTATCTGCAGCATGCTGTTTCTGACTACTTTCTAACTTTTCAGTGCATAAATTTAGTTCATGTAACACTCAGTTTTAGTGAACCCTGCAATTTTGGCATGGCCATACAATCAGACATAAGTACCTACTGTTTGCGCAATAGACGCATTAGCGCGATCAATATTAAAGCATCACTTATGACTCTAAGTCAAACGACCAAATCGGAAATAGTAGAGACTATTCTCCAATAGTATCATCAGTTTCAGCAGAATTCAGCAATTATGTCATAACTAGAAAAATACAAGTAGGTACTACATCAAATCAAACACACCATTAATATGCACAATGAAACAGCCGCCGACGACGATTTAAAGAACAATGTCAAATAATTTATACCGCGAGCTGGCAGCTCAGCTCCGTTAGGCTTGGACGGAAGCCAGAGTTTTACATAATAAAGCTCTTAATAGCATTCCGGTTAGATTTTAAACATCACACACAGCGATGTATCGCGCTTAATGTGTGCCGACGTAGGTCGTCCCGAGCCAGGGGAAAAACTTGGTTATGCTCAATGAAATGTATTGTAAGTAGGCATATTTTGTGGTGTAATGTGGGGCGTGTGGTAGTGATGGGTGCTCACTTAATGAAAAATAAAAGGGAGTTGTAGTTTAGGATAGTGATAATAGCAAACACTTTCTAAGTAGGTAATTTGGCCACGAGGTCATATCTGAAAATATGGGGTGCAGCAACTAAAAGTTTTCACAGAACCAAACATAGCTTAGCCAAGGGTAGTAATTGACTGATTTTAGATTAGGATTTGATGTTAAATAGCGACACATTATTTCATGAGAACGGGTTTTTTTTAGAAAAAATCGTTATATGTATATTTAATAATTTAAAATCTATACATATAATAAAAGGATAGAAAAGTCAAAAGTGTACATTGGAAATATTTAAAAAAAAACTCGCTGGGTGTTCAACATAAGATGCCGAAGCCGAAAATATAGTTCGATTTTTTTTTGTCTGTTTGTTTTCCTTTGTCCGGAATGCTCTCGAAAGTACCCAATAGATCGCCCCATAAAAAGTGTAATTTTCAGGGGTTCATACTCGAAGAGTAAAAACGAGACCCTATTCACAAATTAGAGATAGTACAGATGGAAATCTCATGTATGTACTTTTTTTTCACACCTACCCTCTGCTACACACACTCGCGCACAAATCAGTATCGAAAATTCGGTTGAGACCGCCTGACCTCGTGTCTGTGAATGAGTTGTCTATGTGTGAGTAGCCTCAGCGAATTTAGTATGTAGGTTTCCATCTCTAATTTGTGCTATTACTGAGACTATAAGAAAACGAATAACCTAAAGTAGGGTTGCTCATTCTATTAATCATCAAGTAAAACATTGTGCTAATGGTAGCTTGAAGGCTCGTCTTTTAGGAGAACTTTGATTGGTGTATTGGATTGGTGTATTGCTGTTAGTATTGAGCCCTAGCTGCGTTTTAATTTCCGTCAAAGAAAATATAATAGTATTACATACATATCGTCTGCTTACTGGTAAAACATAATAAATGCATTTTTTATCTAAAATGACTTATGTATCCATATACATGTAATTTTCGATGCTCTATCTACTGGCAAAACAAAATAACTGCTAGGACCGTTTAATACAAAGATACCTTAGTTAACAATATGATAAACAACAATGAAATAGTAATAATCATTCAGATAAACAGAGGTAAATCACCTTAACATCGAATTAAAACTAAACAGCACAAGTAAATGACAATATATCACTGTATGATTTTTTCGATGTAGAAAGATGTAGTATTTACGTTCCCATGAACTTTAAGCTAAAATAAGTTAAATGTATTTATTTACGATCATAGTTACATAATGTATTTAAATTCCTACAAGTAAAATGAGATAAATGCAGAGTTTTACCCAAATTACTGAGCATTTATGGCAAATAAAGGTATCTATTATATCTAATTTTTTCAATTACAGGTAAAACCAGTTAAGTGCATGACCTAGGACAATAATAACTGATTTATTGCCTGATTTTCTGAAGAAAGTGTTGCTGTAATTTAAATGAGATACAGTTGAATATTTTATTCATCATTTGGCATCAAAGAATTTAAAAAAAAAATATTTTAATGATAGTTTTAAAACGATGAAACTTTCAAAGCTTATTATCTCAGTTCAAGGAAATGTGCAGTTAACATATTTTACCAGTAAGCAGACGATATAGGCAACTCTCTGCCCCTCACTGACCAAGCTTCCCCACCCCCGCCAGTCACGCCACCGCTGTCGTTATAATTGGCGGGTGTTTTAAGGGAATATTTGCTTAGACTTAGTTAGCTTAGCATTAGATTTGGATTAATAAACAAAATATATTATAATTTAAGAAAACAAAATTAATACTGCGAAGTAAATTGAAAAATAAATAAATTTTGAACAGCTCACTATAATTTTGAACAAGACAATAGGCTCACATTACGTGGGATATAAAACTATAAGGTGAAATGTTGGCGTATACTATGCCTCTACCTACCGCTTCACGGATAATGGCGTGACTATATGTACGTATGTATAAATAGGGATTATAATCAGGTCCAAAATAACCTTACGAAAAATAGAAAATCAACTGAAAAAATCTCAAAGTAATCTTATAAGCCTATTTCCAATATTTCACATAGGTACAACACTATTAAAATCATTGAGAGTTGAATTCTAAAATTAAATTTTAATCCCAGCGATATCAGATAGAAAAGGTTGAAAGCTTTCAAACTATTTTAACCCTCGTCAGTGGAACAATTTCGGGAATCTAGAGAACGGGTATATCCACTTGTAATGGTAGTATTCACCTATTCATTGTTCTCATATAGCCGTGAAGCGTGCCTACGTAACGCAAGGTTTTAATGGATTTAAAATTTAAGTTGCCGTAATTCACTTTCGTTACAAGTTCAAAAGCTGAACTAGGTATTTTACACGTAGGGTAATATTTAATTATGTAGACTATATAAATCTTTGATTTAATTTTATTGAATTGATTGATTGAAACTATTTAAATCTTTGATCTATATTTATTTAGTTATTTATTAATTTGTTGTACACACACAATTTGAAAATTAGATACACAAAAGAAATCTAGTACATTTGGGTCTGCTTATTTCTAAATAAAAATCTCTTCCAGACCCAAGAGAGGAGAGCGTAAGTAAGGATAGAGTAAACAAGAAATTAATTATTAAAAATAGAATACACTCCTTTCTTCAGCAGTCGGATAAAAAAAGTACGTAAGAAGGTCAATAGAGTGTGTAGTATACGAGTGATACACTATAAATGGTTATATATTAAAATACCAGAAATCAAAATGCCTTTACTTAAAATGCATTAGACCAAAATACCCGAATTCGAAATACCTTAACATTCAAAATACCTTAATTCAGTACACCTTACCGCAAAATGTCTAAATTTAAAATACAAATAATCATTATATCAGAATTCAAAATACAAATTTTCAAACATCCTTAATTTAAAATACCGAAAATAGAATACAATGTGTCACTGTCACTCACACGTTTTGTTATTCGGCTTTAACTTATTTACACCCCCCCTCCCCACCTAAGTGAAGCCGCAGTTGTAGCCGTAGGTCTGTTGGTCCTTGGGTATCCTTCTGAAGGCTTACCCGGGGCTCCCAACTGTAGGCTGTTATGTAGGATACGTGTGGTTTTTAGTCGGTAGTAGTCCGGCATAGTATCCATGTAGGATTTACCTCATGTTAAAACACTTTGATTCAGAGTTACAAAAGTACTACAGTGGGCTAACGAAAAGTAAAAAAAAAATACCCATTCACAGATATATAGCATCCTTGTAGGATTTAAATCATTTAAAAAAAAAAGTATTTTGCGTTTGAACATTTTAAGATAAGGTATTTGATAAATTTATTTTTTGGGTTTCGGTTATTCGACCGTAAGGCATTTTAAATTATTAATATTATAAATATTTGCCTTTTGAATATTGATATTTTGATTTCGGGTATTTTGGGCTACGATATTTTGAGTTAAGGCATTATAATTTCTGGTATTGTGACGGTATACCCTATAAATATTACGTGTTTTAAGTTGAAGAGGTTTTATAATGCTAGAATAGTCTATGGTATTAGTGGCATCTCTGCCCAGAACGCGTTGTTCGGGATCGGAAAGGAGACGGCGCGGCGGGATCATGTCTTAGAGCTCTTCAGAACACTCGCCGTGATAAATTCTTTCCATTATAAATTAAAAGTTAACGTCCGTATAGCACGGCAGCACTGAATAAAATAATAAATAAAATAAAATAAAATAAGTAATAAAATAAATAATAAAATAAAATATAATAAAAAACCTAAGTTTGTCAAAAGTTTTGTGACTCTACCGGGGGTTCGGAAATGCTACAGACTGAGAAGAACACCCCAAGAAACTCAGTCCGGTCCCTCTTAATTCATCGTAGTATCTAATACAGTTTTTTTTTTAAATGTAGAAAGGAGCAATTCGTGTCACTGCCAGGCAGCCTTGTCTTCTAGAAAGTCTTTAATGCTATAATAAGTTTTCTGGCACAATTTAAGTTTTATTAGTTTTTTAAATTTATTAACTGACAAACCTGTTACGGCTGTCGGCAATGGTTTGTACATTCGAATACAATTGCCCGCAAAAGAATTGCTTATTTTATTAAGCCTAAATCTAGGTACAGCCAATTTATTCTTATTTCTTAAGTTTAGGTTATGGATATCAATATTTTTAATAAATTTACTATTATTTTTATGAGTATATAATAAGTTTTCATATATGTACTGTGAATACACAGTAAGGATGTTGATATCCTTAAACTTTTCTCTTAATGACTCCCGAAACCCCATACCATAGATAGCCCGGACAGCCCTTTTCTGCAACACAAAGATACATTCGATGTCGGCAGCGTTACCCCATAATAGTATGCCATAGGTCATGACACTGTGGAAATAGCTAAAGTAGACAAGACGCGCTGTTCTAATGTCTGTCAGTTGTCGGATCTTTTTAACGGCATAGGCTGCAGAGCTCAGTCTGCCCGAGACTTTCTCGATATGAGGCCCCCACTGTATGTTGGAGTCTAACTTTATGCCCAGAAAGACAGTTTCATCGACCAATTCTATTTGATCATCCCTAATCCTAATACTGGTGTTAACGAGCCTAACATTTGGCAAGGTGAATCTAATACATTTTGTTTTAGTTTCATTTAACAATAAATTAATTGCGTTAAACCAGTGGACTACCCTAGAGAGGGCATTGTTTACTTCGTCAAGATTGCGTTGTCCACGTTCAACTTTAAATATTAAAGATGTGTCATCAGCAAACAAAACTACCTCGTGATCGTCTCTTATAATGTTATCTTCTCTTATATGTTATCTTCATATGGCAACCCGACCCCGTCTGTTTCTATTCACCCCTAAATGCTGAAAATCACCATTTAACTGCACACGAAAGGGGTCTGTTCTATTCCTATCTCCATATTTATAAGCGGGTTTGTGCGTATTCACATTACATACCCTTTGTAGTCACTATTCGTCTGCCACAAAGAGAAACTCGTGTTTTATTCTAGCAATCTAATTTTCACCCCATGGGTGACATTGTAATAGATACAGCTCATACAGAGCTGATTTTATTCGTTAACTTCCTTGTAACCAGTTTCAAAGAAAATGCGGGTGGTTTTTCTCACCAACTCGGAATCCTTTTTTCTTGCTGGTTTTTAGATTTCCGTACCCAAAGTAGGGTAAAATCGGGACCCTATTCATAAGACTTCGCCGTCCGTCAGTCTATCTGTCTGCCTGTCTGTCGTCCGTCACTAGGCTGTATCTCAGGAACCATGATAAAGCTAGAGAGCTGAATTTTTCACAGGTGATGTATTAATTACTAAAATTAGAAAAAAGGACGATTAACGGGGTTCCTGTACCTATTTTCCTATTCTGTTCCCTATTTTTCTATTTACTTGGCCGGCTTTTGATTTTAAGGTTTTCATTTTTACAACAAAGTCACCAGCCTTGTATGTCTCTATATTTTCCTTTATTATACGCAATGATGATACATTATTTACACAATAAGAGCAATATAACTATCAGAAAATTCTCAAAATTATCCTATCTGCGTTTATAAAATTAACAACTAACTATCAATGGAGAAAGAAAAACATAGGGACACATTGTATAATCATATTATTCAGTTTAATATCATTTCGATTGATTTGTTAGATGACAAAATAAATAAAAACTAAACCTCCGATTACAATTTCTTAGACACCGCCTGTTTGTTGTTGTTCTTGAAGATTACAAAATATACATAAACCTATTCTTCAGTTGTTAGACCTAATTACAATTTTCGGACTCAGCTTTACTAACTAATTTTAGACGCTCGTTACCTACGTGTCTGTACAAATGGCTGACTCACAAACTTTTAGTTTTGGCATTATGTACCAAAACTAGGTCAGAATATGAAGCAAACGTTAATTTAGGTTATATATTAAAATACCAGAAATCAAAATGCCTTTACTTAAAATGCATTAGACCAAAATACCCGAATTCGAAATACCTTAACATTCAAAATACCTTAATTCAGTACACCTTACCGCAAAATGTCTAAATTTAAAATACAAATAATCATTATATCAGAATTCAAAATACAAATTTTCAAACATCCTTAATTTAAAATACCGAAAATAGAATACAATGTGTCACTGTCACTCACACGTTTTGTTATTCGGCTTTAACTTATTTACACCCCCCCTCCCCACCTAAGTGAAGCCGCAGTTGTAGCCGTAGGTCTGTTGGTCCTTGGGTATCCTTCTGAAGGCTTACCCGGGGCTCCCAACTGTAGGCTGTTATGTAGGATACGTGTGGTTTTTAGTCGGTAGTAGTCCGGCATAGTATCCATGTAGGATTTACCTCATGTTAAAACACTTTGATTCAGAGTTACAAAAGTACTACAGTGGGCTAACGAAAAGTAAAAAAAAAAATACCCATTCACAGATATATAGCATCCTTGTAGGATTTAAATCATTTAAAAAAAAAAGTATTTTGCGTTTGAACATTTTAAGATAAGGTATTTGATAAATTTATTTTTTGGGTTTCGGTTATTCGACCGTAAGGCATTTTAAATTATTAATATTATAAATATTTGCCTTTTGAATATTGATATTTTGATTTCGGGTATTTTGGGCTACGATATTTTGAGTTAAGGCATTATAATTTCTGGTATTGTGACGGTATACCCTATAAATATTACGTGTTTTAAGTTGAAGAGGTTTTATAATGCTAGAATAGTCTATGGTATTAGTGGCATCTCTGCCCAGAACGCGTTGTTCGGGATCGGAAAGGAGACGGCGCGGCGGGATCATGTCTTAGAGCTCTTCAGAACACTCGCCGTGATAAATTCTTTCCATTATAAATTAAAAGTTAACGTCCGTATAGCACGGCAGCACTGAATAAAATAATAAATAAAATAAAATAAAATAAGTAATAAAATAAATAATAAAATAAAATATAATAAAAAACCTAAGTTTGTCAAAAGTTTTGTGACTCTACCGGGGGTTCGGAAATGCTACAGACTGAGAAGAACACCCCAAGAAACTCAGTCCGGTCCCTCTTAATTCATCGTAGTATCTAATACAGTTTTTTTTTTTAATGTAGAAAGGAGCAATTCGTGTCACTGCCAGGCAGCCTTGTCTTCTAGAAAGTCTTTAATGCTATAATAAGTTTTCTGGCACAATTTAAGTTTTATTAGTTTTTTAAATTTATTAACTGACAAACCTGTTACGGCTGTCGGCAATGGTTTGTACATTCGAATACAATTGCCCGCAAAAGAATTGCTTATTTTATTAAGCCTAAATCTAGGTACAGCCAATTTATTCTTATTTCTTAAGTTTAGGTTATGGATATCAATATTTTTAATAAATTTACTATTATTTTTATGAGTATATAATAAGTTTTCATATATGTACTGTGAATACACAGTAAGGATGTTGATATCCTTAAACTTTTCTCTTAATGACTCCCGAAACCCCATACCATAGATAGCCCGGACAGCCCTTTTCTGCAACACAAAGATACATTCGATGTCGGCAGCGTTACCCCATAATAGTATGCCATAGGTCATGACACTGTGGAAATAGCTAAAGTAGACAAGACGCGCTGTTCTAATGTCTGTCAGTTGTCGGATCTTTTTAACGGCATAGGCTGCAGAGCTCAGTCTGCCCGAGACTTTCTCGATATGAGGCCCCCACTGTATGTTGGAGTCTAACTTTATGCCCAGAAAGACAGTTTCATCGACCAATTCTATTTGATCATCCCTAATCCTAATACTGGTGTTAACGAGCCTAACATTTGGCAAGGTGAATCTAATACATTTTGTTTTAGTTTCATTTAACAATAAATTAATTGCGTTAAACCAGTGGACTACCCTAGAGAGGGCATTGTTTACTTCGTCAAGATTGCGTTGTCCACGTTCAACTTTAAATATTAAAGATGTGTCATCAGCAAACAAAACTACCTCGTGATCGTCTCTTATAATGTTATCTTCTCTTATATGTTATCTTCATATGGCAACCCGACCCCGTCTGTTTCTATTCACCCCTAAATGCTGAAAATCACCATTTAACTGCACACGAAAGGGGTCTGTTCTATTCCTATCTCCATATTTATAAGCGGGTTTGTGCGTATTCACATTACATACCCTTTGTAGTCACTATTCGTCTGCCACAAAGAGAAACTCGTGTTTTATTCTAGCAATCTAATTTTCACCCCATGGGTGACATTGTAATAGATACAGCTCATACAGAGCTGATTTTATTCGTTAACTTCCTTGTAACCAGTTTCAAAGAAAATGCGGGTGGTTTTTCTCACCAACTCGGAATCCTTTTTTCTTGCTGGTTTTTAGATTTCCGTACCCAAAGTAGGGTAAAATCGGGACCCTATTCATAAGACTTCGCCGTCCGTCAGTCTATCTGTCTGCCTGTCTGTCGTCCGTCACTAGGCTGTATCTCAGGAACCATGATAAAGCTAGAGAGCTGAATTTTTCACAGGTGATGTATTAATTACTAAAATTAGAAAAAAGGACGATTAACGGGGTTCCTGTACCTATTTTCCTATTCTGTTCCCTATTTTTCTATTTACTTGGCCGGCTTTTGATTTTAAGGTTTTCATTTTTACAACAAAGTCACCAGCCTTGTATGTCTCTATATTTTCCTTTATTATACGCAATGATGATACATTATTTACACAATAAGAGCAATATAACTATCAGAAAATTCTCAAAATTATCCTATCTGCGTTTATAAAATTAACAACTAACTATCAATGGAGAAAGAAAAACATAGGGACACATTGTATAATCATATTATTCAGTTTAATATCATTTCGATTGATTTGTTAGATGACAAAATAAATAAAAACTAAACCTCCGATTACAATTTCTTAGACACCGCCTGTTTGTTGTTGTTCTTGAAGATTACAAAATATACATAAACCTATTCTTCAGTTGTTAGACCTAATTACAATTTTCGGACTCAGCTTTACTAACTAATTTTAGACGCTCGTTACCTACGTGTCTGTACAAATGGCTGACTCACAAACTTTTAGTTTTGGCATTATGTACCAAAACTAGGTCAGAATATGAAGCAAACGTTAATTTAGGTTATATATTAAAATACCAGAAATCAAAATGCCTTTACTTAAAATGCATTAGACCAAAATACCCGAATTCGAAATACCTTAACATTCAAAATACCTTAATTCAGTACACCTTACCGCAAAATGTCTAAATTTAAAATACAAATAATCATTATATCAGAATTCAAAATACAAATTTTCAAACATCCTTAATTTAAAATACCGAAAATAGAATACAATGTGTCACTGTCACTCACACGTTTTGTTATTCGGCTTTAACTTATTTACACCCCCCCTCCCCACCTAAGTGAAGCCGCAGTTGTAGCCGTAGGTCTGTTGGTCCTTGGGTATCCTTCTGAAGGCTTACCCGGGGCTCCCAACTGTAGGCTGTTATGTAGGATACGTGTGGTTTTTAGTCGGTAGTAGTCCGGCATAGTATCCATGTAGGATTTACCTCATGTTAAAACACTTTGATTCAGAGTTACAAAAGTACTACAGTGGGCTAACGAAAAGTAAAAAAAAAAATACCCATTCACAGATATATAGCATCCTTGTAGGATTTAAATCATTTAAAAAAAAAAGTATTTTGCGTTTGAACATTTTAAGATAAGGTATTTGATAAATTTATTTTTTGGGTTTCGGTTATTCGACCGTAAGGCATTTTAAATTATTAATATTATAAATATTTGCCTTTTGAATATTGATATTTTGATTTCGGGTATTTTGGGCTACGATATTTTGAGTTAAGGCATTATAATTTCTGGTATTGTGACGGTATACCCTATAAATATTACGTGTTTTAAGTTGAAGAGGTTTTATAATGCTAGAATAGTCTATGGTATTAGTGGCATCTCTGCCCAGAACGCGTTGTTCGGGATCGGAAAGGAGACGGCGCGGCGGGATCATGTCTTAGAGCTCTTCAGAACACTCGCCGTGATAAATTCTTTCCATTATAAATTAAAAGTTAACGTCCGTATAGCACGGCAGCACTGAATAAAATAATAAATAAAATAAAATAAAATAAGTAATAAAATAAATAATAAAATAAAATATAATAAAAAACCTAAGTTTGTCAAAAGTTTTGTGACTCTACCGGGGGTTCGGAAATGCTACAGACTGAGAAGAACACCCCAAGAAACTCAGTCCGGTCCCTCTTAATTCATCGTAGTATCTAATACAGTTTTTTTTTTTAATGTAGAAAGGAGCAATTCGTGTCACTGCCAGGCAGCCTTGTCTTCTAGAAAGTCTTTAATGCTATAATAAGTTTTCTGGCACAATTTAAGTTTTATTAGTTTTTTAAATTTATTAACTGACAAACCTGTTACGGCTGTCGGCAATGGTTTGTACATTCGAATACAATTGCCCGCAAAAGAATTGCTTATTTTATTAAGCCTAAATCTAGGTACAGCCAATTTATTCTTATTTCTTAAGTTTAGGTTATGGATATCAATATTTTTAATAAATTTACTATTATTTTTATGAGTATATAATAAGTTTTCATATATGTACTGTGAATACACAGTAAGGATGTTGATATCCTTAAACTTTTCTCTTAATGACTCCCGAAACCCCATACCATAGATAGCCCGGACAGCCCTTTTCTGCAACACAAAGATACATTCGATGTCGGCAGCGTTACCCCATAATAGTATGCCATAGGTCATGACACTGTGGAAATAGCTAAAGTAGACAAGACGCGCTGTTCTAATGTCTGTCAGTTGTCGGATCTTTTTAACGGCATAGGCTGCAGAGCTCAGTCTGCCCGAGACTTTCTCGATATGAGGCCCCCACTGTATGTTGGAGTCTAACTTTATGCCCAGAAAGACAGTTTCATCGACCAATTCTATTTGATCATCCCTAATCCTAATACTGGTGTTAACGAGCCTAACATTTGGCAAGGTGAATCTAATACATTTTGTTTTAGTTTCATTTAACAATAAATTAATTGCGTTAAACCAGTGGACTACCCTAGAGAGGGCATTGTTTACTTCGTCAAGATTGCGTTGTCCACGTTCAACTTTAAATATTAAAGATGTGTCATCAGCAAACAAAACTACCTCGTGATCGTCTCTTATAATGTTATCTTCTCTTATATGTTATCTTCATATGGCAACCCGACCCCGTCTGTTTCTATTCACCCCTAAATGCTGAAAATCACCATTTAACTGCACACGAAAGGGGTCTGTTCTATTCCTATCTCCATATTTATAAGCGGGTTTGTGCGTATTCACATTACATACCCTTTGTAGTCACTATTCGTCTGCCACAAAGAGAAACTCGTGTTTTATTCTAGCAATCTAATTTTCACCCCATGGGTGACATTGTAATAGATACAGCTCATACAGAGCTGATTTTATTTGTTAACTTCCTTGTAACCAGTTTCAAAGAAAATGCGGGTGGTTTTTCTCACCAACTCGGAATCCTTTTTTCTTGCTGGTTTTTAGATTTCCGTACCCAAAGTAGGGTAAAATCGGGACCCTATTCATAAGACTTCGCCGTCCGTCAGTCTATCTGTCTGCCTGTCTGTCGTCCGTCACTAGGCTGTATCTCAGGAACCATGATAAAGCTAGAGAGCTGAATTTTTCACAGGTGATGTATTAATTACTAAAATTAGAAAAAAGGACGATTAACGGGGTTCCTGTACCTATTTTCATATTCTGTTCCCTATTTTTCTATTTACTTGGCCGGCTTTTGATTTTAAGGTTTTCATTTTTACAACAAAGTCACCAGCCTTGTATGTCTCTATATTTTCCTTTATTATACGCAATGATGATACATTATTTACACAATAAGAGCAATATAACTATCAGAAAATTCTCAAAATTATCCTATCTGCGTTTATAAAATTAACAACTAACTATCAATGGAGAAAGAAAAACATAGGGACACATTGTATAATCATATTATTCAGTTTAATATCATTTCGATTGATTTGTTAGATGACAAAATAAATAAAAACTAAACCTCCGATTACAATTTCTTAGACACCGCCTGTTTGTTGTTGTTCTTGAAGATTACAAAATATACATAAACCTATTCTTCAGTTGTTAGACCTAATTACAATTTTCGGACTCAGCTTTACTAACTAATTTTAGACGCTCGTTACCTACGTGTCTGTACAAATGGCTGACTCACAAACTTTTAGTTTTGGCATTATGTACCAAAACTAGGTCAGAATATGAAGCAAACGTTAATTTAGAGTTAGCACCGCTAAATGGATTTATGCGATGAAATTCTCCGTTGAATTTTGGATTTACAGAACCAAACAAGTAGGTACATAAATTACAACATTTTCTTCGAAGAGAAGATGAGTAGATATATAAACCTAAGTAAAATAATTTTAACGCTCATAGAAATCTTATTTTCAAGTAATGTTTTAATTTTTTTAGTTACAGCCTGCGCCTGTCTATTTCCAACATGGCAGTACGGCTTCCTGTGGATTGTGGGAACGGGCACAGAACTCCACGCGAGATATTGATACCATAATGAGTATCGTCTTCAAAACGAATGTGTGGATGGGCCGGTCTATACTATTACTTGACTACCTCTGTGGCGCAGTCGTTAGTGATACCGCCTGCGGCGCTGGAGGTCGTGGGTTCGATTCCCACCGGAGACAAATATTTGTGTGACCCATAAATGTTTGTCTCAAGAGTCTGGATGTTTCTATGTATCATAATTGTATGTATTTACAAAATATATAAGTATTAATATCCGAGGTCTGATACCCATAACCCAAGCAAGTTATTCCTAGCTTACTTTGGGATCAGATAGCGTTGGGTTAAATGTCTGTGAATATTTATTTATTATACTTGGTTGAAGTGTAAGATCATGAATGACGCCTAACCAATTAGCGTTAGCAAACCGGTAAACTCAACATTGCAATCATAGAAAAATGCTCATACTCTGCGTTTTAACGTGTAATTAGGACGACTTTACTTCTAATGCTATGCTGATTATTCCGTAGGGAGGGTTCCGTACCAATAAACGGAAAAAATCACGTTTGCTGTATGGATGCCCCCCTTAGTTATTTTAATTTGTTGATATAGCGGCATCAGTAATACAAATCTGTGAGAATTTCAGCTCTCTAGCTATCACGGTTCCTGAGATACAGTCTCGTGATGGACAGACAGTCAGACCGATAGACAGATGGACAGCACAGCGAAGTCTCATGAATAGGGTTACGTTTTTACCCTTTGGGTACGGAACCCTAAAATTATTAAATTTACTGAAGGAACATGAAGAAATGTCAGTAAAGGGACTACTAAAGTAAAATCTAATCTGTTAAACTTTCACGTCAGAGTCTCTTAAGACTGAGTCTGATGAAATTTAGTACAGAGGTAAACATGACCTTGCTGAGTAGGAATGTTATTTTCTTTTAAATAAACCGGCCAAGTGCGAGTTGGACTCGCCCATGAAGGGTTTCGTAGCAGCAAGTAACATAATATAAAAGTTCTTATAGTTCGTTGACTGATGTTTTAACACGTTCTCAGTGGTAGTGATTTCACTAACCGGAAATTGCGGTTTATGACGTATTAAAAAAAAACTACCAGCTCTATCTCGTTCAAACTATTTTTCGTTGGTAGTTTTTATGGACATGTACATCATATATTTTTTTTAGATTTATCATTCTCTTAGTTTAGAAGTTAGAGGGGGGGGGGGGGGGGGACACACATTTTTCCACTTTGGAAGTGTCTCTTGCGCAAACTATTCACTTTAGAAAAAAATGATGTTAGAAACCTCCATAGCATTTTTTAAGACCTATCTATAGATACCATACACGTATGAATTTGATGAAAAAAAAAATAAAGAGTTTCAGTTCTGAGTATGGGGACCCCCAAAATTTACTGCTTTTTTTCTAGTTTTATATAAGAATCTTAATGCGGTTTACAGAATACATCTAGCTACCAAGTTTCAATAGCATAGGCCTTATAGTTTCGGAGAAAAGTGGCTGTGACACACGGACGGACAGACAGACGGACAGACAGACAGACATGACGAATCTATAAGGGTTCCGTTTTTGCCATTTGGCTACGAAACCCTAAAAAGATGCCATTTATTTTCCTGTAATGACGGGAACATGAAGGTATAATATGATATTTACCTATATTAATGTGAGGAAGCGTGTATTCAAACAACTCTTAACTTGGCATGAAATTGTATTTATAACTTTGGCAATAAATTCGAACTTACCGGTTTTGTACTTTAGAACCATTACAATTAACTTTGTTCGTGTTGTATGATTAATGGTACTTCATTGCTGTGCATTCGTTTCTAATTTCAGTAGGTATATTTTCGCTCGTGTTCTGTAAACGATCACTGCAGTAAGTAAATTTCGCTGTGGCTGGTTCTCGGAAGGCATGCTAAGCCGTTGTAACCGGTTGACAGTAAAATGACAGTAGTTAAGCCAAGTTGAAGGTCTTTTGGGCGGCTTGAAAATTTTTGATCAGCGGGCAGTGGTTTACAGGGTCACAAGCCACAACAGGCGTCTGCCAATTTCAACACGGCAATACGCCTCACGGTTCGTAATGATAATAAAAGTATTACCATTAAGATCAAAAACGCGCACTAGTATAAATAAATGGTTTAAAAAACCCTAGAAAAATACGCTTTTATAATGCACGAAAAAACCAAAAATAAATTATGGATTGTTCAAGTTGCCTCTATTTCTGGGCTGAAGTGTAAACTATGTGCTTATAGTTATAATATTTGATTGCAAAAGCGTGGGGCGCTGGAACAGGAAAGACTTTCCTGGCGGAAGCTGCATGAAGTCTTGTCAGATTAAGGATAAGGTCACATTTATAAAAGCGTGTTTTTAAATTATTAATTTACACTGTCACGCTTTTATATATCTATTGTGACTTTTACTATTATTAATATCATTTTAAATTTCAGAAATGTATTAACGATGATAGGCTTTAACTGAAATACATAACATAGTATACTTACTTGAAAAGTAAAGTAGTTAATCACGTCTACCCATTTTCAACACCCACTTTTGCCAGTTTTTCGTGACGCCCGCGTAATAGGAGCAAACCTATTACCGTTACGGATCTCTATTAGATAATTCATTGGTAGGTCCTTAAAGTTTCGGCATTCCGAGATATTTAGTACAATATGTATTAATCACGTAATAGGAATACAAACGCATATATCCCCAAGCGGGTTTTTAACGGTCACCAAAGATATCTCGTTCTCGAACAAGAACTCTACATTTTACCACTGTTAACGTATTCCCCTCATGTATCTACTTAATTGCCTGAAAGAAGAGGCGTTCCCTTTGGCAGCATTAACGTTATGCTCTTGTGCGACCTTATGCAGCTTTCGCCAGGATTTTTATTATATAAGGATTAGTATTAATAGGAATATGCTTACAAAAAACTCTTTCTTGTTCTAGCACCCCACGCTTTTATAATCAAATATTATAACTAAAAGCACATAGTTTACACTTCAGCCCAGAAATAGAGGCAACTTGAACGATCCATAATTTATTTTTGGTTTTTTCGTGCATTATAAAAGCGTATTTTTCTAGGGTTTTTTAAACCATTTATTTATTTTATACTTTTTAGTCACAACATTTATACCTTAACTAGCTGTTCCCTGCGGCTTCATCCGCGTAGAAGTCGTTATCGCATAAAATCATTACCCTCCTTTTGCGCAGTCAGTTAAAAAGCAACCTATGTCCTTCTCTTAAACTCAAACTATCTTTATAACAAATTTCATCAAAATCGGTTTAGTGGTTTAGGCATGAAAACGTAACAGACAGACAGACAGAGTTACTTTCGCATTTATAATATTAGTAGGGATTTCTGTATTACATGGTGTCTTGTCTGATGTCGACTAATGTGAAAATATTCCATTATTACTCTAATATATATACATTTTCTGCAGGTACCTATGTCAATATTTACACTCAATATTAACTTCAATATATAACAGGTTTGTTATAACCTTAAACCCTAATCGTCTAAGCTCATTACACGACTTTTCTAACAAATCCAAACACAGCTATGATACGATGTTCAATCATGAAGTTACAGTTCATATCTTACGACTCCATCATCAGATCAGTCTGACAGCACCATATTATTGTATTGTTATCAGAACTACAAACATCTGCCAATTTTCCTGACGCTACGATCCTAGGAAGATGCTTAAATTAGTTACCTGAGATTCCATTGCATAGTTTTACAAGTCAATTAAAAAAAGGTTGGTTATAACCTTGAAACCTAAGCCTGGTCAAAGTTACAAGATTTTTCTGACGAATCCAAAAACAGATATAATACGATATTTCATCATTAAGTTCCAGTGCATATCTTACGGCTCCATCATCAGATCAGTTCGACAGTACCATATTATTGTATTGTCATCAGAACTACATACAGCTGGCAATTTTCATGGCGCTACGATCCTTGGAAGCTTGTTAAATTAGCTACCTTAGATTCCACTTTTTCCATCGAAGTTTCAGTGCCTATCTTCCGGCTCCATCATCATATCAGTTTGACCGTACCATATTATTGTATTGTCATCAGAACTATATACAGCTGCCAATTTTCATGACCCTACGATCCTTGGAAGCTGGTTAAATTAGCTACCTTAGATTCCACTTGTTTTCTGTGCCTATCTTCCGGCTCCATCATCATATCAGTTTGACAGTACCATATTATTTTATTGTCATCAGAACTACATACATCTGCCAATTTTCATGACGCTACAATCCTTGGAAGATGGTTAAATTAGTATCCTTAGATTCCACTATTTCCATTGAAGTTTCAGTGCCTATCTTCCGGCTCCATCATCATATCAGTTTGACAGTACCATATTATTGTATTGTCATCAGAACTACATACAACTGCCAATTTTCATGACCCTACGATCCTTGGAAGCTGGTTAAATTAGCTACCTTAGATTCCACTGGTTTTCTGTGCCTATCTTCCGGCTCCATCATCATATCAGTTTGACAGTACCATATTATTGTATTGTCATCAGAACTACATACATCTGCCAATTTTCATGACGCTACGATCTTTGGAAGATGGTTAAATTAGTATCCTTAGATTCCATTACATTGTTAGTTACATACAGGACGACCTAATAAAAGCTTATTAATAAAACAAAACTCGGTCGATTTTGATCCTATTCTGGGTCTACGCTTCGGTCACAGTTTTACTTATTTATTTATTTTTAATTATCATATTATAAACAAAACATGCTAACAGTGAAGTGAGGTCAAAGCTACATTATAACTAACATAATTTACTATAAACAAATTCTAATAATCACAACTTCTATATTTATTTAATGTCAAGATTCATGAAATGATAATAAAAGGAGGGGAGGGGGGAAGAGGAACCCGCCTCACACCCTCGATTCGTCAATCCTACCTTACAACCGTTAAGGATAACCCCAACTAATTGTATGGGAGGAATGATGAACCGAACTCCTCAAGAGAGGAATTTTGGATGTGGGATAGGAAAAATTACCTGTACCCTCCAGATTGGTGGTAATTTGCACTACTCCGCTTAACAATGTGACTAATTTGTAAACACGTGTTTCGCCTACACACGAGGCATCTTTAGGACTGCTTGGCAGCCGTCATTCCTCCCATACAATTAGTTGGGGTTATCCTTAGCGGTTGTAAGTTAGGATTGACGAATCGAGGGTCTGAGGCGGGTTCCTCTTCCCCCCTCCCCTCCTTTTATTATCATTTTAGGATGGATTTCTGCCATGTAACGCCTGATTCCATTAGTTATGTCATGATTCATATTTTAATAATGTCAATATTAACATTTTCATACTTTCAATATTTACATTTATAATTAATAATCACACATTTATATTCACATTAAACCTAATTTTTAAATATTACTCTATTCATATTTATAATAATCTCTCTTCTATTCATAATAATCACAATCTTTTACCTATAATAATATTAAAATTTACATTCACATTTTTAGCAATCAGATATTCGGGCCACTGACTGACCAATATAGTAATGAAGGAACATGGTATTTCATTTGTCACATCGTCGACATAGTTTCAATAACATTCAGTAACGTTGCTGGCACAAATTTGTGTCGTGGTTCGAGAATTGGCAAAGTTCACCAATTAATTGACCGGTTGCCTGCCAGGCCATTGCGTTTCAATTATGTAGCTCACTAATTCAATGGACTTGACGTCAATGTGTAATGTTACTTAGTTTTAAATGAAAAGGTTCTGGACTTCTGGTGTGGTGGCTGCATAGCAGAAAACGTAGACATAGAATAACTAATGGTACTACGCAGAGTAGGGTTACCTTATGGCAGACAGACCTAATAGAGACTGTAAGAACCTGTTGGATGCGGCCGAAATAAGACCAAACGTTTTGGCGATCTCTGAGCGTGGCATCAATTCGGGTTGACCTTGATTCCGCGACGTTTCAATCTAGGTAGTTGCACCTACCCACAGGTCGACCGACCGTAGAAACGTTGGAATAAGAAAAAAAAAAGGAAAGAAACAAATTATTTTATACAAATTTTGCTAAAAGAAATAATGATCATAGAATATTTTATAGAATACGTGGTTGCTCAGGCAAAGTAGCAAAACATTAAAGAATAAGTTAGCTCACTTCACTAGAATGTTATAATCGTATATGATTAAATAGAGGTGGCTATATTATATTATTGATCAGATCACTATACTAGAAAAACCTACAAGCTAAGGCGGTCTCGAAGTTTAAAAAATGCTTCAAGGCCATCTTATAGGATGCTTGGGGATGCTGATGATGTAATACTATGAAAAGCTTGCTACCAATATTTTGGTTTGTTACGGAGGATGTATTGAAACTTTAGTTAAGCGCTATTTTTTGTAAAAAAATGGTATCCCTGATCTTCTTTAGATACGTTCAGAATCCCTCTACTGGTGACTTTCGTTGGTTTCATTATGACACTGATAAACACTATTTATTCAATCATTTTAATCTTCTATACCGTTCACAGTGCTATATGGTACCTACACTGTTATTAGTTACTAAGTAATGCCTCGTTGGACTAGAGGTCGAAATATGCGACTGCAGATCGCGAGGTCGTGGGCTCGAGTTCCACCGGAGACAAAAATGTGTGTGATCCATAAATGTTTGTCTCGAGAGTCTGATGTTTATATGTGTGACAAGTATGTATTTAAAAGAATATAAGTATTAATATTCGTAGTCTCATACCCATAACACAAGCAGGTTATTCCTAGCTTACTTTGGGATCAGATAGCGGTCAAAGAGATCACCAAAACGTTTGGTCAAGCAATCAAAATTGTCAGCGAATAATTAAGTAATATTTTTCTGGTAATATGATTTCAAATTCTGATAATATGAAATGAACCGATATTTCTTATTCTAGACTACGATGTGTCATCTCCATACCTTCTCCAATTCTCCACCTTCTCTTTGATTCGCGTTTGTCATCACGGTTCGTTACTTCCTCCCAACACTTCGCTTCTCATCAAAGTAATACTTTATTTCCCTTTAGACGATTAAATAGTAAAGAGAGGAATATGAATAAAGTTGTAAAATCATTTTTTCGCACAGGCACATCTCTAAAATACATAATATTATGATCAATATACTAACAACAACAAATCGTCAGTGAGCCAGCGGCCGCCGTTCGGTCCGCGCGTGTTATCGCACCCCGTATGCGCCGCGAGTTAACCGACAATTAATTATTATTGTGACGAAGTATTCATCATAAATGCCGTTGAAGGGTGCTCCTGGGCACAGGAGCACCTCACACCACCATGGATAACCAAACCCCCGAAGTAAGCTACGCCAAAGTTACCTCCAAATTTTCACACCCAACGAAGGAACAAGCCATAGTTATGGATTCTATAGATGGTCTCGTTATACGAGACTATTTACTATCGCTATCCACAGTCACCAAACCGTCTTCAATACGTTTCATCTCACGCATAGCGAACTCCAGAATATGTGTCTACATGGACTCAAAGCAAACAGCAGATGAACTTACCGACACAGTGAAAAAAATCAAAGTCCAGGACCATCTACTTGAAATCCGGCCATTGATCACCAGAAACAAAAGGATTGTTTTATCGAACGTATGCCCAATCATTCCAAATGATGTGATTGAGGAAAAATTTAACCAGATGAATGTGAAGATTTTATCGCCAATTACGTTCATGAAGGTAGGTGTTCCTGACCCTGGGTTTTCACATATTATGAGTTTTCGACGCCAACTATATGTATCCCCAGAGGACGAAAAAATTCTGCCAGAATCAATGCAAATTAATTTCGATGACACCAACTACTGGGTATACATTACAAATGAATCAATGAAATGTTTTGTATGCAATGGAATGGGTCATTCTGCAAAATATTGCCCACAAAATAAAATTCCAAATTTCGCATCTTTACCAAATAATTCACAAATAAGCGCTGATAGCTCAAATTATCCTACAATGGAATTCGACAAACCGCAAACTCCAAGCATTCACCGTCCACACAATAAATCCGAACACAATAAAGGCATTAAACGATTTCTTTCAAGTACCACATCCGACCAATCAAAACTAGATCAGATTCACACCGAGTATAATATAGACGAAAGCCCACCAGTTAGTGACTACGTTGAGGACACCGATAGTAACTACTCCGCTGAAGAAGAACCGTCTAAGATTAAGCCCGCGAAAAAAAAATCGAAAACCATGGATAATAGATCAGAAGAACAGGTTTGGAATGATATTAAAACGGAAATAAAAGAATCCCAGCAGCTCCTTCCCTTAACATTGGATCAATTCATCAGCCTCTTAGACAAAGCCCGCAATAAACAAAATATTCAAGAAATAATCAACGACTACACAGAAAATATTGACGAATTAATTGACATGTGCCTACTCCTTCACCCCAAGATGAACAAAAACCTGAAAAATAGATGTGCTAGATTTGCTAGAAAACTCCAAGACATAAAAACTACGAATACCACATAATACATATCCTTTTCATATTTAGCTATATATTTAAGTTACATTTATTATAAGCAATTATTATGGAAATCATTCAGTGGAATGTAAACGGATTTCATTCTAGATATGAACATATACAACTTTTACTAAATGAGATTAATCCTTTATGTTTTTGTATACAAGAAACTAACTTTAAAAATAATTATTGTGCTGAGTTAAAAAATTATGACAACTTTTATAAAAACCGCTCACATGGCAGTATAGCCAGTGGAGGGGTAGCCATTTACATTAAATCTCATACACTCCCAGAATTAATTAATATTAATAGCCCATTGGAAGTAATTGTGATTAGAATAAAATTCCCACTGACTATTACACTATGCAACATATATTTACCCAACAGCTGTTCCTTTACTGAAAATGACTTGAATTCTTTAGTACGACAGCTCCCAACGCCCTTTATTATAATGGGAGATTTTAACGGACATCACTTTTATTGGGGCTCAAATCATTGTGATCCTAGAGGTAAGGTAATTGCTAATTGGATGGACGGTGACGATAATTTTATCCTACTGAATTCTCAACAACCAACACATTTTAATAGTAGAAACGGCAGCACCAGCAATATCGATTTATCTTTTGCTTCACGAAGTATATCAACTTATTTCGACTGGAATGCATTAGAAGATCTTTATGATAGCGACCACTATCCTATTATTATTACGTCTCAAATAGAACTTGGTTCAACCTTGCACAACTCCCCACAATTTTGGAAATATCAGAAGGCGAATTGGCCTAACTTTCAACTCGAAATAGAATGTAAAATTAATCAATTAGAAAAACTAGACGTGTCAAGTAAACTGTGTATAAATAATTTAGTAGACGAATTTAATAAAATAATAATCAGTTCCGCCGAAAAAAATATACCAAAAACCACAGGAAAATTAAAAAAGAAGCAAGTTCCATGGTGGACCGAAGAATGTGCTGTGTCTCTGAAGGAAACTAAAAACGCATATAGAAAGTTTATGAAGGAAAAAAGAAAAAACCAAAACAACGATCATCCTAACCAAGAACAAGAATTATTGAAAATAGAATATCGAAAAAAAAGAGCCAAAACTAGAAGACTATTCAAAGAAAACAGAAAAGCAAGTTGGGAAAATTTCATTACATCAATAAATAGTTATATACCCTTAAGAACTGTATGGCAAAAAATTAACTCTATAAAGGGATATACAAGGAAGAAACAAACAATAATTCTAAAAAATAATGAAGGAACTCTAAGCGGCAATCCTAAAATAAATGCCGATATACTAGCGAAATGTTTTGTAGAAAACTCTAGTTCCAGTAATTACAAACAAGACTTTTTGGGATACAAAAACCAAACAGAAAGGACTAATGATGTAAAAAATCATCTGCAAGACAATAGTAACTTAATTAACGAAAACATTACCCTACATGAACTTGATCTCGTTATACAACATCTGGGTTCATCAAGCCCGGGTCCTGACAATATATCGAATACTATGATCATAAAACTTCCCCGCTTGGCCCTTGAACGTCTTCTAGACATCTATAACTACATCTGGTCGAATCAAGTTTTCCCTGATCAGTGGAGGGAGGCTATTGTTATACCGATCTTAAAACCTGGCAAAATTCCTACATTGCCATCAAACTATAGACCTATTTCTCTTACTTGTAACCTTTGCAAATTGTTAGAAAAAATTATAAGTAATAGATTGAGATGGCATTTGGAAAAAAATCTATTGATATCGACATTTCAGTTCGGATTTAGGCAGTTCAGGTCAACATTAGATTATTTATCATACTTGGAAAACGAAATAAAAACTTCCTTTGCAAATAAAAATAAACTTGTGGTAGTTGCTCTGGATTTGGAAAAAGCCTACGAAATGGTGTGGAAACACAGAGTCATATTACTTTTAGAACAATATAACTTAAAAGGCAATCTCCTTGCTTTTGTTATAAACTTCTTAGCTAATAGAACTATACAGGTAAAGATTAATAACATCTTATCGGACTCACTTCAAACAGAGAACGGACTGCCACAAGGATCAGTTTTGAGTGTTATTCTCTTTCTTGTATCGATTAACAATATTCTAGAAGTTATAGAGAGACCGGTGAAGGGATATTTATTCGCAGATGATTTGACAATAATATGTAGCGGTAATAGTATAAAACCTACTGAAAAACTCTTGCAAAATACCTTGGATAAATTAAGTGAATGGTGTAGACATACTGGATTCAAATTTTCAGAAACAAAAACTGAGACTATGGTGCTATCCAATAACAAATATAAAGACACAATTAACTTAAAAATTAATAATCATAAAGTTAAAGAAGTACGTCAACTTAAAATTCTAGGTTTAACTTTTGATCCAAAAATGAACTGGGTCTTACACATAAAAAAATTGAAATCTGAATGTTATAGTCGAATGAATGTCATTAAAATTTTATCATCTACAAATTGGGGTTCAGACAGTAAATGTATTAAAAACACTTACAAAGCACTCATTCGCCAAAAATTAGATTACGGTTCTATTATATATGATGCTGCTTCCCCTGCTATTTTAAGACTTCTGGAAAGTATTCATAATACCTGCTTAAGACTAAGTTTAGGAGCCTTCAAAACTAGCCCAATTAACAGCATTCTAGTTGAGGCTGACGACATGCCTCTAACCTTAAGAAGAAAAGAATTGTGCATAGCATATGCCATCAAACATAAAGCTAACAATAAGGACTCATTCATGTTCAAACCCCCGGCGCCGTCTGATATTGAGTACCAACTAAGAACTACCCTTTCTTTTCCATTAAGATTGAGAGTCAAAAAGTATCTAAAAGAATTAGATTTGAAACAACCTCCGGTTTTTGAGCGTAATATTACCCAAACCCCTCCATGGATTAAATTAGAACTCCCAATTAATTTGGATTTAGCTTACAATAATCCCAGAAACACTACCCCTGATTATATCTATAAAAACCTGTTTTATGAAATCACAGATAAAATACCAGAATTCAAACAATATTACACTGATGGGTCTGTTGTTGATTGTAAAACTGGGTGTGCTATTGTGTCTGAAAACAAAATTTATAAATTCAGACTACAGGATTACTCATCTATTTTTACATGTGAAGCGGTTGCTATCCTAAAATGTCTAGAAATAATTAGTCAAGACTCAAGAGAAAAACGACATGCAATCTTTTCTGATTCAATGTCATCTCTTATGGCAATCTCAATGTGGTCAATAAGGATCCACTTATAAATTTAATAAAAGAAGAATTAATAAACCTAACCAATAATAATTACATTATAAAATTATACTGGATACCTAGCCACCAAGGCATTCCCGGGAACGAGAAAGCGGACGCCGAAGCTAAAGAAGCTACGAGAGGAGAACAGTGCAATTACATTACTGCTAGCATTCAAGACCTAAAAAAATATATTAAAACTAGTGTAAAAACTCTCTGGAATAACTGTTGGGTAACAAATAATAATAGTAAATTATACGAGATAAGACAATCAGTTTTTGAAAAAAATAAAACTACCTGCAATAATAGGAAAGACCAGATAGTATTAAATAGGTTAAGAATAGGACACAGCAATGTAACTCACATCCACCTTATTACTAAGGCCAATAAAAATAAATGTACAAGGTGTGACATGGACTTATCCATTAAACATTTACTTGTTGAATGTTCAATGTACAACACAGAAAGACTGATTGTTAACCTACCGAAATCTTTAAAAGAATGTTTATACCTTAAAACAGAAGTAACTATAGAATATCTTAAGCTAATTAATTACTATAAGTTGATATAATGTATATAAACAGAGGTCGCTAATGACCTAGATGTTTCAGCGACCTTAAATAAATAAATGAAAAAAAAAAAAAAAAAAACAACAAATCGTGTTGATTTGTTATGTATGTATTTGACGAAATTAGAACACAGAACGAAATGATAATTGATTTTCTCTTCATCCCATCAGAATATAATCTGCAAACTCAATTAGAGAAACAAATGAGACCGTAACATTTGAAATCGGTACATAATCGGCTTAACCGGGATTGATTTAGTGTCGATGTGGACTACGGATGTACCCGCCGTGTATCGACAATTGTCGAATGAGCCCGCATAATGGACGTTGGAGGACTGGATTTTGCTTTCACTACAACTAAATTGAAATGGAACCCCAGATTGATAGGGTTGTTCTATTATAGCATTTGGTGGCGACCTGGCGACTAATTGCGGGACTGCCAATTCTGTACAAGGGAAAGTAAATGTTAAAGTAATGGGGTCTTCTTTAATTATGGAAATGAAATTACTTGACTGATCTATCCACAGAACAAAAAATATATCCTGTTTTCTTTCCTACTGATGATATTATAAATATGCTTGTTTGTGAAGATGTTTAGATGTTTGTTAATCGCGCTTAACGTTTTAACGACTGAACCAATCAGCTGGGCAGAGCTGAAATTTGGTACAGAGATAGCTTATAGTCTAGACTAACGCGTAGGCTACTTTCATTCCGGGAATACGTTACCACGGAAAGCGGGAATGGGTACCAAATTTAAAGCGAGCCAAGACGCGAGCATATTCTAGTACTATATATTTGTTACGTGGATCTTTAAGTCTAGCGGTTGAAATTAGAATGCACCAAGATACTTAGAAATAAAAGTAGGTAATACAGCAGTTTGATATTTAGAGGTATTATTGCAGATTGAGACACCGTAATTACAAATGCAAATACTCGTACCTAAATGGTATGTGCTTCCCATTTACTGGCAGTCGTGAGTTTTACTCTCACTCAGGACAAATCTATCTATACAGATTCACGTTGTTTTGTACTGTTTACTCTAAGAAATTATTCACAGAAAACTGGAAGATACTTTAAACTCTTCCCCAGCGCCACAGTCACGATTGTTTAAAGTTTTAAGTGGTTATTGGTTTGCTTGTAAAAGCCTAAAGCAATCGGTGGTACAGCGGAGTCGATAATAAATTCTTATTAAAAATTCATGAACACGCGCTCAAACTGGGTTGCGATGCAAAACGCTGCTTGCTTCCTACCGTCAAAGATTTGTGTTATAGTTATACATAAACAGCTCTGTAAGTTACTTAAGGAATTGGGAAATATTTTATCGAGAAAATAGAAGAAAATAGAAGGTTTTAAACAAATTTAGTTATAAACTGCCTATTTGTAAAAACCACAGTAAAGCTTTTCTTATCTATAAATGAGAAAATTCGGAAGGAAACTGTGTATCAAATTGGACGGCGTCCAAGCTTATTCGGGTATATAAATAATAGTGGGATAAGATGTCCGTCAGACTACGGCGGCATCTGACAGAGATCCCTCAATTAAGTGAGTGTCCTTTATTAGCGCAGGGTTGGAACCAATATTTCATTCTAAGGCTCATTTCATACTCATGAAACAAATAATATTGGGGTTTATTTTATTCCCTTCGGCACTTTAGGTCTTACGAGTATTACTGAAAAGGTACAGTCGGTTTATTAACTTAATTTCTCTGAATGTCACTTTTTATTATGGTAGTCGTCTGCCACTTCTCAGTTGAGTCCGTTATCCAAAACTCTACTCCTCTAATAGTCTTTCCCTGGACGTCTATTTCTCGGAACGCCCATGTTTGAGCCACGGTTTTACAACAAATGCAATAGAAGTAGAAATTCCTTCGGTATATACAGATTTATTTTAGGTAATAATAAGGGTGTGATGGGTCTCTACGAGATCATCAGGGCTTCAGACTGCTTCAGCTGTAAGTGGTGCACTTAATGACTTCACACGAGCTCATGCCGAAGAATAGGAAGACTCGAAACAAAGCCACTCACTTTAAATTGGTGCTGTAAGAACAATCACACTCCCAGTATGTCTGTGAGAGTTCGCAGAGGTCTACGTCCAAGAGTGGATGGCGAATGGCGATACGCTGAGAGCGAACGCTCATCAATATTTTAATACTCAAGCACAAGCAAGTTACATCAGTCTGCTGTCCAAATGACAGGGGACCTTGACGCAGGTTCTAAGTTCAGAGGTTGGAGGTGAAAGTAACTTAGAAGACGTTCAGATAAAGAGAAAGATTTCTTAAAAATACATCTAGGTAATAAGTTTAAGTCTTTGAACTCACTCATTAAATAAAAATCTAAATAACCGGCCAACTGCAAGTCGTACGCGCACGGAGGGTTCCGTACCAAAAAACAGTAAAAAATCACGTTTGTTGTATGGGAGCTCCCGTTAAATATTATTATTATCCTGATTTTGTTGTTATAGGGGCAACAAAATACATCATTTGTGAAAATTTCAACTCTCCAGCTATCACAGTTCCTGAGATACAGCCTCGTGACGAACAAACAGACAGACGGACAACAAAGTCTCATGAATAGTCTCATGAACTGTTTCTTACCTTTTGGGTACGTAAGTCTAAAAACTGACATCTTGTTGTCTTGTTCATAATTATATTTAAATCATCAACATTTATTTTACAAACTCGTTTTATAGTAACTGTTGATTGAGTAATTTATAGATAAGTAACTAAATTGAAATATAAAAGCTTCTAAAACGAGCTTTCTAGTAAATCTAGAAATCTGTTGTAAGAGCAAATACATTGTAGGCAGAACAGTAGATGGCTGATTTGCCCTTGGCCTGGATTCTGTGTAATCTGAAAATATTTGATCAAAGTTGTGCCACAACGTCTCTTCCAATTATACTCAGAAAAAATATTTTCTAGAAGATTATTCTTTTAATGTGGTTATATTTTCATTATAGTCATGCATTTTTTGGCAAGTACAAATAGCTACTATGGTTAATATCCACTAATAAAACATAGAACACTGTAAAGTATTTACATCCCAGTGTGACACAGCCTAGTAAAGTCAGTTTCTTTAAGACAAATGGGTAAGGAGAGGCTCCAGCGCGGTTTAATTACTTCCTCTGGCTTACCAGATTAGTGGACGTAGAGCCGTGACTTGAACTCCAAAGACACCGCCCCATTCTCAGTTTACGAACGAATGGCCACACGATATTAGATTTTTAGAATTCAGTTACATTAAGGAGATTGAAGTTTTAAAAGTTCGTTTGGGAAGTGTGTTTGTTTTAGAAAGAAATTGGAAGCGGTGACGCATTTTGGTTGAAATTAGTTAAACTCAAACTCAAAAAAACATTTATTTCGCATAATCCTAATAAAGCAAAGTCATTACCACCATTTTAACATTTTTTTTAGGTTAATGATAGGTGTAACCAGAATAATGCAATCATTATTTTTCTTGCCACTTTTAATTTTTTTTTATAGTACAAGTGACAGACAAGCTTACGGCCCACCGGAAGGTTGGTTACCGTAACCAACGGCCGTGTGCAACACAAGAGGTTTACACACGCGCTGCCAATCCAGGCGCAGGTTGTGATGACACAAAGTTGAAAATTTTCAAGCCGCCCATAGGGCCTTCAACTTGGCTTAACGACTGTCATTTTATTGACTACCTGGACCAACTGCTTGGCGTGCCTTCCGAAGCACGGAAACGTTCGTTAATAAATGTCACAAAGTGGTTACGCGGTGGTCGTCCATCCGTAATCAGTCATAGTAAATGTTGTTTACTGCAGTGATCGTTTACAGAACACTGAGTCCGCGGAGTCACGAGCACTTCGAGACTGGCCACAATTCTGTTTCTGTGAGTGTTATATTCGGAACAGAAACTCTTAGATACTCTCTCTTGAATGACCTACAGCTTGTCTCTCTACTCTATCTTATGTTTTCGTATGCTGCATTTCGATTATTCTGTCCGTCTTTCTGTAGTAAAATAAATATGCTTTTCAATTTGTGCCGGTAAAGCTTATTACATTTCATAGAAAATGAAATAGCTATAATTTTATCTCAATTCTCACTATTTTTGGCGATAAAATAATTCCGTTTTACACACAACCGTAAAAGCTTTAAAGCTCTGCAAATAATTTTAGAAGGAAAATGGTACAGGAGAGAAAATTGATAGGATTTCGACTTTATTAGATATTATTTATTGTGTTAACGAGATTTACCACCTTGATGGAGAAAAGAGAAAATGGAGTTCTCGGAAAATTTGAAGTTGACGTACCCTATACACCGGTCAGTGGAGCAAATGTGGATTAAGGTAAAAATTAACCACAATAAGATAATCATTGGCACTGGCTATCGTCCACCTAGAGCTAACCATAGTTTATTTTTGGACACCATTATGGATACTATAACATCTCTTAGTGACTATGATTACTTGATTTTGTTAGGCGATTTTAACATAAATTTAAATGACCATTCAGACTCTAAAACTAAATTATTCAACACATTTTTAAGTTGTACTGGTTTACGGCAGGTGGTGACAGAAAACACACATTTTACTGACCATAGCAGTACCTTGATTGATGTCGTTTGTACAAATGCGCGTGTGCGCGCGGTAAATGTGATGTCGGCTGGTACGCTCTATGGTCATGCTTTTATATTTACAGAGTTTGTCTTCCGTAAGCCAAAAATACCACCTAGGATGATTCACTATAGACCGCTGAAAGATGTTGACCTGGAGCAGTTTGAAAGTGATGTGACTAGAGTCAGGTGGAACCAAGTTTGTGCTCTGGATGATGTTGATGAGATGGTCTTTGATTTTACTACGGCTATGACGACAATATTTGATTTGCATGCACCAATGAAAAATGTGATAATTCGGGAGTTACCCGCCCCCTGGCTCACTGACAATGTTAGATTAATGATGAAACTACGCGATGCTGCACTAAAAAGAGCTCGCACTACTCGGGAAGCTTCACACAAACAGTACTATAAAGATTTTAAGAAACAAGTAGACCGTGCGATTCATAATGAAAAGACTTGTTATTTCAGAATTAATATCAATCAAAATGCAAATGATCCTAAATCATTATGGAAAAATATTAAATCAAAATTGTTACCATCAAAGGCCAGTGATATTCCTGAGTATCTGTGCGAACCTAACACCATAAATGATTATTTTCTAGATGTTCCTGGCTTGCTCAGTCATTCAATATCACAGCTTACATTTTTTGAATTTCATCGTTTCAGCAGTAACCACTTTATGCTTGAACCAGTTGAATCTACAATTGTGCTTAAGGTACTCAAAGAGCTAAAATCAAATGCCGTGGGTGTTGATGGCATATCATTGGATATGATTGTTATGACCCTCCCACATACCCTCAGATTAATAACTGAAATAGTAAATAGGTCGATAATGACGTCCAAGTTTCCATCTTTATGGAAAGCAGCTATTGTGACACCTATACCTAAAAGTAGTAATATAACATCATTAAATGAACTTAGACCCATAAGCATACTGCCTTGTCTTTCTAAAGTACTCGAAAAGGTCATAGGATATCAAATGACTAAGTATCTGGAAGACCATGACATCTTGCCTGATAAACAATCAGGGTTTCGTAAGGGCAGAAGTACTGCTACTGCTCTTCTTGACGTTACTGACAGTATTTTAGCTGCTCAGGACTCTGGACATGGCACAATATTAGTACTATTGGATTTTTCTAGGGCATTTGATGCTTTAAATATTTCATTGTTAATGTCAAAATTAACTTATTATGGATTCGACCAGCAAACTGTAAAATGGTTTAATTCTTATTTGACGTATCGTTCACAGTTTGTGAGAATACATAGCGCGGATGGAAGTACTTATGACTCAGACCCAAAATATGTAAATAGGGGCGTCCCGCAGGGCTCCGTCCTGGGGCCAATTTTGTTTATTCTTTTTAGTGCTGACATAATCAATGTAATACAATATTGTAAATTCCATATTTATGCTGACGATGTACAAATATATTTTTCTTTTCAACCAGACGAAACTCTTTCAGCAGTGAATAAAATTAATACAGATTTAAATAATATTTATAAGTGGGCATTAAATAATTCTCTTTTGCTGAATGCGTCCAAGACAAAATTTATGATTTTGGGTTCCAGAAACCAGATTTTAAAAATAGGCAATTTGAATCCACAAATTACTATAAATGGCTGTCTGATAGAACGTGCCTATGAAGCTCGTAATCTGGGTTTATTTATGGATGGGGAATTAAGGTTCGAAAAACACATTGTTGACATTGTTCGTAACTGCTTCTATCGTCTTAAGCTACTGTACAAACTACGGGATTATCTTAGCTTGGACTTACGTGTGCAATTGTGTGAGTCACTTGTTTTGTCTAAATTTAATTATCTTGACGTGGTTTATGGACCCAGGTTATTGGCCAAAACATCTAATTTAATACAAAAAGTGCAAAATGCCTGTGCTCGTTATTGTTTTGTTATTCCTAGACGCAGCCATATTACACCTTTTTTGATAGAAAATAATATTTTAAAAATGAAATTTAGACGTGAGCTGCATTTGGCTACGCTTCTATTCGGTGTAATAAGAAAAAATAAGCCAATGTTCCTGTATGATAAGTTAGTCTGGATGGAAGAACACCGTTTGTACCCTGGTAGAAAGATTTCGCTGCCATTACGCATACCTAGACATAGAACCACTGCGTTCAGAGGTGGATTTCGGTACAATGCTACCAAGTGCTGGAATAATATCCCTCCGCCACTGCGCAATACAGGGTCAGTTAGTGGTTTAAAGACTAAATTAAAATTTATTTTGTTGGAGTTGCAAAAAACCAGCACCTAACGTTAGCATGTCGTATATTTATTTGTTTTATTTAGTGATTAAAGGATCTGACTACGGATTTTGAGGCCGTAGATTTGATTTTCACCTAGGACAAATCTCTTTGTGTGATGAGCACATTGATTTGTTTTGTGTCTGGGGGTGAATTAAATTATCTATATGTGTAGATTTATTGTACCTAATATATTAAGTGTGTTCATTGGGTGTGTGGAGCCAATAAGACAGGCAAATATTGGCTGATTTGAGATGGCGCTGTGTAGCAGTGTACTTACGTGTGAATATAATATTTATTAATATTTAATCTCTTGCATATTAAAGTTATGTCTTACAATGAGTAATTGATGATGTTTCCAGAAAGTCACTTTATTTATATATATTTATTGTACTTTTGCATACACGGGTTTTTCGGGCATATGTCCGTGAGTAACTAGTGGGCTGCAGCTGAAAATCAGCGCTGTGGTAACCTACAGCATTTATGCTGAGCTGTGGCCTTTTAGGCGCACAAATAATTCTTTTTGTTTTATTTTTAAATTGTAATTTGTTTTCCTTGTCTTGTTTATATAGTTTTATGTGTGCCTAATAAAAATGATTTTCTTTCTTTCTTTCTTTCTTTCACAATCTTTGAATGTAGCTTAAAGTCGGTCCATCAATCAAAGAATGTTACGGATTTTATTTTGGCTAATTGTTTTACTGTACTCCAATATAATTTCAAATCTTATCTAGATTTGATATTTTATTCGTCCGTCTGTAGGCCTGGCGTTAGCGCTAGAACCTCGTGCGTTAGTCAACTTGTAGACTATTGTCACCAGTGAGGTTGACTTGGCGCAAGTAATCCCAAAGGTTTATGTAGGTATTATTCTGAATAAAATCTGATAAATCAAAAAAACATATTACTTTGTGCTAAGTAAATTTTATTATTCAGGATTTGTATGAAGTCGGTTTTATTTTTTATTGAAAAATTTTTTTTTCATTTTTTTAAGTGACGGGTAAACCAAAAAATATATCTATCTAGGTAAAAGTTTTCATCAATACAAATCAATCAAACCCAAAACAAGGTAGCTGCTGTAGATTTACAGCAGTTACCTTGTTTTGGGTTTGATTGATTTGTAATTTTCTAGATTTAAAAAAAAAATCTGTTTGATTGAGTTGTATTTTTAAGGATTTCCCTCGACTGTCTTTCGGTTCCATAATCAGATCGACTCCAGACATTCATTAAATTGTAGTACATTAAAGTACTGAATTAAAAAGTTAACAAACGCACTGGTTGTCCCTACAATTTGCGGTGGTTGCCCTCGATTTATCCTGGATCCCATCATCAGATCCTGATCTGGTTAAAATAGGACCACCTCAGAAGTAAACCCTATTCAAGAAAGAAAACAATTTAAATCTTACATTCCACAATTTAATTTGATTTAACACCTAACCGGTTTCGCTTTATAGCATTCTCAAAGGTATTATAATGTTCTTCCACTGTTACTTCTAACACAGTCCCGGTTAGGTGTTAAATCAAATTAAATTGTGGAATGTAAGTGCAAGTGTGTGTTTCAATAAAACAAGTTCCATCAAGTGCCGACAATCGAGAGTATAAATAATTTAAATCTGTCTATAATTGACTGAAATATCGGTGAACATACATAAAACATTGAGAACTTCCTTTTTTTTGAAGGCGGATCTATCAATCTAAGTGTAAAGTTCTTATCAATACAAATCAATCAAGCCCAAACACAAGATAACTGCTGTAAATTGTTAAGGAATGCCCTTGACTGTCTTTCGACTCTATCATCAGGTGGACTCCAGACCTTCATTAAAGTGTATAACATTAAAGCACTTAATTAAAAAGTTAACAAACGCACTAGTTGTCCCTACAATTTTCGGTGGTTGCCCTCGTTTTCTCCTGGATCCCATCATCAGATCCTGACCTGGTGAAAATGGGACCACCTCAGAAGTAAACCCTATTCAACAAAAAAAGAAATTTTGAAATCCGTCTACAATTGACGGAAATAATATATCGCTTAACATACATAAAAAAAATACATACAGACGAAATGAGAACCTCCTCCTTTTTTTGAAGTCGGTTAAAAAGGGTAAAATATGGGCATTTAATATGCCTCTGCCTACGCTTTCAAGGATATAGGTGAGACTAGTATGTATATATACATGTAAATAATGAACAATTTACAAGTATGTCTATCTGTGTGTAATTCAAAAAGGTTTGGTTTTGGTGATTCTCATGTAAATCCGTTGTCATGAGGATAATTTGAACTATACAACGCATTTTTGTTTTATCTAATTCAGACTGTATAAAACCAAAATAGGTCCAGTAAATAGGTATATCTACATCAAAACCAGAGCAGGTACAAAATCTACTCAAGGTAAGAGGATAGGTATGTCATTAATTAACCTTTTCGGCTGTAAAGAAGACAGGGGCACTTCGATTGAGTGAGTACATCACAACTAACACTACGTGTTAGGCCTTAAACTGGCTGCCAGCGGCGAGCGGGGCATAGGCGATTCGGCGAGGGCGCGGCCCACGAGTACAAGAGAGTAGGCAAAGATAACAAACGCACCGCGTGCGGTTTGCTCGGGTGCGAGGGCGGTGCTACCTAAAGGTGCGGTTGAGCGGCGTCGGGTTTGGCTCGAAGTGTGCCGCGCCATGCGCTCTTAGACAGCCTGGCTCGGCAAACTTTGCACGATCCATCGCTTGTCGGTTTTTGACACGGATCAAAGGCTCGAGCACCTTTAACTCTCTTGTACTCTGGCGCCGCGCTCTCACCGCAATCGCCGTCGTCGCCCCGTTCACCGTTAACATTCAGTTTGAGGCCTTACGATCACTCCAAGTGCGGTTTGCTTGTGTGCGAGCGCAATGCTGCCTGGCCGCGCTCTCGTGGAAACCGCCGTCGCCCCGCTCGCCGCTGACATCCAGTTGAGGCCTTAGATCGTGTCGGGCGTAGGCGAACATATGATAAGGGAACTCGCGATCAATGCTTCTTCAATTTCACGCGGTATTTGCTTTCACTGCTTAGAGAATGACTGTGCTGCGTTCACTCACATGTTTAGCACGACTTGGCCACACTTACGCTTTAAACGCGAGGGACTATAAAAACAAGGGAAAATATTGACACTGTCCACACAAATAATTTGAGGAACTGTAACTGTTTTGTAAAATACTAGGTGACCAGGTCACGCGTTGCTGTGGATAAGGTTTTTGTATCCCGGTAATCCCGGCCGTAGCCATGAAGGATTTCCAAAAAATAACTAATCTATCTCTCGACTTGGACCAAACTACACACGGTGTGCAAATTATGTTAAAATTGGTTAAGTAGTTTATTAGTTCATCGCACACACACAACGTGACACAAAATTTTAAGTATCTTCTAATCTAGGATTTCTTTCAACTATACTGTAATATATCGAAACACACTATTAAGTTATGGAATATTACAAATTTTCTTGCAGTAATCCACTAAAACACCAATTTACAAATACGCAACGAATATCGAAGTAGGTACCTACTTTAATAGTACTTACATCGCAAGTGACTTGGGTAGATGTAAACAAGGCACTAAGAATGAAGAATTTGCTTAGTTTTCTTACAGATAGATGAAAACATTTTGTTTTATTCTTGTAGAAAACCCTTTCTGGAACACTGGACATTGTCTGCCTTGTATGATTTATTACATTTAATATTTTTCTGAATGTCTATCCATATTAACGTGGTGATAGCGACTTTCCGTACTTGTGCAGATAAGGTCAAATTTTATTTTCTTTTTTGATACCTATAATATTTTATAAAGGGCTTGACAGAGATTAAGGTGTTGACAGATAGGTACCCACTATAAAGTTGTATTTGTTCCCAAATACTCCTTATGTAGGTGGTGAGCTTATTGCCGTGTTGAAAGAACAGAGACGGTTTGTGGCGAAATTTCACTAGTAGTAGTCTACATCTTCACTTTAGAAACACCGCGATATTTTGCAGTCGGAAACAAGGGTTTAACCTACCTGATGACAGAAAATCGTCGAAAATTGAAATGCCACAAATGTTCTTTCATCTCGCGACTGACCACTTACACCGATTAACATTTTATACTTCATTAAGTATTTATTATTGACGAAGCCGATCCACTTGTTATTAAAGTGCAGCATTGCGAGAACACAAGCGATTACAAAAACATACCAAACTTTTGGACGATCTTTATTAGAAAACCCATTCTTAGAGAAACTCTCAACACTACAATCCATGCAATAGACACACTCATCACTCACGACAATCATGGCGCAAGTTTAGTGCCGTCTGGACTCCCAATGCCGAGCCACACTCACGTCACGTACCGGAGTAACGACTACTGGATACTACGTGTCCTAAGTTCAGTAAAACTGGGAGCTCGAATATCGCACATATTTTTCAGTTCATAATCCGTTTTTTTATCCGACCGAAAATCTGGTAGGTTGGGTAATAGATTTAGCATTCTATGTGCCTTTGTATTTATGTCTGTTCAATCTGATTACTCGACGAATGATTTTCTGCATTTTTACAAATCGCCAATTTGCCAAAACAAAAGTCTGTGCTAGGATTTCTAGACAACTTATTATGTACATTATATCTTAAAAGAAACAGTTTGTGCTTCCGCTTACTATAGGCGCAAAATAAAACCTAAATACTGTTAACATTCGAAGATTTATAAATTGAATAATGTAGGCAGTTTTGAGAAGCGAGAAATGCTAAATCCATGGTTGAATCCGTCGACAACAAAACTGCTAATGTGTGTGCTGCCGAATGTTCTATGGTTTGAGGATTGGTTTGTTTCCATCTTCAAGCAGGGAACGTCGCGTCCGATGTGTGGTTATACAAGTTTAGCATATCAACCCCAACGACAATGTAAAAATGTAAAATGATTTTGGGTTTGCCCCTTTTCCGTAGTAAAGTAGAAAAGTGTTTCACACATTGAACACACTGCTTTATCCCACACGAATGTACTTCTTAGAAAAAGGATTTGCTGAGAAAATACAAAACAAAAGATACTAACTTCTGTATAAACAACGAAAATAAATTTTACGAATACAACTTGAACTTAATTTTAACCCCAAAAAGCGCTTGACAGAAACACATAAAGTTTAAAACAAGCGACTTTTCCACATTAAAATAACTCAGTTAATCCTTCAGGCGGTCCCATAACTCGATTCTGAATGATAACTAAATCCACAAACAATGGAGTGCCAGAATTTTGTTCCTGTGCAAGTTAAGGGGCCTGTTTTAGAAATTTACGAAAAAGAGGTGCAAGTGAAATCATTCTTTGCTGGCAAAAGTAGACGAGAATATATATATAGCCAAAAAAAACTATTAATCTACAAGATGTGTATCAAAATATGCTTTGTTATAAATGAAGATATTAATCTATGTGTAAAATTACCATAAATTCTTCAATTTAAATCGACTCGAAGAAAAATATACTCCTATGACAATATCTGAAGAATAAACGAGGAACTACATTAAATTTGGGAGTTGAACAACCGAAAAAAGGTTAATGCCAATGCATGAAAACACACGATATGATTTTAAACAGTCCATGTCATAATTTCGAAATAATCTGGCCGACCCACAAAATTCCGAACGCTCATTTCGTCGATGATCAATTCAACGAATGGTTGTATGGTCGAATGTAAAAACTCCGAATGGTCATTTCGCCGATGATCAGTTTTACGAACGATTGTATCGGGGTTCTCTGAGTCGGGGTGTTAACCATTGACTTATTATGGTTAACACCTCGACTCGGATAGGTTAGGTTAGAAGGCTAAGGTGGGAGCGAAGCGGAGCGGAGCTCCCGCCTTAGCCTTCGTGGTTATTTTTTTTTATCCATATCATTTTACGATATCACCATACAATCATTCGTAAAACTGATCATCGGCGAAATGACCATTCGGAGTTTTAATACAACCATTCGTACAATTCATCATCGGCGAAATGAGCATTCGGAATTTTGACGGTCGGCCAGATTATTTCGAAATTATGACGTGGACTCGATTTTAAATAATTATGAGTATTAGCTTATTAAACAAATTTAAACATTTATATAAAGTTAAAGGTCGTTAGCCTTATCAACGGCCTTAAAACGAAAATTCACAGAGCTTAAACTTAATTACAACGTTAGGAGCTCTCGGTACATACCTGGAAGTCAGATTACTTTTCTGTTTTGTACAATTTTGGGTTAATCTTCTTGTGTGTGTTCAAATAGATTAAAATTATTTAGCAGAGCGGTAAGGGATTATTGGTTCCGCCTCAGCTCGAGAGTTTGTTGGGAGGCGGAATTATTTGAACATTTTGTTAATTTCGAAAACAATTAGCTACAGTCAACTAATAAATAAGTATTTTGCAGAACTGTTTTAAACTTCTTCATTCGGCTTTAATTTGTGTTCTGTCGTCGTCGTTTACGTCTACCACTTCTCAGTTGAGTCCGTTATCCAAAACTCTACTCCTTTAATAGTTCCATGTTTGAGCCACGGTTTTATAACAAATGCAATAGAATTAGAAATTCCTTCGGTATATACCGATTTTTTTTTGCTAATAATAAGGGTGTAATGGGTCTCTACGAGATCATCAGGGCTTCAGACTGCTTTAGCTGTAAGTGGTGCACTTAATGACTTCACACGAGCTCATGCCGAAGAATAGGAAGACTCGAAACAAAGCCACTCACTTTAAATTGGTGCTGTAAGAACAATCACACTCCCAGTATGACTTTGAGAGTTCGCAGAGGTCTACGTTCAAGAGTGGATGGCGATACGTTGAGACTGAACGCTCATCAATATTTTAATACTCAACCTCACTAGCAAGTCACATCAGCCTGCTGTCTAAATGACAGGGGACCCCGACGCAGGTTCTAAGTTCAGAGGTTGGAGGTGAAAGCAACTTAGAAGACGTTCAGATACTTAAAGAGAAAGATTTCTTAAAAATACGTCTAGGTAATAAGTTTAAGTCTTTTGACTCACTCATTAAATAAAAATCGAGAAAAACCTGCCAATTACAAGTCGGACGCGCACGGAGGGTTCCGTACTAAAAAACGGTAAAAAATCACGTTTGTTGTATGGGAGCTCCCGTTAAATATTATTATTATCCTGAATTTGTTGTTATACGGGCAACAAAAATACTTCACCTGTGAAAATTTCAACTCTCTAGCTATAACGGTTCCTGAGATACAGCCTCGTGACGAACAGACAGACAGACGGACAACAAAGTCTCATGAATAGGGTGCTGTTTCTTATCTTTTGGGTACGGAAGTCTAAAAACTGACATCTTGTTGTCTTGTTTATAATTATATTTACCTCATCAACATTTGTTTTACAAACTCGTTTTATGTTAAGTACCCTGCTAATTGAGTAATTATAGATAACTAAATTGAAAGATAAAAGGTTCTAAAACAAGCGTTCTAGTTAATCTAGAAATCTGTTGTAACAGCAAATACATTGTAGGCAAAACAGTAGCTGGCTGATTTGCCCTTGGGCTGGATTCTGTGTAATCTGAAAATATTTGATAAAAGTTGTGCCACAACGTCTCTTCCAATTATACCTACTCAGAAAAATATTTTCTAGAAGATTACTCTTTTGTATGTGGTTATATTTTCACTAACATTTATGGTCATGCGTTTTTTGGCAAGTACGAATAGCTACTATGGTTAATATCCACTAATAAAACATAGAACACTGTAAAGTATTTACATCCCAGTGTGACACAGCCTAGTAAAGTCAGTTTCTTTAAGCTAAATGGTTAAGGAGAGGCTCCAGCGTGGTTTAATTACTTCCTCTGGCTTACCAGATTAGTGGACATAGAGCCGTGACTTGAACTCCAAAGACACCGCCCATTCTCAGTTTACGAACGAATGGCCACACGATATTAGATTTTTAGAATTCAGTTACAAAAAGGCGATTGAAGTTTTAAAAGTTCGTTTGGGAAGTGTGTTTGTTTTAGAAAGAAATTGGTAGCGGTGACGCATTTTGGTTGAAATTAGTTAAACTCAAACTCAAAAAAACATTTATTTCGCATAATCCTAATGCATAGGCATTTGTGACACGTCAAAGAATACAAAGCAAAGTCATTACCACCATTTTCACTTTTTTTTAGGTTAATGAAGTGTAACCAGAATAATGGAATCATTATTTATCTTACCACTTTTAATTTTTTTTATAGTACAGGTGACAGACAAGCTTACGGCCCACCGGAAGGTTGGTTACCGTAACCTACGACCGTTTGCAACACCAGAGGTTTACAAACGCGCTGCCAACCCGGGCGCAGGTTGTGACGACACACAGTTGAAAATTTTCAAGCCGCCCATAAGGCGTTCAACTTGGCTTAACGACTGTCATTTATTGACAACCTGGACCAACTGCTTGGCGTGCCTTCGTTAATAAATGTCACAAAGTGGTTGCACTGTGGTCGTCCATCCGTAATCAGCCATAGTAAATGTTGCTTACTGCAGTGATCGTTTACAGAACACTGAGTCCGCGGAGTCAGGAGCACTTCGAGACTGACCACAATTCTGTTTGTGTTAGTGTTATATTCGGAACAGATACTCTTAGATATTCTCTCTTGAATGACCTACAGCTTGTCTCTCTACTCTATCTTATGTTTTCGTATGTTGCATTTCGATTATTCTGTCCGTCTTTCTGTAGTAAAATAAATATGCTTTTCAATTTGTGCCGGTAAAGCTTATTACATTTCATAGAAAATGAAATAGCTATAATTTTATCTCAATTCTCACTATTTTTCACACAACCGTAAAAGCTTTAAAGATCTGCAAATAATTTTAGAAGGAAAATGGTACAGGAGAGAAAATTGATAGGATTTCGACTTTATTAGATATTATTTATTGTGTTAACGAGATTTACCACCTTGATGGAGAAAAGAGAAAATGGAGTTCTCGGAAAATTTGAAGTTGACGTAACACAATCTTTGAATGTAGCTTAAAGTCGGCCCATCAATCAAAGAATGTTACGGATTTTATTTTGGCTAATTGTTTTACTGTACTCCAATATAATTTCAAATCTTATCTAGATTTGATATTTTATTCGTCCGTCTGTAGGCCTGGCGTTAGCGCTAGAACCTCGTGCGTTAGTCAACTTGTAGACTATTGTCACCAGTGAGGTTGACTTGGCGCAAGTAATCCCAAAGGTTTATGTAGGTATTATTCATGGCACCAACTTCAATACTATATTGAATAAAATCTGATAAATCAAAAAAACATATTACTTTGTGCTAAGTAAATTTTATTATTCAGGATTTGTATGAAGTCGGTTTTATTTTTTATTGAAAATTTTTTTAATCATTTTTTTAAGTGACGGGTGAACCAAAAAATATATCTATCTAGGTAAAAGTTTTCATCAATACAAATCAATCAAACCCAAAACAAGGTAGCTGCTGTAGATTTACAGCAGTTACCTTGTTTTGGGTTTGATTGATTTGTAATTTTCTAGATTTAAAAAAAAAAATCTGTTTGATTGAGTTGTATTTTTAAGGATTTCCCTCGACTGTCTTTCGGTTCCATAATCAGATCGACTCCAGACATTCATTAAATTGCAGTACATTAAAGTACTGAATTAAAAAGTTAACAAACGCACTGGTTATCCCTACAATTTGCGGTGGTTGCCCTCGATTTATCCTGGATCCCATCATCAGATCCTGATCTGGTTAAAATAGGACCACCTCAGAAGTAAACCCTATTCAAGAAAGAAAACAATTTAAATCTTACATTCCACAATTTAATTTGATTTAACACCTAACCGGTTTCGCTTTATAGCATTCTCAAAGGTATTATAATGTTCTTCCACTGTTACTTCTAACACAGTCCCGGTTAGGTGTTAAATCAAATTAAATTGTGGAATGTAAGTGCAAGTGTGTGTTTCAATAAAACAAGTTCCATCAAGTGCCGACAATCGAGAGTATAAATAATTTAAATCTGTCTATAATTGACTGAAATATCGGTGAACATACATAAAACATTGAGAACTTCCTTTTTTTTGAAGGCGGATCTATCAATCTAAGTGTAAAGTTCTTATCAATACAAATCAATCAAGCCCAAACACAAGATAACTGCTGTAAATTGTTAAGGAATGCCCTTGACTGTCTTTCGACTCTATCATCAGGTCGACTCCAGACCTTCATTAAAGTGTATAACATTAAAGCACTTAATTAAAAAGTTAACAAACGCACTAGTTGTCCCTACAATTTTGGTGGTTGCCCTCGTTTTCTCCTGGATCCCATCATCAGATCCTGACCTGGTGAAAATGGGACCAACTCAGAAGTAAACCCTATTCAACAAAAAAAGAAATTTTGAAATCCGTCTACAATTGACGGAAATAATATATCGCTTAGCATACATAAAAATAATACATACAGACGAATTGAGAACCTCCTCCTTTTTTTGAAGTCGGTTAAAAAGGGTAAAATATGGGCATTTAATATGCCTCTGCCTACGCTTTCAAGGATATAGGTGAGACTAGTATGTATATATACATGTAAAAAACTTGAGAGGTGTCAAGGGACACCCGGATGGAACGAAGTTCCTTTCGATTAAAGTGAAGTAATTGTAATAAAATTTTATTTTAATTTTAAAATTTTATTATAAGCAAAAACAAAAACAGAAACAAAAACTAAAAGAAAACTAATATAAAAAAAAGTGAGAGCGTGTAACCTTTACGCGCGACTGAAACTGAACAGAGCGAAGCTCCTATTTGCTTTGGTGTTGCTCGTAGAGTTCATGTTCATCCCCTGGCTAGCACTAGCACTACCACTATCACTATCACTATCACTACCACTACCACTACCACTACCACTACCACTACCACTACCACTACCACTACCACTACCACTATCATTACTACTATTACTACCACTATCACTACCACTATCACTACCACTATCACTACCACTATCACTACCACTATCACTACCACTATCACTACCACTACCACTATCACTACCACTATCACTACCACTATCACTACCACTATCACTACCAAAAGTGTCGTTACAACTTTTCGTGAGATTTTTTTCCGTCTAGCCCCCTTTCACAACGCGCGATAAGGAACTTCGTTCCAATAATGAACAATTTACAAATATGTCTATCTGTGTGTAATTCAAAAAGGTTTGGTTTTGGTGATTCTCATGTAAATCCGTTGTCATGAGGATAATTTGAACAATACAACGCATTGTAAAAATGTTCCAATCTACCCTACAGTTAAAGTACCCTACACCCTACTACGTGTAGGATCGTGCAGAAATCGCGAAACACATTTTTGTTTTATCTAATTCAGACTGTATAAAACCAAAATAGGTCCAGTAAATAGGTATATCAACATCAAAACCAGAGCAGGTACAAAATCTACTCAAGGTAAGAGGATAGGTATGTCATTAATTAACCTTTTCGGCTGTAAAGAAGACAGGGGCACTTCGATTGAGTGAGTACATCACAACTAACACTACGTGTTAGGCCTTAAACTGGCTGCCAGCGGCGAGCGGGGCATAGGCGATTCGGCGAGGGCGCGGCCCACGAGTACAAGAGAGTAGGCAAAGATAACAAACGCACCGCGTGCGGTTTGCTCGGGTGCGAGGGCGGTGCTACCTAAAGGTGCGGTTGAGCGCAAACGGCGTCGGGTTTGGCTCAAAGTGTGCCGCGCCATGCGCTCTTAGACAGCCTGGTTCGGCAAACTTTGCACGATCCATCGCTTGTCGGTTTTTGACACGGATCAAAGGCTCGAGCACCTTTAACTCTCTTGTACTCTGGCGCCGCGCTCTCACCGCAATCGCCGTCGTCGCCCCGTTCACCGTTAACATTCAGTTTGAGGCCTTACGATCACTCCAAGTGCGGTTTGCTTGTGTGCGAGCGCAATGCTGCCTGGCCGCGCTCTCGTGGAAACCGCCGTCGCCCCGCTCGCCGCTGACATCCAGTTGAGGCCTTAGATCGTGCCGGGCGTAGGCGAACATATGATAAGGGAACTCGCGATCAATGCTTCTTCAATTTCACGCGGTATTTGCTTTCACTGCTTAGAGAATGACTGTGCTGCGTTCAGTTACATGACTCACATGTTTAGCACGACTTGGCCACACTTACGCTTTAAACGCGAGGGACTATAAAAACAAGGGAAAATATTGACACTGTCCACACAAATAATTTTAGGAACTGTAACTGTTTTGTAAAATACTAGGTAACCAGGTCACGCGTTGCTGTGGATAAGGTTTTTGTATCCCGGTAATCCCGGCCGTAGCCATGAAGGATTTCCAAAAAATAACTAATCTATCTCTCGACTTGGACCAAACTACACACGGTGTGCAAATTATGTTAAAATTGGTTAAGTAGTTTATTAGTTCATCGCACACAAACAACGTGACACAAAATTTTAAGTATCTTCTAATCTAGGATTTCTTTCAACTATACTGTAAAATATCGAATCACACTATTAAGTTATGGAATATTACTTATTTATTTATTTATTTATTTATTTATTTATTGGGACAGAAAACAGTTATACATTGTGTCTTACAGTAAGAAACTAAGTATAGAGAATTTGGTAAATGTATAACCCACACTTATGTCCGCAGAATAATGTAGAAGGTAAGAAAGGTTAAATAAATTGTGCTAATCCTATGCGATCATTTAATTTTGAATTTGAAGAAGTGAAGCTATTGCTTGCTTTTTAAATTGGTTATGTGAAAGAGCGAAAATATCTAAATGAACAAAGTGCGTGTTATAATTATCTAAAAGACGGCGAAGAGGGGCGCGTACCCCGGCATTGGTCTTACACCTCGCAGTGTGAAACAGCCTGGGCACACGCGCCTCTCGCCGGTTAACGGTTCTTGGTACAATATAGCATATGTTATTACAGATACTGGGACAGTCAAATTTATTGTTACACATTCCATGGAGCATCATAACTTTTAGAAGACTACGTCTAGACTCCAGGCTGAGTAGCTTATGTTCTCTAAGAATCTCAGGGTATGACAGAGTCAATCTTGAGCGGTAGCACCTATAATGCATTGATTTCAAGAATTTTTTTTGTACCGCTTCAAGCCTATTTTCATAAACATTGTAGAAAGGAGACCAAATTGGAACTGCGAATTCTAGCTGAGAGCGTATTAATGCTTGGTATAATAGAAGGTATGTAGACGTTCGTTTGAAATTATTTGAGGCTCGCATAATAAAGCCGTACATTCGGTATGCTTTATTGATAATGTTATCAACATGTTGATCTTTGAATCCACTGTGATGCCGAGATCTCGGACGGAGTCAACAGTCTGTAGCGATGTAAGATGTAGACTGTACGCAAATGATAATTTGTTTTTGTTTTTTGTGAAAGATATTACGCTGCATTTAGGTAGACTAAGTTGAAGTTTGTTACTTGTGCAGTACAACGACAGCCTGTCGAGGTCCTCCTGCAGTGCCTCGCAGTCGTGAATGTTCTTACAGGTTTTGAATATTTTTATGTCGTCCGCATACATCAAAAACTGAGAATTAATAAAACAATCTTTGATGTCATTGACGTACAAAATGAAGAGGAGAGGGCCAATTATGGACCCCTGCGGAATTCCAGAGGTGGCAACAATGGCATCTGATTCGATACCATTGATGACCACTCTTTGAGTTCTATTCAAAACATAGGACATGACCCACCGCAACAGGTTTCCACGAATGCCATTGTAGGCTATTTTATCCAGAAGTAATTTGTGATCCACCTTGTCGAATGCTTTCCGGAAGTCCGTATACACGGCGTCAACCTGGATTCGATTGTCCATGTTATCAAACAAATAATTGGTAAATAACATGAGATTTGTATTAGTCGAACGTCGTTGAACGAAACCATGTTGTTCCGGTATGATGATATGGTGAGTATATGAGTATAACCTGCTATGTATCAGGCGCTCGAATAGTTTCGACAAGGTGGACAGTATGGATATTGGACGATAGTTCTGAACATTGGACCTGTCACCACTCTTGTGCACGGGCGTGACAAATGCCTGCTTCCATACGCTTGGAAAAATGCCCTCACCCAGACACTTATTAAATATTATGTGTAACGGAAGTGTAATATTTTCCGAAACCTTTTTAATGAAAAAGGGAGGTAAGCCGTCAGGCCCCGGGCCTTTGTTTACATCCAACCCCCTCAAAGCGCACGTGATCGAGTCAGTTGACAGCTGAATGTCAGAGATACATATTGCGTTGTCAGCGTATGAGCTAGGTGGTTGCCAGTGAGAATCAAGAAAGGATGGTTCGTATACTGATTTAAAGAAAGTGGAGAACATATTACTTATTTCGGATGCGTTATTGGATTTAACGCTGTCAAAATACATGCTGGCAGGGATACTCGACTTGCCTTTTCTGTGAGATACATAAGCCCAGAACCGTTTAATATTAAGGGGAATGCTGTCCTCAACTGATTCAATATAATTCTTGAAGCACTTATCTGACTCTGCTTTGAATTGCTTACGGTAGAACGAGAAAGTTTCGTAATGGGAAAGGTTGCCGTATTTCTTCCATTTAATCCAGGCGCGTTCTTTATTTTTAAATATGCGTATAAGAGCTGAGCTGAACCACACCGGAAAACGCGAAGACTTAGACCTACATAATGGTATGTGTTCCTTTATTAAACAGTACAACTTTTCATAAAAAATATGAACAGTTTGTTCAGCTGTAAGATCTCTCAGGCAATGATTCCAGTCGATTTCACCAAGCTCGCGATTGACTAACTCGTAATCTGCACTAAAAAAGTTGTATTTTGGGCGGAAATGCCGCTTCATGGGGGTTGAATTGGTATTTAGCGCTGATAATACTGAGAAAGTAGGATGGGGAGGGACCGGAGGGACAAGCGGTGTACACGCTGTAGCTTGGCAGTCAGTGTTGGATATGAGTAAGTCCAATGTACGTCCAAGATTGTTCTTTAGTCCACTGTACTGCGAAGCATTTATGAGAGACATAAACTCACATAAGTACCGACTTGTGGTGGTGGACGGTTGAGGGGTTAAGTAGTTACAATGGGGCTTATTTGTCCAATTAATATCAGGTCGCTTAAAATCTCCGGCGATGTAAAACGTGTCCGTGCTAACATCATTCACAACCTGCTGTAACATTTCAAAGTGAGCCGTGTATATTTCCTCCCGGGTGCCAGGAGGTATGTACGTAGCACTTATAACATGGCGTTTTGTGGGGTCGGATGCGGGCAGTTGCACTGCAATATGTTCCAGAAAGGCAGTCGCGTGATACAACAAGATACCCGCAGGATGCAGGGTGCGCAGGACGGCAATCAAGACTCCTCCGCCCTCAAGCTTACCAGTGTCATCGCGGTCGCGATCGCATCTAAACACCCTGTACCGTTCATCTATATACTCACTGTCCGCAATGCTCGGCACCAACCATGTCTCCGTTAGCACTATGACATCATAGGAGTAGGACATTATGTTCATAAATAATGTATGTAGCTTAGTTCGCAATCCCTGACAATTCTGATAATAAAAGGAAAGGTTGTATTTATCCATTGATAACAAGGGGTATACGGTAATTAATATTGAAGAAATAATAATGGCTTGCTTTACACCCCTCATATCTTAATAGCAGCCTGGAGTCTGTAATTAATAAGTAAATATTGTGTTTACTGTAAAACTTCATAGGTGAAAAATGTAATATAAATAGTGTAATACAAAAGTTGACATGGAATGCGCATAGCATGATAACATCTTTTAATTTTTTTAGACGTAGGTAGTGCGAAATAGTAATATTATTACATAAGCCATGAACAATAAACGTTGGACGACTAAGCGTGACTAGTAATAATTTTAATTGCAAAAACACTTGTACATGGGTATTAATCAGTATATGGTTATAGAAAGTCAAAATACATAGGTGGATTAGGTAGTTTTGAAAATATTTAAACACGACTACATCTAAGAACAAGATACGACAGACAATAGAATACAATGTCGTAAACGCACAGAGTAGTGTAAGTTTCAGAGGATGTAAAAAACAACACAGCGGAGTTGATTGTGCTAACTTATTATGTAGACATACTGAAATATAGATGAATATAGTTATATTTACATTATATAGGTCCTTAATTACGAGCAGTATATGGCTTGATTTTTGATAGGTCCTTTTCAGAACGAATGACAAAAGCAGGTTCGGTAATGTCCGCTCGAACAAGTATAACACCGTGCTTGATCCAGGTAAAACGATGTCCGTTTTGCTTAGCCGCTTCCCTGGTTTGACGAAACAATTTTTTGTTCTGGAGTGTGAGATGCTCATTTATATAAATTTTTGTAGGTGTACATTGTAACATCAGTTCGTCGGTTGAGATACCTTTCTTCATGCGTACTGCTGCAAGTATATTGTCGCGTAGTATTTGAGTGGAGAATTTCACGACTATGTTTTTGGGACGAGAACTGTTCACGTTCAACTGGGGAACGCGGTGAATCGTCATAATGTCACGAGTAGAAATAGGCTGTTTTATGACGTTGGAAATATTTTCGATAAGTGACATAAGGATTTCGCCGCGTTTCTCTGGTAAATTACTAATTTCGATGTTGCAGTTACGAGCTTTTTGATCTGCATCTTCCAATTTCGCTTCCAAGGTAGCTATGCGCTGCTCGTATGCCTGAGATAAGGAGATTTGTTTTTCTAGGACTGATACGCGTACTGTTACCTCACGGGATGTCTTCTCTAAATCATCATATTTATCGCTGAGAAACTTTATGGAAGATTTAACCTCGCCAAACTCGGCGAGCAGCAGCGAAGTCTTCTCGTCTTGTTTCACGAGCCAAGACTCGAGCATAGTTTTTATGTTTAACTCAAGTGATTTGAAATCCTCCTGTAAATTGCCAGGTGTATTGATGCCGGTGCTGCTCGGTAAGCCCTTGCGAAAAGTGATGTAGGGTGGTGGAGACTCCTTTTCTATTAGGGATTCTTCTACACTCATTTCAACGGCATCACCAGGACGATCGAATGTACTGTTTTTAGTAGACATCTTTAGTCTCTGTACGCGGCACTACTCTGTGTCGAATAACACTCGAAACACGGGTTGGACTACAGCGACACTGCAGTCGTGATTACAAATTTTATTGCAGTAATCCACTAAAACACCAATTTACAAATACGCAACGAATATCGAAGTAGGTACCTACTTTAATAGTACTTACATCGCAAGTGACTTGGGTAGATGTAAACAAGGCACTAAGAATGAAGAATTTGCTTAGTTTTCTTACAAATAGATGAAAACATTTTGTTTTATTCTTGTAGAAAACCCTTTCTGGAACACTGGACATTGTCTGCCTTGTATGATTTATTACATTTCATATTTTTCTGAATGTCTATCCATAGTAACGTGGTGATAGCGACTTTCCGTACTTGTGCAGATAAGGTCAAATTTTATTTTCTTTTTTGATACCTATAATATTTTATATAGGGCTTGACAGAGATTAAGGTGTTGACAGATAGGTACCCACTATAAAGTTGTATTTGTTCCCAAATACTCCTTATGTAGGTGGTGAGCTTATTGCCGTGTTGAAAGAACAGAGACGGTTTGTGGCGAAATTTCACTAGTAGTAGTCTACATCTTCACTTTAGAAACACCGCGATATTTTGCAGTCGGAAACAAGGGTTTACCCTACCATCTGATGACAGAAAATCGTCGAAAATTGAAATGCCACAAATGTTCTTTCATCTCGCGACTGACCACTTACACCGATTAACATTTTATACTTCATTAAGTATTTATTATTGACGAAGCCGATCCACTTGTTATTAAAGTGCAGCATTGCGAGAACACAAGCGATTACAAAAATATACCAAACTTTTGGACGATCTTTATTAGAAAACCCATTCTTAGAGAAACTCTCAACACTACAATCCATGCAATAGACACACTCATCACTCACGACAATCATGGCGCAAGTTTAGTGCCGTCTGGACTCCCAATGCCGAGCCACACTCACGTCACGTACCGGAGTAACGACTACTGGATACTACGTGTCCTAAGTTCAGTAAAACTGGGAGCTCGAATATCGCACATATTTTTCAGTTCATAATCCGTTTTTTTATCCGACCGAAAATCTGGTAGGTTGGGTAATAGATTTAGCATTCTATGTGCCTTTGTATTTATGTCTGTTCAATCTGATTACTCGATGAATGATTTTCTGCATTTTTACAAATCGCCAATTTGCCAAAACAAAAGTCTGTGCTAGGATTTCTAGACAACTTATTATGTACAGTCACCTCCAATATTGCATGGGCCCCTTATGATCTATAATCCCACGCACATTTAAGTCCAAATTAACAAAAACTCCACTAGATGGCGCAACTTTACTCGGATATTATATTGCATAGACACCTTAGAATCACAAAAAAAATGTATTAGATGGCATATTTACATTACTCAAAAGATCAATGAGTTGCTATTTTGACAATAATCACGTTCCTGTGTGAGGTATTAAAAAATCGGCAACGATAGATACTTGACTTCCAATGTTATCCGATAGATGGCGTCAATTCTCAGTGCAAAGCAATTTCGTTTCGGATTGACCATGCATTCTTAAATTCGTCTGTACATTATATCTTAAAAGAAACAGTTTGTGCTTCCGCTTACTATAGGCGCAAAATAAAACCTAAATACTGTTAACATTCGAAGATTTATAAATTGAATAATGTAGGCAGTTTTGAGAAGCGAGAAATGCTAAATCCATGGTTGAATCCGTCAACAACAAAACTGCTAATGCGTGTGCTGCCGAATGTTCTATGGTTTGAGGATTGGTTTGTTTCCATCTTCAAGCAGGGAACGTCGCGTCCGATGTGTGGTTATACAAGTTTAGCATATCAACCCCAAAGACAATGTAAAAATGTAAAATGATTTTGGGTTTGCCCCTTTTCCGTAGTAAAGTAGAAAAGTGTTTCACACATTGAACACACTGCTTTATCCCACACGAATGTACTTCTTAGAAAAAGGATTTGCTGAGAAAATACAAAACAAAAGATACTTCCTTCTGTATAAACAACGAAAATAAATTTTACGAATACAACTTGAACTTAATTTTAACCCCAAAAAGCGCTTGACAGAAACACATAAAGTTTAAAACAAGTGACCTTTCCACATTAAAATAACTCAGTTAATCCTTCAGGAGGTCCCATAACTCGATTCTGAATGATAACTAAATCCACAAACAATGGAGTGCCAGAGTTTTGTTCCTGTGCAAGTTAAGGGGCCTGTTTTAGAAATTTACGAAAAAAAGATGCAAGTGAAATCATTCTTTGCTAGCAAAAGTAGACGAGAATATATATATAGCCAAAAAAAACTATTAATCTACAAGATGTGTGTCAAAATATGCTTTGTTATAAATAAAGATATTAATCTATGTGTAAAATTACCATAAATTCTTCAATTTAAATCGACTCGAAGAAAAATATACTCCTATGACAATATCTGAACAATAAACGAGGAACTACGACATTTGGGAGTTGAACAACCGAAAAAAGGTTAATGCCAATGCATGAAAACACACGATATGATTTTAAATAATTATGAGTATTAGCTTATTAAACAAATATAAACATTTATATAAAGTTAAAGGTCGTTAGCCATATCAACGGCCTTAAAACGAAAATTCACAGAGCTTAAACTTAATTACAACGTTACGAGCTCTCGGTACATACTTGGAAGTCAGATTACTTTTCTGTTTAGTACAATTTTGGGTTAATCTTCTTGTGTGTGTTCAAATAGATTAAAATTATTTAGCAGAGCGGTAAGGGATTATTGGTTCCGCCTCAGCTCGAGAGTTTGTTGGGAGGCGGAATTATTTGAACATTTTGTTAATTTCGAAAACAATTAGCTACAGTCAACTAATAAATAAGTATTTTGCAGAACTGTTTTAAACTTCTTCATTCGGCTTTAATTTGTGTTTAATTTACTGATTTCAAAATGTATTTACACTTTTTAATTACAATATTATCGTGATTTTATTTTGTGTACACTAGGTCGTACTAAAGCAGTTTGGATGCTAGCTACATGTTATAAATTAGTGAAATTACAAGATGTTTAAAGATTTCGAACAGTTTATTAATCATTTTAGTTTGGTTGCCTGCTGTAAACCGAACTTGGTAATCTTCTTTAGCAAGTTTTAGTTTTCCAATGGCCAGTGCGAACGGGACAGACAGACGAATGGACATCGAAACTATAAAGGTTCATTGTTCGCTGAGACACAATTCGTTAGTAACCCACTTTGTAACCCATCAAATGTAATGATAGGATTCTACTGGTATCTTCGTGGCTCACACAATTACCTAAGATTAACCAACTGAGGCGAACCGCTCTCGGTAATGTATTACTGCTATCGTTAACCCTAAAACGTTTTGTTGTAGGTAGCTTCCTTTCTTTTACTACATAAGAACTGTATCGTAAAATCTAATAACCGGGTTTTGGCGATTTGATGGCTGTGAAGAATTTTAAAGTGTCGTATCAACAAACTATACAGCTCTTCTTATGATAAGGGAATACAAATTTTGCTGGCAACCATGGTGCGAGCCATGATCTTCAGCGGGAGTAAGTGGGACCTGCGCTGCCTCTTTCTGCGAGCAGGTCATGCTCGTGAAAGAAGCGGCGGGGCGGGAACGGGAGACGGCTCTCCCACCCGAGTTCCGCAGTCTGCGGCGGGGGCGTCGCAATCGTGTCTTTGCCCAAGACTATCGGCCTCCATGACCGGGGTCCTGATGACGATGAGGGGGCTGCTCACCGTCCTTATAGAAGCAGGCTCTAGATCACAGCGTGGCGTGAGGGATTCACGCACGCCCCCACTAAGAAGCGGGATGACTCCCGAAAAACCCCCAATCGAATCCCTGTAGGATTTTCCTCACGTTGAAAAAAAAACGAGTGTAGGTGTTAATCAAAATGTGTGTCTGCCCATGTATCATTTCCCAACACATGGTTTCATCTACTCTACTATGCATTGGAAGCAGTAGTAGGAGAATGTAAGAAGAGAGTGAGCCTTGACATATGACATAAAATTTTCCGGTTTTAACGTGTGGGAATTCCCTTGTGGATATAACCACAAAGTCTGTTACCTAGTTGTCCTGGTCACCTTGCATCTCCTCGGAAGAATATCCCAGGGTTTCCGACAGACTTTGGCTACCACAACGGTTTCCTTTCAGAATTCCAGTACAACACAAAATGTGCCTAAAATTCAGAAAAGAATATTCATCATTATGTATGTCGTCCATTAAACGTTCAGTCTTATGTTTACATCCAGCAGGCTCCTATGTGAATTCTTCTTTGAATGTGCGAGGCCTATCTACTTTTATTCTATGCCATCAAAGTAATTTATTGACAACTAGCTGATGCCCGCAGCTTCACCCGCGTAATAAGTGTTCCCGTTCTGGTTTCTCGTGGGAACTTACTCCCGGGATAAAAAGTAGCCTATGTGTTATTCCAGACCATGATGTATCCTTACCAAATTTCAGAAGTTAGAGTTCAGCCGTTAGAGCGTGAAAGAGTAACAAACATCCACACATCCACACTCACAAACTTTCACATCTTCTTCTACTATATAAAAATAAGTCGGGTTTTCCTTCCTGACGCTATAACTTCAGAACGCACGAACCGATTTCCACAGTTTTGCATTCGTTGGAAAGGTCTCGGGCTCCGTGAGGTTTATAGCAAAGAAAATTCAGGAAAAATTTCAACAGAAAAAAGGGAAAATCATTTTTCACATACAGCGCCCTCTCTGATACATAGCATGTACTGCAAACCAATATTTTAAGTAGATGGCGCCGGTGCGTGATACATTGTTTGACAGCTACTCATTGTTCTCTGCTCAGTTAATTTCATGTGACGAACCGGTATTGTTCACTGTGAAATAGTAAAAAAAAAGTAAAAAAAAAATTCGTCTCATAACATTTCAATTGGAAACCATCCAATCAATCACGTGTATTGTGCAAATTTTTATTCAATTTCAACAGCAGGCATTTGTCTTTAAGGTGGTTAGTTGAACTGTGTAAATTATGTGGATCGTGCATTTGAGGTTAAATTCTCCACTCTGTCCATAGTCCAAAATGCCTAGAGGACGACGTGCGAACATCGGCCGCCGCACAAGACATGCAAGCCAGCAACAAGTGTATTCACAGAACTTAAGCGAAGAAAGACAAAATATAATAAGAGAAAATGCCCGATTGAGACAACGCGTGAGCACACGAAGATCATTGGCATCATACAATCGCTTGGCATTCCAATATGATCCCACTGCGAACTACAGTGATGATGAAAATTTTGATATTGGACCAATGTCGACTATATGCCGATATTGCAATGCGTTATAGTTCAAAAGAGAAACGGCTGGATTGTGCTGCGCAAGTGGAAAAGTCAAACTGGATCCATTACTTACACCACCGCAGCCATGAAACCATTGTTCGATGGAAGTGATCCCAATTCCAGCCATTTTCTTCAACACATCCTTGAATACAATAACTGCTTTCGCATGACTTCCTTTGGAGCTAATATCATTCGAATTCGATTTTCGATTTTCGATTCGATATTCGATTCGAATTCGATTCGTCCTAAAATGGTCAGATAATATAATAAAAGTGTTCTGTCCGTGTATTTTGGTGTAAAAAGTGACGAGTCCGGGTACCCGGTTTTTTTTCGAATTTTGAATGTTATCTTTTTCACGTAAATACATACTAAATCGACTGTTTCTCGTGAGTAGAATTATTATACTTGTATAAGCGTTTACTCGACGTTGACGACGGTCGGTGTATTTGCGAAAGTACATAAAAATATTAAGTATAATTTATTGCCGGTACATAACCTTGTTACTTCTTACCATAAACTGTACAAAGAGCTCCATCATCAATATAATTCGCGTTTAATTGCACTTCCTTATTAATAATATGAATACCCGTAGTCGCAGAGCTCTCGGCCGCCAGCAGGAGGAAACAAATCTTCAGTTGGTGTTGCTGGAGCTTAAATCTAAAACGGAGCTCTGTGTACAGTTGGAGAAGGAAAGAGAAGAAAATGAAAACTTATTGATAAACGCTCTGAATGACACAAAAAAACTAAAATGCGAATTATCAACACTTCATGTTAGTTACGATGACATTGTTGCGGAGCGGGACCACCTTCAGTCAATTGTAGATAGGTTCCAAGAGTGCAGTGACAAGTATGAGAAAACCTTGAGGAGGACTACCTTTCTGGAACAGGAGCTAAGGGATGCCCAGGGACAAATCTCACACCTGGAAGAAGCTGCTGAGAAAGTTACTGCTCAACAAACTGAAAATCTTTATAGTGAGTTAATGAGTGGTATCCCGCAGTTTATTCCTTCTGCAAATTCTCAAAACCTGGACTTGACTACTATAGATCTTACAGGTGACAGTCGATATCAACAGGACAAGTCGGTTTTGTTTTGCAGCAGAAATAAACTAAAAAAAAAAATCTAAAAATTAAAAAGTTCATACAAAAATCAAAAAAGCAATTAAAATTCCATAAAATGTTAATCAAGAAGTGTAAAAATATAGGTTCTTGTTTAAAATTTAGAGAACAAGCTAAATTGTCAATGTTAGAGCTGGAACAAAGTCATTTAAAATATTGCACTGACACACAAAAATTAGAATCAAAAATACAAAGTTTGCAATTTGATCTACAATACATGACTAAAAAATATGAATGGTCCCTTAAGGACTTCACTAAATGTTCTGTAATCATAGATAAGGTACTCAAAACATCAAATGATAACACTGAGCGCCTTAATTGTTTCCTAAATAACCACTTATGCAATATTAACTGCCCTAAAGCAATTGAGCCGGTGGAGGCTCAGGGTGAACCGGTTACCGCTGAGCCCCTAGCTCCCATTACTACGTGCCAGCCCAGTACATCAGTGGATATATTGTGTGACAGTGTAAATAATAGTAATAGTTGTACTAAATTAATTGTATTTAGTGAAGATATTGGTACCAATATAAGTTCATTTTTAAAACAAAACTTAAATTCAAGTTATTACTCGGTTATTAATAATTGCTATCCGGGTGCTTCATTAAGTGATATTATGCAAAAGATATTAGAATATAAATTTGAAGCTAACAGTAAAATAATAATTTTCTGTGCAAACAGGGGCAAAATTAGCAATGATGATTTGTCCCTATACATGAATTACATCTTAAACTTAAATGTCATACAAGTTGTAATGTTCACACTTCCATTTATAAAAGGTGTGCCAGACTCGGAAAATTCATTTAGATATAAGATGAATTTACGTTTAAACTTAATAAGTCAGTATAATAATACATTTAACGTAATTGACTTTAATTCTGTATTTGACACAAATTAGTCACATAGCAAATATAAAGTCTATAATAATCACAAGGGTAGGTATTGTGTACCCAAATATTATAAAAGACAAATAGCAAGTTGGCTATTCAATTATTTTTACTCTATAGCCAAAAACTTTGCTGACAAAACTGCTTTATTTGAGCAGAGTAGATTTAGGACTTTGGAATCGGTTCCAAGTAATTTAAATTAACTTCTGGGACAACAGAGGATTTACCCTCTAGCCATAATTGTAAATTGATAGAGTTGAATTTAATTGCAAACCATAACTATATCGGAAACTGTCCTCCGAAAAAAACTAATTTAAAAATTGTAAATTATATCAGCCTGGTGCATTATAATATAGCAACATTAACTCAGGTCAAAGAGTTTGAATTGGAGCTGTTCATGAACTCAGAAAATATTGAAATTGTTTGTCTTACAGAACATATGCGTAAGGAGTATGAGCTCATGTTCAGTTTCAGTAGTCACCGGGTTGGTAGTGCGTTCTGCAGGGTCAACACAACACGGGAGGGTTCGTTGATTTTATTAAATAAGAAGTTAAAGTATAAGGAACGGAAAGATGTTGTGTCCCTCTCTGTAGAGTGTACAGTTGAAATATCGTGCGTAGAATTGGAGCAATTCATAGTAGTATGCGTATATAAACCTGGAGTCTCACCCTTTTGTGACTTTGAGGAAGTAAAGGATAAAGTGCTATTTAAACTTGGAAAAACTAATAAACACCTAATAGTGTGCGGTGATTTTAATGTTAATATACTTATAAATACGCGTCAGACCAATGATATCTTAAATTTATTCAAATCACACAATCTCACCAACTTATTTTTAGAGCCTACTAGATATTGTGATACAACAGCTACTTGTCTGGACAATATATACAGTGATATGTTGCCAGAAAGTAAGAGTATTATAAATAAGATAAAATCAGATCATACTGGGCAAATAGCATCTTTTAAGATCACAAGAGAAAAAGTTAAAAGACGTAAAATATTATGTAGACCAGTAACTACTGACCGCTTGGAACGTATGCGAGTTGGACTTTGCAATAAACTTCCATTTTTAGACACTGGCTTAGATTCAAATGTAATGTATAAGTTATTTTTTGATTCCTTTTACAATGAGTTCAACTCCATATTCAAGTCTAAGGAAGTCACAATCGGTGACAGGCCAGCCTTCAGTGAATGGGCCACTGAGGATATACATAAAAGTAGACAAAAACTGTATGAACTATACTCAGAAAGACAGCTTAATAGAACAGATGAATTTCTAAATTATGTTAAAACCTATTCAAAAAAGTTTAAAGCAGACTGCTTAGCGGCCAAAAGAAAGTATATAAGTAATAAAATTATCAATAGTGTAGACAAAGTTAAATCTACTTGGAAAATAATTAACGCAGAAAGAGGCCAAGCAAAATCAAATGTTAATAATTTTAAACTTAAAGTAAATGGTAACATCATTACAACAGATGCCGAAGTCGCTAACGAATTTGAACATTTTTTCTCTCGAATACCAGTAGATTTGAACAGAACCCTAGGTTCTTCAACCCCAATAGCAGAATCCTTGTTAAAAGCAAATGTTCCTTGCTGTAATGAAATATTCAAATTCAGTAAAATTAGTATACACACTATCATAAAAACTTTTAAATCTTATTAAGAAAACGGCTGACCTCTGGGGAATTTCTGTACATTTAGTTAATTCGTTAATTGAAATGGTTGCCCCTGAATTATCAATAATATTTAATAATTGTGTTGATAGTGGTGTGTGTTGGCTCGTGGTCTATTTTAATGAAAGTAGCGAGGATTTTGACACAATTTCACTTTATTGGAAAAAATTGATTATCTATCTTAGGTACATGGCTGCTCGGTGTGCACATATAACGGGACTTGTCATTTTTACATATGAATCACAAAATGGACGCCTCAATTACCGTCACTGTCAGCGCCATCTAGTTCGCAACGTGCGCAACTGGTGCCCAATAGTTCCCCCCTATTGCCACTAGATGTCGCTGTGTTAACATACTGCCCGCCTAGGAAATAATTTAAATGTTAAATTACATGTTATATGGATTAGTAGTGTTGATTCTACAGTATGTTATCTTTATGCTGGCTAAGTCACAAGTTACAATTCCAAACGATATCTAGAGTTAAGGGAAATTACGTTATGAGTGCAAAAATAGGTTAAATGTAGTATGCCCAACGATATTCAGAATTAATTTCAATTTAGATATAGATGCAACTATATACTAGGTATATATATATTAAATACTATATAGGCAGTTGCATATCATAAGACAATTGTCCCGACCTGTTCGCGTAAATTAGTTAGAGGTACACGTTTGATATTACTAGATACATAGTTACTACATATTTTTCCAACAAATGGGAGACTATAATCAAACATTTCAATGAGATAGCTATACATAGGCTCACGCTAGAACCTTATGAACACGAAAAATGCAGGTTAATCTTCCAACATTAACAATTAGTTACATAGGCACACGTTGGAATATTTGTTAGGCAAGAACATGCAGATGGTAGATTAACCAAATAGTTATATACATATATGAATTAGAGCATTGTTTACAATGTTAACGCGAAACATGCAAATTTAAATTTAACTTAATATGTATACTAGCTAGTTATATAGGTACACTGTACACATCAGAACATTAGTTTACACGGAAAAAATGCAACTGGTAAATATACCAAATAGTTATATAGGTACACGTTAGAAAAATGCAACTGGTAAATATACCAAATAGTTATATAGGTACACGTTAGAAAAATGCAACTGGTAAATATACCAAATAGTTTTATAGGTACACATTAGAATATTAGTTTTACACAGAGAGAATGCAACTGGTAAATATACCAAATAGTTGTATAGGTTCACATTAGAACATTAGTTTACACACAAAGAATGCAACTGGTAAATATACCAAATAGTTATATAGGTTCACATTAGAATAATAGTTTTACACAGAGAGAATGCAACTGGTAAATATACCAAATAGTTATATAGGTTCACATTAGAATAATAGTTTACATGAGTCATGCAAATTAGATTAAGATTTAAAAATTAAGTAAGTTTGTACTAGCCCTACGACGCCCTGAATGGACGTCTTGGGTTCGGAGGTGTGCCACTCGTGGCACATCTCCACTAGATACATCAGTATTACTAAACTAGTTATTAGTACTTGTACTAAGTTTATACAGACTCTACAGAATTTACTGACGCCCGTAGCAGGGCAATTTAGGTTATTGGTAATGGACACAAATTGTTGAAAGCCCGTTTTATGGGTCCCTTTGCAGTTTGAACGGTTGCCACTCTTGTCACACCGTCAGCGCCGTCATGGGTCTTGATGATACGTCCCATTTTCCACTGGCAGGTAGGGGTTCGATGATCCTTGATTAGTACCACGGTGCCTGTCGCGAGACCGGGCCCCTTGCAGCTCCTCCACTTGGTTCGTTGCTGAAGACCACCTATGTAGTATCTGGACCAACTCCGCCAAAAGTCTTGTTGGATTTGCTGTAGTTGTTGGAGATGGGTCAGTCTGTTGAGAGGTATATTATTGTATTCATAATCAGGTAATGCTGTCATCGACCTACCTATCAAGAAGTGAGCCGGCGTTAGGACTGGGAAATCGGTACCATCGGTACTACTTGGTAATGAACATAGGGGGCGTGAGTTCAAAATTCCTTCCACTTGTATTAGTACGGTCGAAAATTCTTCGTAGGTTAACAATGCTTGGGCTAGGATTCTTTTTAAATGATATTTGCAACTTTTGATGGCAGCCTCGTGGAGTCCCACCATGTGAGGGGTGTACACTGGCGCAAACCTCCATTTGATGCCCTCATTCGCACATGAAGCCATCACCTCTTCAGAGGTTTGCGAGAGAAATCGGTATAATTCAGATAATTCCTTGTTGGCACCATGAAAGGTGGTACCATTATCACTCACCAGTTCCTTGGGTTTACCTCTGCGGGCTACAAACCTCCGCAGCGCTGCCAGGAAGGTTTGGGATTCCAAATCTGAAACCAGCTCTATGTGAATTGCTTTGGTAGAGAAGCATACAAACATTGCAATATAGCATTTCGAAGTCTTGCAACCACGTCCTCTAAAGTTTCTAATTAAGAAGGGACCTGCGTAATCAATACTGGTTATCATGAAAGGGGGTGACGGTGTTACTCTCGCGGTCGGTAGGTCGCCCATAATGGGTTTATAGGTATTTGGTTTTGCCCTGAAGCAAGTCACACATTCACGCACCACCCTTGCGGCTAAGGTCTTGCCATGAGTGGGCCAAATTCTTTCCCTAAGCGTTGAGAGTAGTAATTGAGGCCCAGCGTGAAGCAACCTTTTGTGTTCTGTTTGAAACATTAATTTGGTTAGAGGGTGATCATGGTGCAGCACCACAGGGTGTTTTTTGTCATGTGTATATAGTGATTGATTTAGACGACCACCCACTCGGATAACACCGTTTTCCATGTAGGGGTTTAAACATAAAATGTTAGATGTCTGTGGGATAGGTTTTTTATTTGATAATCTACTGTATTCGGTGGGGAATGATTGTTTTTGTGCTAATTGGAAAAGGATGGAGCGTGCACTATTCAATTCTTCTACAGTCAATGGACCTATTTGTTTGTTATTTTTAGACTTAGTGTTTGTGAGAAATCGAATTGAGTAGGCTAGAACACGAACTAGTTTGTCCGCGCATGAGTATTTTTCAAGAATGTCGGTCAGTAAGTCGTTGTCCTTTGTATTTATTGTGGTAGAACAGCACACAGCTTCGCCCTTTATTTCTGGTAATGGAAATATTATGGTGGGTATTTGTTGGGATGGCCACTGACATCTCTGTTGAGAGAGCCATGCGGGTCCATTCCACCATAACTTGTTGTTTGATAATTTGTCAATGTGCATACCTCGCGAGATCAGGTCCGCAGGATTGTCACCCGAAGCGATCCAGTGCCAATCCCTTGGGTCTGTCCGTATCTGTATTTCGGAAACACGATTACATACAAATGGCTTCAGCTTATCCTTAGGTGTATTTATCCATGCTAGAACGATGCTGGAATCAGACCAAAGATATTTGTTTGTAAATTTAATCTTAAGGGCACTGATTACTGTATTATATAGGTTTGCAAGTAACAGCGCCGCTCTCAACTCTAGTCTGGGGATGGTCTCCTGCTTTGCCACCCTAGATTTGGCGCACAGGAGGCGTACCAATATGTTATTCTCACTATCTACTGATCTTATATAAACAGCTGATCCGTAAGCGGTCATTGAACTATCAGAGAATCCATGTAATTCCACTATTGTATGATTGTCAATTAAAGTGCACCTCGGTATAGTTATCAAGTTAAGTAGTTTTAGGTTATTGTAGAAGGTCTGCCATTGATTATAGAGAGATGGGGGTAATCTTTCATCCCAAGAAATTTTTGTTTTCCATAGTTGTTGTATATAAACCTTAGCGATTATTAGAAGCGGAGCGAGTACTCCCAGGGGGTCGAATATCTCACTGGCTATGGAAAGGATCTTTCTTTTGGTTAAAGTTTCTGGTAATGGTTCGGTTTTAACTGAGTAGTGTAGGTCATCGCTGCAGGTGTTCCATGCTAACCCAAGTATTTTTTGTGTGGTTTGTGCTGGTATGTTAGGGTTGTGTAGTTGTGTTTGTAAACTAGCATCATCGGTTATGGCTTGTAGTATTCGTTGTGAGTTAGACTTCCACTTGCGTAGGTTAAAGTTGCCGCCACGTAGTATGGTGGCTACTTGTGTTGCAGTTTTGATGACTTCCCCTTCCTCATCTCCACCGAAAAGAAAATCGTCCATGTAGAACTCGGTGGTTATAGCGGCAGCAGCCTTGGGGTACCGAACCCGGTTCTCCTCGGCCAACTGCAAGAGGCACCGCGTTGCAAGGTACGGTGCGCTCTTTAACCCAAAACTTAATGTTGTGAGGGTGTAGGTGAGTAGTGGGTGTGTTGGGTCCTCTCTCCACAGAATAGAGGTTAAATATTGTTGATTTGGGTTAATAAATATTTTTCGATACATTTTTTCAATGTCAGCACATATTACAAACTTATGTTTGCGAAATCGTAAAACGATGTTAATTAGTTCATCTTGATGTATTGTACCCTTATATTGTAGGTCATTAAGTGAGATTCCGGTACTGGTAGGGAATGAGCCGTCAAAAACTACTCTCAACGGTGTGGTGGTTTTGTGTGTGTTCACTACTGCATGGTGTGGTAAATAGTTACACCTTTCACTAACGTTTATTATATTTCTTAGATTCATGTGTCCGGCGTACTCAAATTCCTGCATGAACTCGACATATTGTTTCTTATAGCTTGGATCTTTTAGGAATTTTGACTCTAGGGTTTTAAATCTTTTATAAACTACTGGTCTCGATTGTCCTAACAACGTCGGTGATGCCTTAAGAGGTATGTCCACCACGAAGTTGCCCTCCGAAGTTCGAGTGTGTTTTTTGAACAAACTCTCACACTCCTCGGTATCATCATCTGGGATCCTACGTGACTTCGGTACCTCGCTATCATTCCAAAAAGTCTGTAGGTTAGTCATTACAAAGTTGCAGTGTGATTTGTTTGATGTGGCTGATGTGAAGATACAACCGGAGACTACCCAGCCTAGCCTAGTATTTTGCAAAATGGGTAGCCCATTGCCTAATTTATGCTGACCAGTGCATATAAGATCGTAGAAAACTTCAGCACCGAGAATCATATCTATTTCTCTGGCTTCCCGGAAGGATTTGTCTGCTAATTTAAATCGTTTCGGTATGTTAATAGGTGTATTAATTGTTTGTAGGGTACATATATTAGGTACAATAAGACAAGACACATTAGCAGAGAATGATCCTCTTTGTGATTGAAAAGTAAATTTAATACTGTGTTTTATCTGTGTAGTGTTTTCATTAAAGCCCAATACCTCAATACTCACTCCATTTCTAGGTAGTGCTAGTTTGTTTGCAGCCCTTTCTGTGATAAAGTTAGACTGAGAGCCTGAGTCCAAGAGGCATCTCAGTGTGTGTATGTTATTTTTGTCATCGATCACCCTTATAAGGGCCGTGGACAAAATAACATATGATTGTATTGGTAAATGTTTCGGGTTAGCTGTGTCATGATGGCTATGTAAACTAATAGACTGAATTTGTTCAGGCCTTGGTTGAGGGTTCTGCATAGTGGTAGGGGGTGAAGTTTGCTCAGTAATGGATTGTGAAGCCTGCATGGGAGCACCTGGCACGTGTAGGAGGCTGTGATGTCTTCCCTTGCACGAACGGCAACTGCTTGCACGGCAATTTGGTAGCAAATGGTTTGATCGTAGGCAGTTGAGGCATAGACCTAACCTTTTTGTAGCGTGAATGCGTGACTTTGCATTCATAGATAAAAATCTTGGACATTGGTTAATATAATGTGTATCTTTACAATACGGGCACCGGGTATGATTATAAGATTGGTTAGATGTTACCTTGCTATTAGAGGTGCTAGGTTTGGTAGATGCGGACGTGCTTACAAAGACCTTTTTCGATGATGCCCTTGCATGCTGGTCCACCTGCTCCAGCGGCTTGTTGGCTTCCATGGATTCCAACAGGTCGGCCCGGGAGCGTAGAAAAGATTTGAAGTCCTGTAATGTTGGCAATTCTTTAGAGTTGGTTCGTTCCTCCCACTTTCTTTGAGTTGTGTTGTCTAGCTTAGAGCTCAAGAGATGTATCAGTAAAACATCCCAATTCTCGGTTGAAATATTTAGCGTCTTTAAGACCCTTAAGTGTCTCGAAATGTTGTCAACCGTTCCTCGCAGCGCTGAGGGAGTTGGTTGCATATTAAGTAGATCCCTTAGGTGGTGAGTGACAAGTTTCTTAGGGTTGTTGTATCTTTCACAAAGAAGTTGCCAGGCAATGGCATAGCTTTCCTCGCAATACTCTAGAGAAGCGACCACATTCAGAGCGCTATCCTTTAAACTACTACGAAGATATTTAAATTTTTGTATAGGTTTCAAATTACTTTGGTTAATGAGAGCTTCGAAAGTGTCTCTGAACTCCAACCAACTGGTAATGTCACCCTTAAATGTCGGTAGGGTTATATCAGGAAATTTAATGGATTCGTCCATGAACAACTTTATTTGGGAATTATCAGGTGGTTGGCATTGTTCAGTACCTTTAAATTTGTGTAAAGAAGCCTTGGCAGCCGACAGATTACTAAAATACATGTCTTGAAAGGTTTCCCTTTCTTCTAATTGTTCATCTACATCAGTACAGAGGGTTTCAATTTTATCCTGAATCTCCTCAAATTCTTGGAAACTAATGTTAACTCTGGATATACGTAATTCCAGGTCAATACATTTTTCAGCTGTTAATGGTTCTCGGAGAAATTTTAAGTATTTTTTAAATAGAGTAAGTTTGCCTTTTACAACCCCTCGTCTTTTTATTAATTCCCTTAAGACAGGGTTTTCAACATTTGCCTTGTCACTAGCCATGGTATTAAGTACCAATGTACAATGAAATTTCTTAATAATAAGTAGGTAGATAAGTGGAAGGAATTCTAAGCTAAATATGAAATAAATGTGCCAACTCACGGATCTTGTAGGTAAGTACTTATCCTTTCTTATTCCTGATCCTCTCGGTATAAAACAATGAAATTGCGTCGTGGTTTTTTCCCGCGCCGCCGCCGGGCCGGTTCGCCAATGACTTTTCGATGAATATTTCGATAAATGCCACGAAATATAGCTTCGATGGAATAGAATGCTGGTACAATCTGCAGTGATTTCTTGAAATCTGCGCCTTTACCAAGGAAACGTGAAAAATTTATCACGTTCTTCGTTCGCGAACAAGCGGCGTTGGTAGAAAAAATGGCGGTCCACGCCTTCCATGTATTTTCAGACCACGAGTTCTCCAAAACTGCTCAATCATCGAACGTCGGGTCACCAAAATGTTGGCTCGTGGTCTATTTTAATGAAAGTAGCGAGGATTTTGACACAATTTCACTTTATTGGAAAAAATTGATTATCTATCTTAGGTACATGGCTGCTCGGTGTGCACATATAACGGGACTTGTCATTTTTACATATGAATCACAAAATGGACGCCTCAATTACCGTCACTGTCAGCGCCATCTAGTTCGCAACGTGCGCAACTGGTGCCCAATAGTTCCCCCTATTGCCACTAGATGTCGCTGTGTTAACAGTGTGTTTCCTGACTTAATGAAGTTTAGTAAAATAACTCCTCTGTTTAAATCGGGTAGCACCTCGGATCCGTCCAATTTTCGTCCTATTTCTGTACTACCCACGTTTAGTAAAATCTTTGAAAAGGTAATGCTTAATCAAATGCAAAATCATTTTAATACAAATAAACTATTCCATACTAAACAATTCGGTTTCACGCGCGGTCGGTCTACCACGGATGCTGGAATTAAATTATTAGAGTGTATATATGAGGCCTGGGAGGAGTCGTATGATGCTTATGGTGTATTCTGCGACTTATCTAAGGCCTTTGATTGCGTCCAGCATCAGACTTTAATTCAAAAACTTGATCATTATGGGATCCAGGAGACGGCCTTGGATTTAATTAGTTCTTACCTAAGAGATAGAGTACAGAGAGTAGTTATAAATGGTAAACAGTCACATGGGTCTGCTGTAACAATGGGGGTGCCTCAGGGTTCAATTCTGGGACCTTTTCTATTTTTGGTGTACATAAATGATCTCCCTCACCTTATAAGAGACGATCACGAGGTAGTTTTGTTTGCTGATGACACATCTTTAATATTTAAAGTTGAACGTGGACAACGCGATCTTGACGGAGTAAACAATGCCCTCTCTAGGGTAGTCCACTGTTGTGTTGCAGAAAAGGGCTGTCCGGGCTATCTATGGTATGGGGTTTCGGGAGTCATTAAGAGAAAAGTTTAAGGATATCAACATCCTTACTGTGTATTCACAGTACATATATGAAAACTTATTATATACTCATAAAAATAACAGTAAATTTATTAAAAATAGTGATATCCATAACCTAAACTTAAGAAATAAGAATAAATTGGCTGTACCTAGATTTAGGCTTAATAAAATAAGCAATTCTTTTGCGGGCAATTGTATTCGAATGTACAATACATTGCCGACAGCCATAACGTGAGGGAAAATCCTCATGGATGTTATGCCGGACTCCTACCGACTAAAAAACCTCACGCAACGCCCAACAGCCTATGGTTGTGAGCCCCGGGTAAGCCCTCGGAAGGATGTCCTAGGACTAACTAGCTGTATGTCTAACTAGCTGACCCCGCAACTTCGTTTACGTCACATAAGGTGTATGAAAGGAGAGGTATTTCTTCATCAAATAAACGTTAAATGTTAAGTGGAGCAAACCTCAACACAATAAAAAAAACTGCATTGTAATCGGGCGCTGCAACGTGCTCGAAACGTCGGTAGAATGTAAGTAAATAGTATTTCGCGTGAAGTCCCGAATTCTATAAGTATGTGCATTGTTATCGGTTAAGCGGTTACTGAGATTAGCGTGCACAACCGTACAGACAAACAGATATACAGATATACAGCCATACAACCTTACAGACATACAGACAAAATTTCTAAAAATCATTGTTTTGGGATCTATTGCGTTCATAAAGCCCCCCCTATAATTTTTTTCTTATTAATCTTCTATGTACAGACAGCGACCTGTTACGATTTTATTATATGTATTGATGATTGATAAGGATGTGAGTCTATGACCGTGTTGAAAGGACAGGCGCAGGTCAGGACGACCCACAGTTAAAAATTTTCAAGCTTCTTTTCAACACGGCTTAACGATTGTCATTTGATTGACAACGGTTTCATTTCGAGTTTTCCTTCTCTACGCAATGGATCGTTGTAGTCGTACAACGGACCCTCGGGATGAATTGGGATGGCGACATTTTGTACCACTACCTGTTGCCACACGGTGCCTCGTCGCCACACGGGGCTATAGTACAATTACAATGAAAATAATTCATTCAGATTTTCACTGTTACAAATAAATTTATAAAAGGAATGAAAATTATGTACCCATTTCTATTATAAAATAAATTACAAACCAAAAATACCTCAAATCCAGACTAATTTAGATGAAAATTTCGAGAAAGTCACTCTAATCTTTTTGATGTTCATCTAATACTGACCTCAAAGCCTTTCAGTTCGTAGACTAGTAAATCAAATATTTAATTAAACGTCAAGAGCTCAACCACACGCCCTTTGAATTGATTTATGATATTTCAGATCGATGTTATATTAATTTTCATGCTGTAGGTACTGTAAATTTGAAGTTTCAACTATTGTAAGGATTTGCTTGTTTAATGTTTAAGATCCAAAGAGGTATTCAAGGTTATCGTTTATGATTTAGGATTACTATAAGAAGTTATAATTATTTCTCTCAAATAACTGTAGAATTAAAATGAGTGACCTTCAACCCTGTTTTAGTGAAGGTCATGGGTCCAAAGTCCTGTCTAGTCTGAATAGTTGTCTTTATTCACTTTAAATTGACTCCGATTCGACAGTATGAATTGGTTTCGTCAGTATGTCTGTGTGTATGTATGTCAGTTTCGGTCTAGAGGACGCTTTTCTTAACTGATGTTCACCAAACTCGGCACACGTGTTCTTTGATTTTTGATACAACTTTTGTCGAAAGCTTTGTTGACAGGGGAAAACATCGGTAAGAAAGGGGGTGAAGATTGTTATCGCATAATTTATGGACGGTTATTGGTGATTTTTGGCTGAAACATAAAGGATTTGATTCCTCTCATTTTGTATTTTTTTTTCTTGGGTGCTCGCGAGGTCTACTCTGCGCAGAAGTGCAGTGCACGGCATCTAATGTAGCAAGGTTTTGGAGTGAGCGGAGTACTTTTTGAAGTGAGAGGAGCACTTTTTGGAGTGAATGGAGCACTTTTTGGAGTGAGTGAAGCACTTATTTGTGCCTCTAAGTGTACGACGCGCGAACTTACCCCCACTACTCCAAAACCTTGCCAAGTTAGATGCCGTGCACTGTACTAGTGTTTAATTATTATCATCGATGTTCCCAGCTGTATTATGTTAATAGAACTCCCATCTTAATTAATATGGACGATAAAGTTATCCGAATAACATAAATACCAATATTGATGAAATATTTAAAAAGTTATCGAATAATTGGTATCAGTAAGTTCTCAAGTCTGCTTAGAACTTTGGAATAACTTTAATAATAAATCAGCTAAAATTGTTGCAATATTCGTTACGATGTGACCAAAATTGTTGTATCTGTGTGTAAATGACAATGCTGTAACCAGCCTATGGTGATTGGTGTATTCTTGTTGCCCCAGATATAATTATCCTCTTTATAGGATGCATAGAGGATAATGTCAGAGTTAATTAAAACTATTGGACGGCGGTTAGGGCGTATTTGCAGTGTTGGACGGGATCCACCTATTTCTTTTATTTTTAGTATTTGTAGCAGCAATATAAATACATCATCTGTAAATATTTCAGGTCTCTAACTAGCTAACACGGTTTCCGAGACATAACCTCGTGACAGACAGATGGACGGAGACCTCCCATGAACAAGGTACCGTTTTTACCCTTTGGGTACGGAACCCTAAAAACTAACACGTTAACTTATTTTGGAATGAAATTGGATTAAATTTTACCTAAACACACAGTAGACGTTACAACGGGACTCAATTGCTGTTGACTCAAAATTTCTAACACTTCAAGTACTTCTAACAAACATCTTAGCATTCTTTGAAAACGTGTCCAACTACTTGGTATTTCCTTTGAGCATTTCAAAGGCGTGAGTCAAAGGAGCCAGCTGGATCTCGAGGACTCACGAAACTTTATACGAACGGATCAATTCAACATTCCCCGATGTTTATTCCATCCAATTGCGTTCGAATATGTTCGGTCATTTTATTTGAGTTTAGAATTTATAACGACTTGAAGATACTTCAGTTCACCTTTACCTTTTGAGGAAGTCTACTTCAAGTAATAGAAGTCTCTCTAGACTTTTCAGAGTGGTTATTTGATAGCAGTATTGTACCTTTTTACTGTGGCGAAGTTTATTTAAAGTTCTGTCGCATTGCTTGTGGCTTTCTTCCTTACTAATGTTATAAATGCGAAAGATTGTAAGTATGGATGGACGTTAGATATTGATTGTAACCTTAGAGTATGTAACACTTTGAAGCTCCAACGAGTACATATACGGATCTGGCTGTAATTTTGTACAGGGATAGATATATATTTATTTATTATTTATTAAATACTTTATTGTACACCAAGAAAATATACAAACAGAGTGAAAATATGTTACAAAAATAGCAGTACAATTGGCGATTATTGTGTTTTACGGGAATAATTCAATTCAATTCACATATTCACATAATTATAAATGTAAAGTGGGGATCAAATTCCAGGGTGGAGACACAGGCACCATCTAGTAAAACTATAATCATAATGTTAGTCCATAATGTATACCACAAAGCCTTCATCTTCCTTCCACTTTCTCGTGGGAAGGCGTAGGTACTAATTTTGTAGTTGTAAATGTTCAGTGGCGAGAGTGTAATGTATCGCTAATCTTGTCGGCATTAGAGCCCCTTAGTATTCTAACTACAATAAAATTATAATTAAAGGTACGCTTTCTGCCATATTACATAAAGCATTTTTGGTGGGAAGTTGTTTTAAACATATTCCAAAGAAATAATTCCTGGATTCATAACTTCCATATAAATGCTTTGGGTTGTGTACTATCGACCAAATTGAATCATGACCCAATTTGCCAATTATTCCTTTGTAATCGTAAATGTAGTGAGGTTTTCTTCGCTTTTTGCACATAGTACGTTTTAGATATAAACAAAAATGCATCGACTGTATCTAGACAATGCCGATACTGAAGCTAATTTAAAGTATTTTAATTATCCTAGTTTTGTATTGCAGCCGAAACCGAGATGAACAATAACGTGTGCGATATTAATGTCATCATATTGCTCGATAGAATACTTTTAGACAAATTGAGAATGAGAGGACCTTTAATGTTACCTACATTAAAGGTCCTCTCATCGTTAGAAAATTTACAGTGTGATGATAATTTGACTTAGACACGTACAATCTATGTTGTAACTTTACCCATACAAAAATATTCTAGATAGTTCAATCAAGAAACTTCGTGACGTTCAAAATAAATCAAGTGCCAGATCACAACGAACTCGGCTGCACTATAAATTCAAGAAGCTGTCGTCTGCGACCGCGACAGGGTTAATCAATGGCTGCAAGATGAGAAATGCACCAGATCTGGGCGTTATTGAGCGGCTGGGAAATAAATTGTGCGGTTCGGGAATACTTGGTGTTCCTCGATTAAAGTTTGTTTATAATTGAAATCGAATTGGTTGTATTGAGTAGTAAGATGCTGAGATTTTTCGATAGAATTATTAGTACAGAAGAAAGAAGAAATAATAGTGTTCTCCTTTTCATCTTAGTCTATAGTTATTTCAAATCCTCATCTGGATTTGGAGCCTGAAGTCCACTAAGTCCACTTGGCTGCTAAGATCAACCAAAGAATTTCATAATCACCAACCAAATGTTCAATGAATCCCTGGAAGGACGTGTGAATTTTAGTATATATATTTCTTTATCATTCAGGAAGTGAGCCGATGATCTTTAAAGTTTATATAGTAACTAGCTGACCCTCGCAACTTCGTTAAGCTCTTTTATGATTAAGTCAACACGCCAGTTTAGATTTAAAGGCATCCTTGAATTCTAGGTTTTGCGAAAGTTGAGATGTCTCTAATTCCTGAACTGCAAAACCCTCAACATTGAAACTTGTGTGAAACAATACTTAAAATACTACCTTTATAACATTGAAAAAAAAATTGGAATCGGACCACGCATTGAGAAGTTACAACTAAAAAATCATTTTCTCTTTCATCCCCTCTCCCAAAGGAACCGCTCAAAATATCGGGATCAAAAGTATCCTAGAACCTTCCTCGGATTCTCGGCTCTGATTATACTAAGTTTCATTCAAATCAATTCAGTAGTTTCGGCGTGATACTTATTCGGGATACAGACATACAGACAGACATGAAAATTTTAAATTACATTTTCGGCTTCAGTATCGATTAGAGAACGCCCTACAATTAAAATTTTCAAAATATCTTCCATGTACAGACTCTCGACCCTCAACACTTTTATTATAAGTATAGATAGAAGAACTATATTGGTAACATCAGACCAGAGACGGGAAAAATGGCACCAAATTGGTCCATCCCTTGGGCCGCTTCTATGCCACATTCAGATTCAAACGATAAACTTAGAACACCCCTCGTTATTCTTATGCATGGACAGGCGCAGATTGTGACTGCCCGCTGTTGAAAATTTCCAAGCCGCCCATGGCCTTTAACTTGGTTTAACGACTGCCATTTTACTGGCAACCAGGGCTTACAGCTTAACGTGCCTTTCGAAGCAAGGAAACGCTCACAAATAAATGTCACAAAGTGGTTCCGTGGTAGTCACTTATCCATAATCGGCCATAGTAAATATTGTTTACTGCAGTGATCGTTTACAGAACACTGAGTCCGCGGGGCCACGAGCGCAAAACCACAATTCTTTGGGATAGTCGCCATATTTGAAGGGGTTGATAGTTCGCCTGATCATATGCTTTAGTTGTCTTCATCTGTCAACGTCAACTCCACGCCGATGGTGAATATTTTACACATATTTCAGAACTAGCTGACCCTCGCAACTTCGTTTACGTCACATTAGGTCTATGAAAGGAGAGGTATTTCTTCATCAGACGCCTAGAACTTAAAGATTTAGTCTACTCTAAAAACGAATTATTTTACAATGCCTACCGTTAATCTTTAAGTTCTTTTATGACTAAGTAAACACGCCACTTTAGAATGACTCTTACATTCAAAGGAATCCTTGAATAATAGGTTTAGCGAAAGTTGAGATGTCTCTAATTTCTGAACTACATAGGTAACTCTCAATATTGAAACTTGTGTGGAACAATCCGTATAGTACTCCCTTTATAACACTAAAAAAATATTTGAAATCGTACCACGCGTTGAGAACTTACAACTGAAAACCCATTTTGTCTTTCATCGCCTCTCCCGGGACAACCGCGCAAAATATCGGGATCAAAAGTTTCCTAGAACCTTCCTCGGACTATAAGCTCGGAATGTACGAAGTATCATTTAATTTGGTTCAGTAGTTTCGGCGTGATACTTATTTGGGAAAGATCGTAAAAATAGGAGGATAGTTAGGACATAAAAACATAGAAATTGATGATTTTTATAGTTTTTAATGTCCAGGCAATTGGGTAAATTATTTAGATTTTTTTACACACAATCGTGTAAACAAATACTTGATTTAACATGAATTTAAAAAAATAATTTTAAGATTTCAGTACAAATAGTGACCAACAGATGGCGCTTATCGATTTAAATTCAAGATAGCGTTTGGTTTCCTAAAAGTTTATATAAAGATGTCATCTGACCTACAGTCTACGAATTTATTATAAGTATAGATATCAATGAGGTTCATCGATGTTTATTTTCCTCGCGTGAAAATCTACCGTCTTTAACCTACTTCTTGTTATTCTCATTATGAGGTACTATTTATATATTTATTATATATATAAATCTGTCTGTCCATAGTCATGTTCATTGTTAGTTATTATAGAAAAACATAATTAGGTACTGTTACTTGTATCTCTTATTATTTCTATGTTCGATTCTAAGCGAAATGTTATAATACAATAACAAAAAAAACCGACTTCAAACAAAAACTAAAAATTGAAAAATAAAATTAACCTAGCACAAAGTAATAGGTAGTAAATTTAGATTTATCAGATATTATTGAACGTAATACTGAAATCGGCGCCAAGTAAAACTATTTATTTATTTATTTATCATCATATTACAAACAAAACAAGCTAACAGTGAAAAGACACCAAAGCGCTCATAACGTTATGCTACATATTAACTAACATATTATTTACTGTACACAAAATTATAATAATCACACTTACATATTTATATAATGTCAAGATTCATATTTTAATAATTACATTTTACCACTCTCAATATTTACATCTTAATAATTTCAATAGTTACATTAATAATTACCACACATTTACATTAATTCCAATTCTAGTATTTTTAATAATCACATTACTTATATTCATAATAATCATAACTTTTCAATTCATAATAGTCACAATTTTTATACATAAATCAATATTAACATTAACATTTTTAACATTCCGACATTCATTACACTGAGAGGCCACTCACCGGCAGAACCTAATCATAGCCTTTGGTTAAGAGGGTGCAGGTATTCAAGAACGTTATGACGTTTCTTACCATTTGGTTTATATTTCCAAAGAACATATCTATATCTGGATTCGATCGCAGTAGACTATTAATTAATTCTACCGCGCTTGAAGTGGGACAAGTGGCGGCTTGAGGCAAGCACCACGTCGGTGGCGTTACGAAAAGACGATGCTGTCGACGCCCAGTGGCACGCATATAACTGTCTGGGACATAAAAATGTATGCATTCTTTGACGGAGGGGTTATCTACCTTATTGTTCAACAGCATGTAATAATGGATTATATGAAGGAAATTTCTCCTCAGCTCTAGAGTTTCCAGACCTACCATCCCGGCGACGAATAGGGAGGGATACAAAAAAGGATAATATCCATACAAGCGCTTGTAGAGGTACCTGGCGAACTTGCGCTGCACTCTCTCCACCACTAGGGCGTATGTTTTTTCATAGGGGCTCCAGACTATGACGTTATATTCCAGCCTGCTTCTTACATACGCGTTGTATAGAATCTTTAACGCAAGTATATTATTGAATTGGGATGCCACCCTGATTATGAATCCTAAAGATCTATTTGCTGCCTTACAAATACTTTTAATGTGATCATGAAAGTTTAATTTTGCATCAAGCGTTAGACCAAGATCGCGTATTGTATTAACTCGCTCAAGTTGCTGTCCGGCCAACAAGTATGACATTTCTATTGGAGAGCGCGAGCGGGTGAAGGTAATTATTTTACATTTTGAGATGTTCAACGATAGTTTATTCGTTACGCTCCACTCAGCAACTGCGTCAATATCGCGCTGCAGTGACTCACAGTCATTAATGTCCCTGACCGACGCGAACAACTTAAGGTCGTCAGCAAACATGAGACATTCCGATTGGGAAAGGACAGTAGGTAGGTCATTTATCATGAGAAGAAATAGGGTCGGCCCTAGGGTACTACCCTGACTTACCCCAGACCTTGTATAGTAGTCCTGTGATCTAAAGTTCCCCAACTTTACATATTGTCTTCTGTTTCCGAGATAATCAGCTATCAATCTTATAAGCTGCCCATCGAAGCCCAAAGACGAAAGCTTGGTGAGTAGGATATCGTTATCTACGCGATCAAAAGCCTTTTCGAAATCAAAATATGCAGCATCAACTTGACAGCCTGACGTTACGTTGGTCTTTAGATAGGTAATCTACAAAGTTAATATGTTTCGTTAAGGTGGAACGAGCAGGACGAAAACCGTGCTGCGAGTCCCCCAAGAGAGTACGGGTTTGGAATGTGATATGCCTATTGAGGATGGCCTCAAATAATTTACCAAATACTGATAATATTGCAATGGGTCTAAAATTCGTGATATCAGTTGACGTTGCACCTTTGGGTACGGGCGTAACACGCGAAACCTTCCAACTACCCGGATAGGAACACTGCTGTAATGCAAGATTATATACGTATAGAAGCGGTTCTTCCAGTGCCGATATACAATCCTTAACCAGGTAAGGGGGTATGTTGTCCGGCCCAAATGCAGAGTTAGATTTAAGACGTCGCGCTGCATTTTTAAGGTCTTCACGGTTGACATATGGGATGCCAATGGTATGTCCATGTGCATGCGCAGCGCGATCTGCCAACTGAGGGTCTAACTGCGGAACGTTTTTGTGAAAAACAGAACCAAAGTAGTAAGCAAAGGCATCAGCTGCTTCCTGTCCCTGAACCATTTTATTTTCATGCGAGTACTCTTTGTTTTGTTGTCTATTTTTTTTCTTGCCTCTAATATATTCCCAAAATTTAGAGGGATCACAAGTTATTTTGTTTCCTACAGACTTTAAATAATTCTGAGAGGCACTGTCAACAAGCGCCTTAACCTTAGTCCTATAATATTTAAAAAGTTCTTTATTAACTTCTAGTCCCTTTTTCTTAAACATTTTTAAATTATAATGTTTTAGTTTAATATAATATATTATCTCACCAGTAAACCATGTTGGATATATATACCGATGACTGCGTGGTGTACTTTTTTGAGGGACGTGGTTACTAATGGCCATGTTCAACTTATTATACAGGATTTCTACAGCCGCATTGGCCTCACTCTGTAGAAGAAGGTCGCTCCAATCTATGCATGCAATTTCAGCGTATAACCCATTGAAATCCGCCCTACGAAAGTTCCACTCGGGGATTAGGCAACCCGTATTTCTCCCCACTGGGAGATACGTAGGATTAGTTGTTAAATTGGTTTCATATAAGGTAAAATTTATCTCTAGAGCAGGGTGATTGGCCGCCGTATCCAACCGTACAAGGGGTTCAACTTCGGATACTATGTTGAAGTTTTCGGGGTCAGCAGTGGTCAGAACCAAGTCCAAGTTACGTCTATCCGTGGCATTATCGTACATACTATTGCAAAGACGCAGCTTACAAAACTCCAGAAACATTTCAAATTGCGTCACTGCAGCACCAGTACAGGAATTGAGATTGAAGTCTCCTACTACCACAAACCCATAATCACTGTATGCACTGACGGCGTTCTCAATACAAGATAGCACATCTATATATTGACTAGTGCTATAGCTAGGTGGCAAGTACACAACACATATAAACAATTTAATATTTTTCCTTGAAACTATCGCAAATAATAATTCTTTATTTTGAGTTAATCCGTCTATATCTGTTATCCTTTTTACTGTGTAGGAATCTTTAACAGCCAACAATAAGCCACCATATCCTGTATCACCATATCTATCCTTCCGTAGTACTACATAATTTGGGGGGAATAATTCTGCATTATTTATTGAACTATTTAGGAATGTTTCCGTGAGAGTCACTATATCATAGGAATAACATAGTAAATTATTGTAAAAATGTGTGGTTTTCGACCGCAACCCTCTCAAATTTTGATAATATATTGTACTTTTCATAACATTTATTCTGTTTCGGGATTTCTGCTTTTTTATATTATTTCTACTTTTTTTTTGACAGCTTTTTGCCCATAGATTCTATTACGCACGAAAAAATTTTTGGGCGGGAGTTGGTTTACTACTGAGTGCTGTAGGGCATGGGGAATTTTTACACATGTCAACTTTTATATTGTCCATGATTTTCATATAAACAGTTCTTAATCCATTTCTATTAATTAAACCCGTACTATTTGAGAACATGTCAAGGGAAAGATAGCTGTTTGTATCGAAGTAGTATGCATATACAGAGTTAAAAAGCTCTAGACAAAGTTGATTATTGAACAATTCAGTTTTATAATTATAAATTGGGGCTCCACAGATATATGTTGGACTACATATCACAATATTAGTGTACGTTATATGCTTTAAAGAGTCCCTTATAGATTGTATCAAATCCATGTAGTCTGCATGTCTAATTTCATTACCACTCAACATAATAATACAGTAATCATTCAAATTAAAGTTTCCTAACTTACTTTCAATATTATTCAGTAGTTGTTTTATAGTACAATTTGTCAGTATATAACGACAATAATCAAAGTATTGACCGAAAGTGTTGTCGATTATTCTTTGTGTACCATAAGTGCTAACATTTGTCAAAATACATAGTTTATTTTTTACCTTATTCCCTAATTGAGTAGCGATGTTCGAGTTTGTCATGCTCTCAGATGACAGATTTTCTCTACTACAAACGTCCTGGGTTGACTGTTCCAGGGTATGAATTTTTCCACAGAGTTTATCCATTTCTTTCCTGGCTTCATTTAGTTCCTTCTCCAACTTCTTGATTGTGCCCCGCAGTAATGTGACTGTTTCACTAGTGTCTGTCTCAATTGAGTGCGAAGTACAGTGTCTGGATGGTGTGCAGATGACACTATCTCCTATCTGCTGTAAGGAGTATTTACCTTTTTTCATTGGTGTTCTGCTTGATGATTCTGTTAAAAGCTTTTTTAATGTACAGTTATCTTTCTTTAATTTGGCGTTTTGTTCACGGAGATCATTATTTTCAAGAATAATTATTTCGAGCTCATTCTGTGAGCTCAATAATTCTAATTGCAATGTTTTCGTTGATTCTTGCAAATCCTGTATTTCCTGCATTGACAATAAATCCATCGTACTGGAGTCCATACTTCTTGATAGAGGTTGATCTGAGGCTACAATAGTATCGCTCAATGCAGTATCACTAATGGCCAAGAGGTCCTGTTGATTGTTTGCTGCCTTAGTAGTACAACTCCCTATCTCAGCCTGAGAACTAGTGGCAGGTACCGGGGAGTGTTCTTTCTGTGTCTGCGAAATTCGCTTTTTTCTCATAGTCACAAACTGCTGTTCAGGAGGAATATTTTTATTTCGTAATTTGCAACTATTACAGGTCCAATTACTTGTTTTAGAGTTTTTAATATGTTTCGCCCTATCGCCAATGCAGTCATAATCATATTTGTTTTTGCACACTGAACATGATACAGTATTGTTTTGGTCAACTTGGTTTTTACATTCATTGCAAATAACAAGTGGCGACATCTTGTTGTTTTTACTTCTCAAAGTTTTAGGATTCAATGACATCTTTCACTTTACTGATGGGATGTTGTAGTTCAGCTAATTCTCACTAGATGTCGCGCATAAGTATATTGGGTCAAATGCGATCGTAGGTTCAAATTTGTGAAAATTAACGATCGCGAAAATTATAATTTACAGTTCTATTAGAATTCTGCAGCTACTTTAATCTGCTTTATGTATAATTTTATGTTCGTTTTCTGTTTTTTTGGTTTCTTATTTGTACGTTCGTTTATAATCGCCCACATAGTTTTCATTTTATTCTCGGATTTTTTGATTTTGTTAATATAGTGTAGCTTTTTTGCCGTCACAACTGATTTTTTAAGAGTTTTTTCATAAGTTTTATAATACTGTTTAAGGATAGGGTTGTCAGTTTTAAGTGTTATAATTCTTAAAAGTCGTTTATTCGTACACGATAATTTTATGCCCTTTGTTAGCCAATATTTTTTGTTGTCGGTTTTTAGTTTTATTCGTCTTATGGGTATGTGTTCATTAAGAATATTTATTAGTGTTAAATTGAACAAGTTATAATTTTCGTTAATATTTCTATTTAGATTTATTATATTTTTCCAATTCAACTTCTCTAAAGCTGATTTAAATGATTTCATGTTAATATTATTATACAGGCGCTTTTTTGCGTACCAAGTTATTTTTTTACTATGTTGTGGCAAAGATAAACGTATACTAGTACCACAATGGTCTGAAAACCCAAGATTCTCCACCGATGCTTGAATATTCAGGCCAGTAATGTTGTGGAAATTTGTGAATATAAGATCTATGGCTTTTTTTGTTGTTCTTGTGATGCGTGTTGGTGTTTTTATATGTTGTATATAATTGTATTCCAACATTAAATTCAAAAAATAGTTTACTTTTAAACTTTTTTCCAAAATATTTATATTAAAATCCCCTCCCATGATTTAATTAAGCCTAGGGTATTTTTTATTAATATATATCAAAATATTTTTAAATTGTTTTAAAAATGTATCTGCCTCTCTTCCATTCCAATAAATAGCAACAATTAATAGATTTTCTTTCGGTAATTCCGTTGCACAAACTTCTATTACGTATTCAATGGACATTTCAGCAATATCACTTCTCTCCACTATTTCTAAATGGTCCTGTACCAAAATACAGATACCGCCTCCCTTATATATTTTTCGGCAAAATGATGCTCCAAATGAATATTATATATATATATAGACTAAATTGTATTAATTGTCTTTTTTCTTCTGTCAGCCATGATTCGGACACACATATCACATTGTATTGTGGTTTTTGTTCCATAAATGATTCCATTATATGCAATTTGTTGTTAAGACTTTGAGTGTTTTGGAATAAAATCTTAAATAGTCGGTCTTTGGTTTCGAAATGAATTATTTCCGTTTATAGAGTGGTGATGTTTGTGGTTTGTTATTCTGGAACCGAACACAAAAGCTAATGACATATTGAGCAATTAACGGTCGTCACGAGGTTTCACTTGCGTAGTTCCCGTTCCGGTGGGAATATGTGAATTAAATATAACATATATGTCTCGCAGGGATAGTGTAGCTTTCCAACATTGAAAGTATTTTTCATATCAGTTTAGTAAATTTGGAGCCTATTCAACGCAAAAAAAGAAAAAATCTAATGTTTTATCTTTATAATATTAGTATAGAATATTAAAAAGATGAAAAAAAAAATTTTTTTCTTCAGATTATTGTGTGGTTTTCCACCGCAAGCTATGATGGTAGGCTTTGAAATACTGGCACAATTTCATAAAATCTTCATTGCTCAGTGAATTTGCCAAGTGAATGAGCTTCATCTCAAGTAGACTCAAGCGTAGGACTTTGAAATTTATTGCCATAGATACCAGATCAAATTTGCTAATTGTATTAGTTCACGTTTATCTTTAGGTAAATGTTATAAAATAATGTCGTCTATTACGTTTTTTCAGGCGTTTTTTCGAAAGGGTTTTCATGCGGTTTTCACACAAAAAGAGTAATTAAATGCATGAGAAAGGCTTTCATGTAGGTCTTTGCTTTGATCGCGGGCTAAGACTCGGATCATAGACTACTTACTATAATAAAGTAGTGCTTTTAACATTAATTTAACATTGAAACTGCTAGGAATTCAAGTACTTTGCATACTTTGACTTTGTGTTACCGACATCAATCAGTTTCACATCCAGAACAACAGTTACTTAGCTCAACAGGTGTTAACGTATATAAGGTGATGTGGAGTAAGGGTCTATGTTAATTCCCAAGGTACCAGACCTCCACCAAAGAATTCAGGTATTCATTTTCGGCTGAAGAACCGATAAGGCTGATGAGTTCTAAAATGGAGGCCACGACTAACGACCTTTAAAGAAGTAGTACCACAAATTAGGGATAGTACCTACAGATGGAAAACCGCTCACAGAGTTCACAGACATGGGGTTAAATATTTTCATAGTAGTTTTCGATACTGATTTGTGCGCGAGTGTGCGCTACAGAGGGTAGGTGTGAAAAAAAGTACATACTTGAGGTACTTATTAATCACTTACTTAGCGACAATGTTGAAGGTGGTTGTAGGCAACATGTTTAGTCTATGAATTAATTTACAAAGAAACTTTAAGTGTCAGTATGGTCAGCGTAAGAATAATGACTAAAGTATAGACTATTTTATATACTGTTTTAAAGTATAGACTGTTATAGACTGTTTTAAAGTACGAAAAGAAAGGTTAGCTAAACATTGTGCCATTGGCACAATGTTTTGAATAAATATTATGACAGCGGTTATCCTGACCTTGGTCTTGATACAGTATGATATTCATATTTAATAAGATCATTTTGAACACGAATTGTGGCTCTATATTTTACTTTTTCAGTTGTGAGAACTAGCAAGTCGCTTGCACGACTCTTGCTCAAAGTTGAGTTTTCAATTACGTAATGACTATGTAATGACATTACGGAACTTTCTCAATACGAGTATGCCGCGCATTGTGGATGGAAAGACTAACACTAGGTAGCTTAATTATAAATGTGACCTCACTTAAGAAATTTTCCAACTGATTTTTAAAGACGCTGAAGTCAAGAATGAGAAAGGGTCGATATTGCATAGGACACACAAGACGCTGAAAAACAAACAAAAACAACGAAATCAATACGCAGTAGTCCAAATTTTGTTAATAAAAGTTTATCTAAGTAATTCACGGGCAAATCAGGTATGCACATCTAGTAGAAATAAGTGTAGGTATTCCTGTGTTCTAAGTCTGTGTACTTAGCAAAAACTAATGACTGCAAAAAAGACGTTTTCTCCACTAAATATGTATTATTGTAAAAAAATCTTTCCCGTAAAACAGGAGCTGCATTAGCAGCCAGCAGGTGCACCGTACATTTGCACCGGTAAGTGCGTTCACACTCCAATGTAATTCGCTTCAGACGCGGTGATTAATATCTTGAGGTAATGTCCTATTTCACACGCAAATATAAAATTCTTAAATCGTTAGTGCTGTTTTAGTTAATTCGAGGCCGATATCTTACCATATTTATGATATTTGAAGGCTTGCATGAGGGATAGTCTGTTTACGTTTTTATACTTAAATAAAAAGATTTCGTCAAGTTTTCAAGAGCACCATGATTGCGAATTCAGCATCTCATCATTAGATTGTGAATCTTGAAGCAGGGTGGTGAAAGAAAATTCCAATAGCCACTATCCATTCAGTTTATAAATGTAATAATGGCAACTGTTATTTTCAACCTTTCCAGGAGGATTAACTTTTCAACCGTAGTGAAGCGGTCCTAAAACGAAAGTTTAAATTCCGTTGTTGCATCGATTGCAATGAAATTAGAAGATTCTTGGAATGAAATTTAAATTTTTACGTCTCTCGGACTGCATGGAATTTTCATTTATACTTCCATCAATACGTCGTGCGAGTGGGTTTGTTTGTCTCATGATTGCTTCCCATATTCGTCCCATAATCTTCTGAAAAGTCTGTCAAAATCTGTAAAAAGGAGACGGGTTAGACTGACCACTTTAACTCTTAAGCGATTACAATCGCTTAAGAGTTAAAGTTAAGCGATCACAATCGCTTAAGAGTTACCTTTATACGTTTATACCTACGAAGTTGCTAAATAAAATTTATAAAAAATACTCTTTCACATCATTCAAAATAGGTTTATAGAAAACCTATTTTATAGGCGCAGGTCGTCGCGACCCGCAGTTGAAATTTGTCAAGCCACCCATAAGGCTTTCAACTTGGCTGTCAATTTACTGACAACCGGGTTTCATTTTGAGTTTTCCTTCTCTAAGCACTGGGTCTTTTTGCGAAAGTGTTCCCTTAGTCGCCTCTTACGACACCCTCGGGATGTATTGGGGTGGCGACATTTTGTAATCTAACCTGTAACAACACGGGACCCCGTCGCCTCACGGGGCTTGATAATACCTACAATGAAACTTTTGGAAGACAGAATGTATATGACACACAAAATTTGTACATAATATTACTTTTAAAGATCTGACATACTTCAGTGGTAGTGGGTAATGCAAGTTGCTCGTCCAAAAACTTTTCAGTTGCATGGAAGCGACTGAAACGTTTTTGGACGAGCAACGTTGACTTGAACAACGTTGACAGGGACTGCTTACGGAAGATGGACAGATAACCTTGTAAACATAGAATTAAACGTTATAGCGATCTTTTTGGAAGGTCACTCAGCAGTGGACATTAATTGACTGTGTTGTGTACCATTTGTACTTGATGTTTTATATTGCCATTTTTGTGTAAACCCTCCGCTCCGCTGATCTAGGTTCTATCTATATATCTTTTGTTCCACAGAGCTTTTAATGAAACAGAAATAACAGAGACGCTCTCTAACTTGACTCTCTTAAGATCTCGAGTTAATTGGTTATCCATTAAACTGTCAGTTCAACCAATAAGTTCTTATTGGTTGAACTGACAGTAATTTTCTGATAATTAAAAAAAAAAAGTATACCGTCCACACAGCGTCAGTTTTACAAACATTCTGCATTATCAATATCAAGTTGGTTTTGATGCCATTATAAATTTCATTCACCTCATAACCGTAACATCTTTCTAGTTGCTTCTAAATCCTACTTTTATTTGAAGCCCAGTCAGCTCATACTGAATGCCAAGAGTTACAACTAAGTCGATCCTAACATCGGAAGAGCTCCTGCCCCAGAACATTATCCGTTGGTCTGTATATGCACCACTGGTTGTTATGGACCCGAAGGATCTTCGTGAACTCCCACTACTTATCAAAAATCGAATTATTTAAGAGACTTGCATTGCTCAGCTACGTCAAAGTCTAATTGTGCTCGTAGAATGATAGGTCTACGCCGTAGCACGTAGACATGCTACGCGCTACGGCACATTTCGCCAGTACCAACTGTAGGTGAGAATTGGTATAATTGATTCTATTATGGTATTAAACGGATAAAAATACATTTTAAAAAAAGTGGTTATTTTATACCATAACTGTTATTGAATTGGCTGAAAGATTACCTATTACTCTAGACCCTTTTTTTAACGTGAGGGAAAATCTATCATGGATGCTATGCCGGATTCTTACCGATTAAAAACCTCACGTAACACCCAACAGCCTATGGTTGGGAGCCCCGGGTAAGTCCTCAGAAGGATGTCCCAGGAGGCACCCTAGACCCTATAACACTAGACCCCTAATATTCTTTTCGTGAAACATTGTATTCCAAACCTTGAGTTTCAACCACATTTTATTACCGAACTATGCGACGCAAAGGAAGGATAATTTGTATTTACCATGTTTACTATCACATGGATTTCCTTGCTTTTTCAAAAAGGAATGGACCAGAGTGTAAATACCTCAGGGCCGTCAACTTCAGGGCAACTATTAATACAGTCGCACTGACTTGAAAGTGGCTGTTAATTTCTGGACGTCGGTATTTTTATTTAACGTGAGGGAAAATTTGATTCCTACCAACAAAAAAAAAACCTCACGTAATGCCCAACAGCCTACGATTGGGAGCCCCGTGTAAGCCTTCGGAAGGATGTCCCAGGTCTGGACGTCGTCGGTATACTAAACGATGGAAAGTTTAGTATACCAACGTCCCAGATCAGCGTCATTGCAACAAGGTAAAATTAAAAATAAATGAACTTTAAATATTTGTACTTTATAAAAGACTAGCTGACCCGCGCAACTTCGTTTGCGTGATAAGTGATGAACCGCTCGACCGATTTTGTGCAAACTTCACTTAAACCATCTACTAAATAGTCCGAACAAAGCCTAAACATTAGGTTTGGATAGGTGAGCCCGTTCTTGAGTTATAAAATTACAACGAAAAGTGGCATTGATTTTTATATATATAGATGTCCATTACAAAGTGGAGTGTAGATGCACGGCACAGATCGGAAATAGGCCACTTTCCCGCGACGCGACGCATGCGCGACGTGCGCCTGAATTATTGCCCACTTTCCTCAAACTAAGTATTTGCTGCAAAAATGGTTGTTTAAAGTGCTCGTGTACTGAAGTGTTGCTCGTGTTGAGTGGTTGGATATCTTGTGAAGAACATGAATTCTATTTGATAAGTTTACCAAAGCAGAGGAAAATAACGAGGATTTCACCGAAACGATTTTACATTAATTCTTCCCATAAAATTGATTTTCAAAATAGGTTTTCTATAAACCTTTATACCTACGAAGTTGCTAAATAAAATTTATAAAAAATACTCTTTCACATCATTCAAAATAGGTTTATAGAAAACCTATTTTGAAAATCAATTTTATGGGAAGAATTAATGTAAAATCGTTTCGGTGAAATCCTCGTTATTTTCCTCTGCTTTGGTAAACTTATCAAATAGAATTCATGTTCTTCACAAGATATCCAACCACTCAACACGAGCAACACTTCAGTACACGAGCACTTTAAACAACCATTTTTGCAGCAAATACTTAGTTTGAGGAAAGTGGGCAATAATTCAGGCGCACGTCGCGCATGCGTCGCGTCGCGGGAAAGTGGCCTATTTCCGATCTGTGCCGTGCATCTACACTCCACTTTGTAATGGACATCTATATATATAAAAATCAATGCCACTTTTCGTTGTAATTTTATAACTCAAGAACGGGCTCACCTATCCAAACCTAATGTTTAGGCTTTGTTCGGACTATTTAGTAGATGGTTTAAGTGAAGTTTGCACAAAATCGGTCGAGCGGTTCATCACTTATCACGCAAACGAAGTTGCGCGGGTCAGCTAGTCTTTTATAAAGTACAAATATTTAAAGTTCATTTATTTTTAATTTTACCTTGTTGCAATGACGCTGATCTGGGACGTTGGTATACTAAACTTTCCATCGTTTAGTATACCGACGACGTCCAGACCTGGGACATCCTTCCGAAGGCTTACACGGGGCTCCCAATCGTAGGCTGTTGGGCATTACGTGAGGTTTTTTTTTTGTTGGTAGGAATCAAATTTTCCCTCACGTTAAATAAAAATACCGACGTCCAGAAATTAACAGCCACTTTCAAGTCAGTGCGACTGTATTAATAGTTGCCCTGAAGTTGACGGCCCTGAGGTATTTACACTCTGGTCCATTCCTTTTTGAAAAAGCAAGGAAATCCATGTGATAGTAAACATGGTAAATACAAATTATCCTTCCTTTGCGTCGCATAGTTCGGTAATAAAATGTGGTTGAAACTCAAGGTTTGGAATACAATGTTTCACGAAAAGAATATTAGGGGTCTAGTGTTATAGGGTCTAGGGTGCCTCCTGGGACATCCTTCTGAGGACTTACCCGGGGCTCCCAACCATAGGCTGTTGGGTGTTACGTGAGGTTTTTAATCGGTAAGAATCCGGCATAGCATCCATGATAGATTTTCCCTCACGTTAAAAAAAGGGTCTAGAGTAATAGGTAATCTTTCAGCCAATTCAATAACAGTTATGGTATAAAATAACCACTTTTTTTAAAATGTATTTTTATCCGTTTAATACCATAATAGAATCAATTATACCAATTCTCACCTACAGTTGGTACTGGCGAAATGTGCCGTAGCGCGTAGCATGTCTACGTGCTACGGCGTAGACCTATCATTCTACGAGCACAATTAGACTTTGACGTAGCTGAGCAATGCAAGTCTCTTAAATAATTCGATTTTTGGTAAGTAGTGGGAGTTCACGAAGATCCTTCGGGTCCATAACAACCAGTGGTGCATATACAGACCAACGGATAATGTTCTGGGGCAGGAGCTCTTCCGATGTTAGGATCGACTTAGTTGTAACTCTTGGCATTCAGTATGAGCTGACTGGGCTTCAAATAAAAGTAGGATTTAGAAGCAACTAGAAAGATGTTACGGTTATGAGGTGAATGAAATTTATAATGGCATCAAAACCAACTTGATATTGATAATGCAGAATGTTTGTAAAACTGACGCTGTGTGGACGGTATACTTTTTTTTTTTAATTATCAGAAAATTACTGTCAGTTCAACCAATAAGAACTTATTGGTTGAACTGACAGTTTAATGGATAACCAATTAACTCGAGATCTTAAGAGAGTCAAGTTAGAGAGCGTCTCTGTTATTTCTGTTTCATTAAAAGCTCTGTGGAACAAAAGATATATAGATAGAACCTAGATCAGCGGAGCGGAGGGTTTACACAAAAATGGCAATATAAAACATCAAGTACAAATGGTACACAACACAGTCAATTAATGTCCACTGCTGAGTGACCTTCCAAAAAGATCGCTATAACGTTTAATTCTATGTTTACAAGGTTATCTGTCCATCTTCCGTAAGCAGTCCCTGTCAACGTTGTTCAAGTCAACGTTGCTCGTCCAAAAACGTTTCAGTCGCTTCCATGCAACTGAAAAGTTTTTGGACGAGCAACTTGCATTACCCACTACCACTGAAGTATGTCAGATCTTTAAAAGTAATATTATGTACAAATTTTGTGTGTCATATACATTCTGTCTTCCAAAAGTTTCATTGTAGGTATTATCAAGCCCCGTGAGGCGACGGGGTCCCGTGTTGTTACAGGTTAGATTACAAAATGTCGCCACCCCAATACATCCCGAGGGTGTCGTAAGAGGCGACTAAGGGAACACTTTCGCAAAAAGACCCAGTGCTTAGAGAAGGAAAACTCAAAATGAAACCCGGTTGTCAGTAAATTGACAGCCAAGTTGAAAGCCTTATGGGTGGCTTGACAAATTTCAACTGCGGGTCGCGACGACCTGCGCCTGTCCATTTCAACACGGAAATGGGCTCACCACCTATTACGTGGGACATAAAACTATAAGGTGAAATGTGGACGTTTACTATGCCTCTGCCTACTCTTTCGGGGATGGGAGCATGAATATATGTTTGTATGTATTACCAATGAAATGATGACGACAATTTTTAGGCAAATGTGCACTATCCTTATTTATGGAGGCTAGCTTATCAAAGGAAAGATTTTACTCAATAACATGTGTATGTATAATTTGTGATTATAATACAAACATGATAAACGCGCACATTTCACAAGTTGTGGTTAGTCGACTGTTGGTGATCCCATTACCATGTTAAAACGTAAAATGGCAGTATAGGGTTAGATTTTATAATTTTAATGAAGTGCCTGACCTTTTAAGCCAAATATTATATTCTTAAGAAACCTGCTTCTGAAAAGTCTATTTTATTAACAAAGAATAAAAACTGCTTGCTAAATGTGCTCCTTTGCCTTGCACACTCTTATTATAAGTATAACTCAACACAAATGATTCCAAAAGTCTCTTACAATATAAATAATTCGAGTCGGCTTACTTTGTTGACAAGTTTATGTTTACATCCACAGTTTATTAAAAAGATGAAGTGACATTACGTGAGAGTTGTAGCTTAAGGCCCCGTTTTATAGGCTGAAGTTTTTATATAAAGTTAGAGAGAAGACGTATAGATGTAATAGTGAATATCTTCCGGTTTCAGTTGAAATATATTGTTTAAAAGTATGCTGTACTTATTTTAAGTGTTTTATACTGTTCTAGAATACCTCCTGCGTATAGTACGTAGAAGGTATTGACATTAATTTGTGTAAAGAATAAGCAGTATAAGCGAAAAGCTCCTTCATGGTAACCAGTTACGTAGTAGTTTTAAATGATCCCTAGTGGTAGCCAGTTACGTAGACGTATTAAAAAAGTCATTAATGAAACCAGTTACCAAACTCCGGTTTCCTAGCTGGCTGAAGCGGTATGTCGCTACATAGGTAGGAGTTGGCAGCATAATCACGCTCTACTTAAAAATACCGGGATTGGTAAGAAAATTCTAAGTTCGTTTAATTCTATAGAAAAAGATTTTTTAGATCACTCGGTTTCAGTGAAGATTCTCTCCACTGAATTAGAGAGGCGCATCTGCCCGGCACGCATTGTTTGGGGTTGAAGAGGATAAAAAGGGATGAAATTGAAGAGCTGTTCCACTTCCTATCTTTACGAGATGGACTTAAAATACTTTATAAGGTAGTGTTTATTAAATCACCATCTTGCAAAGGCTTATAACATTTTCAGATAACAAAGGGACGCCGCGTACAAGGCTCTTCTTAGGTAGCCAGATAAGTGGCCGTCCTTTAGCTCCTCAGGATTGAGTACCCCTCTGGAAGCAAAAAGGTAGTGAGCGAGGGCGCTTGTAGGTGAGGTGCCTCAAAGATCTTAGTTTTTAGTACACAACATAAATTAAATTCAGTAACATGTCATGGTTACAATCAGGAAATTATTTTCTGTTCTACAAAAATAAGAACAATTTACTAAAACCACTGATATTGAATAAGATTCTTCCTTGAAATCAGTGGAAAGTTCACGTTTGCTCTCAATATCTAAATTAGATCTTTTATTTGCAAATCCATTTTAAAATTTGCATTGAGCTTTCAATAAGACCTCTATTTTTCCATTCGCGGTACTACAGCGTGCCAGTATAGATGAGCTCACTTGCACCAATACGTAGAAAGCTATTCGAAAAAGCTTTTAACAAAATAGGTGAATTTTTAAAGTAATTATTTGAGCGAGTGAGCTCCTAATGGTTTTCAAACGTTTTTGGAATGAAATAATTGTAAGGCTAAAAGGTTGGGTTGATCTTATTCGATGGTTTAGCCTGGTTTTAAGTCAAGATGGTGAAGTGATTACTGAATAAAACAGTTGTGCGATCTTTAAGAAAATGTTGAATTTCTCATTTGTCGACACTAAAGTAAATTTGAAAGAAATTCGGAAACCATCAAGAATACATAAATTTCGTAATTTCTAAAATACTGATAATGTGATTTTAAGTGTCTACCTGCAAATGGTGTGCTTGCTTACTGGCAGAAGAGGTTATGACGTCAGATACTCGCATAGCGATCAGCCGGTCTGGCATCAGTTACTACAAAGAATACCAAAAAATATACTATCCAAACTACTATAATATCAAATATAATATCCATAGCAAAGCCATACCGGCAGCCAATCAGAACCTCGGGTTTCACATTAGGATGCTATTTACACTTTAAGCTCTGCAAAGAAAACAGATATTCTACATTTTTAGGTTTCAAATCAAGAAGTATTAGTAATGCAGTCACGTTGGTAACCTCGGTGACCTGACCCGAGGAGACGTGATAAAAAAATCAATTACGACCAGACGACCCGAATGCGTTGTGCAAGAATCATAAAACCACATACTGTATGTAATTCAAATATCAAAATGATTTCCATCGTATTACTAGTATCTTAGGACATCGAGAAGAGGCAGTTGTAAAGCACCTTGTGGTTATACTCAGTATAAGTTCGGTATAGCATCAATGAAGGATTTCCTTATAATTTTTAATAATTCATTTATTTGCGAAAATGGGTTACAATGGTATTAAGATATTTTAATTAAGTTCTTCCATCCTCCACCCGTAGATATGCAAATAAAAAATTATATAACATGCATCTGCTTCAACGTAATACATTTTTAATCCAAATAAATAGCCATTAAATAATCAAGTAATAACAATGTCAGCGAGTCAAAATAAAAATATAGAAAGAGATTAATTACATTTCTACACGTATCAAAAAGCGTTTCCAAGCTTCAGAAGGCATGTAAGACGTTGGTCACGGTAGCCAGTAAAATGGCAGTCGTTTAGCGAAGTTGAAGGCTTTAATGGACTTAAAAAAAAACATGTGCAGGCAGTTACATTCTGCACCTGTCCATATCAACACGGCAATACGGCTCACCACTATTACGTGGGACAAAAATCTTAAACGTGAAATGTTGGCATATAATATGCCTCTGCTACCCCTTCGGGGATAAAGGCGTGATCATATGTATGTATAATATAGAGGTACACCAGAGATACGATGACTATCCAAAATCGAATTGTATGGTGCTCTCCTTCATAATATACTAGCTGACCCGCGCGCAACTTCGTATGCGTGATAAATGAACTTCACATAAACCATCTACTAAATAGTCCGAACAAAGCCTAAAAATTTGGTTTGGATAGGTGAGCCCGTTCTTGAGTTATAAAATTACAACGAAAAGTGGCATTGATTTTTATATATATAGATATAACTTAACTGTTTCCGATTTTGCGTTTATCCGTTTGCACAGAGGGTTATAAAGTTTTTACTACGTGTATTAATATAATATTGTACAATCGTAAAGCCAAGTTAAAGGCCTTATAGACGTATTGAAAATTTCATCAGCAAATAGCGACGAGGACCAAATACAACGGAGTAGGAACGTGGGCATCTGCCTTTTCCAATATGTAAGAATGTACGTAGAACACTTTTGTAATACTAGTAATACAAAATGTAAGGACTGCCTTCTATGAATTTTTAAGCGTATGACTCTATCTGTAGGTATCTATTTCGTTTAGACATTGTAGAGACAGCTGAGGTATCTTGTATACTCAAATATTCATAGTCTACAGCTGACGTTACGAAGCGTAACTTGCTACTTTTATTTTTGCAGACTTTACTCCACGGTTTCGCATTGTAGTATTAGTGTCTGCGGTTTCACCCATGACTATATAGTTTGATGGTTTTAACACTTTATTTTACACCATATTTTGCGGGATTTTAAAAATGGTATCCTATCCTAATATGATAAATTTGAACTTAATCACGCTCTAACAGCTGAACGGATCGGGTAAAGTGTGGTACTGGGATAGATTTTAGTCTGAAATAATATCTATATACTGGGTGTTTCTTTTAGGGTGTCAAGCCGCCACTAGCTGGTAGCAGGGTTCCATACCCATCGATTTAACCCCCATGTATGTTCTACGATTTTTTGTAGTTTTCGAGATATTTTTTTTTCGTTATTTTTTATAATTACGTGTCCACGTGGCTTTCTTCTTTTTGGTTCGACGTTTCTTGGATATTTTGACTTTTTTTGGAACCCTGCTACCAGCTAGTGGCGGCTTGACACCCTAAAAGAAACACCGTGTATATAAAAATCAATGCCACTTTTCGTTGTAATTTTATAACTCGAGATCGGGCTCACCTATCCAAACCAAATGTTTAGGCTTTGTTCGGACTATTTAGTAGATGGTTTATGTGAAGTTTGCACGAAATCGGTCGAGCGGTTCTTGATTTATCACGCAAACGAAGTTGCGCGGGTCAGCAAGTATAGGATACTTTTTATCCCAAAAACATGTTACCACAGGAAGCGGGATCGGAAACTAAATCAGCTTATCGATTTCTAGTAGAGTTTCGGCTTAGTGTTCATAGATTTAGGGGACACTCACTACTACTGTGAGTGTCCCCTAAATTTCTTTACATCTAGAAAAGAATTAGAATTCTACGCAAATAAATAACGTATAACTTCCTACGAACGAATCAAAGATATCGGCTAGTCTGATATCAAAAGATTGGTAATAATTTCAACTCTTCTACAAACTTTCATTTGAATCGTGCCACTTCAAAGGCGAACAATAACTTTTCAATGCAATAAAGCTTCCAGCATCTCTGGTTCAAGCGCGCTCGAGGCGCAACTAATACTAATAGAATCAGGATCTGAGCCAATATCTCCCGTAACTCACCGGTGTGAACGTGATCACCGCCACCCCCCGGGGGAGGGACGTTATTAAAACGAAGACGGTTTTAAACTCGGATTGCATGATTCCAAGAAATTCTTAGTTTGCTGTGCCACTGTTGCTAAATTTATAACATCGACCAAATAAATTAGTAGAATGGTGCAGTTTCCACCGAAATTCCTTAAATTTAACATTTCTTAGAAGTGGTTGGTTTGAATTTACAGTTAACAGCTTGCACTTTTGAATTTATATTTTTCGTATTCTGCCTTCTTACATGCCAACCTCCTGAAAATGCGAGCTTTGTTGCCTTCTCCATTGGGCAGTAGGTGCACCGCTAGCAGGTGAGGTTGCTAGTACCCCAACAATCATTCTTTACACACATTTGTATCTTATACAGTACCGAAACGAGGCAAGGTGAGCAAAGATTACAGTAAATAAAGTCTTTGACAAGTTACCTATATCAGGAAACAGTCGTCAATATTAGACGAATACTTCTTGAATAATTTACCCGTCCAAGCTTGCTTTCGCTCACCCTTTTATCTATTACAAAAGTTTTGATCATTCTTTTATGTAAAAGTATTATTGAAATTCTTGAAGTATTACAATTTCCCTTGCATCCTTTTCAAAATTTAATGTACGCAAAGGTAGAGTTTCATCTCTATTGAACACTGAAGGAGATGTAAGTACTCAAGTACCAAGACTTCGTGAATCTCAAGAGGCAATCCAAATGCATTAACTCAAGATGGCTTCAGCTAAGATGGTCCTCCAATGATTTATGCGAACCTTTTCGATAAGGTAGATCTGAATCGCATAGATTTCCATAAGGAGTGAAGAAATTTGAATTTTGATTCCTTCGCAATTATCTTGGTGTGCTAAGTCTTAGATTGAAGTGAAGCCTAACAATCCAGTGTTGGTAATTTATTCATCTATTTTGGACGAAGTTTTCATACGTACTTGGCTTTAATCAGGGGAGGGAGCGATTTCACTCCTCTTCTTTATTATCGGTCTGCGATAGATTTCCGTCACATAAAGCCGGATTCATTTAATATTTGAATGTAACGAACGTGTATCGATCTTTTAAATTTCTTTTTTATCTTAGCGTATTTCAAGTTTGCGTCCAATTCTAACGAAACATAAAGTCTGAGGCCTGCTCTTATTGGCAGAAGGACAGCCATTATTATTATTTTTTAACATCTTTACCATTTGGGTACCCATAGGGTAAAATTGGGATCTTAATACTAAAACTACGCATTCTGTCTGTCATCACGATAATTTCTGTAGCTGTTTAGAACTACAAAAATTATAAATAAATTAACGGACGAACGTGATGCCTACGGAACCCTCCGTGAGTAAAGCCGACTCGCACAGGACCGATATTTTTAAATTGAACTTGTTGCATAATACCGGTGTGATACTTCAAGTTAGTACAGTAGTAGAGGAGTGGGAACGTTCTAAGAATATTGAGCGGTACAACACAAGATGCCGACTTACCATTATACACAAGAGAATGAACAAAAAAATAAATAAAAAGCAAATCTCGGCTTATTACGGTAGACATTGAACCGAGCTTTATGTCTCATTGTAACCTTCTGTTATAGAGCACTTAAAAGTTTCACTCATTACCGTTGACGTCCCAAATTATTTCCCAAAGTTTAAATTGAGGAAAATAAAATGTCTTTTTTGTATTTCAATGGGATTGTTCCTCCGTATTGTCTAATTTAATTAATTTTGTAAAAGAAATGAAATCCATACTTATCTACGAACACGTAAAACAATTGTTTTCCTCATTCGTTGTTTGTAATAATGATATACCTAGGTACTTGTCATACTGACTTTGAGGCTATCGCATTTCATATTTATTAACAAGTATAGCGCTCTGAGGCTCTGATCAGGTCAGGCTACAAAATAAGGATATAATACAACCTTAAATATTATTACACTTCTATTTATACTTGTAGCATAATTGCAGTTAACTATTGGATGAATATATTTATCAATTATGTACAGTAACCGGCAAACTTTTTGAGCAACGATGAGCAACATCGTGATCTCTTTTCTCTCTACACCACCAACTAAAAAGTTATTAGCTAACACAATAAAATGCCAATAATAAAAAAATGCGTCTTTTAATGACACAATATTTTTGCAAATAAGTGTACATGCGCAAGCTTTCTCCCACCACCTCACGCGGTGCTCAAGTTGTTTGTCGGTACTGTAAAAAGCCTGTTCGTGCAACGGCGCACAGTGGGCTGAAATCGCGAAGTTGGGACTTAAGGATTTTTAAATATACATTTGAGTAGTATATACTTATACCATACTTTTATGTTTTGGAACTTTTCTTTAAAGTAGGTATGTACCCCAAAATTTCAGAGATTGAATTTGTATAAATAAAACAAAGAATTTCGATGCATGGTGCATATTATTAGGATTATTATTTTATTATTACTTTGTTGTAAATATCTTGTGCAACTACATTCCACACCACCAAAACCGGTTTTCTTATCAGTAGATGAGTCGTCATTAAATAGTGACGTGGGCCAATCAGGGGGCAGTAAATTAGCAGGTAAACAATATTTAATTTTGGGGTAGCAAGCTGAAATCAATGACATCAGTTCCTTGTAACCATCCTTTACATACGGACTACCCGCTCATTACTTGATTTTTGTGAAAAGTTGATTTTCGTGCATTTTGTGAAAATGTTTAGTGATTTAGTTACTAATCTTCATATGTTTGTGAAATTGAAATCCAGTGGTAGTATTAAGGATCATAACTTTTTATATAGTGCAATCAAGACTAAATTGTGTGATTTAAACCATGATAATGATAAATTACTAAAGAAGTTCTGCGCAAAGTATACGTATTGTTATAATACTTATAAAAAATGGGATAATGCTAAACGAAAAGAACATACTTTTAGAAGTAAATACAGTGATTTATTGGCATCGGAGATAGTTTGGCCAGAGTTTATGAACATTTTTGCAAAAAGCAACGATGATCCAGTTCCTAGCACATCAACTACATCTCATGAAAATGTCTCTGTTGGTACATCAACCCAAGTAAGTCCGAGAAAACCATTTACAGAATTAGGTCCTAAACAAAAAAAGAGACGTACGGAACATACAACACAAGCTATTGCTTCAGAGGAGTTGTCACATGCCCATGTTTCAATCCTGAAAGCAGAAGGAAATAAAGATGTTGCTGACATATTAAAGCATCTGCTCAAGCATCCACAGGACGTGCAAAAAGTAAAAGATTGTCTTTTTAGAAACAAAACAAAAATCTGAATGCGCTTCATATGAAGCTTTAGGCTTGTTTTTGTCTCTGAAATTGTCAAAATGGCAAGATTACGGTGCCTAGTTCTCTATCTGAGGTGGTGTGGAATAGAGTATAAAATAAAAATCTTCTTTGCAGCTGTCGTCGATGCCCACTGCTAATTCTGAGATTTAGGTGACTTTTAAGATATTTTCGTTCAAAAAACTAAAAAATTCAAACTACCTACAAAGTCACAGTAGACGATTAGATGCAAATAAAATGAACTATTAAAATACTTATGAAACAATTGGAGGAAATTTGAGATTTTGTATACTTAAATGCGATTTTAATAAAAAAAAAATTAAAAAAAAAATTCTCTTAAAGCGCAGCAAAGCGCAGTAACTGATTTGTTGTGAAAATAGGCTCATAAATAGTACAATTTTTATATATACATCGCACTTGGAGATCTTTTGAGACTTTTGAGATTTTTATGATTTTATGTTTTTTTCTATACAAAAAAATATTTAAAAAATTGTAGTACTAAAAATAATCCGTAAAATAAAAAGTCATAGAACAATAATTTACTGTATTAAATAGCAGAACAAATTGGCATCATTAATTAGTAAAAATAAGATTACTTTTTTTTTATGTGCCTAAGTCCACTACGTATATTTATCAACCCACCGTGCGGCGGCGCCCGACAGAGTTTCAAGTAACTCATGATCTTTTCACAGCCTCTTTAGCCCAATTAAGCTTTTTTAACGTACCATGGAAATAACAGGATTGAATACCTAAAACAACAACAAATACATAAAACATTGTCCACACCATAGATTTAGAATTTTTCGCTGCTCTTCCACACCAGACATTTTACAATTTGTCAATGTTCAAATTGTATTCACTTGGCTTTTTCAATTACAATGAACATGAAGGAAACCCGGTCTGTACATTTTTGTGTCCGTATACGTACGTAATCAAGAACGTCAAAGCGTATTCGAATATCGGTTGTCAAATTTCAAATCGAACTGAATCGTCCAATCAATCGTTATAGGGTATAATAAGAGCCTGAATTTCGCAGTTTCCGCATCCAATAGAATTTACCCAATTCATGTTTGATCACTCACTAAATCGATTGTGGAAGTCTAATTGAAAGTTTCGAATCGAGTACCGTTCGGCAGGAAGATTGAGGTGAATTGCGAGCTTATAAGGGTGTGAGGGTTGGGTCGCATTCGAAGCCAATTTGAAATAACCTAATGAATATACGCGCATGATACACACTGAACAGTGTGTTCTATGAGATCGTTGCGCGTAAACATATTTATGTGGATATACCTACGTATGATTGAGTATCTCCACTTTGTCTTAATCACCGAGTCATAGCTACCTACTCTTCCGATAACAAGGATACAATTATTTTATGTGGTTGTCTAAACTATTAGCAGTTTTGATTATATATCTATTTAGTCATAAAAAAAAACATCTTCTCAAAGTAAAAAAAAGTTAAATGTATTACAAGTGTATACAAGCGATCGTTGATAATTTATTCACATAGCTGACACCGAATCAATATAAAATTATTAAAACCATGTTTCAGATACAAACTGGTAGTAGGTAGGTATTTTAGAAAAAGAATTCATGTTTCATTTCTCCTACAGTTTTCTAAGCCCGGTTATTTATTTAGACGTTCATAAAGTTTTCAGTGTTAAAATGTCACGCCTCAGTGTCGCTAGATGTTTCAAGGTACTAAAATGTCTTACGAAGTTTCAGCACTTGTACTTGCGATGGAACTATGAAAGTTATAGCTTCTTCATTTATTCATGGCTGCTTTATAATTCACCGACAAGGCAGATGAGATCTAGGGCTTGTAGCTTTAACTTGAGTTTGTGGTGAATTTCTAACAAAAATTTTGTATAATACCTAATTAGACGTTTCTCAATGCAAAAATGTGAGGTGATATTAATTTGACTTGTGTGTCTATGTATTGATTCGATGGAGCGTTATGAAGATCTTCTGGGCCCAAGTCTGCGGATGGTGCGTCTGCTGACAAATGATGAAGTCATGACGAACAGAAGAAAATCTCACAAAAAAATCTCGAATCATCCCGTCCAGTCAGCGTACAGTGGTACAGTAGTAACGTCACGGTCACCGCCTTCCCAAAATAAAATTTGGAGAGGCCTGAATTGGATCTTATGCATTTTAACGGATGGACTGATTTTGATACACTCATACTTATAGATTTAGGTACTGCACGCGAAATACTTTTTACTTACATTCACCAACGTTTCGGGCACGTTGCAGCACCCGTGGTAGCAGTTGGGCTCTTTTTTTACAGCTTTAGGATTTTATACAGCTTTTTATTGCATACCTTCTTTGAGAACTGCATCTGCTGTTTTTAAACTAGCAACACTCTTATCTGTGTAACTGAATTTCAATCTTCATGCTATCCGTTATCTCGTTACTAGATTGCATCAGTAGCCTTAATATCACGAGAAATGAGACAAGTTCATGCAGAACACTGCGCTTTTAAGAGCACTTAAACTCTGGTCACGTTCGTAAGCACTGAGAATCTATTACTAGGAGACTAGTACAATTTATAGCCGTCTTGAGTATCTAGACGATGTTATCTTGCATCAATGCAGTTGATATTCAAAGACAATGTTTCTATCTTTAATGTTTGCTGGATTTTCAGTTGCTACGATCCTGGCATACAATTTTCGCATCTCCTACTTTCATTAGTGTTTACTTACATATACGCTTGCCGGTAAAGAATGCATTAGTCTATAATTATTTAATAAAAATTATTAAATCCACAGTCCAGGAGTCTTGAAGGTGTAAAATACGGGTAAAGTTTGTACAGAAATCGTTTTTACTTTTAATCCATAAAATTGGTACACATTAAAGCCGGCTTATGGATTACAATTTAAAATAGATATAGGATTTATCAAAATATATCTACTCATTAGGGCAATGCCTATATGAGAAAACATATTTTTTTGAAACGCATGAACACATTAATTTGCCTAATTTCACGCAAGGAAAGCCTGTGGTAAGTCCAAACTACTTTCCTATGAATAAATAACTAAATATATCTCGACAAATTCTCTTAAACCAGAGGACCAGCGTTTACTTCCCAAGAATAGTGAGCAGTCCGAACTTAGCTTAAGTAAATTAACTAGAATCTCTAACAAGTCCTACTAACTAACTGAGTGGAGTACAGTAATCATTTGAGACAACACGGCTAGTTAGAATTTGTTGAATATAACGTTCGCATTTTGAATATTATTTGATCTTGTACTTGTATTGAGTTAAAAATCAGTTTAAAAAACAAGTTTTAAGATTTATTTAGATTTTTTTTTTGCTGTACGTTGCGCTGTTGTATGTAACACTGCAGAAAAAGCTTATATAGGCTTGGTTTTTTTGTCGTGTAGAAATCCTACATGGATGCCATGCCGGACCCCTACCGACTAAAACTACACGATGCCTTACAACTGTATACGGCCGGGAGTCTCTGGTAAACCCTCGGAATGATGTCCCAGGGTTACCGGCAGAGACTATAAGCTTGGGTTCTAGAATCAAGACAGCTGATAAACCTACTTAAGTACATAAAAAAATCATCCAAACTCTGAAGCAAAGTACGGGACACACGAATATTAGTTTCAACCACGAATTTAAACCGGAGACCGAGACCGTCACACTCGTATACATTTACCACTGCACTGCTTCAACCAGGCAGTCTGTTTATCTTGAACATCGTTTATAGAATCGATGTTCTTTTTCCTTCAGAGCTTGTTTTTCATAATTCAATTTTCAATTTCGCATGAAGTTAGTGTTATTACAGTACGTGCAACGAGTGACCAGGGATGAAATGATAACATGCTCTGTTTACCCACGATACGGCGGCATACGTTGTCTACTAGAGGCCACTGTGTAGTGTGTACCATGTTATGAGGTTTTCCAGTTTCAATATAACCAGTTTAATACATAATTAAAGCGCTCTTATTCAAGCTGTATCAGTGTTCTGAAAAGAACATCTTTCGTTATGGCTGAGCCAGATGGATGACCGATAACCTACAACCCGGTGCATCTAGCTAATCTCATTACGTCGCGGGGTGCGGCGGGCGTCGGACTTTGGTCGCTCTAACATTACTGGGAACAGAGGTACGTACACTGCTGGGGTCAAAAATTACCCCCGACACCAAGTATAGTTATTTGCATGGGCACTAAAGTTAGAACGTTTTTTTTTATTTTTTCAGCAAATAACCATAGTCATGTTCGGTTTTTAGATGAGGATCAAATTGCTCATTTATTGGAAGACGAGGACCATGAATCTGATCCAGAGACTCTTCGTGGAACCAAAACAGCAGCAAACCAGCAGACCAGCAACAAAATGTACCTACTGATGACTCTGAAATAAACAACTGTAAAAGAGGAAGGTGTTACTAATGTGAGAACAAAAGGATGTAAAGTGTACCAAAAAATGTAGTATATGTTCTCTTTTCTTATGCAAAGAACATACTGCAAAAACCATTACATGTACCAATGCTAAGCATTTTATAGGGTAAAATTTTCTCGTTTCATAGTAATTTCGTTTATGTTGTCATTTTTTTATTATTTCATTGATCTCTTACAATATGCCTATATTAAAACGATTGTTAAAACGATTATATAAGAAAATAGTATTAGGAGTTATTTTTCAAAATTATTAGATTTTCATAGAATTTTGGAATACTAAACTAGACTCTTAAAAAAATATTGACAAAAAATGAGTGCTGATAAAAGGTTTTAAAATAAGTTTTTTTTTGTTTAAAAGTGTAACAAAAGTTTTTTGTTGCTTACTCGGCCTTAGAGTGTGATACGTGACTTAGAAAAGTGTAACACCGAATATCACGTCCCCGTAAGATTACGAATTCGAAACACTTAACAACAAGTAGTCTATACTTATAATAAATCTGTAGAAGTGAAAATTCTGTACATTAAAAATATAAAAAAAAAATAGCAGGGGGTGTTACTAGACCGACACCGAACTCAAAAATGTGATTTAAAAAAATTTTGTCTGTCTGTCTGTCTGTTTGTTCAGGCATCACGCAAAAACTACCGGTTCGATTACGATGAAACTTGGTATAATTTTATTCTTTAATATCCTGGGCACCACACTGGGCACTTTTTATCCCGGAAAAGTATACTTATTATAAAATAAAAAACGAACCTAAGTTGTATAAAGTTATTATCAATTATTGCTTAAACGGTTAATGGTACGATGATGAAATTCAGCATGAGCGTTGTTTGTTACAATTTGAAATAAGTAATTTTACCATTTTTGCAAATTCCGCCTCCAAAGGTATAAAAAAGGAGGGTCAAGTTTGTATGGGACAACGCGATTCCTTGGTCCGATCTGCTTAAAATTTGGCATATAGCATTATTAGCATAACTGATGGAAAACGTGTTCCTTATTTTATTGAAATTTATACTTTATCGACCTAAAAAGGGAATGTAAATTATTTTGGAGCTGATTTTCTCCGGAGTTGATATCAATACTCCTTAAATACTCTTATTTTTGATTTATTTTGACACATTTGTGGATGTTCAATCCGAATGACATTGTCATATTCATGATTTTGCTTTAAAGTACTATCGTAAATATTGTTGTTAATTTTTTTAAATTTTGTATATAAATATGTGAAAGAAGAAGAAAATTCGAAGATGGCTAGCCAGGAATAATGAAAGACCATGCTTCAGGTAGTGTCCACTGTGCATTAGAATGAAAGATGTCAGCAGCCCTAAGCGACTGGTCATGGAAGGTATGAACTTTATTCTATAGTTCTGGCTGCATTCGGTGCAGGACACAGACTTACCAAGTCTTTGTAAAATACGGTAATGGCCTCTACGAAGATCACATTTGACAAGTAAAAAGAGCCATTAAAATGAACATGAACACCTAGCAGATGAAATTTACATGGTTATTAAGTTAACAGGTCTTGGTTGGACCATCTGTATTATGAGGACAAAGTCTATCGTAGTTCGGTTTTCCCATACGTTGTAGGCTTACAGTATGACTGGGACTACCTGAAGAAGGAACAAGTTACGATGTCAATTGCTTAGAAGAGAATTTGAGTCAAGTAGTAGTCTAGCCATTGATTTAAGAAATGTATTTAATAAATAAATTTACATAACTCATATAATATGTTTTATGAATTTGTTAATCAGAACAACTATTATAAATATGCGAATATTTGTGAGTGTGAATGTTTGTTACTCTTTCACGCTGTAACGGCTGAACGGATCTGGCTGAAATTTGGTACCTACAGAGATAGGTTAGAGACAGTGTAAGAACTAAATTTCACGCAGGCGAAGCTGCGGGCATCAGCTAGTTTTACAATATAAAAGTAAATAATTAGTGAATAAAATTATTTAATCTTATTTTTAGAGGTAAAATCACATGGGGTCACATTTTTCCCCGACACCGAATATGTTGCCCTGTTTTGCGAATCCGGTTAAGGGTTAACGTGCTCGTGAAGGCACGCTAAGCGGTCAGTCCCAGTTGTCTGTGAAATGACATTCATCAAACCAGGTTGAAAGCCTTATGTGGTGGACATCTTGCGCCTGTCTGTGTCAATACGACAAGGCTTACTGTAAGCTACAAGGCTGTGAGAGACTCATTGTAAATTACACATTGTAATTATGATCTAAATAAGTAGATAGCTTTTGAGAATGCCGAAAGGCGAAACCGGTTAGGTATTACAATAATAAATGTTGTGGAACAGTACAAGTGAAGTTTTCAATATATGTAGCAAGTTCCATCAATCGACAATATCGATAATTTGAGAGACTCCTTTGCGTACCTCTACGGCGAAAAGTCGGGACTATATTTATTTAATTAGATTAATATGCTTACTTAGAATTAATTATTTGTTTATACAATATTGTGACATTTCGAATTCTGCTACCGTACTTTATACGCGTCATATAGAACTTTTGTCCCATTGGCCCTGAGAAATAGAAGTTAATGTACAAGATCTTTAATATCGATTATTAAAGATCTTAAAAGATTATTAAAAGATTTTTTCAAATCAAACATTTTCAGCTTTACATTATTAGCATGATTTGTTATTGTTCAAAGAAAATCGCTACCTGACAGAATTTTTATTGTTTTCATATCAGAGTTAATTTGAAACATAATTAAAGTGACAATGTAAACATTTATGAGATACACCTCAGAATTTACGAAATATACGGTTTCATGCCATAAAAGATTTTTAATTTGATAACAGGTGTGTCCAACACGGAGTTAATAAAGATAACATAATGGCTGTTTATTTTTACTTTACGGCTCGAAACAACCTGTTGAGGGCCTTAGGGGACCGTTTATGCGAATTATACAATAATTCGCAACACATCCTTTTTACAGAGACAGGGCTCTTAATACCTCCTGCTTCAGTAATGATTTCCAGTTCATGAAGAAACGGTCAGGGCTTTAGACAGAAAATACTTAGATAAATATTTATAAAGAACTTTCATGGGTCACACTCGTTGTCAGCCACGGCGAGCTCTTCGGCCGGCGCATCCGGGTACAGTGTGTTCATGTTGCAGATAGCGCGAATTTTTTTGCCATTGGAAATTTTTCATGGATGCTACGTCGGACTATTCATTAGTTTCGGAGTCCATTCGATGCAAACAAATAAACAATCAAATCTTTCCTCTTTATAATATTAGTAAAGACTACCTCTAAATGAGAAATCACTCGTTACGTGTCAACAGTGTTTAGCACTGCCGCGTTACAGTATTCACTTTTGGATTTAGTATTGGCTGTCTTGACCTAACTTTCTTGTTCGGTGAGCGTCATCTGCTATAATATACCTACATATGTGTTCAACTATGAATAACTTTGAACCCTTCCAAAACCTGTATCGCTACAACTCTTGTTACTGATCCGTAAACAACAGACTAACTAGAAACGTGTATATTAATTAAAGAAAGTTGATCTCTCTAACTAACACGCTTAATGAATCCATAACCGCAAGTAATTATATATCAGAACACATCCTCGTAACAACAATAGATCAAGTTTCATCAGTATGCCAAAATCTACCTTATCCGCATGTCAAAGAGTGATATATAGCCTGACAGCTTACTCCTGAGGCTAGAGGGAACATAACTATAAACAGGAACAGACAATAATGTTGGAATGTGAGCGACGTGAACTAAACCTTTACTGAATTTACAGAGAATAGTTTCTTGGAGTCAGCTCAGTATAATATATTCTTCATTTATTGTGATTTCATTGGAGCAGTTTATATTTCCATATCTATCATACGGCGTTATTTCCCATATCTATCTTAGCACCTACTGGTCTTTCAAAAATCAATCATTAATATCCCTCCCGAGTTCCACCGGGAGTACCAGCTCCATGATCGAGGGCCTAGGAAATGTGAGTTGGTTTCTCGCCGTTCTTAAAGAAGCAGGTCAAGAAGGTGGCGTCTCTTTGCCCCTCATAGTGGTGGAATAGAACCCAACTCTCCCCGCTCCTTCCCCAAGTAGCGGAATAACACCTGAACCGACTCCCCAGACGCGTAATAGCACCCGAACCCCCTAGGCGAGGCCGAAGTAGTCACCAAAGTGTGTCGGGAGCCCCGGGACAGAGTTCCGTGGGCTTACCCGGGACTCTCGGCTGTATACAGTTGTAAGGTATCTTGTAGTTTTAGTCGGTAGTATTCCGGTAGGTATAGCATCCATGTAGGATGTCCTACCGTAAAATAAAAACTAAAAAAGTTTGGGAGTGCGAGTTTAGCATCGCTGTTGTTCCAAACGTCATAGACAACAGTGGCTACTTTCCTTCCGGCACCTTCGTGATATACATAAAAACAACAAAATTATGTAGATAAATCACAAAAGTAATTTTCCAAATAAGCAGAAGCAACTAAACATTACGAAACTTTACATATCCAAAACATCCTGTAACCAAACCAGAAACCAAAGAGAAGAAAGAGAGGGATCGATTCAGAGCAATAAACAAAGTCTCAATACAAAATTACGGATGTAACATTATTGAGGCAGAAACAAGTCAACAATCCTTGTTTGTTTGAGTTCAGTTGGGGAGGAGAGGATCCCGATTGAAAAGGGGAAAAGATCGGCCGCATAGAAAATTGGAACGATGTGCCGATAGCTACAGAGACATTTATAAGGCTTGTTTTAAGAAACATTGTATACAATACACTCAAAAGACTTATGAGGTTCAATAATTATCAATTACCAGTTGTCTAGCTTTCTGTTCGCGACTTATTTTACACAGAATTTGATATTTCGAAAAAGAGGATGTTTGGCGTTGAATGAAGTGACTTCATGTGTTGCGTTGGGTCTACCTACGAGTAAGAGTCAGTAAGGTACTCCTGTCTAATACTTTATTTATTTTTATTTTATTTTATTATTCATAGGAAAACAAACAGTAAAAATATCTTAAAAATAAACTTACAAATAATAACTAATTTACCAATTACATGTTTTCGCTTATAAATACTGACTGCGCTTGTTATTGTTGCCTATGAAAGACAATCACCATAATTAGGACTTACAATGAAAACATACATGTTATAGATTAAAATACATGAAACATAAATTAAGTAAAGTCGATTTTTCTATCAGACGAAGCCAACCGACAGCAGCCAATGTCACTTCTTCATACAATGTAGTATTTATATGACGAAGTGACACTAGCCGGCCGCCAACCGACCCCGTCCAATCAAAAACTCGACCCTAGGACACTATTGCACTTATCGGTAGCAATTTGCAAAGTAATTAAACTGGTTCAAACCAGAGTTCAGCAAGTTTCTTTTTTAGTTTGAGTGGTTTTGTAGTAAACAAGTCAAAATCGGGCCAGTCGATCAACTTGCCGTAGTCCTTGGCAGCTCTTAGGAAGTACGAATGCTGCCTGTAGTTTGTGCCACAGCGTGGTACGTGCAGTGAAAGGAAAGTTTTTCTGACAGATCTTGTGGGAACACATAAGCGAATGTTAGAGAAAGGGAGAGGACAGTCCACTGAGGATTGTGCCAATGTTACCAGAAAATAAATATCTGCTATAGACCTACGCTCACTGAGTGGTAATAAATGAAAGCGTTTGCATCTCGATTCATAGTCCGGATCACATGTTTTACACTTAAATTGTAAATACCTGGTAAAGTTTCTTTGTATAGATTCTATCCTAGTGATATGAACGTTATACTGCGGGTTCCAAACTTGGGAACTGTTATAATCTGTAAGTAAATGTTATTATCTGTATTTTCTCATAGCAACAGAGGCGCCACCTATTTCTGTTTAAAGCATAAAATTGGCAACACTAAGATTGACCAACATGGCGCCCCTTGCTTGTTTTCTCTTTGCCACGACATGTAGCTCGCTGTAACTAAAATTAAGTTTCAGTCAATAAACCTGCTTAAAATAATATAAATAGCATTTATTTCTATCCACTACTCCAACATGGTAGCAGAGCGTGGTTAGAAAAGTGAAATAAGTGATTTCGTTAGTTTCTATTGTAAAAGATAAAAAGACAGTGAAGTGTGATCGACAAGCCGCCACGTGCAAATAGTTTTCATTTCGTATCACTAAACTTGTATAAGTATATAAATCACCAGAATGGCTAAACAAGCAAAAATAGAAGATATTATGATACCCATTTTTGATGGTGTAAATTATTCAAGTTGGAAATTGAGATTGTTAACCTTATTAGAATACAAAGAGTGCAACGAGCCCGCCATTTGCAAAATGCCTGTCAAATACGTAAATCAGGAAGCGGCGTGGAGGAAAATGGATTTAAAAGCAAGAACAATAATATTGAGTACCATTTCCGATAAACAATTAGAATATATTAGTGAATGTTCGACGGCTTACGCAATGATACAAAAGTTCGATAAAATTTATTTGACCCAGTCCACTGCCATGCAGATAATCTGTAGAGGAAAAATTGAAGAGATTAAATTGAAAGACTATAATACAATAGAAGATTTTTTTGTCGATTTCGAGAAAACAACAAATGATTTCAAAATGGCTGGTGGATCTATATCTGAGCCAGAGAAGATGAGATACTTGCTGAGAGCCTTGCCTTCAAGTTACAGTTATATTGGAGATTTTATTGATGTTATTCCAGAAGAACAAAGAACAGTAGATTATGTTAAGTCAAAAATAAAAGAGAAAAATATGAATACCTGTGTTCCAGATCAGAAAAGTAATATGAGTATGTTCTCAACAAAAACTAAAGCACAGTGTTTTGTCTGTGGAAAGACCGGCCATCTCAAAAAGGATTGTTGGTATGGTCAGAAAAACTACCTAGGAAGATATCCAAATAATCAACATCATCAAGTAACGCAAAGAGGAAACAAGCAACGGCAAGCAGGTTTATTTAAATTCCCTTCTCAACCAGGTCGTGGCCGAGGTAGAGGTCATAGTCATCCCAGAGGTGAGTCATCGAGCCATCAGCGAGACGGTCCTGTGGCTGAGTCATGGACAGCTCAGGTATGTAATCCCGAAACTCATCAAGTAATGGCGTGTAATAGTAGTAATGATACTTTTGAAATCAATTGGTTATTAGATAGCGGGTGTACCGATCATATTATAATGACTGATACATGTTTTTATAACTATGTAGATTTAAAAATTCCTATTGATGTGAAACTTCCAGATGGTAAATTGTTGAAAGCAACTAAAGTAGGCACCGTTAAAATATATTTCAAAAATTATTACAATGAGAAACATGTAGATCTAAAAAATGTATACTTTGTTAAAGGTATTAAGCAGAATTTATTAAGCTTTTCAAGAATAACTAAAAGTTGTACTATCGTAGCAAGAAATGATAATGCAAAAATTTATAATCAATCAAGAGAATTAATTGTTGTTGCTAACAAAATAGATAACTTGTACTGCATAAAAAGTTTTGTTACAAAAATTATCAGTAATAACATGTATGTGAACTCGACGAAGCTGACCCATAAAGAAAAATGGCATAGGGCACTTGGTCATGTAAATTTTCAGTATTTAAATAAGTTGGTTAATAATAAATTAGTACAAGGTTTGCCAGACAGAATAGAAAGTACAGAAATGAAATGCTCAAATTGTATTGAAAGCAAAATGTCTAATGTACCTTTTGAAAACAATAGAACTAAAACTACTGAAATTTTGGAATTAATACATACAGATTTAAATGGTCCACATAGCACAACGGGTTATGGTGGAGAAAAATATTTTGTGACATTTATCGATGACTATAGCAAGTGTACAAGAATTTTTTGTATTAAAAGTAAATCAGAAACTGCAAATTGTTTTATGGAATTTGTCAATTTAGTTGAAAATAAGTTTAATAAAAAGGTTAAAAAATTACAGTGTGATAATGGCAAAGAGTTCTTAAATCGAGATATTTACAATTTCATTAGACAAAAGGGAATAGAGTTGTTACCATGTCCACCCTATGTCCATGAATTAAATGGAGTAGCGGAGAGGTATAACAGATCTGCTATGGACATAGGAAGATGCTTAATGAAGGAAGCTAAAATTCATAGAAGGTATTGGCCCGAAGTTATCAAAACAGCAGCTTATTTAAAGAACCGAACTATTGCTAATACAGTAGAAAATAAAACTCCTTATGAAATATTTTTTGGTATTAAACCAAATGTTGAGCATTTGAAGATTTATGGTAGTAGAGTTTATGTTAGGGTTCCAGAAGTTTTAAGAAAAAGTAAATGGGATGATAAAGCTCAACTAGGTGTACTTGTAGGTTATAATGAAAATGGATATAGAGTTTTGCTAAACAATAGAATAATTAATGCTAGACATGTACAGGTCGTCGAAGAAAATACACACTTAATTTGCTTAGAAAAACTTGATAATGAAAAGGATAGGGATTTGGAAAATGATACCTTAAATGTAAAAGATGAAATATTCGAGAGTGACATTGCTGAAAACTATATAGATGCAAATGATACTTTGTCTAATAATACTGAGGAAGTTTCAGTTAACGATGATAATTTAAGTAATGATAATAATAAGTTTCTAGTAGAAAATAGGTCAAAAAGAAAGATAAGTCCAGTTATCAGATATGGCAATCCAGTTTCTCATTTTATTTATGTAAATTACATTGATGCAAATGTACCTCTTACATTTGAGGAGGCGATGATCTCCCATGACCATAAGCAATGGCAGTCAGCAATGGACTCCGAAATAAGTAGCTTAAATAAAAATAAAACCTGGCAAATTGTTGAAAGACCTAGGGATAAAAGGGTTATTGATGTCAAATGGGTCTTTAAAAGAAAGGCCAATAATCTTTATAAAGCGAGACTAGTTGTACGAGGATTTCAACAAAAGGATCACCTTGAAAATGTTTATTCACCAGTTGGAAAAATGCAAACCTTGAAAATTTTATTATCATACTGTTGTAAAAATAATTTATATATTGAACAAATGGATGTTGAGACAGCGTTTTTAAATGGTCATGTAAAGTCAGAAGTATTTGTAAATCAACCAAAAGGTTATGAAAGTGGTGATAATAAAGTTTACAAGCTGCACAAGGCACTCTATGGCCTCAGAGAGAGCCCTAGAGTATGGTATGATTGTTTCAGTAGATTTATAGAAAACTTAAATTTTGTTAGAAGTAACTATGATTACTGCTTATATGTAAACAATGCGAGCGAAGATACAATATACATGCTAATATTTGTTGATGATCTCCTAATTTGTTGTAAAGAAAAAATAAAACGGGTTAAAACTAGTTTAATGAATAAATTTTCTATGAAAGACTTAGGGCCAATTACAAGTTATATAGGTATAGACATTGATTACAAAGATAATAGGGGTAAAATGACCTTAAGTCAAACAAAATATATTGAATCTTTGGCCGTAAAGTATAACCTGGAGAGTTCTAAGTTATATGACACTCCAATGGAAACTAATTTAAAGCTGCATCAAGCTACAGAAATAGATGAAAGTATAAAGTATAGAAATATAATAGGTGAACTGTTGTATATTAGTACAGGCACTAGGCCAGACATAGCATACAGTGTTAATTACTTAAGTCGATTTCAAAGTTGTTACGATCAAACCCATTACAAATATGCTATAAGAATCTTGAAATATTTGTACAAGACTAAGGATTTGAAGTTAACATATGATGATAATGTAAATTCTGAAATATTAGATTGTATGGTAGATTCCGATTATGCAGGAGATAATATAGATAGAAAATCTACCACAGGTTATGTAATTAGAATATTTGGAAACTTAATATTCTGGAAAACTCATAAACAGAGTACAGTAACTAAGTGTTCAACTTTTGCAGAATATACTGCTATGTCAGAAGCTGTAACAGAAATACTTTTTATTAGAAAATTACTAAGTGAATCTTTTAATTTAAAATTTGTCAGACCAATAAAATTGTATGAAGATAACTCAGGTGCAGTTGCTATTGCTAAGTATGGTAATTTTACTAAGAATTCAAAGCATATTGAAGTTCAGTATCATTATATAAATGAAAACTATGAAAAGGGTATAATTGATATTGTAAAAATAGATACAAGATATAACTTAGCAGATATGCTAACTAAAAGTCTAGATAAGACTAAGTTCCTAAAGAATAGATTAGGGTTAAACTTACTTTAGTATAGGAGTTACTGCAGCCTGACTAGTGGACCTTTGAAAACCGATCCCAAGACTTTGTCGCAGGGCTAGTTAGGTTGGCAGACTACTTAGTGTGATTTTGCTTGTTATTTTGTACTCTAATTAAAAACTGTTACCTTTAAGTGAGGCTACATATTTAGGGTGTGTATAACCTGTAGTAAATAATATTAAATATAAATATTAGTAAATATTCTTTAAGTGAAAATAAGATTATAAATTTAAGGAGGCGTGTTATAATCTGTAAGTAAATGTTATTATCTGTATTTTCTCATAGCAACAGAGGCGCCACCTATTTCTGTTTAAAGCATAAAATTGGCAACACTAAGATTGACCAACATGGCGCCCCTTGCTTGTTTTCTCTTTGCCACGACATGTAGCTCGCTGTAACTAAAATTAAGTTTCAGTCAATAAACCTGCTTAAAATAAATATAAATAGCATTTATTTCTATCCACTACTCCAACAGGAACAGTACTCGAGAGAACTACGAACGTAAGAGCAGAACAGTACTTTAAGAATTTTTATATTAGAAAACAGCGAGCAGGTTCTTTTTATGAATCCCATGGCTTTATAGGCTTTGTTTGCAACTGTATCTATGTGCGACTCAAACGTAAGTTTGGAGTCGAGAATTATACCGAGATCACGCACCTGATCCACGCGATTAAGTGGTCTGTTTTTAAGAGTGTAATTGTGGATTATTATGTTGGTCTTGCGCGTGAACGTAATAGCGTGACACTTAGACACGTTGAGGTCGAGATTATTGTGTTGACAGTAAAGTTCCAATCTCAAAAGGTCTTGTTGTAATAAATGACAATCGTGAATGTTGTTAATTTTTTTGAAAATTTTCATATCGTCTGCGTAGAGTAGAAAAGATGAATTAGTGAAGCAGGAGCCTATGTCGTTTACGAATATATTAAAGAGGAAAGGGCCAATTAGGGATCCCTGGGGAATTCCTGAAGGGACCATTTGCCATTCAGAAACAACACCATTTATCGCGACTGCTTGGGAACGGTTCCTTATTTATGACGTCATCCACCGATATAGACTGCCATGAACCCCTGCGTAGTAAATTTTTTGCAAAAGTATTTTATGGTCTATACGGTCAAAACATTTACTGTAGTCGGTATAAATACAGTCTACCTGACCGCCATTGTCCATGGAGTTCGTGGTAAAGTCAGTAAAAGACAGCAGATTGGTGGTTGTCGAACGACTTCTGAGGAAACCATGCTGTTCGGGGATAAAAGTAGAAGAGAATGTGCTGTATAATTGTGTGTATATGATGCGTTCTAATATTTTTCCAAATAAACACTATATCTTTTTCTATAGTTATTAATGTTCTCTTTATTCCCATTTTTGTGCACCGGCGTAATGAAAGCGGACTTCCAGCGGCTAGGCACTATACCCTCCCGAACAGAACTTCTAAAAATAGTGGTGATAGGTACGACCAATGCTTGCGAACACTTGACGATAAATATAGGAGGTATGTTGTCAGGACCCGCCCCTTTGCCAAGGTCAAGTGACTTAAGGAGCTTGTGGACGGTGTCGGCACATATCTCAACCTCGCATATAATATGTTGCGATGAGCGAGTATGGGGTGTATGGGTGACACGAGCTGAGACCGCGGTATTCACGCTGTGGTCGGGCGGAAAGAAATTCGACTGAAAGTAGGTTGCAAAAGCATCGCAAATATCCTTACTGGTGCATAGGGACCGACCTTCAAAAGACATGGAGAGTGTTAGAGCCCTTTTTGTTTGATTTTATGAAGGACCAGAATATATTTGGATTTTTCATAATTGATGCCTCGGTTTTCGCAATGTAGGTTTTATAACATTGTTCCTCTATGGATTTAGCTCTAGCTCGAAGTAAACGAAAAGATTCGTAGTCTGAAATGTTAGCATAATTTTGATATTTTCGAAGGTATTTATGTTTTTCTTTCAAAACTTTTTTCAGACTGGAATTGTACCAAGGTGGATAAGTAGATGGGTAAATCATTTTGTAAGGTATAAATTTATCAATTACATCATTGAGACAATTATAGAAAATACTCACTGCGTCGTCTAATGGCTTATTATTGAGAAGGTCCTCCCATACGTATTCATTTAGGGAACTGCTAATTTTGTCGTAATCCCCCGATTCAAAAAGCAACTTTTTTCTAGAGTTAGGTGTCAACGGCGTGTCATTGTAGTAATGTAGTTGCATAATCAGGGATTTGTGATGATCATCCTCTGGAACCATGGGAGAATCACAAGTATTAACAAATATATCAGTATTACAGAAAACTAAATCTAAAATTCTTCCCTTGGATATATTACGACAAGTGCTGAACTGGTTTAGACTACATTCAGAAATGTTGTCGAAAAAGTGTGTCTGTGCAGCAGTTATGTCACCCAATGGTCGCAGATGAGTATCACCAGTCACCCAATCTATGAGCGGCATGTTAAAATCACCCATTATTGTAAATGTATCGTCTGGGTTAGTGTTTATCAATAGTGACAAGTTATCTGCAAAATTACGCAACTGCAAGTCGTATGAGCTACCGAGGTTCTCATCACAAAGATACAGTGTACAAAAGTGAAAATTATGCGCGCTTCGCCCCTTCTCTTTTGCAGGTGACCGTGACCCACAGGTCTTCAGCTGATGAGTTCCAATCAGTGCGAACCCTCGCCGATAGACCACGACGCACGGCTAACAACACTCCACCCCCCTTTGTTTGTTTCGTTCTATTGTAGTCCCTATCACGACGCCAGACTGAGTACCCATTATCAAAAAGTTCACTGTCACTTATACTGCTCAACAACCAAGTTTCAGTTATCGAGATAACGTCATAGTTGCTTAAGGACACATTACGTTTAAATGTATGTGTCTTAGTTCGCAACCCACGTGTATTCTGGTAGTATATCTATACTAATATTATAAAGAGGTAAAGTTTGTGTGTTTGTTAAATTGTACGGGGTAATCTCGGAATCTACTGAACCGATTTTAAAAATTCTTTCACCAATAGAAAGCTACGTTATTGTGGAGTGTCATAGGCTATATAGCATCACGCTACAACGTATAGGAGCGGAGCAGTAATACTAAATGTTTCAAAAACGGGGGAAAAGTTATTCCTTTTGAGAGTTTCGTTGCGTGTGCTGTGTAAAAAATATGTAAGTACTACAACATTAATTCTCTTAAAAAAGTTTTAAAAAAAGACGCTACGGGAGTGAACGCAATGCGACGGGAGTAAATGCGACGGGAACAGGTAATACTCTCTTTTATGTGGCGCAAACTAAGTTGCGCGGGTCAGCTAGTATTAAATAAAGCCATTTATGTACTTACAATTACAATAACTATGGTGATCCATTAGTAATATCAGTGAAAAGACTGTCACAAACACTCGCTTAGGCCTCCCCACCAGGCATTTGTGATAATAAACTAAGTTGAAAACACTGTCCCGGTAACGGTACACATAAAACATTGTAAATTCATAAGAAAACACACAATTTGAATATTAAAAAGTATGCACGAAATAGGTAACAACATTAAATACATGTCGAGCAAAATTTTATGACATTTTTCATTATTGAGGGTCGGTAATAAAACGTATTCGATATCTAAGCTGCAACTGACCGCGAAAAAGCACAGCAAAATGACCCGTACGCATCGATGCATGCACCCGGCAACGAGTAATATTTGCGTGCGTACATATACTAATATAGATAATTCAACTCATCAGTGCGCGCGGCGCTATGTGTGCGTGCGCTAGTAATTATACAGTTTTAATTTGTGTGGCAGTGACGCGGCCGTCTTCACAGAGTACATTTGTATATTATGAGATAGAGACGTAACTGACTTATTAACGACACCAGCGGTGCCAAGCAGTCTTTGCAGAAAACTCTCTGCGTCGCCGTGAATTAAAAATCATGATAGACAAAAAGCCTACAGCGTCATCTACCACGTTTTGAAGGAAACTCTTACGTTATAATGAAACGAAATTAAATATCATGACAAGTCTTAATGTAACTGCAACGTTGACATCCTGTGTAAGTTGGTTACATTATAATTCATTGCACAGTGTTCTAAGTGATAATCCCATGGGTACAGTCGTTAAAGAAAATGTCTAGTCCTTCCCGGAGAAAATGTTTAAGAAGTCAGGTAAATATTTTTTATGTGTCAATTCGATGTACTTAATTAATATTTTTTATCACTACATATTATTATAAAACAAAGTCCCCGCCGCGTCTGTCTGTTCACGATAAACTTAAAAACTACTGCATGGATTTTCATGCTGAGATCACCAATGATTCTTGAGAATGGTTTGCGTATAATATAATTTACTGAGTTTTTATATACATTGACTAAAATATAACGATATTAGTTGGAGATGTCGGAAAAAAATAAGGTGTCTGGGAGCTTTTAACGAAAACGCTGCCTAAACCCTTCGAGACATAACAAAATAATGTATGGTAGAATTGTCTAGCTTATAAAGGCCTACAGAATAGTCAAAAAATGATGAGCTCCAAATTCTAATGCAAAAAAAATAGAAATGCAGAGTTGGTCGATAGAAAAAAAACTTTGCTTATACAGCAAATATGACAGATAAATTGAACTGTATGACGTGATTTAAAACGTAAAAAGATCATAATCTATACGTCTTAAAAAACTGTTGATGGTCGCGAGTCTTTACATGGAAGATAATTACATAGTTACATTACTTTCGTTCATAGGCTGCGGTGACCACCAGTCCTCCTGGTGGGCCGTATGCTTGTCTGCCACCTTAGTGGTATAAAAAAAAAAAAAAAAAAAGAAATTATGTGTAAAATTAATTTTAGGTACTGAATGTTAAAAAACAACGTGTTAAATTCTTTACAGTCACAATGCATGCTCTTGTAGGCTTATATTTTATAATGTTGTTGTGCCCTAACAGGGTCCATAATGAAGCTTTTATGTACTATAATTTAAGATCTTACCTACATTGTGGAAAAGCAAATAAATACTGAATACTGAAAATTTTAATTGTAGGGTATCACGCTGAAACTACTAAATTGATTTAAATGAAACTTGGTACAATCTGAGCTTAGGATCCGAAAAAGGTTCTAGGATACTTTTGATCCCGATATTTTGCGCGGTTCGTTTGGGAGAGGGCAGGACAGTTTTACACGCTGCTTGATGAGTATGACGAAGAAATACCTCTCCTTTCGTACACCTTAAGTGATGTAAACGAAGTTGCAAGGGTCAGTAGTTTGTTATAAGATGATGACACACTTCAGCCATATGGCTTAAAAGTTCTTCGGCTACCACCGTATCATCCTGAACTAAACCCAATCGAAAATGTATGGGAAATTTAAAAAAATATATAATGCTTCGCGTAACATCGAACAAAATGTGATGGGAATAATGAAATTAATAAACGAACGTTTAGGTCAAATTGATGAAGAGATGTGGCGTAATACAAAGAAGAAGAATACTATGGACATTTTGATATGGAATTTGAATTTATAATTAACCTTGTAGAGAGCAGCGAATCCTAAAACTCCCCAATTTTATTCTTTTAGCAGCAAAACATATTAATATGTTTAACATACATTTCACCCCTTAAGTTTTTTATTTTAGTTAAACAAGTGTTTTTGTATTTTGTACTTCACTGTACCTCTTGTCACGCACACGAAGTCACTGTGTTTATACGAGGTTTACCCACACATAGGGCCGCGCGCACAGATGAGTTGAACTTACTTATACAATAGTATGAAACAAAAACACAACAATTACATCTTTAGAATATTCACTGTCCGTCTGTTTGTCTGTCGCCAGGCTATATCTCATTAGCCATGATAGCTGGACTAGACAGTTAAAATTTTTACAGATAATAATATTATCTGTAAAAATTTTACTAATATATTTCTGTTACCACTAAAACCACAAATTGTAAGAATCTACAAGATTACATACTAGATAAAATGTATTCTTACCTCTTTATATCATTACTTACTATTGAAACTGTAGAGATATCAACTCGTCCCTTACCGCAAAAAGTTTAATTCCCATCAGCACACAGCATCCTGCTTCAGTATTGGTTTCACGTCCGCCTGGAGTTTGCGACTTTTGATAAATTAACTCTTTCCTTTAAGATGGCTGCCTGCCATCCTTACTTTAGGGTCCCGTGTCTCTGAAAGAAAATAACAAACTGATATCATTACTTATTAAAACTTAACCCACTAACACGTTTCTAAACTTTATTTATGCATGTGTTTTATTATGTTGTGGTAGAAATTGGAAAATAACTCAAAAAACTGTGATTGACTCATTTGAGTCCAGCAATTTAAAGGTAATGGTTTTATAAATATCCTATAATTATAAATTTGGTTTATTGCCCAAAATATGACAACGTGCTCTAATAATGTCGCAATGTGTTTTATTTTATATAAATATAGATATATCCAATCCTACTTTTGATACAGACACCGAGTCGTATCTTAATGTCATGGCATCCCATGGCATGCTGCCTGCGTACTATACACCCACCCATGACAAAACTTGTCTTGATCATGTCGTGGTCAAAGCTAACGTGCCTGTTAAATGTCTTATTGCACACACAACCATCACAGACCACTATAGCCTCATTATAAGTGTCGCTGGTATGCCTTCTTCTCGACCAGAAACAAAAACAATTAAAAAATTAATTATGCCTTACTTGACAAGAGAGTTGATGAACTTGACTTCGACCAAATATATACACTTGAAAGTCCTAACGAAGCAATGACTTACTTTCTGCAAACACTTACCACTACGATAGGCAGCTGCACCAAAAACATAAACGTCCCTAGACACAAGCGCATAATTAAGCAGTGGATTACGCCTGGCCTATTACGCTGTATGCGAAATCGGGATAGGTTACACCTCAAGTGCAAAAAACACCCTAATGACGATGTTCTTAGGCTAACCTACACCCGACACCGTAACTTTTGCAACGATCTGCTTAAAAAAGTTAAACAAAGTCACGATAGGGCCGAATTTGCTCAATGCAAAGGGAATGCTAGAAAAATGTGGGATAAAATTAAAACTATCACACACACGGGGAAGGATACTAGCCCACCTATAGATTTAATTAATATAAGCAACCCGTTACAGTATGTAAATGACATAAATCGGTTCTTTGTAAATATGGGTGGGTCCTTGGCTGGGGCAGCTTCAAGGTTAACTAATACAACTGGCATTAACAGTACTTCGCGGGTGTTATCTTGTCCATACTCATTTGTCCTTCTGCCAACTGATATATGTGAACTAAAAACCATAATATCCACACTCAAGACCAATTGTGCAGTAGGTCGTGACAATATTCCCAGTGGCGTGTTAAAGAAGTACGCCAATAAATTAGTAACTCCTATTACATACATATGTAACCTTTGCCTTTCCACAGGTGTCTTTCCCGACGATCTTAAAAAGTCTCTAATTCATCCGATTCACAAGAGTGGTAGCAGAGATTGTGTCAATAACTACCGTCCAATATCTATCCTTCCGTCACTATCTAAAATCTTGGAAAAAGTTATTAACAATCAACTAACCAAATACCTAGAGGAAAAAAACCTATTATCCGAAAACCAATTTGGATTTCGGAAGGGTAGATCCACAGCCGATGCAGTACAACAACTTACAGACACAATAGTGTCTAAGCTTGACAAAAAGAAGAAAGTACTAACAGTGTTTCTTGACTTGGCAAAGGCATTTGACACGGTCTCTGCGCCACTCCTACTGGAGTAGATGGAGAGACTTGGAATCCGTGGTGAGCAGCTGACATTGTTTCGCAGTTATTTGAAGAATAGATTTCAACGCGTCAAAGTGGAAGAATGGCTCAGTGATGACTATGAGGTTCATTCTGGAGTTCCACAAGGAAGTATACTCGGCCCCACCTTGTTTCTAGTATTTATAAATGACCTGTGTAAGCTAAATTTGTCAAATGGGAGGATCGTCACCTTCGCAGACGACACAGCGCTCCTTTTCTACGGGGAACCCTGGGAGGAGGTCTACCTCGCTGCACAAACAGGTTTTGATAAAGTTACCAGTTGGCTAACAGAAAACTCACTCGCACTAAACACAGATAAAACTAAATATATACAATTTTCATTGAGCAACCACCCTTCCACACGCAGTCATTCATTGGACATAACTGCACACACTTGCAACAATTCTTCCCCTACCTGTACATGCCCCAAATTAGAAAGAGTGGATTCTATCAAATACCTTGGTATTATGATTGACAAACATTTGAACTTCCATACTCATATCAACCTTCTGTCTAAGCGAATAAGAAAGCTCATATACGTGTTTAAAAACCTACGTCATGTTGCACATGAGACTGTGCTGAGGACCGTCTATTTTGCGCTATGCCAATCCTTATTGACTTATTGCATTACAACATGGGGAGGTGCCGGAAAAACGTGTATGTTGAAGCTGGAACGAGCGCAAAGAGTGGTCCTTATGGTTGCATACTCACTGCCGTTCTTTCATCCCACATCTGAGCTCTATTCGAGGTGCAAAGTCCTCACTGTTCGCCAACTTTTCATTGTGCAGGTTGTCTTGCACAAGCACGCTACGCTGACCTATGATCCATCAAAATTTGCCACTAAACGCATTAAATCCAGGGTGTGCGAAACAAAAGTGTTTAGGAGCGGTCTTTCGCGATGCAGTTACTGTTTTCTGGGTACCTATTTATATAACAAACTAAATGCTGTTCTGAATATACAGGGTGAATTTTTGAAAAGGGCTTGGATGGTCAAATCCTAAACTATAAGGAATAGCTAAAAATGCTCAAAGGAGTCACGAGCCCGATTTTGATAAAACTTAAAACCTCATCATTAGATTTTTGAAAAATCAATAATCCTGGCTGGGAATCGAACTCATTGTTTTTCAAAAAAAAACACACCCTTTATTATTACACCATACGATAGTGTCGCTGATAAGGAACGAATTCTGGGAAGTAATGATATACGGCAAATTTAAGGAATGTTTGGAATTTTAATAGAATTCATATTTCATGTACTAAATTTTGTATCATAGTTTGTTTCGTTCGAAATCCCAGAATAGATCGTAACTATTCCCTGTTTTAAATCATGCTCAGAATGATTTTTTTGAGAATATTCTAAACGGAATCAATAATATTGAATGCAGTACGATCCTTGAGGTCTCGAATCCAGCTATGTATTGAAAACAATGGTCTACATTTTAAACAATTAATCAGTTAACGTAAGCAAAATAAATTGTATTTTGTTAAAGATGAGCACTTTCCTTTAGTTTGCCGTATGTCATTACTTCCCAAAATAAGATCCTTAATAGCAACACTATCGTATAGTGTAATAATATAGGGTGTGCTTTTTTTTTCAAAATCAATAGGTTCGATTCCCAGCCAAGATTATTGGTTTTTCAAAAATCTAATGATGAGGTTTTAAGTTTCATCAAAATCGGGCTCGTGACTCCTTTGAGCATTTTTCGCTATTCCTTATAGCTTCGGATTTGGCCAACCAATCCCTTTTGAAAAATTCACCCTGTATATCCGATGACAAAGGCAAAATGCAAAATAACTCTCACCTCATATCTCCTAAATCTGGATTATGACTCCACTGAGGAATTAATGGTTGTACCTGTGTAAGCGAGCATCACATACATTTGAATAATGTAATATAACTTTAAATTTCATTTTCAATTTTATTTTTTATATCTCACTGACATTTACCTACTTAACTGATTATGAATATTCTTGTGATCTTATTTTTTACCTTATTTTTAAGTTTTAAGTTTCAATTTTGAATTATGAATTTTTAGTTTTTAGTTTTTAATTATTAAAATATTTGTTTTAGATTTTTAACTTTTAATTTTTCGTTATTGATTATTAATTGTTGATTATTGGTTATTGATTATAATTTTTTAGTTTTTAATACTTAATTTACGATTTTGAATTTAGAATTTTTGACTTTGAATTTTATTTTTTTTAATTTTTACATTTTGATTTTTAATTTTTTATCTTTAATTTATAATTTTATTTTTAATTTTTGATTTTTGATGTGAATTTTAATTTTTACCTTGACCTTATTTTAATTTATGATTTTATTTGTGGTTGCATAATCTGTCTCGATATTATTCTGATTTTACTTTATTCCGACATCATACCATCGTTACTATTTTGTTCTTATTATGATTTTGTTTTGAGTTGATTGTAAGATTAGTTTCCATCTTAATTTATATTAAGTTTGATGCCTATGTTTAATTTTAACTTTTGACGCGGATTTTGTTGTACTCTGACAACATTCTCATCATTGTTTTAATTAATATTGTTGTAACATTGTGTAGTTCTGGTTTTAAACTTTAGTCTCGATTTTGATTTTTATATCCATGTATAAATTTGATTTTGTTTGATTTTAATTGTTTAGCTTGGTAGTGTTTTATCAATTAAATTTTTAGTTTTATATAGTGTAACTTATTACCATAATAATTTTTAATATACAAGTACACTGTTATGTCTGCGCTATTGTATTTATATATTATACTCATCTGTAGGGGGCCTGGTAATCTGCGTGACAGGATTTTCCTAGTGCAGATACCAGTCTCCCACAAAGGCTTTTAACGAAAAATAGCTATATGTTTTAAATATGATTTCTGTGTACCTTTGTGGAAGAAAATAAATAAAAAAAAAATTTTTTAAGGACATAGTATTCTATGCCTCTGCCTACACCATATGAGATAACAGTGTGACTATTTATAATGTATTATCTAATTTACGATGATTAAAAAGATTTAATATCTTTGAGTTGACCATGAAATATTATTTGTCCAAACATATTAATGAAATTGCTAGAAAGATATCACTCAGCTGGGGTCCCACGGTCCGATATTTAGCTGGGGTCCCACGGTTCGCCAGACGACAGATGTCCACGATGCGTGATTATACATAAAAACAAATTTAAAAGACGGAACTATTCCTCTCGAGGAGGTAAAAGAGAAAATCTAATGTCTAACTACAGAAAGGTAAAAAAAAAATTTCAATAAAAAATAAAACCGACTTCCAACAAATCCTGAAAAATAAAATTTACTTAGCACAAAGTAAAATGTATTTTGATTTATCAGATTTTATTCAATATAGTATTGAAGTTGGTGCCATGATGGTGGCACCAACTTCAATACTATATTGAATAAAATCTAAATTTTTCAATATTTTTTATTTAAAATTTTTTTTTTTCATTATTTTAAGTGACGGGTGAACCGAAAAATATATCTATCTAGGTAAAAGTTTTCATCAATACAAATCAATCAAGCCCAAACACAAGGTAGCTGCTGTAAATCGTTAAGGATTTCCTTCGACTTTCTTTTGGTTCCATAATCAGATCGACTCCAGATATTCATTAAATTGTAATACATTAAAGCACTGAATTAAAAAGTTAACAAATGCACTGGTTGTCCCTACAATTTTCGGTGGTTGCCTCGATTTCTCCTGGATCCCATCATCAGATCCTGATCTGATTAAAATAGGACCACCTCAGAAGTAAACCCTATTCAAGAAAGAAAACAATTTAAATCCGTTTATAATTGACGGAAATATCGGTGAACACACATAAAACATTGAGAACTTCCTTTTTTTTTGAAGGCGGATCTATCAATCTAGGTGCAAAGTTCTCATCAATACAAATCAATCAAGCCCAAACACAAGGTAACTGCTGTACATTGTTAAGGAATCCCCTCGACTGTCTTTCGACTCTATCATCAGGTCGACTCCAGACCTTCATTAAAGTGTAGAACATTAAAGCACTTAATTAAAAAGTTAACAAGTGCACTAGTTGTCCCTACAATTTTCGGTGGTTGCCCTCGTTTTCTCCTGGATCCTATCATCAGATCCTGACCTGGTGAAAATGGGACCACCTCAGAAGTAAACCCTATTTAACAAAAAAATAAATTTTGAAATCCGTTTATAATTGACGGAAATATCGCTTAACATACATAAAAAAAATACATACAGACGAATTGAGAACCTCCTCCTTTTTTTGAAGTCGGTTAAAAACTAAAATTAAAGATTCAAATGTCAGTTCATAGGCCGCACTAGGCCGGCACACGCCGTGGGAACTCAGGACGAGCCGCAACAGGCCTCCTCAGGCGGGGCAATGCCTGGCGCGGCCTGTCGTCTGGCGGACCGTGGGATCCCAGCTTTATGAAAGAAAGAAATATTTTCCAAACATGCTTCTAGTTTACGAATAACTGAACACTTTTGATGCCTTTACCATTAAAGAATATTAGTGGTTATATATTATTCATTTGTGATTATTCTTTCAAGGACGCACCCGGGACTTCCAGCAGATGGATAGGCACCGTGTGCTTTTACCTGGTAGGAGAGTCCATCTAAATATCTTAACCCTTAAATGCATGATGATGCATATATACATCAGTGTTTTTTTCCTTACATAATTTGTAAACGGTAACTCTAACACAGTACTTTTTACTTTTACTAGGTGCTAAAAATATCTATCTTGGTTTTTGAACGCAAGCTTTCATGATAAGGCAGTTCAATTGTTCAAATGTTATAATTTGGTAGCTTGGCGCACCACTAACAACTACCCGCCTTGGCGGAAAATTTGTGATTTTATTTTAGTGAATACGAAATAGCATAATTACGTGCTTAAAATAATTTACGAGAGGATAAAGGTAAGCAGAACACATAACATTGTTTTTTTTATTTCAATAACAGTTTTTTTTGTAAATATCAGAGTTATAAATGTGATGTAGAAATACATCAATATGCAAAATCGGCAAGAAATAGTTTTACTGTAGGTATAATATTTTATTTTTATTTTTGACTTATTTGTTAAAGATACGTAATTTATTCATACGAATTTTATCATTATTTTTCCAGAATGTCCCGTAAAGTGGCAGATAGAGACATAGAACAACTTCTGGCGGCCACACAGTATGGGTGGAGACCCTGACGGCCAGCAATGTGGCTAGATTAGTGAGCCCGCAGAAGGCGATGGCCGTCAGGGTGACTAGGGGATACCGCACGATCTCAGGTGAGCCGACATGTCTTCTAGCCGGGACTCCTCCATGGGACCTGGAAGCGAGAGCCCTTGCGTCACTATTTACACGGCGCAAGGAGGCGCTAGAGCGGGCCAAGGGCCTTCGTCTCGAGAAATCAAGGCCCAGCGGTCCCTGCTCCACCAGAAAACCAGGGAGACATGGAAGGTGCGACTTGAGCAACCAAAGGGGGGATTCGCGACAATCGCGGCTGGAAGACCGGTCATGGGCGAGTGACTGGAGAGGGGACACGGTGCTCTCTCCTACCTTCAGTAGCTTCGGTAGGTATCTGTGGCGAAGACACCGTGAAACCACGGCTGAGTGTCAGCACTGCGAGGACCGCAGCGAAGACACAGCGCTCCTCACGCTGGTGGAGTGTATAGCGTGGGCGCAACAGCGCCAGGTCCTTGTGGTGGGTCTAGACGTGGGCACTCTCTCGCTCGAGACCATGGTGCGAGCCATGGTCTCCAGCGGGAGTAAGTAGGACTGCGCCTTTCTGCGAGCAGGTGATGCTCGTGAAAGAGGCAGCGGGGTGGGAGCGGAAGAGAACTCTTCCACCCGAGTTCCGCAGTCGGCGGCCTGCGCGCCGCCGACGTGTCTTCGCAGAGGACTATCTGTCTCCATGACCGGTGGCCTGGGGACAGTGAGTGGGCTGCTCACCGTCCTTACAGTAGCAGGCCCATGACGGCAGCGGGCTAAGATTAGGCTATTAGAAGCGGGATCACACCCGAAAACCCCCCCAAAGACGCGGGATTGCACCCGAAAGGATTTTACGTTAAAAAAAGGACACCACACAATGGTCATGTACCAAATGTAATGTACCGTTGTGTCTAAATCAGAGAAATAACTGTTTCAACTATTTTCATACAGTGCAGTAAGCCTAATTCGAAGACAATCGTTTAATAGAATAGTACTTAGTTTACATTATTAAAAGTAACTGTAATGCATACTGATGTAGATCTACATCAGTAATTTATTTTTATAAAAGTATAAATAAGAAAAATAAAGAATTTTTTTGTTTATTTTTACCTTAATATATGTTTAATTTTCTACCTGTTTCAATTTATGGTATTTATAAAGGAAAAATCATGCATTTAAGGGTAACCTCCATAAGGATTTTCACAAGTAAAAAAAAATATGCGAATGTTTCTGTAAAATAACAAAAAGCTAACACTCGTATATTAAGCTACCAGGAGTCGCAGAATTTCTTGCACACAGAAACTTACCTCGTTTCAAACGTAATTGTATAATTGCACCCTGTATAAACTTTTACAATCTCTGTCGCTACTGTACTAAGGCAACAGAGGGTGTTAGTAGTTTACGGTTGGAGACAAATATTGTGCTTCGTTTGTAATTTGTGTGCGAGATTCTTGCTTATATTAAACAGTGGTTTAATCTGCTGGGTCTATTGCAGATGCCCCTGTTAGGTCTGTACCCCCATTCTTGTAATAATTTTATCTTGGCTTAGTCTGGTGTCGACATTTTAGATACTGAATGTTAATTTGGAGTAATTAAAATGTTAGTACTGACTAAGATTTAATTGTTTAAATTACCTATATGGGTCTTTATATTTTGGTTTTCGTAGTAATGGGTAGGTACCTACTCACACTCATTTTTTTATTTGAATATTGCACCAGACCAAGTTATCTAATTTTTCTATAAAATATTGTTAATTCTAATTAGTTAAGTTACCTATAAAAGATTTACAAGCTTAACATTTTACACATTTCTACACAATATTTTATCACAATGTTCAAAGTTTCTTCTTTACAAAGTGTTATAAAATAGTTCTTAAATTATTAAATAATTTTAGGTCTTCACATACACAACACGGAAAAGAAAGCTAACACTTTTCAACAAACTCGAAATAACTCTACAACTCAATATTTTCTTACCTTATAAAATTCTCTTGACAAATGTAAAAACGCAGTTCAGTGAATAAATCTGACATTTCGAAACTTTCCCACAATTTATCACATCAGCCTTCACATCGCTGTTTAACGAAATGAGTTATCACAAAAAGTTTCGACTTCCCAATTTGAATTTCATTTCATCCGGGTAGTATAACTGTTTGTTTACATAAAACTCGTACTTATTTAGGAGCGATTAAAGGACATTACAGTGTAAAGATTATTACGAATATAATAAGTAAATTCATTTAGTTCCCTCTGCACAAAACAGAACTAAGCTTATTGATATAAATTAATTTGAACAAAGCCTGATTTGTGACAGACAGGTGCCTAAAGTAGGTTTTAAGAAAAATCTGAGTCACAGGTAAACTGAGCTCCCTAGCGGCTGGGCAGTGTTCAGTGACAATATGTGTATAATATACAGAACATCGTCCAAAAAAATTGGGACAAGAATCGTCTTACACTGTGTCTGTTCTGCCAATTAGTTTGAAATCACAGTAAGATTTAAGCACAAGTAACTCAATCAAATTATTTCAGTTTACAAGCAATTGTTTGATTGAAATTGTTTTGAGTAGACCAATAATAAGGTTTTGACTCGCGCACGTGGAGTTTCGAACAAGAACGTCACGTTTTTTGTATGGGAGGCCCCTTTAATATTGTTATTTTGTCTGTTTTTATTATTTGTTGTGTGAAACTTTTAACTGTTCAACTATCACGGTGTTTGTGATAGGTACAGCTTGCTGACAGACAAACACAACCGTCACAGGCTAATTAAGCAGAGTGATCGTCTCAAAATTCACAAACCTGTGTTTCGGCCTATTTTGGCCGAAACCGAAACTTCGGTTGGTCACTATAAATAAGCGAACAAAATACGCGAGCACTTTTGCTCCGCTAATACTACCGAAAATAGTAGTGTGTTATTGCATTGCCTTCCAACATAATTGCAATATTTCAATGTAAAACCCCTTACTTTTAGAATTTTATCTATATGATACGGTAAGAAACATTACCTTTTTATTAAGATCTGTAATTTATTGTAAAAGGGCATTACGGATACTAACGGGACAAAATAACTTTGCATTATCGTTTACCGTATTATTCATGTGCAAATTGTATTACTAATTTAACTGAATAAAATTGTTATGTTCATTATGGACCTATGGGAATTATTGTATTTTCAAAAATATCCACTGAAAAATTCCAAAAAAAAATTTACAATGTGTATTCGATGCTCTAAAAACCGAAAATGCAATAAAACCTAAACTGTCGTTATACCACAATACCATACTATTCGCCGGGGAGGGCGATATCTTCAGAGCCCAAACTAATATCACGTGCAAGTGGTGTATCTGCTGTGTACACAAACCGATTACCTGGCTGACTCCTATAAAAGTAAGAATTTCAAGCTCTAAATTAAGTAAGAGTTTGAGAGATTGTAAGATAAACAACAACAAAAAGACGTGTGGCACTCGGGGACTGCCGCGGTAAAGCTATTACATAGCATTTTTTACCAACTATGCTAGTATAATTATTTCTATATAAAAATACTAGCTGATGCCCGCAGCTTCGCCCGCGTAAAATTTGTTACCGCGGGAAGTTATTCCCGGGATAAAAGGTAGCCTATGTGTTATTCCAGACTATAATGTATCTCTGTACCAAATTTCAGCCCGATCCGTTCAGCGGTTTGAGCGTGAAAGAGTAACAAACATCCACACTCACAAACTTTCGCATTTATAATATTAGTAAGATTTTAAGGCCTATGTTCAACAAAGTAAATTGTACCTACTTGACTGTGGACATTTGGGCTTTTGGACTTTTGGCCTATTGGCCTTTTGGACTTTTGGACTTTTGGCCTTTTGGATTTTTATACTATTGGACTTTTGGTCTTTTGGACGTTTGGACTTTTTGACTTTTGGACTTTTGAAGACCCAAAAGTCCTCAAAGACCGAAAACCAAAAGCCACAAAAGTCCCAAAAGTCCCAAAAGTCCCAGAAGTCCCAAAAGTCCCAAAAGTCCAAAAGTCCAAAAGTCCAAAAGTCCAAAAAACCAAATTCCAAAAGTCCAAAAGTCCAAAAGCCCAAAAGTCCAAAAGCACAAAAGTCCTAAAGTCCAAAAGGTCAAAAGTCCAAAAGTACCAAAGGCCAAAGTCCAAACTGTTGGACTTTTGGACGTTTTTCCTTTTGAACTTTTGGACTTTTGGACTTTTGAAGACCCAAAAGTCCTCAAAGACCGAAAACCAAAAGCCACAAAAGTCCCAAAAGTCCCAAAAGTCCCAAAAGTCCCAGAAGTCCCAAAAGTCCCAAAAGTCCAAAAGTCCAAAAGTCCAAAAGTTCAAAATGAAAAAAGTCCAAAAGTCCAAAAGTCCAACAGTCCAAAAGTACAAAAGTACAAAAGTCCTAAAGTCCAAAAGGCCAAAAGTCCAAAAGTACCAAAGGCCAAAGTCCAAAGTCCAAAAGGCCAAAATTCCACTCCACCTAACCTCACCCCACCCCACCTCACACCAATTCACCTCACCACACCCCACTTCACTTCACCCCACCCTACACACCTCAGCCCACCCCACTTCATCCTACTTCACTTCATATACATAGGTACACGTTATGCAAACGCTCACGTGTACACGCAAACGCTCACGTGTACACGTTGGTATACGAAGTGCGAGATACACGAACGTGGCCGAGCGTGGCCGAAGGTAGCCGAGAGTGTGATTTATTTTCGTGACACAATTTCTGGATTCGGTCTCCACGCAAGGCCCGCGATAGAAGCTATGCAATAGCTTAATAGGTATTTTGTTTTAGAACTTTTTAAGAAGAACAATTATTTTATAATAAATTATTTTTATGTAACTTCAACCATTTACGCAGAGGCGCAACGGATACTCTTAAAACGATTAAATGTTTTCCGTTTTCGAAACATTCCTCATTGCTGCACCGCTCCTATTAATCTTAGCATTATGTTATGTAGCCTATAGCCACTATCAATAAATGTACCTACTTACTATCGAACAGTTTTTGAAACCCTACCAGTAGTTTCAGTAAGGCTTGCCTTGGTATGATGTGATCATGGTCCCTTTGCAGCGTGTGTCCAATCCAGCGCAGCAGCTACACTTCCGACGTTTGATCTTTTGGTGGATAGGGGTCTCACTGCAGCGTTCCAATAGTCTTACGTTCGTGATGTTCTCGGGCCCGTATGTACCGAGGATCCATTGGAGGCAGCGTTTGACGAAGACTTATAGCTGGTAGCTGGTGCGAAATGTCTTTAGTGACCTTCCATGTCTCGCATCCGTATAGCAGTTCAGTTTTAACGTTTACTTTGTTTTGAGTTTCACTCTTCGTGTCCATTTTCGCAACTGCCTACGGGGCGGAGCTGTGTAAAGGTTGTTCTGGCCTTGGCGAGACTCGGAATGATGTAGGGTACTCTTCTATCCCATCAGTTTCTGACACGACACTCCCGAGGTACGTGAATTAGTGCCTCCACCACATCTCTTGCGTCTGTCGATTTTAATTTCAGTCCAGCCATTCGCTGCCTCATCCTGCTCGTTGTCCTGCACGTTGTCCTGCAGACATGCATGACGGCGTGTGTGTGCCTCAGTAGGCACAGGACATCGGCATCATTTAAATCCTCCAGGATATCAGTATAGGCCCCATTCTATGCCGCGCCGATTGTTCTTTGCGGTATTCAGCATTATACCATCTATTTTCTATGGATGGTTGTTAACTATCCTGTTATCTTCATAACGATCCTCTAAGGTAGGTACAGTATGTATGTTCAAAAGAGTTTGTGAACTCTATTTTTAATTTCTTTTTCAGAATATTGATGACATTTGATTGATGTCATTTTATACGCGTTACGTCTACTACATTGATAAATGTAATAAAATTCTAACACGCCGGTGTTTGTATGTAAATTGTTTATACTGAAGAAAATTCTATACTGAGGAATAGCTTTAACCATTAAGCTCTATTTTGATTAAGCAAACAGGGCAGATTCACACGCTACTTGATGAGTATGATTAATAAATACCTCTAATTTCATAGACCTTGTGTGACGTAAACAAAGTTGCGAGAGTCAGCTAGTCAAAAGATAAAACAATAGGTTTCTTCTTATCTACTTAAAAACTATTTTTACAAATTTTATGGTAATAATAGACATTCTTTGAAATATGCATGTATGATAATGTTGTGACTTTCATGACACGTTTAAAGTACATAGGTATGGGATAGATGGCGCTCGCGGCTACGTCAGCGTGAAATTTTCTTCCCGCTTCCCATGGGAACGTGCTCCCGGGTTTGGTTATCTTTATAGCAGTATTATCCTCTTCAGACCTGAGCTTTATAAATGTATAATATTTTTCTTTTGATGTTATTTTCTGGTCGGTTAGGGGTAAAATAAAAAGTGTAGGTAAAAAAAAACCTATTTTTTTACCTATTTATTTAGAAAAAACAGGTACACATATGTGCACTTGAGGGCTTACCTAGGACTAATTATAGTTATTAACCCTATTTTTGGGTGTGAAACATTTCAAAGCAATTATTTTTAGTAACGCAAAAATATTCTTGGCACTTTCGTCACATGGTGCGGCATCTTGAGGAGCATTGTGGATGGCGGGATTTCAATGCAAATTTTGTCCTCCATGAAGCGTGGAAGATGACCGACGCCATCCAACCGTACTGCAATATTGGGCAGTGGAACTATTGCTCGATGTTTGTTTTTTGGTGGTTCTTCTTCTACAGTATTTGAAGAAGTCTGTTGCTCAACATCTTGCCTGCTAATACTGGATCTGGATGCAAAATTTCTTTCAACAGTCCCACCCACAAATTTCATAATCGCAGTGGCTATGTCTATCCTGTACTGCAAGAGTCCTAGCCTGTCCTTGAGTCTCTATATCCATATATTCTTGAGGTATTGTGTTTGATTCCACGTAGATCTCAAAGTCTAACACTAAACAGTCTCTTGCAGCTAAAATTTTTTTTTTGGTCCAAAAGGGTTGGGCTTTGAAGGTACGTACTGTCGATATTCACAACTACCAGAAAAAGATATCATTTGTTCATCAATAGACATGTGCAATGAAAGGGGTAAACTGTGGCGGTGTGTTTGTGGTAAAATTTACGCAGGATATTATTGAGAAGGGGACGTATCTTCCACACTTTATCGGCAGCAGTTCATGGTGCCGTATTATCCACTAAGTGCAGATGGTTTCTGAATTTGAAAAACTGACCCCAAGTCATTGTATCTTTTATTATGGGCACGCAGAGTTCGCTGCTCCAGTAGAACCTTGCCTGAGGGTACTTTAGACTTCCCATGATGACCTGTATGCCCGTATATCTGATCATTTTTATGTAATTGGTGCAAACAGATCTCAGATCTCGTGACCGAGCAGAATAGAGATTTGTAGGGTCAGCCACGAGTTTCCAGAATTCGAAATCAACATATTCAACAAATTAAAACTGACCATTAGTGCTTGAATCACCTTGGTTAAGAAGTACATCATCACCTATATTAGGACCATGAAGATGCCTATCTTTGCTCAGCCAGTATTGACGTGAGATGACTTCTTCTTGAGAATCTTGAGACTCCTCTTCCGGCTCCGACGATGAGGATTCAGTGTCTTCCTGAGGAAGGTAATCGAGCTCATCTTCGTCACCCAAATAATCGCGATCTCTAGCATTAAGTGCCTCCTCGATACATCGGTCATCCATGATCTATTGAGCTAAATAAATAGTTCCAAACTTTCTGCAAACTAGGATAAAGCCTCTTGTTACATACCGAAGTACACACATGTGTACTTTGAAAGTAAGACTCATTTTTTCTACGAAAATACAGTTTTATGAATAAAATTTTACTAAAACAATAAAATACAGTATGTCGTTAACCATATTTCACAAAAAAAAACATTGAATTAATAAATCTGAAATATTGTACCTCAATTAAAATGCTCCCGCGCGGTGTTCGTGCAAAAAACTGTACACTTTTGAATTCAAATTCAAAATTCATCAAATTGTCACCACTGCTGCTTCTTAATTACGGTTTCTTTTTGAACTAATAAGGTAGGAGCACGGATAAATAAGTATTCCGTCTAGATAAGAGATGTCGTTAGTAGTAAAAGAGATATTTATTTAAAGTACACAAATGTGTACCAAGGGTCTGAAGAGGTTATATATAAATTAACAAAACAAAAAAAAAATGCGTGTACTTAGTGTACACACGTAAGAAGTGAAACTTCTTCATAAACTTAATTTTCACCTCACCTTAAATTAAGTCAAAAAGTCCAAAAGTCCAAAAGTTAAAAAGTCCAAAAGTCCAAAAGTCCAAAAGTCCAAAAGTCCAAAAGTCCAAAAGTCCAAAAGTCCAAAAGTCCAAAAGTCCAAAAGTCCAAAAGTCCAAAAGTCCAAAAGTCCAAAGTCCAAAAGTCCAAAAGACCAAAAGTCCAAAGTCCCAAGGTCTCAAGGTCCCAAAGTCCCAAAGTCCCAAAGTCCCAAAGTCCCAAAGTCCCAAAGTCCCAAAGTCCTAAAGTCCCAAAGTCCCAAAGTCCCAAAGTCCCAAAGTCCCAAAGTCCCGAAGTCCCAAAGTCCCAAAGTCCCAAAGTCCCAAAGTCCAAAAGTCCAAAAGTTCAAAAGTCCAAAAGTCCAAAAGTCCAAAAGTCCAAAAGACCAAAAGTCCAAAAGTCCAAAAGTCTAAAAGTCCAAAAGTCCAAAAGTTAAAAAGTCCAAAAGTCCAAAAGTCCAAAAGTCCAAAAGTCCAAAAGTCCAAAAGTCCAATAGTCCAAAAGTCCAAAAGTCCAAAAGTCCAAAAGTCCAAAAGTCCAAAAGTCCAAAAGTCCAAAGTCCAAAAGTCCAAAAGACCAAAAGTCCAAAGTCCCAAGGTCTCAAGGTCCCAAAGGCCCAAAGTCCCAAAGTCCCAAAGTCCCAAAGTCCCAAAGTCCCAAAGTCCTAAAGTCCCAAAGTCCCAAAGTCCCAAAGTCCCAAAGTCCCAAAGTCCCGAAGTCCCAAAGTCCCAAAGTCCCAAAGTCCCAAAGTCTAAAAGTCTAAAAGTCTAAAAGTCTAAAAGTCCAAAAGTCCAAAAGTCCAAAAGTCCAAAAGTCCAAAAGTCCAAAAGTCCAAAAGTTCAAAAGTCCAAAAGTCCAAAAGTCCAAAAGTCCAAAAGACCAAAAGCCCAAAAGTCCAAAAGTCCAAAAGTCTAAAAGTCCAAAAGTCCAAAAGTCCAAAAGTCCAAAAGTCCAAAAGTCCAAAAGTCCAAAAGTCCAAAAGTCCAAAAGTCCAAAAGTCCAAAAGTCCAAAAGTCCAAAAGTCCAAAAGTCCAAAAGTCCAAAAGTCCAAAAGTCCAAAAGTCCAAAAGTCCAAAAGTCCAAAAGTCCAAAAGTCCAAAAGTCCAAAAGTCCAAAAGTCCAAAAGTCTAAAAGTCCAAAAGTCCCAAAGTCCCAAAGTCCCAAAGTTCCAAAGTCCCAAAGACCCAAAGTACCAAGGTCCCATCCAAAAGTCCAAAAGTTCCAAAGTCCCAAAGACCCAAAGTACCAATGTCCCATCCAAAAGTCCAAAAGCCCAAAAGTCCAAAAGTCCAAAAACCCCCTTAAATGACATGCTATCCCTGGATAAAGTACTCTTAATTCGAATCCACCGTGGTGGGGAACAGAACAAAGATGGCGCGTAACCAAAAATCGTGACGTGACGTGACGCAAGTTTTTTTCCAACGCCGATAAAGAAGTTTCACTTCAATAATACTACATTGGTGATAATAATAATAAAATGTATGTATATAGAGTACTCACTCATTTTCTTTCACTATTTTTCGTGACTTTCTTCATTAATAAATGCACTTTGTTTATTCATATTTAAAACACTTTTTACACAAATTATACGAGTACAGTTCACTGTTGTACATAGATGATGAAAATACCTATACACCTATAGTCGAATTTTTATTTAGACGAAGTAAATTGACAGCAACTAATGTAATTGACAGCATCGAAATTGTCATTTCACATTAGGAACTCTAAATTCGATCAGCACTCTTAATTCAACTTTGGTCTAGTGGTTAAGACGCGGATCGGTACGCAGAAGGCGCAAGATCGATTCTGGGTACAAGCATCAATTTTTGGATTATTTGACATAATATATAACGACTGCAGAGTTCAGTATTGACGTAAACAAAAAATTTATGAAGTGCGAGATACACGAACGTGGCCGAAGGTAGCCGAGAGTGTGATTCGTTTTCGTGACACAATTTCTGGATTCGGTCTCCACGCAAGGCCCGCGATAGAAGCTATGCAATAGCTTAAAATATCACAAATAGAACTTGTCACATTTTCGTTGGAAACGTTTGTAAGACAACTTCTTGATATAATTCGGTTAAGTTTTCTTAAAACTTATTGCAGAAAATTTATTCAAACTCCAGCTAAGTATGTTGAATATGTATAAAATATTTGGCATTTCATAACTAAAACAAAGTTCGCAGGAGAGCGTGTGGCAGGAAATGCACAGTTAAACAAGTATTTAACCACGACCCGCTGCAAGTCCCTCCGCAGAGATGCTTTATTTTGATTTAGAGAACTTGCACATTACATTAATATCCTTTTACCGTTTGTAGCACATAGTCGTTAGTCTCCACACTCTTCAGCAACTTTTTAGTGCTACAAATTAGTATTAATGCACTTTTGAAAATGCAGTAATTACTTGAGTTATCTTTTTCACCAACGTGGTTTTTAGGGTTCCGCACCAAACAAATAAAAATGGGACCCTATACTGAGACTCCACTATTCGTCTGTCCCGCCCCTGTTCGATTGATAGTTGATTTCACACATAATGATATAATTATATTGTCGCTGTATCAACAAAGGCAATCACAGTAACGAGTATCAGCTAGTTTCTGAATAAATACATTGATAAAGATATAACGTTGATAATAATTTAAATAAAATGTAGAACGTCATAGTTGCTTGATGATAATAATTATTTTATGAAATTAACAACGTTTAACAAACAAGAAAATCGGCGATTTAATATCATCCATATTAAATATGTACTACCCATGTAAAAGAAGCATGTGTATTATAATTTATTCGGAGAAATTGAAAATTAATAAACATGCAAAAACCAGACTTGAATTTGTGGTGAATTGAATTCCCTGGTTTAATTAAACACGAAACTGGATTGCATGAAGGTATTATTGTTTAAAAAAATCATTAATTTCAGATTTTTTTTTATACTACTTAGGTGACAGACAAGCTTACGGCCCACCGGAAGGTTGGTAACCGTAGCCTATAGACGTTTGCAACACCAGAGGCGCTACACACGCGCTGCCGACCCGGGCGCAGGTTGTGACGACCCACAGTTGAAATTTTTCAAGCCGCCCATAAGGCCTTCAACTTGGCTTAACGACTGTCATTTTACTGACAACCGGGACCAACGGCTTATCGTGCCTAAAATAATTAATTCCGATAGATTAATTCTCCTTTTTAAGTAGCATATTTTTATTTGTACAAATATATTTGAGTGGCATAACGTACAACAACTGCATCAAATTGAAGAAGTCTTGTGTTTGTTATTGTCAGGACAGTGTTTGGGAAAAGAATACAAGAAAGCTTATCATGCGACCCTTGATAGTTTAAATTTTGTACGTCGAAAGACAAATTGAAGCATTGGGAGCAACAAGGGCGTTCGATACCCAAAGCCCGTTTTGATGTTATTACATCAAAATATGTACAGAGCCATCTAGTTTCGTATACCAAAAACTCGTTTCGATTACTGTAATTCAGGTGACGTGAGACATTAATATGTCGAAGGTGGCGCTACGCCCTTGTTGCATAATAACAAAAGTGCGTTTAAATTGAAACACATAACGACATGTCTGCAGTTTGAAAAACTTTTAATGTAAAAATTAATGTAATAAGAGATTCTAGTGACTTTAGATCAGATGATGACCAGAGTTAACATGAGTCTCCCTAAAAAGAAAGGTAAAATAGAAGGTAAAGAATAAAAAGGTTAAAGAGAAGTTTGGGCGAGGAATTTACAATATCAGCTCGAGGAAAGAAGGTACGTAAAAAGGTTTTTAGACATATTACTACGCGTTGTTCCAAAAAATGTTGAATGTGTGTTAACCTCCATCAAAATGCACAGCGACATTTTTTGTGACTTTTGGAATACATGTGACAAAGTGCAGCAAGATACACTCTTAATGTCGTGTTTAGAAAAAGGTTTTAAAGTTGAGAGAGAATGTTGGGCCTGACAAGTTGAAACGAGATAATCAAGCTGATTCAGAAGATTCCCTTCAGTCTACTGAATATTTTGAGATTCTGTTTAAAAACACGAAAATCAGAAAAAATAATTAAGAAAAATTGAATATTTGAACGGTGATTGTAATAAATACACATGTTTCACTTACATTATAATTGAAAATCTATATATATAAAAATCAATGCCACTTTTCGTTGTAATTTTATAACTCGAGATCGGGCTCACCTATCCAAACCAAATGTTTAGGCTTTGTTCGGACTATTTAGAAGATGGTTTATGTAAAGTTTGCACAAAATCGGTCAAGCGGTTCTTGATTTATCACGCAAACGAAGTTGCGCGGGTCAGCTAGTATTATATAAGTATTAAAATTGTTATTTATTTTCCTTAAAAATTAATAGTAACATTAACGACCTATCTGTTTTACCAGTTGGGTGCAACAAGGGCGGATAACACAAGTAAATAAAACTTGATTATACAATATTTCTGATTGCTCTAAAATAGTTTTAATACCTTAATCTTTTTGCTTAATCATGGGACTAATAAATAATAAAGTAAATTTAAGTGAAATTAAAAGTAATAAAATAATATAAGACAACATAACTTTCATTATCAATTTCCTCGAAACACAATTTTACAACATACGCCCTTGTTGCACCCAATGCTTCAATTCGCATCGTTAAAAAAAAGAAACCTAATCATGTTCACCATTTTATAATTGGAAGTTCATTTAACGACCATGGGACAGGTCGGGATCAACCCGTTTGTAATCTTTCAGGTCTCCTATTCTGCCCTGATAATTGCACTTGCAGTAATCGACATTTTTGAGATTTTCACTTTTTTGCAGAAATGGCATCCTAAGGACATAATCTATACGTAAAAAATATATCTGTAACTTTTTCTCTATTACAAACGTGTTTTTTAGGTACTATGAAACGCAGTACTTGCACCTAAATGTAACTTGTGCTACAAAAATTTGAAGTATTAAGCATATGCTATAAGTTTATGCAGTACTTGCTACGATTACTGCGTAAGCTTGTAGCATATTTTTTTTTTAAACGAATGTTTACTTAGCCAATCGTAGTATTCTACAATCCTGCGTTTACGAGGAGCGAGAGTGAGAGGGAGCTATGTGTGTACGAATGCCGCACGGTATAGTGCCGTGTTTCATTTTAGCAAATCAGTGCGTCGACGTCACTCGCTGACGTGACAGTGTGCTCCGCGTGATTGGTGGTCAAACATTCCAGTATTACGGTAAGTAGGTATACCGTAACTCAAACCAACCATGTCATAGTCAAAACCGGAGTAGTTTTGACTATGACAACGATGCATGCTAACATGTGCTAATACGTTTGAACTCGTCAAACGTATAAGCACAAATTAGTTAAATAAATAGTGAAGATGTCACAAATAATTCACTTGAAAAAAGCGCCGAAGAACTAATACAGCACCTTAGTAGCAAAATGTGTTACACATAATCCTTACTGAAGATCTACAGACTCATTTCACTCCTGAGCTGAGCCATGTCTACAAGTTGTTCTGGAGAGTAGTCATAAACCGCCTCGCTGGGAAACTCGACAAGTTCCAGACAAAGAAGTAAGCCGGGTTTCGAAAAGGCTTTAGTACAGTGGACTACATCCATTCTTTTCGGCAAATTGTATGAAGTCCAACTAACACAATCAGCCGTTGTGTATGGATTTCGTAGACTACGAGAAAGCCTTCGACTCTGTCGAAACCTGGGCAGTCCTAGAAGCTCTGCAGCGGTGTCATCTTGATTGGCGGTATATTGAGGTGTTGAGGGGCTTATATGATACCGTTACCATGACCGTCCAGTTGGAGGGTATGAAGACCAATCCGATAGCGCTGCGCAGAGGTGTGAGACAGGGAGATGTCGTGTCACCTAAGCTCCTCACTAATGTGCTTGGGACGTCTTAAAATCGTTGGCCTGGGATGGAAGGGGCGTGAATATAAGCCAATGACATCGTCATAGTAGCAGAAAAGCTGAAACCTTTTAGCGGGGTGCTGCACAGTTTAAGTGAAGAGTCTCGACGTGTTGGCCTCGGTATAAACTTGAACAAAACCAAGGTCATGTTCAATGAGCATGTCATGCCGGGACCAATAGCTGTCCAAGACTACACTTACCTTGGGCAGGACATTTGAAACGAGTAACCTGGATAAGGACATAGCGAGAAGGATTTGCTTGGGCTGGGCAGCATTCAGCGAACTGCATCGGGTTTTCTATTCGCCGATACCGCAATGCCTGAAGATGATAGTCTTCAGCCAGAGCATTCTACCAGTTATGACCTACGTCGCCGAGACGTGGACACTCACAATAGGGCTAGTCCACAGTAGGGGTGTTTCTGAGGGATAAGATCCGAAACGATGTTATCCGCCAGAAAACAAGAGTGGTCGACATAGCTTGCAGAGTATACGTTTCGAAGTGGCTGGCCACATTTGTAGAATAACTGATGCTCGATGGAGCAAGCGTATTCTGGAGTGGAGACCGCGACTTGGTAAATGTCGGGTAGGACGACCCCCTGCCAGAAGGAGCGACGATCTAAAGAAGGTTGCAGGGATTGACTGGATGCGAAAAGCGCAGGACCGTGTGTTGTGGCGAAATTTGGAAGACGCCTATGTTCAGCAGTGGACTGCTATAGGCTAGATTGATTGATTGACTTTTGAAGTGCCTTTGATTTCGGAAGATTAACTTTTTTTTTGTAATTATGAACATGAAAACGAAAGATGAAAACTTTAACATTATATTTAACCTTTTGTTTTACGGTACACCTGTAGTCAGACCAATTTCAGGTAACTTATAAATAACCGAGTTTTGTATAACTCCCCCAAAAGGACTTATCACAGCTAACTCTTATATCTTAACATACGGGGCGTCGCGTATTAGGTAATGTATGGTAGGCTTGTCATGCCTATCTCTGTTATTGAGTATATTATAGTTAATATAGCTACAATAAAAAAATGCTACTTCCCGATATCCGTCACATTAAAATATGTTACATTATTAAAAAATCTCATACTTGTTTGCATTAAATTTCTTTAAAAACGCAAATATCTGAAAAAAATCTTTAGGATGCAATTTCTCAAAACTATGATTTTTAAGATAACGTAGATAGGTCTGACACGGCAGTACAGTCTGTTTAACTAATACCAGAGGTATGTAATATATTCAATGATTAATAATTACAAACGCAGTACTAAGCACGTGCTAGGTGAGTTTGCAGTAATAAGCACTATTACTGCATGTGATCTTAGTGATACTGTAATGCTCGCAAGCCCAGAAAGTTAATGAAAACGCAGTACTAAGCATTTTATCTAAATAAGATAATAAAATAAGGAAAAAAATATATCAATAGAAAGATCGATTTTTTTACTATTTTTAAGTTACATTTTAAAAGTTATAGCACCGATATTTCTTCCTTAGATATGACGAAATATGTTATTCGCGCTTATCTCGAAACCGCTATTTTGCAAGTACTGCGTTTGCAATAACGAGGGCAGTATTGCTTTGAACAAGTCCATAGCAATCAGTATGTGACTGTGTACAAGAGCCTTAAGTTATAATAAGAGAAGGAACTATTACGTATATTCGGATGTGCAGTATGGAACAAAACAATGACGAGGTAGCGTCGTGTTATGTATAGCATTGAACTAAAACTATTCTCGCCAAAGTTGCATACGAGTTGACAAGTTGGACAGAGTAATACTGTTTTGTGATATTGAGCTAAATACTACATTCGCATCGTAACGCCTTTGTCCCAAAATATTAATTTATTGCTGGAACCATATTTTTCACATCAGCCTTAAAAAAACCGCAATAAACTTGATCCATTCGTTGGACAGCTATGCACAGGTAAACTAACAGGTCCAATTTAAGCACCCTTCGTTTTGAGTCGGTAGTTAAAATACAAATTGTTAAATATAGGACTATAGTATTCTTCTGCCTATCGCTTCGAGAATAAAAGCGTGAACATAAATGTTTGTATGATGCTGATATAAAAAACAATAAAGGCCATTTCAACTTAGGTTTCAACTTCATTACATTAACTTAAATATAACCAAACTTCCTTACAGAATGAAGACAAAATAGCTTTGTTGTGTGAAGTATTACTGTCCCGGGAAATCTTTATAGAGTGACTCCATTATCCTTTGACCTTTGGGAGCGAGTACGTGGTGCAATAAACAGGCAACCAACTATACCTACCTAACCGAACCAATAATTTGAAAAAAAAAAACGCCTTGTAGACTCGACCTAAGGGCTGGTAGTTTTCTCTCTCAGTGAATAGGTATTGCTATTCAAAGGGGAAATGCTGCTAGCCTTTTGGACACAATGCCACAGGAGCCTTATTTACGTTTAGTTTAGATAGTAATAATGTAAAATATATGTATTTAGAAATATATAAGTAGGTATATCTATCAGTCGTCTAGATGCCATTGCATGGCTTATATAAGCTTAATTTGGGCTAGATGATGTTGTATGAAAATGTGTATATTTGTTTATTTATGTAATAATTATGTTTCACTGTAATTTTTGGCAATAAATGTATAATGATATTAGTAGCAGCAGGATTATCATCTAAAATGTAACTCCCGACCCTTGCGCATGTACCTGCCATCCATTCCCTGGAACAAAATGACGGCTCCGGGAAATCTCATAACGAGTACATTTTAACCGAGATCGAGTAGTCGTCCATGTAATGTATATGTCACCGGAAAATAACAAGACTCGTAAGTTGATCAATTTTCTAGGTAATTGATCAACTCTCGGAAAATAATAAACAGCAGTTGAAATGTTTTATTTAACGTATTTATTTTAGTAAATTGATCAATTTACGGCGTCTTGCCGTTAAATAATCCGACGAAGGCGAAGTGTATGTTGATTGGTTGAACAACTCACGTGAATATCCTTATCCGAGTCGGGGTACTCGGAGTCGGGGTGTTAACCATTCACTTCCAATGTATAGTTTGTCAAGTCTGATTGTACCAAAGTCTATGGTCACAAGCTATGAACATTGATCAATCAGAGAGCAGTGTGTTATTTTACGTATTTCAAAGATGCGTATATTTAAAAGAGTTTCTGTGATTGGTCGAACCATATTAAATCTTACGAATAGATATACGTTAGTTCATAAATTTACCGTGTGACGGACGTCGGAAATTGATAAATTTACGAAAATGTGGACGTCAAATATTACAATTTATCTCCCGTTTAGAATCCTACGAAAGTTTATAAACTTCCTAGTAGATTGATAAACTTACGGATCTTGTTATTTCCCGGTGACATATATACCGAAGTTTTTCACTCAGCTTAGGACTGAGTAGACGTAAAACTTGGATTTAATCCTTTATAGTTCTAGAGTTTTAACACTCAGCGTTTTGTCAAAAACTAGATTTTACTCTGTGTTTTAAGGGTTCCGTACCAAAAGGGTATAAACGTAACCCTCGTACTAAGTCTTTGCTGTACCTGTCTGTTCGTCAATAATCAGACTGTATCTCCGGAACCGTGATAGCTAGAGAGCTGAAATATTTACAGATGGGGTATTTCTGACGCGACAATAATAACCACTGAACTTCTAAAAAAAACTTAGGAAGGGCTCCCATGCAACAAACCTGATCCGTTTGCCACAGAACCCTTCGTGCGCAAGTCCAACTTGCACTTGGCCGGTTTTTATAGCTCGCGTACTGTTTTCCTTCTTTTACGTAGTTTTATTTTTACTTCAAGGCTGTTGATACAGTAAAGCTTTATCTTATTTTTTGTGTCAATCAAACTGATGAAGTTGGATAATACAATCTGGATTAAAGTTTTGGCAAACATTTATTTCAACACGCAGCGACGGGAAAATAATTTTCTTTACTCATATCATTACGTCTTAGAATTAATTTAAGAAATACATTATTTCATTTAAAGTATTATGTTCAAATACATAAAATGTCGCCTAACTGGTAAACCACCCGGCTCGAGACTTGAAGCCGCGCCACTTCACTAGCAGGGGGAAGTTGGTTACTACAGTACAGGCAATGTTGTTCATTCGACCCCTGGAGTCCATTAGTCTTGTATACTTTGCAATTTTTTTTGTGTGATTGAAATCGACAAACTAAGATAATTTTAAGATAAGTAGATATTGAAAATTATTTTGTAAGCTGTTTTTTTTATGAACCAAAGCTATAGACACCAACTTTTAGCACGTGGTCAAAAACCATGTTGTAACAGTTCATGATTCTTGGAACTCTGCCAAATCAATTTTATGCAGAAAATATGGGGTAATTTCCAAGTTGCCATAAATACCAAATAGAAGGTCACGGATCTGCGACGTATTACGACAATTTTGTCTGTATTTCTCACAGACAAAAATGTCGTAAACACATTCTGTTCGGAGCCAAATGTGAAGTTCATATTACAGCTATAAATCGTTGTTATCAGATCGGCATGCGTCACTCCTATAGCGACAGCCATATTGTATCTTGATTAATTCACTAACAAAAAGTTTATACTGCAATAACACATTGAAGTACAAACCAATCTTCATCAGAACTCAGCAATTCAAAAGATTGTTTCTCTTTTGAACTATTAAAACTTGGAATGACTTGCCCGCGCACGTGTTTACCTCATCTTACAATCCTTGGTTCTTAAAGCGGAGCGTGAAGAGGCACAACTGGGCCGCCAACTTGAGGACCACTGTCAGAGGTCTTATTGGCTGTGAGAGTGGCCGCCAATCGCTAGATGTCACCATGGCTTGCCATCAGGCAAAAATCTTTTATTGAGAAGCAAGATTTGTGCACTTGATTGTGAGAAACTGTCTGCCTTTAGAACGGGAGATAAAGTACCACTAACTGAAAATGTTCTATTATTAGAGCACCATGATCAAGCAATTTGCAACAGCGCCTAAATATCGGAAATACTCAATAGTACATGGTAAATATCCCGTTAACTCTAATAATAGTGTTAGTGACCATGAATGAAAATGTTCTGTTTATTTCAAGTTAAAAAGCTCTTAACAAATAAGACAAAAAAAAATGTTTCTTGTTAAGACTCAGATGCGAACATTATTAAAAATTCCGTAACAGATTAAGGATCACTCAAGATGATGAAGTTGGAATTTCTAAACGTTCGTAGATATAAGAAGAGCTCCTAAAATGTGACATATGCGAAAAATGTATGAATGAGTAAAATTTTCCTAATATCTTTGGAAGCAGAACGTTTAGTGTCGTATTAAAAATGAATTCTTGTTAGAACACGACCCAAGACACGAGTTTTATTTCGTGGAAATTTTATCGAGGCCTGTCAGAACATGCCGCTTTATTTGTAAGCTTTCAATTTTATAAGAAGGTGAATAAATATACCTATGAGAGATGTCCGTGAATATTTATATTTATTTATATTTTATACATTTATTGAGGCATTCAAAGAATAGTATGAGACTATTACTTTTGTTAGTATCAACTAATGTTTGTTGAAAATTTATTACAAAAAAACAATATTTCTCTCGGAGTCCATTAGGATTTGGTTTGCTAGACGTCAAACACTGCAACGACCACTTCTTGACTGTGAAGATGCCTAATAAATCGACGACGGTAACCCATCTAATAAAGTGCTTATACCAAACATGGTGAGACGAAATTTAAAAGAGGCTTATGTCCAGTTACTATCAGCCTATAGCAGTCCACTACTGTAGTGGACTGCTATCGACTGATTTGATTGATAACATACATTGATGGGGAAACTGTCGATCTATTTTTTCTCTGGGAGTATACTGCAGGTCATCGCGCCCTGCGCCTGTCCACTTCAACACGACAATAAGCTCACCACCTGGATATAAAACTATAACGCTTAATGAGGGCGTATACTATGCCTCTGCCTACCTCTTGGGCGATAAAGGCGTGACTATATGTATGTATGGGTTTATTAGAGATGCGATTTATTCCCAAAGGTGTCGTTTGTAGAACATTTATTTCACAACAATAAATGACTTCGACTAGAGTGATATTCATCCAACTGTACATTAAGCAAAGCGACGTCACGAGGCGAGATAAAACTTTACACGTAAAGGGACCAGGGACCCCAGTTTAAAGTCAAACACCCAGGCTTAATATTGTAGAAATACTTCCATCAAAAATATTTGTTCGCAAACAGGTTGTTGCTTGTTTTGAATTGATAAAATTGTAAGTATATTATATAACAATATTGTTGTTGTAATCAGTATTGTAGGTATTTGTTGTTATAGCGGCAACAGAAATACATGACATTTGTGAAAAATTTCAACAGTCTGCCTATCACGGTTTATTCGATATAGCCTGTTGACAGAAAGATTGACAGACTGACAGACAGCGGAATCTCTTACATATACTGAATACTATCTTATTACATGTTTGTAGGTACTGGTACCGGAAGTATACATAGGTACATTTATTTAGTTGTTTCGTAATATTGTGTGGATGAGATGATTGTATTTTTTTGAGGTAACGTACATTGACCGAACTAGCGAAACGATGGAGTTTTCATGACATAATTCATTCATAATTATTTGTTTTATATGCGGTGACTTTGGTTTTAATAGCCATTGCCATGATTAGCCTGTTACTACTTATATTGGCACTAGCTGACCCGCGCAACTTCGTTTACGTGATAAATGAAGAACCACTCGACCGATTTTGTTCAAACTTCACATAAACCATCTACTAAATAGTCCGAACAAAGCCTAAACATTTGGTTTGGATAGGTGATCCCGTTCTTGAGTTATAAAATTACAACGAAAAGTGGCATTGATTTTTATATACATACATACATACATAACATCACGCCTGTCTCCCAACGGGGTAGGCAGAGACTATGACTTTCCACTTGCTACGATTCTGGCAAACAACTTTCGCTTCTTCAACTTTCATAAGTGTCTTCATACATGCTCTTCGGTTAAGGGTACTCTTGACCTGGCCTTTTCTCAGAAGATTATTGATTTGATCGACATGAGTATGCCGAGGTCGACCCCTACCGGTTTGCTCATTCACTCTCGCTTCATAAATCTGTTTCGTCAGCCTATTTCCATCCATTCTCTCCACATGTCCAAACCATCTGAGCATCCCTTTCTCTATCTTAGTCACTACATCTTCTGTCATATATATAGATATAAACATAAGATCAATAACTATAAACATACATATACATTATTATGTATGTTTATAACTGTGATCTTATGTTTACTTTACAATACTTCTAAAATTAAACATCTCTACAAAGTGTAAGTGAAAAGTCGAAACACACCTTATCTCAAGAACATAATCAATTATGTACGAGGCTCTCAAAATGTGTTGCAAAGCAAACAGGGGAAAGCTTTTAGTTCTACAGTCCGTTAGCCAGCTGGGATCTTTCAATGAAATTTACTAAATTTTCTGGCAACTTTTAGAATCGTAGAATTCTATATACTGGTTTAGTTAATTGAATTTATGGACCAACTACTTATTTTAAGAGATGGCTACCATTTCATTTTGCCTCGCATTTCAGTAATATTTTTTTAAAAATGAAAAGTGCTGTAATGTCCAACTGTATGGACTAAAGCAACAAACGATCAGTTTTATTGGAATTTGATCAAAAGGCCCTAGATATAGTTCGTACCTATTCGATAAATGAAATAGACATTGATAAGGTTGTACAATTAATCTTGCCACATTTAGTATTTTACTCTTCTCTTACTCATTTGATCCGCACGGCCAAGTGAGTATTCACGAAGCACAACAATACGATTGACGAGTTTTCTATAGCATAATATTTTTGTACTAGTACGTAAATATTTATTCCGCGGGCGGAGTTGCGAACATATTCAGCTAGTTAGTTATAATAATAAACCGGCTAAGTGCGAGTCGGACTCGCGTACGGATGGTTACGTACCAAAAAACGGAAAAAAAATCACGTTTTTTATATGGGAGCCCCCTTAATAATTATTATTCAAAGCAGCAACAGAAATACATCATTTGTGAAAATATCATCTCTCTAGCTATTTTTTTTATGTATATATTTTTTTTTAATCATACACATAAGTTATTAATACATGACAAAGTCAATATAAATAATACAGTCTTATATACAACACATTGGTTTGAACCGTTGTCACCTGTACTAGTGGAAATTCACTGTATCACAGGTGACATCGTATTTTACAGTCAAAAACAAGTAAGCATTACACCAACAAAGATACACGTTAATTTAATAATTTACATTATAAGTGTACGATGTGTGAAAATGTCCTGTGAGAAAGAAGTGTGTGCATGTGGGCATGTTTGTTATTACATGCATATTAGTACATGTGTTGGTATGCATATTTTAAGATGGTGTTTTTAAAAAATCTTTGGTCTGGTCATAGTCTAAAAATCAGTTCAGTCGTAAATTAGATAAGTTAAGCTAGCTGTAAATAAATAATGTGTGTACAACGTCATGTGAATGACCAATTGAAAGTCTCTTTATGCCTTTCTTGACCGGCACCGTCATCAAATCAACAAATCAGCCTGTGACAGTCTATTACTGGACGTAGGCCTTTCCCAAATTTCGCGTGGCTCCTGTTTCTGTGGGAATACGGGAATAAACTATAGCCTATGTTCACTGGGGATAGTGTAGCTTCACAAAAGTGAAAGAGTTTTTCAAACCGGTTCAGTAGTTTCGGAGCCTGTTGCAAACAAACAATCAAATCTTTCCTATTTAATTATATATGTATAGATGGCCACTCTATTCTCACACTCACTCATCTAGGTTTTTATTAAGTTTTAATATCATTAACAATTTGATCTTCAGATTGCATTTTGTAGTGGCATGTCGCATGTTGTCGGGAAATTCTATAGCAACGATACAATACTTAATTAAATCGCTCTTTATCAACGAACAGACGTAAATAACGGTTGAAAGAAACATGGATCCTGATAAAGTCTATTGTTTCTCTTGTTAAATTTCTATTTGTAAACCAATGTTCGTCGAAGATTAATTATGTTAATAAGGCCTGTGGAATTTTGTTCCCATTTCCACTTCTCATGAGAACTTATTCTCGGGATGAATTAGGTACCATGAGAAGCAAATGAGAGCAAGCATTGTACACGATATGTAAGTCCTTTCCATTTGCTTGTTGAAGGTTTACAATAAGAAGTTAATTACTTTTAACTTCTTAGTATAAACCTTAATTACTATTACCTTTCTTTTCCGGGTAACTTGTTTGCCAAGGTTTTTATTCACAATTTCGGCTTCTGTAGTTATACAGACAGACTTGAGGAAATACCGCATGGCATTGAGTTGTAATTCCACGTTACCGCTGGGTCCGGGTCTTGTGTCGGTTTCGACATGCACAAGAAAATGGGCATTATAGGTTTGGCTAATCGGATTTAGTGTAACAGTAATATGAATTTGTGTGTGTTTTAGTTTAAGGCAAATTTTCCACCAAAGATGCGCTCTATAGCTATGATGTGAAAACTCAGTTACCGTTTCTACTGATTTTATAGGTTTATGCATTATACCTAACTACTAATATCTACGGGGCTCAAGCGAACTCACGTGCTGGCTGACGGAGGAGGCAACGAGGCTGGTGCATAACAATAAGGTGGGTTGGAAGGAAAAGAAGGCAGTTGCTCCCAACGATGGCGAAAATAAAAGTCGGCCAAGTGCGAGTCGGAGTCGCGCACCGTGGGTTACGTGCCAAAAATGGCAGAAATTCATGTTTGCTGTGATTGTAATTGTTGTTTTAACGGCAACAGAAATACATCATCTGTGAAAATTGCAACTCTCTAGCTATCACGGTTCCTGAGATACAGCCTCGTGACGGTCAGACAGTCAGACTGACAGATAGACGGACGGCGAAGTCTCATGAACAGGGCCCTATTTTTACCATTTTACCAAAAGGATGAGTGGGCTCTTTGACAATGGTACAATACCGCCTCAGGTTACTTACAGAGAAGTATCGTCATGTACAGTTACAAAATAAAAAATAAAATAAAATAAAATTTATTCACTTTGAAATTTTTAAAAAATTATTTAGGTTTGTCAAAATTTTTGTGACTCTACCGGGGGTTCGGAAATACTACAGACTGAGAAGAACACCCCAAGAAACTCAGTCCGGTCCGGCATGATGTGTATTTCAATACGTGAACCATAAAGTTTGAAGGGTGACTTTTTTACAATGATGTGGTAATAGACCTTTGAAAAGTTTCATCTTGCGAGGAAAATCGTGGCTGAAACTTAAGAATTTAATTATGCAAGCATTGTTATTTACACAAGTACCTATGACAAATTTTTGCTAAATTATCGTAATTGTATTGTTAATTGTCATTGCATAAATTTGCCATATTACAGGTCAACTGGAAACCAGAACTTGATTGAAATATACTTTACAAAAATATTGAGTAACAAAATAAAAAGCTTGTAACCATTGTTATTACAAGTTTTCTCTCTGCTTTCAACAAGAACGTGAGACGTACAAAAGATTTGTTCAACGTTTAATCGCCCAGTAGTTAGTATTCCATACGACAGCGACAGTGGCAATATATTGTGACCGGTCTGCACCAATCACGCGTAAAACCAACTTATCCAATAACATACAGGGTGGCCGTATTATGGAATCTTACTACAGTTGATTCGAAGTTCAAACGATTTCAACTCTAGAATTATTTTATTTATTTCTAAAAAACTATGTACTTAGTGATTTACAAATTATTTTGTTAGTCACATTAACATTATGGTCTTACAAACTAATCAAAAAACCCGCCCCTGGTCACTCCCGGCGCAAAGGTGCCCATCACACTTGCCGCGTTTCCACGCTGGATTGCGACGGCCAGCCTCTGCACCAAAAATGAGCCGGACCGAGAGTCACCTGTAGTCTCCGCGAGCCTATGTCCTATCTCCCTTACAAATTCCTTGGTCTCCCTGCCCCAGCTCCCCAGGGTCTCCACCGCTACGGGGACAAAGTAGCGGCTCCAACTCGGTATACTTATTCTTTTTCCTTATGCTGGCCTCCTCCGCCGCAGCAGAAGGGGTGTGAACTGTGCGACTAAGATGACTGGCGGCGACAGTGCTGACACAGGTTGCATCCCAAATACTTAGTTATTTATCACTTGTCGTGAAAAATACAAATAAAACACTTTTTCAATATACAGAAATTAAAATACCTTAAAGCACCAATGAAAGCCGAAAGGTCAAGTGCTAATTTTACTGGACTAAATAAGAAGCCGTGAGACGGTCACGCCCAACTGCCGCTCTGTGAAAGTGAAAGTTCACTCCGATTGACGTTGTCATTGTTGTTCGATTTCAAACTTTGATCAGATGATCCACGTGACCTAGTGATGTAATATAATGCTAAAGAGTCACAGAATAGACACAAAGACTCGCCATAAGCCCCTCTCTAATCTATTTTATAGAGAGAGTTGCTTGTCTGCCTTTAGTGGTATGAAAAAAAACTAAAGTGTAATATCGCGAGCATCTTGAAAACTCGCTCCGTATCATGCTAGCTTATAAACTTGCCAACTAGCAGCTTGTGAACTCGCTCATGACATTATGATGCAATGCATCGCTACTGACTCCATAGACAATGATCTGACGAGGCGATTTTTTTTTTTTTTTTTTTTTTATATTCAGCTCGCCAAATTGACGTCGCCACGATGGATAGCCGTGGCGCATCTTGCGATTGGGGGCCACTTCTTACAGCGGTCCTCAAGTTGGCGGCCCTGTGATGTGCCTCTTCACGCTCCTCTTAAAGAACCCGGGGTTGTAGGATGAGGGAAACACGTGTGCGGGCAGGTCGTTCCAAGTTTTTATAGTTCGACAGAGGAACGATCTTTTGAAACGCTCGGTTCTGGCGAAGATTCTCTCCACTGTGTATGAGTGGCATCTCTGCCCGGCACGCGTTGTTCGGGATCGGAAAGGTGATGGTGGGATCAGATTGAAGAGCTCTTCAGAACATTCGCCGTGATACATTCGGTAGAAGGCAGCCAAGGACGCTACGGTTCTTCGCTGCGCCAACGGTTCGAGGCCTCCCGTCACCTCAGGACAACCAATTATTCGGACAGCACGTCTCTGTATAGCGTCAAGTGCGTCCAACAAGTACCTCGCGGAGTCATCCCAGAGGGGGAACAGTACTCGACGCAGGGACGAATCTGCGTCTTGTACAGCAAACATCTCTGATGTGGCGTGAAGTACCGTCTCACCTTATTTAGGACTCCGAGTTTCCGCGAGGCCAGCCCAATACAACTCTCTATGTAGTTTTTGTGATTGAGCTCACGCCGGACGTCTATACCGAGAATCTCCAGGTTGTCCTTTAGTGGAACCGTAATGTTCTGAAGAGAGGGTAGGGGTAGGAATGGGGACTTCTTAGCTGTAAACGCACACGCCTGCGTTTTTCTGGCATTGAACTCGACCAGGTTGTCTGAACCCCATTGGGCAATGCGACCCAGGTCCCGGTCGAGATCCGCCACGAGTTGCCGTCTCTTTTCGTCCACGTCACAACGCCCCTCCGCTGGGCGGCCAGAATAGCTCCCATGCAGAGTACTGTCATCCGCATAACAATGAATGCACCCAAGGGACAGCATGTCATTGATATGCAGAAGAGAGAGAGTTGGGGACAATACCGATCCCTGTGGTACCCCGGCATTTACCTGCAAAAAGCAGGAAGCCTGACCATCACAGAGGACCCGTATACGTCGAAAATTTGAAAGCGATTGGTGCTTATTACAAGAACGTTTCCATTGATTGCTTTGAAAGCGATTGGTGCTTATTACAAGAACGTTTCCATAATACGGACACACAAGATAATTATACCATTCCTATTCACAGCACGTTCATTTCTCGATGGAAACCATATCTTACGTTATTAATATCTGTCGGTTTTATTTTTTCATTAAATCCGAACTACGTTTTATTTATTTCATATATTACATTATTGTTCGGACGACACAGAAAGTAATTGGCATTAGTTTAGGAAAGGGAAATGGAGGAAAATGAGCAATGTATTGAATATTAGAAGATATTGTATGGTGTAATATTATTTACATGTTGATTGCCGATATTGTTGAGCGGCTCTGTTTTCTATAATGAAGGTAGTTTCCGGTACAACTACATATTTTTCTCATTTTTTTGAAGCGGATGGCAAATGTTTGTAATATATAAAATTGTATTATATTTCTAGCGTAGCGTAATAATAAGCTATGATAATGAAAAGAAATCTTCAGTGTCAGATGTTAGAGATAATCTCAGAAAGTGTTTTTTCGTTTGAATCAATCATTTTTTTGGATGACCTATTTTTTTTACGTGAGGAAAAATCCTCATGAATGTTATGCCGGACTCCTACCGACTAAAAAAACCTTACTTAACGCCCAACAGCCTATGGTTGTGAGCCCCGGGTAAGCCCTCGGAAGGATGTCCCAGGACTCCCAACAGACCAACGGCCGCCACTGTGGCCTCGCCCAGGGAGTGGTTCGGGTGATAACCCCGTCTTTGGGGGGTTTCGGGTGCCATCCCGCTTCTAAGGGGGGGCGTGCGTGAGTTGCTCACGTCAGGCTGCCGTCATGAGCCTGCTTCTGTAAGGACGGTGAGCGACCCTATCACTGACCTCAGACCCTTGAATGACCTATTTATTACAGAAGTTTTTATTTCATCACGCTACTTGCTACTTCTGAAGAGAACGGAGTTGTAACAACATTTTGTCAATAACTCGGACTAATAATATAAGCCGTTCCATACATTACATACCTATTTGAAATCAAATTTTGTAACATAATGAGTTGAAGGTGTGACCGAATTGTTATTGAAATCGTTATTGAAATATTATATTGATAAGTATGGAGACTGCCTGCACCACAACAGCACTATAGGGTGAACATAGGTTCGCTCGCGAAAGGAACAGAAGTACTTTACTCCTGTGGCTTAATCAACAACAAAATAATGAACTACCTACCTACGTCACATCGGTTTTTTTAACGTATGGAAAATCCGTCATGGATGCTATGCCGGACTCTTACCGGCTAAAAACCACATGTTTCCTACCCCTACGGTTCGGAGCCCAGGGAAGGGAAGGAACCCTGTCGGAATAATATACCCAGGATTTCCAACAGACCTGGGCTACCACTGTGCCCTGACCTCCGTGACTACCACTGCGGCGTCACTTTACGTCGCATAGGCACATGACAGAATCACATTATCGTGTCACAGATTAAATCTTTTATTATAATAATTATTTTCGAAAACGCAGTAATATCAAAACTCGCAAAATATAAGCAAGTTCGAACAAGATCGTGGAAATAATCAAAATTCCTAAGTTTATTCATCGTCCAAGCCAAATTCTTACAACTTCTCAACTTCAGGAACAATGTTCTTATATAAATTTGTTGGTGGTTTTTAATTGAAATAGTTGGTTGTAACCAAAAAGATGTTTCAGATTATAATTTGGCATGTTAGGCACTTGTTTCGAAATTAAGTAAAAGTTAAGTATTTATGTAATTATAAAATCCTTGTTCATTACATGTCCATCGCTAGGCCCCAATGATAGATCAACGGGGAAGCTACATAGCGGTGGAGCTAGGATTAAATAAAATACAGAACTTCGGCAAAGCCAGTTATTGGTTTTGGAGGTCAGATGGCATTCGCTTAACGAAAAACATCAAAGTTCAGCCGCATCGCAATTAGGCTGAAAAGCTGACTACATTTAGATCAGAGAACCAGAGTGGTCGATATAGAGAGCTCGCAGATTATGCGTTTGGAAGTTGCAGTGGGCTGGCCACACCTATAGGAGAAACGATGGTCGGTGGAGCAAACGGGATCTGGAGTATGGACCGCGACTTTGGTAGGATGGACTGACTGGATGCGGAAGGCGCAGGACCGTGTGTTGTGGCGAAATTTGGGAGAGGCCTACGTCCAGCAGTGAACTGCGATAGGCTGATTTGATTGATTGATTGACGTGGCTTCGGAAAATACTCCGTGGATAATAATGATGAACTAAAGCCGATCATTTTTTACTGAACTTGGTCCTATATTTTACCTATAAAATAGAAAGCAATAAATTAGACCGATACAGTTAAATTTCATCACAATATTGAACGAACTCTTATTGGTGGACTATAAAAAAGAAATACAGTGACAATGGAACTTGTCTCTACTCAAATGTCAAGGGAAGGAAATAATACTTTCATTCAGGCTTCAATAAAATCTGCTACAAAATATCCAAGTCGCTTGTACTATCAAAGTTATTTCTTCCATGATACAAGTCTTAGCGACGAAAGACTTAGCGATTATACGTTACTAGCTGACGTATCGGCTTTGCAGTAATATAATTTATATGAATTATGCCTATAAACGTACCTCTTGAATAACTCCATCTATTGCTGAAAACTGCATTAAAATCCGTTGAGTAGTTTCGGTTAGCTTAATTTGAGCTAGATGATGTTGTGTGAGAATGTCCACAAAATATTTCTTTATTAATATAATCCATTTTTGAAAACTCACTAAATATAAACAAACACTAACAAAATCGCTTAAATTATAAAAATTACCAAAAAGGGTTTGCCTGGATGTGGAAGGCGCGAGACCGTGTATTGTGGCGTAATTTGGGAGAGACCTACGTCCAGCAGTGGACTATGTCACAGGCTGATTAGTTGGATTGATTGATTAGTGTGAGAGCTCTAAGCGCACAGACAGAAAAAGCACTGTAATTTTAAATACTATGTAAAGCTAATAAACTTATGCTATTATAACAAAATAACATGTTAAAGCATAGACACTTCCTTATCCTCGAAGAGGTAGGTCATGAAGCAAATATAAATTTGCTCTATGGAGTAGGTAGAGGTATATTATAAGCTCCCATTTCACCATTTGTTTTTGTCCCACGTAAAAGGTGGTCAGCCTGTCTGCTTTCACATTTTATGATTTGAATAAAATATGTAGCTTGATAACCTAACTCCTGAAGTATTACTGCATGAATCTAAATATAAGCAAAGTGAAAGTACAGTCATAAAGGGTCCTGTATCCTGATTACATAGGTAATTATTTCTATCTTCCTTCATATTATAATTTCTACTTTTTGAAAATCAAATTGTAAAATTCCAAACATAATTACAATCTCTTCTGACTTATAAATTTATTGGAGTAGGTACCCTTTAAGTAAATAAGATTTTCTAAAGAAAAAATCCAAGCATTTTTTCGAATCAATCTCCTAATGCCATCCGTACACTTTTCATTCATGAACTGATTGGTAATGTAATTAATCTTAGAGATATTACAATGGGTATTATTGTAAAAACTGGTTCGATTTTAGATTGCATTATTCATTTATAGTAGCAGTAATAGAGAGTTATTGAAAAAGAATACCGTATTTGATGGTTTTTCAAAACTCTTTTGAGAAAATACTGCAGTTAACAGGATTATTAATGTAACACATCATATAGTTACTCCTTAATTCCTGAAGAGGTAGGCAAAGAAATAGTTAACACAACATTCACATTTCACCTTATGGATTTGTATCTGTAATAGGTACATGGGGCGAGCATATATTGCCGTGTTGCAACAGGCGCAGGTTATGTCCGTCTACTGTATGAAAGTTTTCAAGCCGCCCATAAAACTTTCAACTTGGCATAACGATTGTCACATTACTTACTGAAAATCGGGACCAACGCCTTAGCGTGCTTCCGAAGCACGGTAACGCTCGCAAATAAAGTTCACAAAGTGGTGACGTGGTGCCTAAACCACCTAAACCATCAGGGATGAAGCCGTGACTACATGTGTATTTTATGTAGGCTGAGTTTACTTTACACTTATAAACAAATTTTCTTTTCATGTTATATTGTTGGAACAATAACTTAGCGAAGTAATACTCGTCACAATTGAGGGTACAAATACCTAATTTGAATTTAAAATTTGGTCTACGTCATAAATAAAGCATCCATAAGGCACCCAGTTTTAAATAAATTAAGTCAAGATACAATTTTATCAGTCAATGAAACCACTGCAAATCCGACGTCTATATTTTTTCAACGAGAAAACAATGTTTAAATTAGAATTTTTAATTATTTTGTGCGGCCCACCTGTTGGTTGATCACAGTAACCTATGAACGTTTGCTACACCAGAGGCGCTACACTCACGTTGTCCATGCCCACCCAGTAGAAGCCTTCTAAGACCCCTTTTGAAGAGCTCCATACTGAAGGCGTTTGGAAAAATCGTGGTTAGGAGATCATTCCACAAGCAGACCTTACCGTGATAAGACCGTGATACGAGCGCTCCGGACGCAAGGTCTGAGCATGAACACTCCTCTGTGGCGCGTGGTGCGATTATAGAATGTAGCGGTAGGCTGCAAAGGAAGTGTAAAAAGATTAATTCATTTGCACAATGTGATTCGGATCTGATAATAAGAGAAACAAGACTATTTGAATTTGAGAATAAAACACTGCAGCTTTATCGCGGTGAAACTTGAATTAAATAGGTTGAACTGAGTCTAACTTGCAATCAGAAGTAGCCGGTCGACCGAACCGTGGCTATATAACTTCCTTTATCTACCCAATTCAGACTTGCATACCTGTTCTTGTTTTGTATAATAAAATAGGTATGTAGTTAGTTGTATCTATTAACTTGGGTGAATTTTATTTTGTGGCTATTCTTTTCTCCTATTTTCTGTCAATTCTAACGTACAATTATCAATCGTAATCATTTGTGAATTCTCATCTAAAACTGATGAATACCTAGTAGTCGTCAAGAAAAGGTATCATTATAGATAGTAGGAGTATCTAAAGTGAACCTCTTGGTTCTTAATAATTCTGTTTCATACAACATGTAACGCCTGATTTGACAATTTAATATTTAATCATACTTGGTTCATTTATTTGGCTATTTCTCCTCGTTGCTTAAATTTGATGGTCACACGCTTATATTTTCTAAACCGTATGAGTTAGAAAGAAATGATTTAAAATGGTGGACAAAACAGCTATTAAGCTATAAAATACATGAAATTTGTTGCAATAGAAGTAAATATTCATACCAAAAATCAACACGAAAGGTCAAAATCGGGGTCATTTTTCGCATTCTACTCGTGTCACACTTCCCGATTCAGTTAAACATTAGGTTACTGCTTCACCAAATTTCCATAGATTTTGAAGCCACATACACTAAATTCACCGTGATAACATACACTACACACACAGTATTACAAAAAAAATCTTGTAACTATTATTTAGAACTTAAAACACAAAATACGTCGGTCACACGAAAGTAGGTACTTTAGATTTGCGTAGTAAACGGTTGACTGTTGATCAAAACGACCGCCCCAATAACAAAACTCAACTTAACTGATCGTTATTGGTCGACCGGCATCGCAAGAGTGCAACGTGTTTCTTCTGGCTCCATGAGAAAAAAAAATATCGGTAAGTTTCTACATTTGACACTTAATTCGAGTAATTTTCGTGGGTGACTTTTTGTACATTGTATAATAGCTATTGAAGTCAGAGTCAATTCATCGAATCCGAAAATAAATAGAGATATTTATGTAGTATTTGATTTAAACCGTAACGGCTAAACTTTGTCGGAATTTGAAAAAAAGTTATATTTTCGTTACCTTCGTGTCACATCCTTCGTGGCGTTTTACCCACGAAGGTGAGTTTATGCCACGAAAGTGATCTTTGACTAGTTTCAATAAGAGTGGTACTCGTTTAGATTCGTATTGTAGTATGTAGCGGAATGATAGCAGAACAAATAACTAAGTTTCTACAATCATGGCAAATGACAAAGCAATACCTATAACATTCCGTGTGATGCCCTTTTATAGGAGTAGAAATTCCACCGGACGTTATGCCAGATCCAAACCACAGTCCATACCGTCTAAAACTCACACCGTACCTACTTACCCGTCTAGTGCTAGGCGCCGCCCCGGGTAACTCATTAGAAAGATGTATCAGGGTACCTGACAGGCTTAGGCTATCACCGTGGCCTCGCCTACGGGTTTGGGTGTTATCTTGCGTCTTTTGGGTTAGTTCAGGTGCAATTCCGCTTCTTGAGGCGTGCAGCATGCTAAGAACTTTCACGTCATGCCAATTTTTTGGCTCTCGAGGCGTAGATCTGTGACCCTTCGCATCCAAGTCTCAAGGACAGATTCCGGGAAAGAGTCATGCCACTTAAAGCTTAATTAAGGCACTTAATACCTTATCAACTAATATACATTTAGGTAGTATACTCGTCGAGTAAACTCGTCGAGTTTTCCGGCGAAGCGGTTTGTGACTACTCTCGAGAACAACTTCTAAACATATCTAAGGAGTGAACTGGGTCTGTAATTCTTCAGCAAGGTCTTGTCACCTTTTTTGAAAAAACAGAGCCACCGCACTTCGCTCCACGCTTTAGGTGTTTGTACCTGTTGGAGGATGGAATTAAAGAGACCCGTCAGCTCTTTCAGAACTGGAGTCCCGCCAGCTTTAAGAAGTTCACTTGTAATTCCGTCCTCTCCAGGGAATTTATTAGTTTTTAGTTGTTTGCGAGCCGCCCTGACCTCGCCCTGGTCAATATCCGGAATGTCTTTCTCTTCGGTATAGTGGCGCGTGAGTGGGGCTCTGTGGTCACAGTCGCTAGGTCCCATCGGTTTTTTTTCCGTGATGCATATAGGTCTCTATAGAAGCTCTTAACTTCTTCGAGAATCTCAAACCACGAGGTCACGGTTTTGCCACCCGCTGTTTTCAATTTGGTCAGACGGGGTCTTCGAAGCTGTTGCGCAAAGACTTTAGTACCCCAATTTTGTTCGATCGCTGCCTCGACGATGTTGGTGTTAAAACATCTGAGGTCGCATCGTATCAGCTTTCGGATTTTGATGTTTAAAGCTCTCTGGTCGGACGAAGACGTATGCATAGATGGCGTTTGCCGTCTGATTCTCATGAGCTCGAGAGTCTCGGGCGAAAGCTTGGAACACCTATTTTTGCATTTTCGAGACAGAAACCTTCGGGAGACTAGTTGTAGCGTCCTGACTACAGTGTCGGCCTTATCGTGATCGTTGCCAGTGGTTTCCAGCAGATCGAAACGATCATGAAACTCCAATTGAAACTTCTCGGCACACAAAGCTATTTTGAGCGCAGTAGGTCGGAGAGTAGGCTTTATCATCCGGGCCCTTTCGGCGCGGAAGTCTAAATTCAGAGATGCTCGGACGAGTTGGTGATCACTTCCGGTATTAAACCTGTTGATCACTGTGACATCTTTAAATATACACCTCTTGTCCGACATGACGAAGTCTATCTCGTTCCTTGTGACCTTGTAGAGGCTTCGCCAAGTCCACCTTCTAGGGAGCTTCTTCTTAAAGAATAAGTTCATCAAGAAGAGCCCCTGAGCCTCAAGAAAGTTGATAAGCGGTCATTTCTACGCCCCACACCAAAGGGTCCGATTTTCGTTTCACGGCGTTCTTGTACTCCCACTTTGGCTTTGAAGTCTCCCATCACAACGTTGTAGTGAGTCTTGGCAGTACATTGTAATGCTTTCACCACGTCCTCGTACACGGTCTCAACTGCCTCGTCAGTGCTTCTCGAAGTCGGGGCATAGGTACACCTGAATCACCTTCAGGGAGTACCTGTTGGTGAGTCTCAGTAATTACGTATGCTACCCGAGACGAAACATTGCTGATCTCCACAATGCTGCTAACGAGGTCCTTTTTCACCACAAAGCCGTCACCGCCCTCGTAAGAATGTCTTCCATCACCTTCCCGAAAGTACAATAGGTCGCCCGACGCAAGGGTTAGCCTGTCCTCCCCCTTTCTTCGAATTCCGCACAACCCCAGTATGTGCTAGTTTATGCGACCCAGTTCTACCTCGAGTTCAGTGAGCCGATCGTCTAGGCGCAGAGTGCTTCCATTATAAGTAGCCAGGTACGGACAATCTCACACAAGATCATCTAGCTAGCCCAAATTAAGACAATATAAGCTAATGCTATGGGATCTAGATAACTGATAATTTGCTACTTTGTGCCAAAGAGATCTACTGTGTTATATGGTTCCAGAATAACTTTTACGTCTAAAGCATGTGTATAGGACCTGGTAATTGTTTCAGTTAACTAACTGTTACCATATAACTGCCGAATGAACATATTAACTTATAATTAGTATTTAAATAATGATTAATAATGTCTGTAAAGCTACTGCGTCACCTTCGTGGATCGTCGCGTCACCTACGTGGGATCTAATAATTCAAAACGTTATTCTTCCAAATCTGACTCACAATTTATCTTGTTGACTTATATATGTTACTTATCTTACCAAACGCTTTGTGTTTGTTTACAAAAATAGTTGAAATAATCAGTATTTAAAATTTACCATGAAGGTGACGATGAGAATCGTAAAAAGTAGAAATAGCCATTTATCCAGTCTCTCGTTTGAAGCTCAAATCACAACATTTTTCAATACCACCATAAAATGTTGTCGTATTTTTTTCTCCGCGAGAGTCCGTATTTTTTGTTAAATCTGTAAAATACCCAAAAACGTCCACAGAGAGATATTCGCCCATCACAGAGCCAACCAGCAAAATGGGATGATAACGCGTGAAACCCCTCTTGACCCCGGGGTCACGTTTGAGCCCCTAATGTTAGGACGGGGACACATTTACCCATTCTCGGGGCCTTTTCTAGTTTAGGAACAACCTCTGTTTAACGAACTTCATTACATGTGTCTATGTTTTCGTTTTAATGCATTTCCCTTGTTTAAATATATAGCCTTGTTTTAAAAAAACAGGATTGCGGGCCGGCCAGTTTGCTGCTTGGAGCAGGTATTTTAATATTTGATTTTGTAGGCACACTACGCACAATTAAGCAAATTAAATGTTTGCATTGAAATTGAATGGTATAAGTACCTATGTATCATCCTTTTCTTTTTATAACAATAAGTTGGCGGACAAGCACATGATCGATAGTGGTCGATTGCGACAGCAAAGGTGCTACACTCGCGTCACCGACCCTGTAAGAACTTTGTAAGACCCTTTGAAGAACTCCATTGACGTTCAAGAAAATTGAGGTAAGTAGCTCAATCCACCATCCAGCATACACAAAAGTACCTACTTATGGATTTTTTTTTATTAATAACATATTTTCTAGGCGTCCATACCGCTTCAGAATTCATATCTTAATCTTGTTCACTACATTTTTCATTTCATGCCATCCGATCCACGTAATAGTTTTAATTTTATTTGAATTTGCAAAAGAATAAATCTTTAACTTCTTACTCAACTACCCAGATTGTCAAAGAGGACACTAATTACAAGTTAATAAGATTCCGTCTGTCCGCTCGTTACAGTCGGTCGGTTGAATTAACTGACGATTTCTCTGAAACAATTTACTTTCAACCACGAGACATTCAGAGAAAAAGTTAACTCGTAAGTACCGTAAGAAATGTTTTACCATTGAGATTTGTTTGAAATGGCTTCTAAGTACTGAGTGGGTTTTAAATAAGAACCTTATGATGGCCCTCGAATCCTCTATGCGTTTTATAATTTCGGTTATTTTTGTTTGGATTTGGGATTGAGAAAGGAAATAGTATAACTATATTGTAGGGTTCAGTTCAGATGAGAGACTGTGCTGTCTGTCTGTCTACAAACAGTATCTCAGGAAGAATAAAAAGTATAAAAATAAATACTAAAATCAAAAAAATAATACAAAATAGGAACTCTCATACAACAAACGCTATTTTTTGCCAGTTTTAGGTACGTAACTCTCCATGCGCGAGACCGGTTCTAGAAATACACATAATATATAAATCATATAAACATATTACATAACTAGCTGAGCCCGCAACTTCGTTTACGTCACATAAGGTGTATGAAAGGAAAGGTATTTCTTCATCAGAGTCATCAAGCAGCGTCTGAAACTGCCCTGTTTGCTTAATCATAAAAGAGCTTAATGATTAAGTCTATTTTAAAATAGTCTTAATCATTAAGCTCTTTTATGATTAAGCCAACACGCCAGTTTAGGTTCACTCACATTCAAAGAAACACCTACAATTAAAATTTTCAAAATATCTGATTCTTAAGAGTGTTATAACTCTTTTATTTCTAAACCGATTTACATAAAACAAACGCTAAATGTTAACTGGAGCAAACCTCAACACAATAAAAAAAACCGCATTGCAATCGGTTGAGCGGTTACTGAGATTAGCGTGCACAACCGTACAGACAAACAGATATACAGACATACAGACATACAGACAAACAGACAAACAGACAAACAGACAAAAATTCTAAAAATCATTGTTTTGGGTTCTATTGCGTTCATAAAGCCCCCCTATAATATTTTTTCTTATTTATCTTCCATGTACAGACAGCGACCTGTTACGATTTTATTATATGTATTGATATACAATAGACTCTGGGATTAGACAACATTAAATTTGGCATAACGATAGTCAAGATGAGACGTACGCTTTCATTTAGGAAGAATTGGAAACTTTTAACTGTAAGAGGACACAGCCTGCAGGTCTGGTGTTCTTAGTATGTCGCTCGCATAAGCAAGTATAATATTTAATGCACCTGAATTTCCATTGTCTTAAGAACAAATTCCACTAGATAACATGGAACCTGGCACGCTTCCACGCTAATTTATGGGTAGTATTTACTTCTACCACGTTATCGCACGTGCAAAAACCGAACGTTATGTTCCACAATGTTACCTGCATCTGCCTGCCTGTAGAGCTACCATACATTATGCCGCGAGCTGAATCCGCTGAACTTACAAACAGTAAGCTGTGGAGCGATGGCAGTAAAACAAGACTAAGTATGTAGTTTACTGAGCAGAGTCATTAATGGGCCTGCTCAGCTCGCGGTGGGTTTTATGGTTTAATCAGGGTGTCTCGGGAACAGTATAGTCGTAGTGTTGGCGAATGCCATTACTGAGTGATCCGCACAATGTTTGTTTAGAACTTTATTTTTGTAAGTAGGTACTATAAAAGAGAGTACCTAACTACTTTAGAACTAGAGTTTTTAATCTAGGAAAGTAATTTTAATGTAATAGTAGAAGATATGAGGCACAATTATTGTACTTTTTTAAAAATTAATTTGTACGTCTATAATAATATCAGCGGACGTCCGGTTTTACACGCGTAGCTCCCTTTCCTATGGGAATAATATAATCTATGTTACCCGGGAATGGAGTGGCTTCCCAACAGAAAAAAGAATTTTTCAAATCGGTTTTGTAGTTTCGGAGCCTATTCGATGCAAACAAACTATCAAATCTTTCCTCTTTATTAGTATGGCTTTACCCGCGGACAAGTGAGAGGAGAAGAATGGGAGGAAGTAGGAATAGAATAAATAAAAAAGTGTAAGAGAGTATGATAGAAATAAATTAACACATAGAGTTTAAAAGAGGTATATATATAAGTGTGTACGTACCGTCCAACATAAAATATCACTAGTTATAAATGGGTACTTTTTGATCACAGCTACATTCTGGTACCTACCTAAAATTAAGACCTCAAAGGAAATACCTTGAGGTTTCAATATTTACCTGCCCGAACATTTTTGACAACATAGTAAGATCCAATATCATTAACTAATGACTTACACACTACTCTTGTGGGCAACAACTAATATGGCCAATATACGTGCTAGGACCATGGCCCAACTTAAGAGCGTATTGAGATAGAGTGCTACGTTGAAATTTCCTAGCGTGCAAATTCTGTCAGGTAGCCCATAATTTTGCATCGATACCTACGAGTATTACAATGATCTCATCAACAGACTCATAATGAGAATGGCTTATATGAAGATACTGAACTACTATAAAATTAATCAGCTTTGAAATGTGAAGTGCTCATGACCCCGCAGACTCAGTGTTCTGTAAACGATCACTACAGTTAGCAGCTTTCACGTGACCACCTTGTAACATTTATTTACAAGCTACGAGAGGAACGTTCAGCCGTTAACATGACAATCCTTAAGCCAAATTGAAGGCCTTTTAAGCGGCGTGTATAATTTCACCAGTGGGTCGTCACAACCTGCGCCTGTCAAATTTTAGCACATCAACAGGCTTACCACCTATTACGTGAAACAAAAAGTAAAAGGTGAAATGTGGGCGTATACTATATATCTGCTAAGGCCTAACCCCTTCAGTAATATTAAGATGTAGCGTATGTCAAAATATACAGAAAAATCAGAAATCCATCGCACCCGCTTCTCGCTTAAATTCCATCCTATACCAAAGTTACCACTCGTGTCCAACATACAGGCACTGATTGAGACTGAAGCGTAGAAGACGTGTAGTTGCCTTAGGAGACACGAGTACACAACATGGACACACAGCTCATTGTTATAAAGAGCCTTTAGAACCAAGACTGCCTAAACACAAGCTTAGCTAATAATGATTTCATTATACCTCCTGGTATAGGTATACTGTGGGTGGTTTTCCTTTCAAGGGAGTTGTCTTTACTAATACGAAGTTTTAAAAAGACTACCTGAATCTTTGGAACAATATCGGGCTATATGGCCTTCGCCAGATCCCATTCTTGAAAGTGTCAATACAAGCATCTCTGTAACCGGGAACTTCAAACAAGAGGAAATCTATAACCATACTTTCAGTAATTTGAACCAAAAATTTCACAGTTAGTACAGAAATATCATACACCCACAAAATGCAATCTTTACAATCCAAATGACAAAATACCGATTTAAATATCGGTATCTAAGATATCTTTTGATTTTAAACACTGAGAGTATCAACACTTGGTACCTTACCAACCTTCTTCAAATATTTTCAATCGGAAATCAATGGCGATCTAATTTACATAAGAAGCTCGTATCGGTAATGGAATGATGGACTGAGAAAATATTTCGAATATTTGAGAAAGAAAGTGACACTACATTAGCATCAGTGCACATTTAAGGGCCGAATGCTTAAGCGCATTAGGTATTTTTACCACCTCACCTCACCGCGGGCGATCGACATGAACTCATTTGACCCCAAGCACTTTGTTTGGACGTTGCCAGTTGGTGCAATTGGACGTTGCCAGTTGGTGCAGCGTGTATTTCATGCCGCACTTTTGGTACCACCAAATAAATTACAACAGAAGTATAAGTTTATCAAACCTTTATAAGACATTTTATTTAGTAAGTGCCTGTTAGCAGGTATATTCAAAATGAGGTTGTAAGAAACCTTTCCTTATTTTTAACCGACTTTAAAAAAGGAGGAGGTTCTACATTCGTCTGTATGTTTTTATGTATGTTCACTGATATTTCGGATTTAATTCTTTTTTCTTTTATTGCTGCCGTCGCTCCGCCACATTTGCTGGCGAGGCGACGGTGGCAAAGTGTGAGAGGCACTGCATGGGGGGGCGGGAGTTTGGGTAAATGCTCCCGCCCAGTCATGCAGTTTGGGGGCGCCTGCGCTTCTTGACCGAGGGCGTAAGGTTGGGGGACCCCGCCCTCCAACGGTCACATGGTGGTCACATGGTGGGCACCTTCCCCGTGTTCCGGGGGTGCCCATTAGCGCACGCCTGCGCCAGGCGCTCTCTGACTCCTCTTTTACAGAGGGGCGCCCGAGAGCGGTGCAGGCGTGGTCTTCAGCTCCTTAGGGAGCTTTGGGGAGTCGCCCATCTGGCTCCCCCGAGGAGAGCCCCGAATTTCACGGGGCGCCCCTAGCCGGGTCGACGTGAATAATCTTTTGATATCCCTTGGCCCGGCTAAAGGGTGAGGAGGAACACCGCGGGGTTTAGTGGGTAGGACGGTCCATTCCGGACCGGGCCGGGAGTCCCACACACCATCCCAGCTGCCCCCGAAGCTGGGATGAAGGCGCGCAAATGCGTTCCCCGCGTCAAAAAAAAAAAAAAAAACCTATGGGTTTATTTGGCGCCGACTTCAATATGATATTGAATAAAATATGAAAAATCAAAATACATTTATCTTTGTGCCAAATAAATTTAATTTTTCAGGATTTGTTTGAAGTCGGTTCTATTTTTTACTAATTTTTTTTATCATCATTTTAATTGTGAGACGAGCCGAGAAAAGATAATAAGAAAAAAATCCTTTAATAATTTATGAAATCAATTCGAGCAGTCTTCGAAGAGGTAAGCATAGGTATAACATAAGTAGCAAAAAATAATAGAATGCATCTTGTGAGTAAAATAATGCGTTTATTTATTTTACATTATAATATGAAGAAGACAAGTAACACGCACGCCGCATGTCAGCTTAGACCTGTGTTACAAAATACAACCAATGATAGATGGCGCTTACACCAACATAGTCAATTTGAAGTCAATTTTAAGTCTATTTGAAGACCCTACCCCTAGTTAATATTTGTGCAAAATTTGAATCAAAAATATTGAGTACTTTTCGAGATCCTTCCGGACAAAGCAAATTTAACGGACAAACAGACAAAAAAATTCTAACTACATTTTCGACTTCGGTATCCTGTGTAGAACCCCCCGCGAGTATTTTTTTTAATATGTTTAATGTACAGTTTGACTTTAAATCTTTTTATTACTGCTCGTTCGCTCTAACTTTGCCGCTCGGCTCTATACTAAAGTCGAATTTTTGATTAGACGAAGTAAATTGACAGCAACTTATGTCACTTCTTCTTGTAGTGTTGCGTATTTTCTATGACGAAGTGACATTAGCTACTGTCAATTTACTTCGTATAATTAACAATTCGGGTATACGCCTCTACGCCAGCAGCAAAGTTAGAGCGAACGGGTAGTATATGTATATAGACTAGGAACTTAGGTTGCCTAGAAAGTTTTAAAAAACCTATTCTTAGTCTCCCGCAGGCTGGATCCCGCAGGTGGCCCCTTCCGAGGTCCGTGGAAGCACAAGGGATATAAACCCTTGTTTGCAAAAATAAAGGATTGAATTGAGTACTTAAACCAGAAAAATAATAAATATTTATGGGGGACTTCCATACAACAAACGTGATTTTTTTTGCCTTTTTTTATTAATAATGGCAACAAGTACACACCTGAAGACGGTGAGGGGGCTGCTCACCGTCCTTACAGAAGCAGGCCCATGACGGCAGCGTGACGTGAGGGATTTATGCATACCCCCCTTAGAAGCGGGACAGACAGACTGACCGATAGACAGACAGACGGACAGCGAAGTCTCATGAATAGGGTCCCATTTTTTTACCTTTGGGTACCTACGGAACCCTATAAATTATCCACTTTTTCATACATTCATATTTACTAAGAAAGTAACGATTATTACACTCAAAATTAAAGTACGAAAGTACCTACGAGTACTAGGTACTTACGATTCACGTGTAACCTTTTTTGCAAATGAACCACCGTTCAATCTCGGAATCGATGAGCTGAAAAAAAAAGACTTTGAGGGTACACTACAACGAAACGGCTAGACTACAACGAAAAATAAAACTACACGTTTATTCTTTTATGTCGGTAGTGGGTAGGTACTACTGTTATAATTTATACAGTGTAGCAATAAAAACGTGAACCTACTATTATACTCAAAGCGTCGAACATTATATTATTTACTACCCGTTCGCGCTAAGGTTGCCGCTGGCGGACAGGATGGTGAACAGGCGTAGTATAGGAGGCGAAAGGCAAACTTAGAGCGAACGGGCAATACGTTGATTGTTCAGGCATAGTAAAAAGAGAATATTTTATACCTAGTAGTTACTGTGGTTTAGGTAAATACTATCCCTCTTCTTATCGTAAGGTCCCAAGCAACTTTGGGACACCGAGTTCATTTCTCATAGTCATTCATTACCAAAAACAGCCGTGATCTAACTTACTGGGCCTTTGCTAAATGACACCTACCTGTACCTACGTAGAAGAGGACTGGAATGGGAGATCTCTAAGCCTATATGAGTACGTTTAGCTACTGTACTGCCTCTTCATCAGGTAGCAAAATAATGGCAGCTGTTGGCTTCAGTCGCTTCGCTCAGCATCAACCTTATAATTTTATCATGCCCGTCAGTGAATTATTTGGTTGTGTATTTTTATAAATATAATAAAGATAAAACAATACTTGTAGGAACATACCATACTTGCCGTCGTAGTAGCCGCAATTGACATCTGGGCATTTTATTTCTCTTGGCTTTTTTTTACCCATATTCACTGAGTACCTAGTCACTAATCACTATATTACACGATATTTATTTATTTATACACAATAACTTACTTATCCTAATATTTACAAATAAAAACAAAATAATATTTACAGATTTCTGCAACTACTTCTAATTAAAACGATCGATTCGCGCGAACGTAGCAGGTCACGGATGACAGCGACACAAGTCCAACCTAGAAGAGCCCTGTCAGGCGTATGAAGTGATTGAAGTGTACGCTAAATGCCTAATTGTTCTAGATTCTACACCTTTTTATCATTATTTTAAAATCTGACGTGTTTAAAAAATAAATAATAGCTCGAATATTGTTCATAAGATCAATATCTTTAATATAGACATGTGTTTATATAAAATAATCAAGTATAATTTTTGAGCAATGACAACATTCATCTTTAAAATTTTTGCACATTTCCAGTTTTTTGAGAACGATTTTTATCGAATAAAGTTTTATTGATCGTGTTTTAAAAATTAATGGAAGCAAGAGTATCTATTAAACTACAGTAATACATTTTTATCAGATCAAATCAAAGAATATTTCCTAGTATAAAGATCGCTTCAAAATGGGTCGATTTTGGTCGATTTCGGAAATACTAGCCTTAAATTAAGTCATGTTTTAAGATAGTCTTGCTGTTACTGTCTTCTCTATGTTTTATCAGTATTTCCATTAACGGTTTAATTTCGTTGAAATGAAATTTTATCATATTGTTTTAATAATTAATCACTAGCTGACCCTCGCAGCTTCATTTATGTTACTGCTCGGTTTTCTGTACAGTAATTTCATTAAAACTCATTGATTAGTTTAAAAGATCTAATCGAACATACATAAAAAAGCGAATTCAATTTATAACAATCGATAAAAAGATAATAGATACATAATTGTGAAAATTTAATAGGTACTTCACAATGAAAAAAAATTCATATTGTAACCCCATATCGCCGACATATTATACCAGAATGTAATTGTTACAAACAAACAGTTGAGATTATCCAAATATGTACTAACCGGGGGATTACACAAGCATTCATGACGACACCCAATTTCAGATTCAATTATTCAAAAATTAATTCCGTGTTATGTTTGTCAGGGATTAACTGAAATTTTACAGGGCTTTTGTAATTATTTTCACCACAGGGATTAATGTGGTATTATGTTGTCTTTTTAGGTAAAAATTAGATGTTCATTTTGAATGCCTCCGTGGCGTTTTACAAGGCTTTAACGTGACGAAATCATGATAAGCTTTGATGTACAGTCGCTTTTCGCAACGTTGTAATATAAAAGAGTTATTATATTATAACGTTGCTAAACATCGTGAAATTAAACATCGTGAAAAAACTACTCTGATCACTCAAATCAGTCAATCATTCAGCCTATGTCAGTTCACTGCTGGAGGTAGGCCTTTCCCAAATCATGCCACAACACACGGTCATACGCCTTCCGCATCCAGGGCCCTCCTGCGTGTGACCTTTTCCAGTTAGACGGTCATCTGGAGGGTGTTCGTACTACCCTACATTTGCCAAGACGAGGCCTCCACTCAAGAACCTAGAACTCTCTATCTCTACTACAAATTATATTGCTCTAGTGGAACATTGTTTAGATGGTTATTTCTCTTTCCAAGGTCAACATTACCTTTAGATGATGATGCTGATGAGATGATGCTGTATAAGTAAGTACTAGAGGATTTTGAAGAAATATTCGAGTACAATGGGAGCGGTACGTGGTTAATATCTAGGTACTGTTAGAGGAAACAAGAAGTGGAACAATAAATAATTATTACGTCTTATTCTAAGAGCGGAGTATTCGGCTTTCTACTATGATAAGAGTAAGTAAGTTAATAAGTTTGCATGTTAATTAGGGACACAGAATTCGTCGTCTTTGTGAGATGTGAGAGGAACAGTGGGATTAGATATGTCCTTGGCATGCTGAATGTGTCACCGATCGACAAGGAGAGGGTGGGATTATACCTAAATTCTATAATTATTGAGAAAGCTATGGAAAATTGCAGAATTGCCACCTTTCAGGTACAGGCGTTCTAGGGTCAGCAATGAAAGTCTCTAAGCTAAAGGAACTTTGATAACGAGGATAAAAGCAAACTTGATTTCAGTATCCCATTATCAATTCTGTCCAATCAATGAAGAGAAGTAATCATTGATTATTACAAACAATTAACTTCTAGAGGAGGTGCTTAATTTACTCTTAATCTATTATTTAACTTTGGATTTTTAAATTACTTTTAGTTTCTAGTTTTCTTTAAAAAAACAAACATAATAAACTTCAGATTAGGCTGACGGTACTTACATCAACTTTTTGGGAAAGCTAATTCAAGATGTTTCGTGTAAAACTTATACGAAACTTTGAAAGAGTTTTGTAATAATGATTTATTTACATCAGTCCAAAGCAGATCTCTATCAAAATAGTTGTAGTAATTACTCCTAGTTTTGGCACAAGTTAATGCAAATTATGTTGTATAAGAAAGACACAGACGGTGTGCAGACGAATTATTCACTCTGAATACATTCTGTTTGGCAGACGCGACGCGCTGATTAACCGGCGGCGCCTAATTGAGTAACGAACTCTCCTCGACTTGCTAAATAGTCGGCGGTGGCTGGATGATAGTGCTTGGTGTAGATTAAGAGCATAGCGAGTCCTTAGTGCTGAGTTGAGAATAGAAAAATATTTGTTTGTAATGCAGAGTAGAGTCAAATATCTACATAATGATGACTGAGACGAATGCATCACAATAGCAACACTTTTTGATAAACCATCTACCTATGTATAACTTGTACCATGTGCGTTTTCTGTTGACTGTTATGATATCAAACAAGCGTACGGCCCCACCTGCTTGATAGTAGATATCGGAGTAGTTATATGAAAATTTGTAAAACTAAAGGTTCGTTCTGAAGAACCATATACTGCGGACGTTCGAGAAAACCGAGGCAGGGAGTATATTCCACTCTAGATCTGAATTTAATAGACTGACTTATCTAGTCAGTGACTCTGACTAGATTTAGAATTATTGGTTACTTCGAAAAATAGATAATGTTTAAAGCTAGGTATACGAATCTTTAAGAACTATGAACTGTAACTGTTTTAATGATTTTATGTAACTGAAGAACGGTAAAATACACATATCTTACTTCTGTCTAGTTGGTGCTTTTACACAATATAAGTACTCTGAAGTATTGTTTTTTTATGTATGGAAACATAAAAATATATTGGCCGCTATTTTCTTGGTTGATCTGTGCTTTCTCGAAAGAATAATGACCAATATGATGATGAAATAAAATTCACTTTATTTAAGAGATTATAATTATAGGTAGATACCACAATATCTAATGCTTATGGCTTGGACCACAGATATCGCCTCACTATTCACAACTGTGCAAATTCGTTATCGCTGCTATTCTTGTTTAATTATATTCAAATTCCAATAATTTTGATTAAGTTCCATAAACTATATTGTTTTCTCAATAATACCAGTTTCACACATTATGAGATCTTCGGCGTCTAATCATCCACACCTACAAGAGGTGTACCAGCTGACTGACGGACGATGTCATGTTGAAGAGAAAAACTTTAATTAAACCCTGTACCAACTCATCAGGGCGCCGATTCTCTTTCACACGACGTGAATGCGTGGACGCAAATTTACGGGTGAAACGTCGTCCGTCTCATGTTCGCCGTTCCTAAATATGAGACAAGCGACGCGTCACCCGCCGATTTCTGTCCACACGTTCATGTCGTGTGAATCGAGAATCGGTGCCCTGGCCGTGGCCGCCGCGTCTAAGACAGAGTTCTGTTCACAGAAGACACCGGCATTCCGCAAAACAAATACCTATCACACTACTCAATCAATAACTGTTAACAATGACATATATATCACATATTTCAGTGTGTATATATCTGAACAATATTTTCTTACAAAAATATTGTCACAGTAATAATATCAAGCAACGTAAAGAAATCGAGCCCTTTGCTTACACACAACACCAATAAGAACCAAATCGTAACCAGATAGAGTTCAAATTTATTACACTTTGTTAGTATCGGGAGCAAGTGTACGTTTGTATATTCATAGTTTCATTTTCTTCTAGTACGATCTAAAGCTGTTAGCGGTAAGGCTGTAATGCTTTTATTAGCGCTGGGGACAAACGAGAAGAGATATTTTTTACAGTTTTAGTATCTACTACAATAATAAGCGCGGCCTGAATAATTTAACATACATGTGGTCACGTCTTTATCCCAGAAAGTGTAGGCAGAGATGTACTATTCGCCGACATTTCACCTTTTTTTGTTGGTGTGGTCACTAGGTGGTGAATGGACAGGCGGAGGTTGCGACTATCTAGCCGCCCAACCGGAGCCAACGGCTTAACGTGCCTTCCGAAGCACGGAAACGCTCGCAAATAAATGCCACATATCCAAGGACCGGCCACTGTGAAAGTTGTTTACTGCAGTGATCGTTTAGAGAACACTGAGTCTGCCTTAGAGTATATTTAATTTCGATTAGAGTATTCCAAGGAGACTGCGGACCACGGGCGCTTCTAAATATTTTAAAATGAAACAAAACTTACTGCATAAACCCCATTGATGTTATTTTAGGTTTAGGGTGGCCAACACACTATACATAAACAAATATACTGTAATTACCTACTGCTTATGTTATCTATCACTCTGCTAGATAGTTCACATTTGTCTACATAACATAAAATATGCATTTTTGATATCAATTTCATTAACTTTTTGTCTACTACTTTTGTCTGCCTTGGTGGCGCATTCGGTAGTGTAACCGCGTGGCACGCTGAGCCCCGGGTTCGATTCCCGGGTCGGTCGGTTCAAAATTTGTGTGATCCACAAATGTTTGTTTCGGAGTTTGATACTTTTCTATGCATAAATCAAATATAAACATACATATTTAGAAATGCAAATATGTCTAGCAGTCGTCTAGATCCCAAAGCACAAGCTTATATTAGCTTAATTTTGCTAGATGAAGTTTGATGTAACAATGTCCACAAATATTTATTTATTTATGACTACTTTCAAATCCACTTGGAGCCACAAGCTTCAGTCCAAGACATCTAATAACTTATCACTTTCACGTTTCCATAATGCAATGGCTTTGCAATGTTCTCGTAAATTGCAATATTGCAGTCGTGCTGGCGAAGATATCGTCGGTACTGTGACCCAATTCTGTCAGATACCTTACACTTGAGCGGAGAGATAAGCAACTGAGACAATCCTGGCTTTGAACGGATTCATGAGAGTTGTGTAATCAGTAGAAACTATTTTTCTGTACATACACACATTAAATATTTTACTCTGATTTACCGTCTTACAATTAATTCTTTTATTCTATCATACTAAGTCGAGGTAGCTCATAATCAGCTATGAACTGGTCATGTATTAGTTGTTCAATAGGTGGATCACTTGCAAGGGAGTTCAACCTTCTTGCTACTAAGGAGTACGAAAGCTTGTGAAAGCATCAGCCGTTGCTTTAATACCAGAATAAAATAACAATACATGTTTTATACAATTCGCTGAAAACTAAACTGCATAACTGATGAGAAGTCATTAAAATATTCAAGGACACCCAAATTCACAGCCATAAAGGCAACAGTGTCTCAGGGCAACGGCTCAAAGATTTTGTTATTAGTATATCCACAAAGATTACTAATGAAATTGATTAGCTACGGTTTGTCCTTTCGTAGACTTAATTCAGATCTACAGCTTACTCCCCCTACTGATTGAGTTGATTGGTTCGGGGTATGACTGAATTCTGAATGTCTCGGTAATATTATGTTATTTGGGATACTATTACTTATGTATACCTTCTTCATTGATTTCATATTGTAATACCGTTCACTCACTTTTAGTTAAGACTAGCTGTGTCCCTAGTCTTTGCCTAGGATTTACTATAAGCCCTGCAGCATCCATTGAACCCATCACTGTACTTCTGGTGTATAAAAATCTGACAGATTTGTTGACATTTACCATAACTGTTCTTCTCTTAGGGACCGTAAAAAGATGCTGCATAACCTACTACCGAGAACCCCGGGACATCCTTCCGAGGGCTTATCCAGGACTCAAGGACGTAGTCAATTGTAGCGTATCATGATATTTTAGACGGAAATAGTCTGGCATAGAATCAATGAGAATTTACACACGTAAAAAATTGAAAAACAGCTACGTAAACTATTTTACTTCAGAATAACTTGGCTTTCTAACGAAGGCCGCAGAACATTGAATTTGTACAAAAAATACATATAAATATATAAACAGCGAATGTTCTGAAGAGCTCTTCAACCTGATCCCACCATCTCCTTTCTGATCCCGAACAACGCGTGCTGGGCAGAGATGCTTATACACAGTGGAGAGAATCTTCGCCAGAACCGAGCGTTTCAAAAGATCGTTCCTGTGTCGAATTATAAAAACTTGGAACGACCTGCCCGCACACGTGTTTCCCTCATCTTACAATCCCGGACTCTTTAAGAGGAGCGTGAAGAGGCACATCAAAAGGCCGCCAACTTAAGGACCACTGTCAGAAGTGGCCCCCAATCGCTAGATGCGCCACGGCTATCCATCAGTCTGGCGGCGACGTCACTTTGGCGAGCTGAATAAAAAAAAAACTCTTTTTAATATTAGTATGTATAGATGAAATACTATTATATTTTCTTAAATAAATCGTACGTGTAGTAGCATTTTATTTAAAGTAGAATCATTGTATAAAACCTTCTTCAAGGGCCCGTAGACATTGTCCATTAGTCTGAATACCTTACACTCGTAAGTCTACGTTATAGGGATCTTACAGTTTTGTTCGAGATTCGGTATCTATGACCATTTATCTCAATACTGAACAAAGTACTGAAATGCTGTAGCTTTCAGGAAAAGAGAGAGAAATGAAAAGATTGAATTTAGAATATAAAAAAAAAAAATAATTTATTTGAATTGAGCACTTGGGGGTCGTGGGTGTGGTAACTTCAGGCAGAAAGTGCGGTTTCCGAAGGATTTCGCAGGGTTCGACTTATCTTGGGTTGGCCTTCTTGGATTGACGCCGTCAGCGACGTAGCCGTGCCGTCCACAACTTCGGCTGGCACGGTGTTCTCAACCCGTGGGGTGGATTTCCGCAACCCGCAGGGTGGATGATTACTTGTAGCCCGTAGGGTGAATGTTCCTTCGTGGAACCCGAAGGGTGGACCCTGGAATGTTCCAGATGACGGGTTAGCTGGAACCCTTTTTCCCGCCCATTGCTAAGACAGCCGATCCCTGTTAACCATTTCAGGAGTCGGGTGCCTTACAATGTTTGCTTGTATTCTACTTTCACAGAGACATTTTTTCACACCCCTGTAATCTACCCTCCTACAACAGGGTTGACCAACAGCCGTTAATTTTCACTGTTTTAAAATCTAGATTACATTATAAATAATTTAACTCACCCAATGATGGGGTTATTGATGCTTGCAGCTAAATCACTGATCACTTCGGGAGTACTTTGCTCCCTTTAATTTCTCTTTACTTTGATTAGATTTACATTCTGATACACATACGCCTTCGCGACGAGTATATTTGGATTCTTTGAACAATGGTCTTTGAAATTCGCGCGCGGTCGCATTTATATGTTTGTACAGCGCCTCTAGCGGTACCACTCGAAACTACTCAATCGTCAAGACCGCATCTTTAAATACGAATCAAGGCTTCCGTCGTTGCGACACTTACTCGGTAGATGGCGCTTTCATATGTTGATCTAAATTTTAATTCTAATCACCTAATATTAATCAATATCTGCACCCGTTGTTTCACAACGTTACAGTACCCGTGATCAATCTTTGTAGAATTCATTGCATTGTTATAGAATTGTTTGAAGTAAAGATTTGTTTTCAAAAGAAACAATCCTTAATAGCATTGTAATGGTCGTGGTTTTGTAACTTTCCTGAGATATCGTTCTGAGGACTTACCTGGGGCTCCCGTAGGCAGTAATAATAACAATAATAATAAACTTTATTGATTTTTCTCTCACATCTAAATAGTAGCAGTAGTAAGGCATAGTGCGGTTTTAGTTAAGTTTTAGCACCCATGAACGATTTCCGCACGTAAAAAAAAGAAGAGCTATTTGTACTTACATGTAGTCAGTCTAGCTTTTTGGGTGGTCAGAGATAGTGTACAAATGCATATCGCTTCTACTACTTAATGATCGTTTTTATTCATAAACGTCGGATACCTAATCTATACAGAACAATTAAAACTAGCTACGCCGGCAAATACTCCGTATGTTCCCACTACCATAAAAGCTATCCTATCTCTCAACTTGGAACAAAACACACATTTTTAAAAAGCACTCAAGTTGGATAGTTAGTTTCGGATTCGTATTTCATTCCAGCCAACACTGTAAAAGTTTAATGAAATATTTTTACAGATTATTTTTGATACAAAAATAATATAAGGGGTCCTAGATTTCAGGTATGTTAATTTTAAGAGTCAAATGATAGTGTAATGCTTACTTTAAATTAGTTAATGAGTTGCAATGTTTGGTAGCTGTAAGTTGCAAATTGCTTTGTCGTCATGCAGCACTGATTCTTTATTCTTTATTTCTTGCGAAACATAAACAATAATCGGCATAAAATATGTTAGATAATGCATAGTCAGTATGTTTCTACCAATAGGCATGCATGATACAATTCAAAACGTGTAAAATAAAATTTAAAAAAATCACCAATGTAATACAACAAAATATCCACAACTACGTCATTAAACATGTCACTTTGTCAGTCGTTTCACACAGTAGTTACTATACAATAATTCTATCCGACAAGTATCCATTAACAGAATAGTAGGCCTTTACTATCAGTACAGCTTTTAATTTATTTTGAAAAGATCTCAAATCTGAAATAAATGATTATTTATTTATTTTTTTTATTTATTTATTTTACACTTTATTGTACGCCAAGTAAATACAATTAAGGTACACGAATACACTGCAAGAAGATGTACAATGGGCGGCCTTATCGCTAAAAAGCAATTTCTACCAGGCAACCTTTGGATGGAGAAAGTTGATTGAAGGTAACGAGTGGTAGTTCTTAGGCGTACTCTGAGATCGAATAAAGCTTTTTAATTATAGGTATAAAAATTTCTACATTTAACACATAAATATTGAAAATATATACAGCATAATAAGAATATAATATAAACACAACATACATACATACGATACACATACATAGATACATACACACATACGTACATACGAATACAAATACATCCATAATCTACATATTACACAGATAGATAGTGATCCTTCACCATTTTTTTGAAATTTGCTATCGTCTGCGCTCGTCTTATCCCTACTGGAAGTTTATTCCATAGTCCTAAGGCCGTAACCGTGAAAGATTTGTCAAAGAACGTAGACGAGTGTGACGGCATCTTTAATATTAAGTTTTCCGATGACCTCAGACATTTCGAATGCGTATTGTGAAGGAACTCGAAGCGTTCCTTTAGATAGGAAGGAGTTGAAGGGTTAAATAAGATACTATACAGTTGTGAAAGAACGTGAGCATCCCGGCGAAGTCGTATTGATAACCACCCAAGCTGCGTTCTGAATTGAGAAACATGGTCATATTTGCGTAAACCAAAAATGAACCTTATGCAAACATTTTGAAGACGCTCAAGTTTGTCTAACTGGTTTTCGGCAAGATCAGGATAGCTGACATCTGCATAATCGAGTATGGGCAACAGAAGCGCGTTTGCAAGCGCAATTTTGGTGGTCATAGGCAGAAGGCTTTGTAACTTCCGTAATGAGCCCACCGATACAAACATCTTACGGCTCAATTCCTGCATCTGTGGCTCCCATGATAGCGTAGAGTCCAGGTATACTCCCAAGTTCCTAACCTTATCACTAATTGGAATAATAATGTTGTCAAATATTACCGGGGTAATATTTTCCCACACAATTTTAGATTTCATTTGGGTACTGCCCAAGATTGCGACTTGTGTCTTGCTAGGGTTTACCTTGAGACCATGAGATCTACTCCACTCGCTTATATGACCCAAATCCTTATTTATAGACTCCACAGCATCACTCAACTGTAGAATTGGTGTCTGGCAGTATATTTGCAAATCATCTGCATATAGGTGGTAAGAAGAAGATATATGAGTTGAGATGGAATTAATGAAAATTGAGAAAAGTCAACCGTAGTATCACACCAATTTGATAGAGCGTTGTCAATACATACATGTTGCCGGCGACCACACAGGTAACTTTGAAGCCAATCGATCACTGTTGGAGATATGTTCAGAGAGCGGCAAACATAATAGCAATACATCAAAGTCAACGGTATTGAAAGCATTGCTGAAATCCAGCAAAGCGAGAATTGTTAACTTTCCAGATTCCATACCGGACCTAATGTCATCAGTAATATTGATAAGAGCTGTGGCTGTACTATGACCAGGACGGAAGCCGGATTGAAAGGGATTAAGGACATTATGTTTACAGAGGAATCTACTGATTTGTGAGTGCACCAGACGCTCAAGGACTTTGGATAGGAATGGGAGTATAGATATTGGCCGGTAGTCCGTGAAAGTCTGGGGCTTAGGTTTTTTAGGTATAGGAATTATGTGACTGCTTTTCCAAGAAGTTGGGAAGACACCGCTGGAGATGGAATAGTTTAAAATGTAACATATAATGGGAAGGAGTTCATTGAGGATGGGAAGGATCATTTTACGACTGATGCAGTCAACGCCTGTTGAATCGGATGAAATTGATGTAATAGCTCTCCGAACATCACTTGCAGTGAAAAGATCAAAGACGAATGGTGGATAGTTGGGTTTTGGAAGAGATGAAAGAAAATCAATTGTTTGTGCCTTTGTTATCCCATCAAAGTTGGAAGAGGCCGAGAAGTGTTGATTTAGCAAATCAACATTTATATCTTTTGGAATTGTGTCTTGTCGTTTACTTCCAACCCCCAAAGATTTAAGAAATTTCCACACTTTACCAGTGTCTCCATTTTGTATATTATTGTGAATGTGTTGGCGTTGGGCTTTCCTACAAACCTTATTACAGTGATTTCGTAAGGAGACATATTTATTGTAGTTGTCTTCATTTGGTTTTATTTTATATTTAAATCTAGCAGCTGCTTTTTTATGTAGAAGATTTTTGATGTCAGGAGTGAGCCATGGGGCAGGAGGGTGCTTAATTTTAACAGCTCGAACAGGCGCATGCTTATCATAAACTTGAATAATGTTGGTGGTGAATATAGTGACTTGTTCATCTGTTGACCCCGAGGTGGTAAGAGGACTCCAATCAATGTTATTGATATCCTGACGAAGGCTTTCCAGATTCATGCCACCAAAATTGCGCTGCAATAGGACTTTTCGCTTAGCTTTAGGGACATGAATTTTGTAGGAAAGGAATATCAAATCGTGGAGAGAGAATGCGTCAGCTGGATATTGACCATGCTTAGCGACATGTTGACGGGAGGAAACTAATATAACGTCAATTAGGCTTGGTTTGCAATTTGGGACGTGATGCGTTGTATTTGAGGGAAGAATGGATAGGTTACAGGAGTTGGCAAGGGCATGAAAGGCAAAGGTACGAGAGTCATTTCTAACTAAACAAGCGTTAAAGTCACCCATAAGGATCACATGACTGTAAGAGGGCATTAGATTTACCAGCAAGGTTTCGAGAGAGGGAAAGAAATGTACACTTGATAAGTTACAATAGTAAACGCCGAGAAGGACTTTAGAGTGATTGAGTTCAACTTCCAGAAAAACAGCTCGCCAGCATTGGCGGGGGGTGGTTGCGCTGACATGCTAATAATTTTAAAAGGAATATATGTCCGAAGATATATAGCCACACCACCCCCTCGCCTATCTCCGCATTGCCAGCGGTCATTTCTGATAAGTTGAAACCCGGGAAGGGAGATTAGAGCGGAAGAGTGTGTTGATTTAAGCCACGACTCTGAAACTAAAACGGCATGGATGTTCTTACAGTCAAACGTTGTCAGTATATCCGGGAAGTGAGCCGAGATGCTTTGGGCGTTGATGTGTACTGCATTGAAATTCTTTGGTACATCGGAAAACTGTGAATCGACGAACTGGGCAAGAGACGGCACACTAGTGAAGCTGTCTGGGCCGGAGAGGGCCGAGTGAAAACTTTCAGAATCGCTTTCACTTTCTACATCACTCATAAACATATATATATATTTATATATAGATATATAATGATATTATCAAATAAATAGTAATAATTATGTACTAATTACCTACTTTACAATACTACCTAACACACAAACCAACATTCACCACCTGCCAGCTGTGCTGATATCAATGCAATCACATATTATTAAATACTACATAGCTACCTACCAAATATTCACAAAAGCCACTTACGTACAGCCAAAAGTCTACAAGCTGAACAACAATGCCAAAATAAAAGAATATATACACTTATTTATACGTAAGCACTAATTACAATGAATTTTAAAATACAAAATTGCTACATGGGAAATAGATTGTGCACATTCAAAAAGAGCATTGTGAGTGCGCTGTGTGTACTCGCCCTTATAGTATGGATTATCTGCGTTTGATATTAATTTGACAGATAGGCTGTATGGTTTAAATTGCCTTTGCCTTTCCGAAAATGGATAAATATACTACTACTACCACTGATCTGTATTATTACCACACATTACAGATCAGTGACTACTACTTAATTTGACAGATCGATGTCATACGTCATGTCAGTGTCAGTGTCATGCAAGTATACACCAACCACACACACAATACAAACAGAAGAAAGTGAAAGTTTTACCAAGTGAAGTGAAATTAAACGAAACATAAATATTGAAAGTACAAGTGAAAAGTATGCAATTAAAGTATATAAATACAAATTGTATAGATATGCACTAACTAGCAACACAAGTGTGTTACATTACATAAAGCAATAGCGAATAAGTGACTAAGGAACAGAGATGAAATTTGATAACACAAATTGGAAGAATATGTTAAAAGTTAGTTACCCAGACAAATGACACAAGTAGATGTTACTTATTTCTCTGAGTACCAGTTGCTGTTCTCTTTGCCTTTGCCGCGGGTTTTGCTGCTGGGCTGGGAATTGGCTTATTCACAATTTGGGGTGAAATCTCAAGTAGTTCATTGTGAGAAGCAATACGGTGTCGCTGTCCATCTGGTGCCACTATGTGGATGAAACCCTCCCGGGTCCAACATTGAGTGATGCCAAACTTCGAACGGGCCAGCATGAAGGTCTGGTGGCGCTCTTTTGTTAGGAATTCTGTAGCTGTTATACCCGTGTTCTTGAATTTGGTTTTTGCGTACCACAACCTGTCACGGATCGCATTACTCTGAAATTTGACGACGAGTGGCCTAGGCTTGCGCTCACCAGAGGGACGTCCCATACGACGGCAGCGGCGGATATCAGTCTTTGACAGTGTGATTGCAAGGTGTTGTTGCACGACTTTAACAATGACTTCAGCTGCTTCTTCATTTTGTTCCTCGGGCACACCATGCAGCAGGAGCATTTTCCTGCGCGCTCTCATCTCCATTGCGTCTACAGTTTTTGAGAGTGTGTCGACCTGATGCTGTAAGTTATTCATGATTTCCAAAATGAAAGTCTTGAAGGATGCAAATTCGGATGAGAGACCACCCACAGAAGTAGTGGCCTGTGTCTTAGGCAACTCCGCCTCAAATTCTGCCATACGTTTGCCAAAGAACTCCTTCAGGTTGCACAAGGATTTCTGCACTGACTCGACCATCTTTTAAATATCTAAGCGCACGGCAGTGCGCAGGCCAAGTTCCAGCAACAGGCCGAGCGCATGCCGTACTCTATTTACACGAACCGCTTCGACCCACTTTTGACCCCCCTGTAGCTCAGTGCCTATTGCAAGTACAGAAATAAAATTGTACGTACATAATCATATACTAGTACTAAGGCAGTGTACCAAATTTCATAGATGTAGCTTTAGTAGATCCTGAAATATGACCCTGTGAATATAGCTAATTTTGGCACTGACTGACTCACTCACTCACTGACCGGTCATCAAAACCTCTAGGCCACTTCCAATTGTCCTAGCGTTATGAAATTTGGCACACAGATCGGGTGTTATATGTAGATTTCCGAAAAATTGAGAAATTTGAGAAATCGGTCAAGCGTGAGTTGGAAAAGGGTTACAAAGTTTGTATGGGACCACAGGATTCCTTGGTCGGATCTTCTTCAAAATTTGCATAAATCATCTCTAACATAATTGATGGAAGATGTGTTTCGTATTTTATTGAAATTCATTCCAGAACAGGCTAAAAGGGGGTAACAATTGTTTTCTTCGGGGGGTTTCGATTCGAATTTGTATCAATACTTCTTAGTGATGAGAGGACTCTTTTGATTTAATTTACTTTTTATTTTAACACATGTCATGTTTAAAAACTCAATCAGATTTGAGAAAGATGTTGTCAATGTTTTGATTAATGTCAATCAAATTCTCTATACATACAAATTATGGAAAAGTCAATACTGCACATTGAATATTGTTATTCATATTTGTGAAATATTTGGATCAAATTCGTCCAGTAGTTTAGAGATCAGCAAGCATTCTAAAGGATGACTCACGCTAGACCGTGCCGGGTCCGAGCCGAGTGTCGGCCGTAGCACGGTCACCGAGCCGGTTGCATTCACGACTGCTCGGGCGAAGCTCGGTGGCACTGTATTCATGCAACGGGCCGTGGCCGAGCCGAGGCGGGACCGAGTTGTTTATGAGCGCTTTCCGTAGTTCGGCTGTCACTCAGTTGCCGCTCGGTTTAACGCGTAGATTTAGCGCGAAAAATTCTAAATCTATGGTTTAACGTGAGTTTGTTCACACAAAATATATATAATATTGACCTTGCTGCGGCCGGCACTCGGCTCGGACCCGGCACTGCGTAGCGTGAGTCATCCTTTTTAGGGTTCCGTACCAAAAGGGTAAAGAACGGGACCCAATTCATGAGACTTCGCTGTCCGTCTGTCTGTCTGTCTGTCTGTCCGTCAGGAGGCTGTATCTCATGAACGGTGATAGCTAGAGAGTTAAATTTTCACAGATTATGTGTTATTGTTGCCGCTATAACAACAAATACTGAAAACAAAAACATAATAATATTTAAGGGGGGCTTTCATACAACAAACGTGTTTTTAGCGACTTTGTCTTATATATTCGGTAATAAGGTATCCTTTACAATTTAAATACGTTAGTTAATTTGACCATTTCATCAAGATCATTCATTCCCTTTACACCATGCAAATTAAATGAATACTTTAGGAGGTACAGCACAATCAAATGTTGCTCAATGAAATTAATTTCGTGTCGTCATGATTGAACATTATACGGGTCACATACTGACTTATTTTTCGACTTTCATCGTAAATATTTGTTCTTTAAAAAGTGAACAACGCTTTCAGCAGATTACTTAAGGTAGGTGTAATATTTCAAAGATAGCTATTTCATAGGAAATGGTAAACAAATAGTCCATATTTTAGATTCTTCTCCAATTAAACAATTTACGTACAAACACACAATTTATGTTGTAGACGTAGATATCGTGTTTATAATGTCATTATTCAAATGTCATCAATATTCTGAAAAAGAAATTAAACATAGAGTTCACAAACTCTTTTTGAAATATTTACTGTACCTACCGTAGAGGATCTATACAAGGATAGTTAACACTATAGAGCAACGCGACCTGTCTAAAGACGCGCGTTGTATAACACTATAGAGCAACGCGAACTGTCTAAAGACGCGCATTGTTTAACACTATAGAGCAACGCGAACTGTCTAAAGACGCGCGTTGTATAACACTATAGAGCAACGCGAACTATCTGAGGCGCGCGTTGCTATGTGTTAATAGGTAATGAGGGCAACCAGTAGACGCTTGAAATACTCACAAAATATCGAGCATTGTATTTTCATAAAAAAATAATAATTGAAACAAAATGGACCTTTACTGGGACATCCTTTCGAGAGCTTGTCTTGTTGAGAGAGAGTATAAAATAATGTCATGTATACATAATGCACACTTTAAAGCTTATTAAAGACAAAATAGGTACAGTTTCTTGAAAAAAAGCATTGAAATCCCACCAAAAACATCCCTGTTGAAAAGGAGGCCAAGTTCCTATGGGCTAATTGTTCGCCTAAAAAAGGGTTGAAATCCAATCCAATGCCAAGTTTAGATGTACTTTAAATAATCTAAAAATATCTAAAATAATGTTACTTCTAAATTTGAACTTGGCAGGTTAATTTAATTATATACATAATAAATTTAATTATACAATTAATCAAGTGTTGCGTACTGCACGAAACCCTGCCAAGTTCAAATTTAGAAGTAACATTATTTTAGATATTTTTAGATTATTTAAAGTACATCTAAACTTGGCATTGGATTGGATTTCAACCCTTTTTTAGGCGAACAATTAGCCCATAGGAACTTGGCCTCCTTTTCAACAGGGATGTTTTTGGTGGGATTGTATTAATAGCTTGTAGAACTGAGAAAACACACTATACTGGCAGGTAGGGACTATATTTAGTCAGTTAATATCATTTATAATTTAAAAATTGTATTAAAGTTATTATAATTAATTATTAAAAACGGAGCTAATTATTTAAGATGTTTACACCTTGACTACCCTCTTTTTAATTGATCCTAACTTGAAATAAATAAAGTGGTCCACGTAGCTCGCAGAAAAAGCATTTGAATGAAACAATGTACTAACCTTATCTGGCGAAAAATCGACTGTCGAAGGAATCGTTTTGGTGCAGGAGTTCTGGAGAAGAGAAGGAAAATAGCCAAACTTATGGTAAGATGTTCTCTAACCAGTTTGGTGGTCTGACGACCGAGTAAAGGTCGGAACTGTACGCAGAAGACAAAATTTCGTGTGTTATGGTCAGAAGTTCGGAGGTTTAGAAAGCAAACCGTAATTTCATTTACTAATCGTCAAGAAAAATGTGTAGAAGTATGTGTCATTTGATATCAATGATAATAATATATTGAAATCCAGTTTCACCTGCACTTAGTTTTACGAACAGAGAAATCTTTTGATCTCCAAGGAGTACTATAATACACAGATTGTCCGCCTATCACAGTTACAGCAGTATGTATTTACCTATAAGTGCTCTTGTCATGTCACAATATTTGGAGAGTCACCAGTGCGATGTATCCTTAATGGATTAATGGAACGAAGATGGATGCGTTCACTTAAATGGTCTATCTTATGATTGAATTTATTCTGAAGTTAAAGTTTTGGAAATTAGGATTGAAAATTATATTTTAGGCATACAGTAGTTTTATTTTTTTAATGCGACTAAGTTAAGATAAAAATGTTCGTTATGTTTACCATTCAGAGTCTGAGTACTTAACTGCCTTCTAGTTTACTCACATTATTAATATACACACGGGAAAGGGTCTCACAACAACTTCTTTAAGAGTAAATGGCATAGTTCCTTGGAGTCCGGATATAATATTAACTGTTCTAAAATTTAATAGCTATGGATATAAAAATTCATTAATTTATTGATTTCCAGTATTAATTGGTTGCAAATGTTTGAAATAAATTTTATGCGTTGGCATTAAATTGATTTTAAAACATCAATATGTATTTAAAACATCTACAACTTTATCATTCATTGCAAAGGGCAGGTTGAAAAATACCAACAAAAAAATGGAAGCTACAGGTGTAACAAAAATCTATTACACGCGCAATTTACTAAGACAGAGAATAGGGGACCATTCAATCAAATACTGACTGTAAAATTAACTAAAACGAATATTTGAATCTATAATCGACTAACCTACAACTTGCAGCAAAACATTCAAAATAATTGTTACCAAACCAAAACCCTTGAACAGAATTCAATGCCTCCATAACCACAATTACGGGCGGACCGCGAACCCTTCAAGCGGACGTAGACCTAACCGTATAGGGACTGATAATGTGCCCAATCGAGCGACACATCCCACTGAACACGAACGTGGACGATCTTTACTATGGAGTATATTGTAGGTACTGTTTATTTAATGTGTTAAAGGAAAATTCATATCATTCCACGTTGCGTTGCGTACCTAAAGGGAAAAATCGGGAATCTAATACTGAGACTGCACTGTCCGTCTATCTGTGTTCAAGCTGTATCTAATTTACCGTGATAAACATAAATATTCTACTCTGAAATGTATTTAAACTAAATATTTCTCCTTGATCTGTTTCATTTACATAACTGCAAGGGTAGAATATCCATAACATTTGAACTACAGTTTAATAATAAAACATTCGTCATAACAATATCGTTGCGTGGTATAATCTGATTTGAAGTACACTCGAATGTTAGTCTCTGATATGAAATTGTATTGGTATATCCTAGCTATTCAGTCTCAGGAGTGAGACATCTCACTAACACACTGTGAGTCGATATTATGTTGATTAGAAAAATAAATGATTACTAGGTATTATTATTATGTAAGCGCGTTATATTTGAGTGCCTTGGTGTCATAGACGGTAGTGTAACCGACAGACGCGCTGAAGTCCTGGGTTTGATTCCCCGGGTTGGTAAAAGATTTGTGCGAATCACAAATGTTTGTTTCGGAGTATAGGTGTTTCCTATATGTTCTGGGACATCCTTCCGAGGGCTTCCCCGGGGCTCCCAACCACAGGCTGTTGGGCGTGACGTGAGGGTTTTTAGTCGGTAGGAGTCCGGCATAACATCCACGAGGATTATCCCTCACGTTAAACAAAAAAAAAAGAAAAAGAAAGGTGTTTCCTATGTATAAATGTATGTATTTAAAAAATTATGAATTGGTAGGTATGTTTATTAGTTCTTAGATAGAGCATAAGCCTAGTACTAGCTACTAGTATTTTGGCTTTGAATTAATTACCTCAAAAAATAAAAAAAAACATTTCGTAAGAGGCTTCTCCAGGCTTACAGTAAAAATACAATAGTTTCATTTGTCTTTTGAAAGCTCTAAGTAATTAGTTGTAATTAGCAACTACAAATGTAGTATGATTTATGCTGCCATTACAGCAGCATCCTAAGTAATTCGTATAATGTTTTTCTACATAAATATGTCCCATGGCGTAAATAAATACAACACGTTGACTGTTTACGTACTGTGTTGATTTGAGCCTCCCAAGAGCCCCCTCAACTGACTAAACGGGTTAATTAGCTTAGAATTAATGCCTCATAATTAAGTTTAGTTCGGGATGTTTCATTAGACGCCCCAAATTGAGAAGGGCTAAGTCATGTAACCGATCTAGTTATTTTGAGGAAGTTTTGGAGTTAATCAAGTTTATTATGTAATGCTATTGATCCTTGTAAACCAGTCCTTCGTAACTAGTACTTTCTCGTAGGTATAAAATACTTTAAACTCTACATAAAAGTGTTTTTCGCTGTTTTAACGTAAGACCGGCAGACGTAGTAGCGGTCGTCAAGGAAACGTCAGGCGGGAAGTCGCCGGGATTAGACGGCCTGACTATAGAATACGTAAAGTTTGAAGGCGTAGGCATATAACACGCACTATCTGTACTATTTATCGCCATTATAAAAACTGGGTAGGTGCCGAAGGCTCTTACTGATACGGTTATCGTCCCAATCTGCAAGAGCCGGCGAAAGAATATTTCAAGTGCTAGTAACTACCGGCCAATAGCACTAGCTAATATGGTAGCCTGGTTGCTGGAAAAGATCTTGCATAGGTATATTGCACCATACCTATATCATATCCTCAGTTCATCAGCATGGGTTTAAAAAGAACGCGTCCACCAGCACTGCAATTTATGTGCTGAAACAGGTGGTAGGGTACTACAGAGAGAGAAAGACAACTGTCATAGCTACCTGGACCTCAGCAAAGCATACGACCGCGTCGATCACAACCGTCTATGGCAGAAGTTATATGACAAACAAGTGCCCCGACAGGTAGTCCAGGTTCTTCAAAACTGGTACGGCCAACAGAGCAACCAGGTCCGATGGAAACGGGAGTTATCCACTGCCACGGAGCTCAAGTGTGGTGTGAGATAGGGGGGAAGCATGTCCCCAGCCCTCTTTAACTGCTACATGAACGAGTTATCTGTGCGACTGGTGGAGACGGGCGTAGGGTGCTCCATTAATGGAGTAATGACTAATCACATCGCATATGCGGATGATATGGTTTTACTGGCACCAAGCATATCAGCGATACGCAAGTTATTGAAGGTGTGTATAAACTACGCAGAAGAACACAACATGCTATACAATGCAGAAAAGTCTGTATATGTATATGGTATTCAGAGCCAATAACTGTGATGCAGGTATGCCGAGCCTTAAGTTGTACGATGACACCCTAGAAAGAGTCGAAGTGGTAAATACCTCGGACACATGATCACTTCTGATCTATCCGACCACGCTGACATCGAGAGGCAGAGGCGGGCCATTGCAGTCCGCAGTAATATGCTCGCCAGACGCTTCGCTCGTTGCAGTGACGTAGTGAAGACTCAGCTTTTTATCAGCTACTGCATGAGTGTCTATACTGTAGAAATTTAGACGAAATACAGGCAGGCTGCTATGAGCGAAATGAGGGATCAATACAACGATGCGTGGCGCACTATATTTCGGCTTCCACGGTGGAGTAGTGCAAGCACCATGTTTTGCGAGGGACAATTCAGTTTTCTTCGGAAGTACGAGTATTACACAGATGCCACAAAGCAGTTACTCATCTCAGGACTTCTAACCTAAGCAAATAAGATTACTTAAATCTCGCGACAAGGGTTTATTTCTATAAATTATTGGTTGGGAGCCCCGGGTCAGCCCGCGGAAAGATATCCCGGGACTGGGCTGAGAGGCTGACAATTAATAACATATTTAACAAGGTACAACGTTTTTCATTTTGCGCATTGTAGCAAATCGTTACAAAAACACTACAGAAATATAAAATGGTAGTGCCGACTAACACACAATGTTTCACGTTGCCAGTGGCATGTGAAGATTGTTGAATGCGTGAGCTCGTGCGGAATGCGTGCAAGCGCTTTACATGCATTCGTATTCGAAATTTTCACATGCGTAATATCTCGAATGATGAAACTATTCAGATTCCTTTTTTTTTAGTTTTAAGTGTTGTGTTAGTGGAACGTTGACGTCATTAATGTTTTTGATTTGTGTTATTTCCATTTGTGGGTTATTTAAATGCTGCGGAAGATGGGTTCAATTGTATCAAATATCAGCAAAATGGTAGTTTTGGGCAATCCCCCCAATTTGCACTTGCAAATTTCAATATGGCAACTGACTCTCTTCTATATATAACAATCGGACCAAATATAACTAATAAATGTAAATTACATACGCATCTGTCTCGTCAATAAAAGCGTGAATATTTAATTGTATGCAATCAAAATGTTGGCTGATGTTTATAATAATGTCTCTCCTTACTTACCGCATCAGAGCAAAACAACAACTAAAAGACAACAGAACGAGTTCCATTCATTAAAATTCTTTGCTCAACCTAAATTCTATTCGTGTGTACAGAAAAGAACCGGTCAAGTGCGAATCGGAATTGCGCAATGAGGGTTCTGTACCAAGAAACGCCAAAATCACGTTTGATGTATCCCCTTGAATATTTTTTTATTTTTCTGAGTTTGGTATTTTTGTTATAACAGTAACAGAAATACATCATCTGTAAAAAATTCAGCTCTTTAACTATCACGGTTCCTGAGATACAACCTCGCGAGTCTCGTGACGGACTGACAGACGGACAGTGAAGTCTCATGAATAGGATCCCGTTTTTACCCTTTGAGTACGGAACCCTATAAAAATAACAAGGGAACAAGAAGCGACGTAGTTTTGCGATAAAAAGGCCGATGTATTCGGAATCCCCGACCCGTAAATCGGTCCTTGCGTCCACTTTCTACTAAAACGCGGTTAGTTTGCAATTGCGTATTGTTGTAGCCGTAAGGCCTCAAACTGGATGTCAACATCGAGCGGGGCGACGGCCATTGCGGCTAGAGCGTGGCCCGTGAGTACAAGAGTGTAAGGCGGCACTGCGTTCGCACACAAGCAAGCGTTTGTTATTGTTTTTTCGAAATTGACTACTCTCTTGTACCACAAAAAAATAATGAAAATGTTACATCCCTATATAGTAACCAAATGTGTCTCAACACTGCGGCGTAAGTAGGTACGTAAGTACGTCACTTCTCTACTGCCTAGGGCACGGGCATATCACCGCCTGCATGTATATTCGTGTGAACTGAGTGACTGCTGAAATAAGTATACAATATTATTTGAACATCAAGAATCTTTCAATTAGAGGAACCGACATAACAGTACAGAAGAAAATGCGAGTATGCGTAGCCGAGGGTGGGTTTGCAAAGAACTATAATTATACATGAGATAGCGTTCTGTACCTTCTTCATTTGTGCTTGTACTCAGGAGTCTGGCGCCGTGGTCTCCCCGCGCGTCGCTGCGCTCACCGCTGACAACCAGTTTGAGGTCTAAGGACAAAATGTTTGCCAGCTTGGATGGGATCAAAATTGTACTGCTGAATTTTAGTACAACATACTTTTAGTGCTTGCCTGCGCTGTATAGAAATATTGTTTGCCTACCGTTTCAGTTTTCTTTAATAAATGATAGTTTTGTTTTCTTTTGTTATCGTGAAATATTCAAAGCAAAGACAGTGGACTTTATATCGATGTTGATATGTTACTTTTAAATTCCTTGGGGATTATGGATATTTGGTTGTCTATATAATGTGATAGCAACTTTGCCAAGACTAACTACGTACTTGGTTTTGCTGTTTTTTGACTGCACGGCCCCCCGTGTAAGTCAAAAATAAGTCTTTCTGTCAAGAAGATTTATACTACATAGAAACAGAGTAAAAATATAAATTGAATAATTTCTAGAAACGATACCATTTTCTTAACGTACGGAAAATCTGTCTTGGATGCTATGCCGGACTCTTACCGACTAAAAACCAACACGTTTCATACCAATATGTCTACGGTTGGAAGTCCCGGGTAAGCCCTCGAAAGGATATCTACCGGTACAAATGATATTTAAGCGACAAAACGTAGTTACTCGTTAGTTTCTATTGTTTGTGTGCATGTCCCAGCTGAAAGATGTGTATCGAGTAGATTTAATTCCAATTTCTTAGTAATAATAACTTGAGTATGGGTCACACAAATAGGCTGCATAATATCGGTAAAAAGCAACTCAAATTTTCATTAGAATTCAATTTTACTTGAACGTTCGTAGGCTGCAGTTATTCAGAAATAAACTTCAAATCACAAATAAATTTACTTTACAGTACAGATTTTCTGTTAGTGTGGCATTGTTCCACACAATTTGTAACATTACCTGTCCCTCTACGGGCGGGATCGTATTCGTGTAAAGGAATGCGATACGCCCGTAATTTCTGGTCATGGGCGATCGATGCCTGTTTGAGGTTTCAGCGGTGTTCTGTAACGTGTGTGTGTAGTATACGTTGCGTGTATATTGTGAAGTACTTGCAATATGCAACCGGAATTCGCTTGGAATTAAACCTTAAGAGTCTGTATGACGCCAAATAGACTATTACCTTGATCTAGATCTCAGGACTCGTGAGGTCTAATAAATTATAATTTTAACACAGACAACTTCAGGTCATAAACTAAAAACGCACTAGGCTAAAACACGATTGCTGATAAAATCCTCGATAGATTTTTGTGTTGAAAATACCTCGATTTTTTTAAATTTTAACCTAGATCTCAAAAGACATAAGTTGTTTTATAATATAAAATATTTATACGAAAGACAATAGTAAAATCTTCATTTGCACTAGACCACTTTTTTAATATTGGTTATAGTTTTTTTATAATTAATTTATTTCGTTAAAAACGCACAAAAACCGATCGCATCTCTCTGTGTATTGCACGCTAAAATGTATATCTTCTATCTTCTTTTAACAATTTGGCGTCTTGGGTAGACTCTTATAAGCGAACCTTTAGCGAATCGAACACTGTCAGTAATCTAGTCAGTATAACACAGTCCAGTACTCCTGTTAACAGTTAACGCATCCAAAACTTCTTTCATGATCTTTGCAGCCAAAAATAAAAAAATACCAGATCATCCACCACTTAGCATAAATAATGTAGAAATACATCGGTCAAAACAGGAAAAGTATCTCGGATTGTTGATAGACGATGGACTGACCTGGAGACCCCACATATAACTCCTTAGTAAAACCACATCTTGAATATTGAATTGAGGTGTGGGGTTCAGCTGCCGCAATACATTTAAACTCTTTACAACGGACTCAGAACAAAATTATTAAATCACTATTTCACTATCACTACCTAACACCAACTACTCAAGTATACCACGATACAAAATTACTAAATATAAAACAACTATACATATACACCACCTGCATTTTAGTAAAAAAAAAATACAACGAACTCCATAAAAATTAACATACAGCTACCTAAAAAAGTATCAACTTATGTAAGAAAGAAAGGAAAAATTTAATTAATTCATCCATGCACTAACTATGGTAAGAGGACGATTTTGTTCGAGGGAGCACAACTTTATAATAACTTACCTAATGAATTAAAAGAAATTGACAGCTTAAGTTTATATAAAAGTAAATTGAGAAAAATTATACGAGAAATGTGACCGTTTAAAATTTTAGGTGTAGCTTTGGGGAAAAATTATTGTTAATGTGAAATGTTGTAACCTCATTTTAAGTGAACTTCATGTTTTTATGAGAAATTAACTTCTTTAAACCTATAGAAATTGTCACAGTGTCCCCCCCGTCTTAGAACCAGCCATAGGTTTAGATCGTACCTGCCGCAGTGTTATAGAACACTGAGTTAGCCTTCCTACGAGCACTTCCTTTAAACTATCAAGATAACAATAATGTAGTCTTATATAAACACGCTATATCTACATAATTACGTTTTCCCACGACAAACTGTCAGCGGCAGCACTGTCATTTGAATAAGTCGTTAGCTCACGCCGCCCGCCTCCAATCATTACGTGTCAAAGGCGGTATTAATGGTAAACGTTCATTGGTGGCTATGTAATGTTTATTTTACTTTTATTTATGTTTTTGTTTTAAGTAACGTTCTATTTAAAGCCAGTGTTTTTGTTTTAAGGGACACGTACAGGCCCCCAGCCGTAGGCAGTGGGGTAGTTCACCGTGTCGTTTAAGTTAGTAAGAGTCCGGCATAGCATCCAGTAGGGTTATTAACACGTTAAAAAATTTGCTTCCCTGTGACTTTGTGAGCGTAAATATATATGTTGCTACACAATAACACTTACCTCTTAAAGGTTTATATTCTCAATCAATCTCTTGGTTGTGTGACTTTGTTGACGACATTTGGTTTAGCAAGTAGGCCTACTATCTTCGGGGCCCAAGCCGGCCCCACCTATGTACTAGTGGTGATACAGTTGGCTAAAGAACCAGGCCATGACGAGGGTAAAGGAAATTCTATAGCAACCCATTTGGCCAGCGTGACACATTAAGATCAAACACCCTTTGCAAATGTTAGCACTTGTGTAAGCTATATCAAAGATTATATAATAGTATTACATACAGATCGGCAACTCCCTGTCTCGCAACAACTGTCAGTAGAGTTGACGTGCGCGTTGACGGCAAATTTGTATACATTTTATTGATCACACGCACACATTCAAGCTTGAGTTTCCGCACTGTGGCTATAGTGAACAAGAAAGCCGTGAGAACGTTCTCACCAGACTGCCCCTCTCTAGCACCTTTATTGTGAAAGTGAAAGTTCAATCCGATTGACGTTGTCATTTTTGATTTATTTCAAACTTTGAACAGATGATCCACGTGACCTAGTGACGTAGTTTAATGCAACAGAGTCACAGACTAAAGACAAAGTCTCGCCATAAACCCTCCTGCACTCTATATATAGAGAGGGGCTAAAATTGGCATGAAACCTACGTACATAGAGTTACGTTTAGTAGGCTGAAAAGTCAAACGTTCTGAATCGATTTACAGGCTTCTTGGCCGCGTGGTTCAGTGCTTAGTGTGCCTGACTACGGGTTCGGAGATTGTGGGTTCGAATTCCACCCAGGACAAATATCTTTGTGTGATGAGCACATTGATTTGTTCTGTGTCTCTATGTGAGAATGTCCACAAATATTTATTTATTTCATTTTTTTCCTAAGATGTTGGTATCTAAAAACTGTGTAAGTAGGTACTCTCGAGTAAAGAATTAAAATCTTAGAGATGACAGGTGCAAGTAAACTACTCCTTAATCTACGAGCACTTAGTATATAAAATAGCAGTAATCTCATAATAACATAGTTTATGCTTGTGTGTGTAAATACCCCAACATGTAATTTCGCTATATTTATAAAGAGTTTTCATTTTATTACTGTGGTTACATGATCAATAGGCTTATACCCATTCATCACGTTCCATATTGGACTAACAATATGGGCTTACCCATCGTGACGCAGAAATATTGTGGGTAGTATAATAAATATTGCACCAAAAGTATTAAAATTTGCGCGAATGTGTACCATTTTTCATTAATTGAAATGTAAGTACGGGTCTTTGATCAAATGACAGAATTTCGTATCAAATTTTCTACTCAGTAGGTATCAATAAAAACTTTTGTACCTATTCGATTTGATCTAGTTTTTGAAATTATTGAGAATTTTTTAGTTATCTATTGGATATTATAAAACACTTATAATTTTTTGGGCTTTTGGAAACATGAAGATCTTACCAAAATGCACAAATAACTTAGAAAATGTGAAGATCGGGTTCGATTTCAAAATAGATATTCGAATGAAATATTATTATGAACTAATTCAAGCTGATAAGCTCAGCCTATCGCTGTTAAAGGCTGGACGTAGGTATTTTCTATTTTTTAGGTTTCTGTAGCCAAGGGGTAAAAACGGGGTCCCGTTTTTACCCTTTGGCTACAGAAACCTATATAGTATTCATGAGACTTCGCCGTCCGTATGTATGTCATACTGTCCGTCTGTCCATCAAGAGGCTTTCTTTACGTGTGGAAATCCTCATGGATGTTATGCCGAACTTCTACCGACTAAAACCACACGATGCACAACCATCTGGCTATGACCAGTAGTCCCGGCTCCCGACAGCCGTCCAGAGGCTGTATTTCAGGAACCGTCATAGCTAGAGAGGGACTCCAATGCAACAAACATGATATTTTGCCATTTTTAGGGTTTCGAAGCGAAATGGCAAAAACGGAACCCTTATAGATTCGTCATGTCTGTCTGTCTGTCTGTCTGTCTGTCTGTCTGTCTGTCCGTCCGTGTGTCACAGCCACTTTTCTCCGAAACTATAAAGCCTATGCTATTGAAACTTGGTAACTAGATGTATTCTGTGAACCGCATTAAGATTCTTATATAAAACTAGAAAAAAAGCAGTAAATTTTGGGGGTCCCCATACTCAGAACTAAAACTTAAATTTTTTTTTTTCATCAAAGCCATACATGTGGTTGAGGTTCATAACATTATTTTTTTCTAAAGTGAATAGTTTGCGCAAGAGACACTTCCAAAGTGGAAAAAAGTGTGTCCCCCCCCCTCTAACTTCTGAACTAAGAGAATCATAAGTCTAAAAAGAATATATGATGTACATTGCCATAAAAACTACCAACGAAAATTAATTTGAACAAGATAGAACTGGTAGTTTTTTTTTAATACGTCATAAACTGCAATTTTCGGTTAGAAAAATCACTACCACTGCGAACGTGTTAAAACATCAATCAAAGTTTCAACGAACTATAAGAACTTTTATATTATGTTACTTGCTGCTACGAAACCCTTCATGGGCGAGCCCAACTCGCACTTGGCCGGTTTTTTAGTATGTAAACTCTCCAAAAGCGAGTCCGACTCGCACTTGAATTTTTTTATGGATGCTATGCCGGACTCTTGCAGACTATAACCACACGATGTAATATAGAAAGCGTGGAAAGCGCAATGCGATGTAGAAAGTAATATCTATCCTACTATTACAAAATTTTAACGAGTATTATTCTCTACTCTAATTGACAGCTGTTATTCACACTGCGATGATCACGAATTACTATCAATATAAAATTTTAATATGCGCAGGGATTGAACTGACAATGAATATAAATTTCAACGGATTATTTAATTCCAACTTAACGAGGAACACGGGGTGGCCAATAATTTTGGTTGAAATGAGATGAAGTTTGGAGGTATCGAAAGGTTTTATAAATTTGCATGAGATTTTTAAGCCTTAGGCTGAGCATACATTGGCGACAATATTGTTTTAAGACTACCACTTTACTAAATCTTTGAAACTGCAAACACTGCGAAGGAAACGTCTTACAAACAAAATAATTTCAAGTTGCACGCCAACGTCTAATAATTGGCAGCGGATGTTTACAAATATAAAGAACCTATCGAATTTTCGATGTAAAGCAAGAGTCAGTCTTATGCCAGTTGTGTTTCTAATGTGCGCGTGTCATCGTTAAATAGGTAAGTATAGTCAGTTCTTGAAAGTAGCCATACTTATCTATATTTTCTTTTTTTTAACGTGAATAGAATCCTACAGGGATGTTATGCCGGACTCCTACCGACTAAAAACTACACGTATTCTACCTAACAGTCTACGTCTAACTATACCTCTGCCTATCCCTTCGGGGATAAAGGCGTTTTATACATATGTGTGTATTATGATAAAATACGTAGTAGGTAAGAAATGATAGCATACTCGTAGCCGATGATACTTCAGAATGATTTTAAAAATCTGTTGTTTATTTTCCGACTCGGTAAGTAAACAAAACATGTTATCTTCTTTATAACATTAAGCAGTAAAGAAGAATAGAATGAAATTCCCTCTCACAGAGGTGTATGGATTTATGAGATGTGAAAACGAACTCATCACTTCGAACTAACTACTACCCCGTAGGTGATTTATAGACTTCACAATATGACCAACATTATTATTGGTTCACTTGGTTTGGTCCCCATACTTAGAACTTTACTGAAACTCAAAATTAGATTTTTTGTCAAACCCCTACGTGTAGGATGTCTATAGATAGGTCTTCAAAAATGCTATTGCGGTTTCTAACACACTTCCAAAGTGGAATAATGTGTGAACCCCGCACCATTTTTCTTTTAAAATAAGACAATTATAAATTTTAAAAAAATATGTTATGTACTTTGCCAAGCAAACTTCCACCGAAAATTGGTTTGAATGTGATCTAGTCCAGGACCACACTGCACACAGTGCACACCTATTGCTTCGTCCACATTTGTAACATTTTACAGCACATTTTTCTCCATTACCGTATCAGACTCGCGTGGCGGTAACGTTGAAAACTACGAGTTACATGTTCGACACGATGACACGTTGATTTGTTAAAATGTGGACGCAGCATAAGTTTATGTTTTTCTCTACAAAACAGTGGAAACGATTTTTCAATCTTGACCACAATAACATTCTTTTTTCATCTTGAACGGTATATTTATTATTATTTCTTCCAGACAAAATGAATAATAACAAATTTATTGTTACAAAAGCTATGCATAACTAATGAATTGAGGAAGTGGTCCGCAGGCCTGCCACTAAAATATTGCGATTTACAGTTAAATATCTTCGCCAACAATTTTCTCTAAAAATATGTATTAAAAAAGGTTCCACCTCGCAGCACTAACAAAAAAAACTAAAAGTTTTTTACTTCATAACTACTTAACTAACATTGTTCTCCAACAACAACAAACTTTGAACAAAGTCATTGTAGTTTAATATTTTCTTTACTAACTTGTTCTCCTTAAGGTTACGTCCGCTCAGACAGGCGGGTTGCTTGGCGCCTAGAGCCTAGCGAGTCACCTAGCGAGTAGCTTAGTAAAACGAACATACTTGAATGTTCGCAACCGGCCGCACTGCGCGCTTGGCGCCTAGTGAGTAGCTTAGCGGGTATCCAAGTAAACAAACATGTTGGTTTTTTGCCGCCAAGCGCGAGGCATTTTGATTGCGGATGTTATCCGATGGTTGAATGAATCAATTCCCGAGGTATTTGGACGAAATTAACAAAAAGGAAACCGACTTCAAACAAAACTAAAAACTGAAAAATTAAATTTACTTAGCACAAAGTTAGTATATTCTGATTTATCAGATATCATTAAATATAATACTGAAGTCGGTGCCAATATGACTATGAGAGAGAGAACCTAAGCCTACATAGTTTTACTCAAACAAAATCAAAAATCTCATAAAAAATCTCAAAAGGACAAAATCTCAAAGGTGAAATGTGGGCATCTAATATGCCTCTGTCTACCCCTTTGTGGATAAAAAGCGTGATCATATGTATGAACCCAATATAGAGCAGTACAGAGCTATTTTTGAAAGTGACATCTTGTCAACGTGCCGACAAGCAAATGACCAAGGCACCTAGCGACCCCCCACGCAAACCACCTTTCAGTGCGGCCACCGTGTATCCTAGCAAGTAGCCAGGATGCAAACCACTAGGCTCTAGGCGCCAAGCAAGCCGCCTGCCTGTGCGGACGTAGCCTAGGTTGAAGTTTTAGTAATAGAACTGAGACTAGAGTTATTTTGCTGTAATAGTGCGCACTTGTACTATAATGGAGAAAAAAATGATAGAGATGTACGTCAAATAATAAAATTATACCTACGTCCAGCCCATCACAGACAACTGGTCTGTGATAGGCTAATTTCAGTGACCGAATGGGTATTGCGACGTAGCTCAACATATTTTGGGCATACAGTCTAATAGCTGGTCTATTAGTTTCCACACTAATCAATATACGATCCAGGCAGACTGTTCCCTGTCATTTTCAATTTAAAGTTTGTGACGAGGGTGTATTGTCTATGCCTCGGGGGTACACAGATGGGGTGTACATTACACCTAAGGGTCAGTTCATACCAAACGGAAATATACTCGCGTGCGCTCGGGCATCCTCTTGGGATTTTGTTCACACCAAGAGCAAAAATGCGCTACAGACGTGGCGCGCCGCGAGCGGTGGCGGCGTCGTGGTAAGAATGCTCGAGACCACGCGAGGATACCCGAGTCTGCCCGAGGACGCGCGCGGCATCGTGCAAGGTAAGTGCAATTGCCAGTTCGCAGAAGTTTGCAGACGTGACATGTTCTTGAAAATGATAGACTGGGATATGATCCTACTGCACTTTCGGCAGAAAAGGAAGAAAAACATTTCAATTCCTGTAAAAATCACTGGCGACACTGAAGAAGTTCCGAACGCCGCGCAGTCAGCGCGAGCGGCGTGGGTCACGCACGCTCGGGAATAGTCGCGCGGCCTCGAGGCTGCCCGAGCGGTCTTGAGGATGCGCGCGCGTTTTCGACGACGCACATTGGGGCAGCGTCATATAGGAAGATGATATAAATTTAATTTTGAAAAGTAGGTATTTTATAAAATTTATGATAAACTTGACTATTGAGTGCATTTATTACTACGCTTTATAACAAAATATCAATTTATTTAGTACCAACAAATTACACTCGAAGTAAGACGTAAAAGGAACTAAGAATATTGCACATACTTTCAATAATTTATTTATAGTGGATCGCGAAACGAATTAGTTATGTCTAATATGAAGCATAGTGATAATGGTATGTAGAATATATTGCACTATTAAAACGTTAATATTTAAACCCTACATAGGTTGTATGAAAAAAAAACAATATTTACACTATTTTTATATATTTTCTATATTTCTGCAATGAGTTCCCTACTTTTAATTTTACTTTTATATTAAACAGTAATTACCCTATTATATACTAGTAAAATATATGAGGAACTCATTGCAGAAATATAAAAAAATATATAAATAGTGTAAATATTGTTTTTTTCTTACAGCCTATGTAGGGTTCAAATATTAACGTTTTAATAGTGCAATATATTGTACATACCATTATCACTATGCTCCAAATTAGACATAATTAATTCGTTTCGCGATCCACTATAAATAAATTATTGAAAGCATTTGCAATATTCTTAATTCCTTTTACATCTTACTTCGAGTGTAATTTGTTGGTACTAAATAAATTGATATTTTCTTATAAAGGGTAGTAATGAATGCACTCAATAGTCAAGTTTATCATAACATCATTATTTTTACAAATATCCACTTTTCGAAATTGAATTTATATCATGTCCCTATATGACGCAGCCCCAATGTGCGACGTAAGCGGCAGAATGCTCGGGCACACGCCTTGATCGCTTGATGTCTGCGTCGGATTTCGAACCTAAGTCCATGCTAATACAGTTTATTATACAGCGATATCAAAAATTTTTCCGTTTGGTATGAACTGACCCTTATTGTTAAGCTACTAATAAGCTTTTTTAATACAGTTACTCAAAAAGTGGCGTATTACAGAGACGTACAGCGTTCGGGATGAGGGCTATTACACACTCGTGCTTTTTCTTTACCATTCCCGCACTCGTGCGTTTTCTTTCCCAATTGTCAAAATAATGTCTGTGATTCATGCAAATATTTCTAAAAAAAGATACTAACTTGTTTCAATATCAGATTAAAAGTAATTTTAATTGAAATTAAAGCATAATATTAATATAAGCATCGGCCAAATTAAATTTATAAATATAAAAAAGTTTGCTGTATGAAGTGCACTGCCATAGTCTCCGCTTAGGAAGGTATTTATTCTTTTACGGTTGGCGCCATTTTGAATATTCAGGTTTATTGTATTTTTATTATTTTATAAAATTGCTTAATTTTTTCGCAACTGTATTAAAAATAGTTGTTCAATACAACGTGTGGGACTGTTATTTAAACTCGTTCCGACTGTCTACCCTCGCCTTCGGCTCGTGTCAACACATGTCGTAACTCGTTGTAATAACAGAAATCCCAAACTTGTATCGAAAACTACTATTGTACCTACCTATAAACAATAACGAATTACTTATTTGATAGTTTCGGTTGAATATACTCGTAAGTTTAGGAAAACTCAACTATTCATATCTTGAAAGTCTTTCATTTTCTTTTCACTCTCACGGCATCGTTTCTTCTTCGAAAAGTCTTTTGCCGTTATCTGCAGAATCATTTTCTTATTTTATTATAGCACCTGAAATTCAGTGGATGATCGTTTATGGTATATTCCAGATTTGGAAGGCACGTCAGACTGTTGGTCCCAGATGCTAGCGTTAGTTTAACGATAACGACTAGCAACTACAAATAGCAGGTAGCTTCGACCTGACGCTGTCCATTTTTCAAAAGAGAGTGACCAGAAACCATAGGTACGGATATGCATTTTAGCACAAATTTCTGTCAGCCCGTATTTCCTTTTTAACACGCTTATATTAGCTTCACTTGTAACTATGTATGTAAGAAAATCTTGGAATGTTAATTTGACCAACTTCCCGTCCTTCGATCAAGCTGAAATTTTGCACACGCTCTGAGTTCTGATCACAATACATGACTAGCTAAAAAACGTCATTAAAAATCCAATATGGCGGCCTCCCCAAAATGGCGGACTGGATGTTTAAAATCCACCCCCATGATATGGGTATCGAATGAAAGGGTTTGCTGTCAGGAATACAAAAAATATAGTCACGTGACTTAAATCCAATTTGGCGGACGTCCAAGATGGCGAACAGGCTATTTGAAATGCACTTCCATGATATGGGTATTAAATGAAAGGGTTTGCTGTCAGGAATACGAAATAAATAGTCACGTGACTTAAATCCAACATGGCGGACATCCAAGATGGCGGATTGGCAATAATAATGACATTTTGTAATTTTTAGTGCGTGCTAAAAGCGTGTTTTTTAGTTTTTTAAACTTTTATATGTTATGAAAACTAAAACATCATCTAAGTCTCGGGCCAGTATTTCAAATACTTATTAAGGCCGGAATAGACTAAAATCAGAGTAAGGCTATACTAGAGAATAACTTGTACATAATCTAAAAGTAAAGTGATTTTCCATTTTACCAACAAATAATAAGCATAACGTGACTATGATAACCATACTGAAGTAGACTACTTCAGTACAAGTGTTATTCTCTAGTCTAGTATAGTCTTACTCCTTATTTTGGTCGAATCTGCCCTAAGTGTTAAGCCTTTGAGACAAATATCCGTGGCTCTTTACAGGAGGTAAGAGACGCCACCTCATTTCCCATTCCTTTTTGAATCGCTCTGCAGTGGCTGCAGTGACGACGAAACGAATGTGCAACAACTTCGAAGATGATAAATAATGTAAGAAAAGGCGATGCTTAACGTTATTTGATTTTCAGCTGGTATCGAAGAAATGTTGTCAAATGTAAAAGTTAAAACTGTTTATCTATATCCAAAGGAACGCTTTGTATTAGAACAGGCGTGTTTAGATTAAAAAAGATGTGTGAATTATACATAGATGTGTTGTGATGACACACTAAGTCATAATACTTGAAGAAATGTTAATTTATAAAAATTTTTCAATAAAAAATAGAACCGACTTCAAAGAAATCCTGAAAAATAAAATTTACTTAGCACAAACAAAGTAATATGTATTTTGATTTATCAGATTTTATTCAATATCATATTGAAGTCGGCGCCAAGTAAATTCATAGGTTTAGGGAGGTATTATTCATGGCACCAACTTCAATATTATATTGAATAAAATCTGATACATTATTAAAACTCACTCACTTGTACTATTCCACAACTTTTACTTTAATTTTAATAATACCTAACCGATTTCGCTATTATAGCATTCTCAAAGGTGTTTACACTAACTAACTTTTAAGATTTTTTTATGATTTATTTAAGAAAGTTAGTTAGTGTAAACACCTTTGAGAATGCTATAATAGCGAAACCGGTTAGGTATTATTAAAATTAAAATAAAAGTTGTGGAATAGTACAAGTGAGTGAGTTTTCATAATGTATAACAAGTTCCATCAAGTGCCAACAATCAAAAGTATAAAGGATAAAATCTGATAAATCAAAATACATATTACTTTGTTTGTGCAAAGTAAATTTTATTTTCAGGATTTCTTTGAAGTCGGTTGTATTTTTTATTGAAAAATTTTTTTTTCATTATTTTAAGTGACGGGTGAACTGAAATATATATCTATCTAGGTGAAAGTTCTCATCAATACAAATTAATCAAGCCCCACCACAAGGTAGCTGCTATAAATCGTTAAGGAACTCCCTCGAATCTCTTTTGGTTCCATCATCAGATCAACTCCAGACCTTCATTAATGGTAGTAGATTAAAGCACTGAATTAAAAAGTTAACAAACGCACTAGTTGTCCCTATAATTTTCGGTGATCTCGATTTCTCCAGGATCCCATAATCAGATCCTAACCTGGTTGAAATGGGACCACCTCACAAGTAAACCCAATTCAACAAAAAAAAATGAAATCCGTCTATAATTGACGGAAATATCGGTGAACATACATAAAACATTGAGACCTTTTTTTTTTTTCAAGTTCAATCTATCAATCTAGGTATAAAGTTCTCATCAATACAAATCAATCAAGCCCAAACACAAGATAACTGCTGTAAATTGTTTAGGAATGCCCTCGACTGTCTTTTGACTCTATCATCAGATCGACGCCAGACCTTCATTAAAGTGTAGAACATTAAAGCACTTAATTAAAAAGTTAACAAGCGCACTAGTTGTTCCTACAATTTTCGGTGGTTGCCCTCGTTTTCTCCTGGATCCCTTCATCAGATCCTGACCTGGTGAAAATGGGACCACCTCAGAAGTAATCCCTATTCTACAAAAAAAAAAAAATTGAAATCCGTCCATAATTGACGGAATTATCGCTTGACAAACATAAAAAAATACATACAGACGAATTGAGAACCTCCTCCTTTTTTTGAAGTCGGTTAAAAAAGATGACGATGGTCTTACATTTCCTGTATTTGTATGGAGATATTTCATTGTTTCATGGCGACTGGCGGTGAACTGTTGTCTCTTTATAAAATATTAATATTATGAATGATGATTTTAGTTCTTATTTCTAAAAAAAAGTAAATACTACATTGATTAATACAAATCCTGTGCAAGTATTGAAATAATGTAAGTCTGTTTGATTTGTTGACATCGCTCTGCTCCTTTTGATAGTACTTGATATTGTATTAGTTAGTCTGTAAATATGCTATCCAATTCAGTAATATTTAATGAAAAGGGCCAGCAGCTCTTGAGATCAGAGCGTTCAAGCAAATAAACTTTACATACATATTACAATAGTAATTTAAAGTTAATTTGAGGGGTAGACAGATGCAAATGTACATCACGCAAAGTGTTCACACTTCCCCTCTTTAAATGAAGTAGATCTTACAGACTTTCGTTTGTCGCACATTTATAATTAAATAATAACTTCATTCATATGTACAAATTCTTCAATGAAAATGTCGCAAATCTTGCGCAATTCTATTCTCTCCAAAATTGACGTATTTACTTTGAGGGAAAATTGTAGTCACTACATATTTACAAAATATAACTTTCAATGTTTACTAAACTCAACGCTACAGCTACAACAATCGACCATGGTAACTTATTAGCAATAAATTATAATAAATCTGTAGAAGTGAAAATTCTGTACATTGAAAATATAAAAAAAATAAATAGCAGGGGGTGTTACTAGACCGACACCGAACCCAAAAATGTTATTTAAAAAATTTTTGTCTGTCTGTCTGTCTGTCTGTCTGTCTGTCTGTTTGTTCAGGCATCACGCAAAAACTACCGGTTCGATTACGATGAAACTTGGTATAATTACTCTTTAATATCCTGGGCACCACACTGGGTACTTTTTATCCCGGAAAAGTATATTTATTATAAAATAAAAAACGAACTTAAGTTGTATAAAGTTATTATCAATTATTGCTTAAACGGTTAATGGTACGGTGATGAAATTCAGCATGAGCGTTGTTTGTTACAATTTGAAATAAGTAATTTTACCGTTTTTGCAAATTCCACCTCCAAAGGTATAAAAAAGGAGGGTCAAGTTTGTATGGGACAACGCCATTCCTTGGTCCGATCTGCTTAAAATTTGGCATATAGCATTATTAGCATAACTGATGGAAGACGTGTTCCTTATTTTATTGAAATTTATACTTTATCGACCTAAAAAGGGAATGTAAATTATTTTAGAGCTGATTTTCTCCGGAGTTGATATCAATACTCCTTAAATACTCTTATTTTTGATTTAAATTACTTTTTATTTTGACACATTTGTGGGTGTTCAATCCGAATGACATTGTCATATTTATGATTTTGCTTTAAAGTACTATCGTAAATATTGTTGTATTTTTTTTTAAATTTTGTATATTAATATGTTAAATTTAATTTTATTTTCCAGGATTGTGAATGTTTGCTGGCGGGTGGTGCAGAGACTGAGACTTACATCAGCTCAGCGTAAATATTATAATTATACTGGTACTTTTCTTTATCGTAAGTATATTAATAATTATCTAAGTACTTATACAATATTTATATATATTACTAGCTGATGCCCGCAGCTTCGCCCGCGATGGTGCTGACCCGCTTTTATGTTGAAAATTTTCCTGAATTTTCTTTGCTATAAACCTCACGGAGCCCGAGACCTTTCCAACGAATGCAAAACCGTGAAAAACGGTTCGTGCGTTCTGGAGTTATAGCGTCAGGAAGGAAAACCCGACTTATTTTTATATAATAGATTATTATTTTATTTTAAACATTATGAGTGACTTGTTTGCTAATAATGATTCCTTCCACTCTGCCTATGAAACTGATACTCCATCTGAGAATGACAGTTTTTGCTCAATCACAAATAACACAGCTACAGTTGGTGATGAACTTCGTATGCGTTTTGAACGAGAACTGGGACGGTCATTTAATATTTGTCATATTAATGCAGAAAGCGTGGCTGGTCATTACAGTGACTTTGTAGCTACTTTCGCTGACTCACACGCCCATGCGGTTCTGATTTCTGAGAGCTTCCTAAAGCCTGAACTACTCTCTACTTCCTACCCTCTCCCAGGATTTATTTTAATTAGAAACGACAGGATCGGTAAGGAGCGAGGTGGGGTTGCAATATACCTCCGTAGTGATCTGCCTTTCAAAATAGATGCCTCATCTCCTCCCCAATACTCAGCCACTGCAGAGTTCCTCTTTCTTGAGGTTTGGGTCAAGGGTATAAAAACGATTCTTGGCGTTGTCTATAGTCCCTCCAGCGTTGATTATTTCACCGATTTCGAATTGGTTTTAGAATCTTTGGGGTCTGATTATGAGCATTACATCATCATGGGTGACTTTAACACTAATCTTCTAGTAGACTCTTCAAGAGCTGAAAAACTTCTTCACATAGTCGAGTCAGCCAGTCTTCATATTTTGCCACTTGAGGCCACACACCACAATAAAGATACAGATGATACCTGGCTCGACTTAATTCTTACCTCTTCTCCTAATCTTGTACGTTCGCACGGTCAGCTTTTAGCGCCGGCTTTTTCACATCATGATTTAATTTATCTGTCATATATTCTCAAACCTCCTAAACTCAAACCTAAAGTGTTGCATAGGCGTTGTTTTGGGCGCATGGATGTTAATAAGTTGTGCGCCGATGCTGCTGAGATCAACTGGGAGCCTTTGGGAGAGGCTACCACAGTCGATGACAAAATTCTGTACTTTAATAAAACTTTAAATAGCCTCTTCGATATTCATGCTCCTGTTAGGAGGGTGAAGTTAAAGCATCCCCCAGCGCCGTGGCTAACGGATGAAGTGCGAATTGCTATGAGACGCAGAGATAGGGCTTTTCATAAATTTAAAAAACATCGTACGGACATACATTGGAGCTCTTACAAAACAGCAAGGAATCGGTGTAATCAGGTGATACGCAACGCTAAACGCCGACACATCTTCGACAACATAACTTATTCATCACCAGCTAATGTATGGAAGTTTCTAGGGACACTGGGAATTGGTAAACCAAGGCAGCTGGAGCTACCCAAGACAATTGAGTTAGATGCTATTAATAGTTATTTCTCCACCTCTCTCGCAATTGATGGCCTAACCAAGCGTCAAACGGTTGACTTCGTAGCCGGATTAACAGTTCCCAATTATCCACCTTTTCAGTTTTCTCCAGTCACGTCCGTTGAGATCAAGAGGATTATTTTGGCCATCAAATCGAAGGCAGTGGGCTGTGACAACATAAGTCGTCGGATGATCGTGGTTATCCTAGACCTGCTTCTTCCTGCTATCTCACACATTATTAACTTTTCCCTAACATCTGGACAAGTTCCAAGCTTGTGGCGTAAAGCCTATGTTCGTCCCCTTCCCAAAATTTCCAATCCCTCTCTCCCAAACCATTTTCGTCCAATCTCTATTCTTCTTTTTCTATCGAAAGTGCTGGAGGCATGCGTGCATAGACAGTTGTCCAACTTTGTACACAGTAATGCTATACTAAATCCCCTACAATCAGGATTTAGACCAGGACATAGCACGACTACAGCACTCCTAAAAGTAACTGGTGACATCAGAAATGGGATGGAAACAGCTAAGGCCACAGTGATGGTCTTAGTGGACTTTTCCAACGCGTTTAATTGCGTTAATCACGACATACTTTTGGCAATCCTTGCCCACATAAAGATCTCTTCGGACGAGCTGGATTGGTTTTCTTCATATCTTCGGGGTCGCCAGCAGTCAGTTTGTGTTGATGAGATGTCGTCGAGTTGGTGCAATCTTGGCTCTGGGGTCCCTCAAGGCGGCATACTATCTCCTCTTCTTTTTTCGATATTTATCAACCTCTTAACCTCTGATCTTCAGTGTGCGTATCACTTATGTGCTGATGACTTGCAGTTGTATTGCCAAGCCTCTGTGGACAATATCTCAGAGGCGATCGATTGTGTGAACACGGATTTGGGAATAATAGGTAGATGGTGTGATAGATTTGGGCTGGCAGTCAACCCCGACAAATGTCAATGTATAATAATCGGGACTAATCACATGGTTAACTGTTTGAATAAACCGACTCTTCCGTCCATAACCTTTAACAGAAAAGTTATTCCTATTACTGTAAGTGTTAAGAATCTGGGTTTACATATTGATTCAACCTTGAGTTGGCGGGTTCAGGTTACAAAAGTCAGCCAAAGGGTGACTGGGACACTTCGGGCGCTTTATCGTCTCAAAAACTTTCTGCCTGCCAAAACCAAAACAATGCTTATGCAGACTTTAATTTTCCCGATTTTCGACTATGGTGATGTGTGCTATCTTGACCTGAATGCTGATCTGCTCAATAAACTCGACCGACTTCTCAATAACTGCATTCGATTCGTCTACAATCTTAGGAAGTATGACCATGTTTCGGCTTTTCGTGAGGAGCTGGGTTGGTTAACTATTCGTCGACGGCGTAGTCTGCGAGCTGTATGTTTAATTTTTTCACTACTTAATTCTCCCAATGCCCCTACTTACTTAAAATCTCAACTTCATCTACTTGGCTCTAATCATGACAAATATCTACGCTCTTCTAATAATCTTCTTCTGCACTGTCCAACTCACACTTCAAGTCTTGTCCACTCCTCTTTTCCAGTGCGATCCATTCTTCTCTGGAATGCCCTTCCTCTCGAAATCAGGACATCGACAAACCGCTTATCGTTTAAGAACAGAGTACGTCAACTCTATATGGTCCCATAGACAGAACATTAATATTATTGTTTAGGATTATCCTGTTTGTATTTATTTATATCTATATATTTATATTAATATCTATTAAATAATGAATTTTTTATACATGTAAGGTATTTATCTTTATTTTTTATCTTATACATGACGTAGATATATATTTCATCTTTATAATATGATACATATATATGTTAACTATTTATACATATTTATATTTATACCTTAGTACTTAGTAACTGTAAGTTCTCAATATTAGATTTTTTTATGAAACTTGTAATTTGTACCATTTAATACTTTAACTTTCGTCAATATACTTTAAGCACCTACTTTAACTTATCTCTGCATCACCCAAAGGTTGACTGGTAGAAAATGCCTTTGGCATTAAGTCCGCCTTTGTACAAATTGATTTGTGCAGAAAGTTTAAGTAATAAAAAAAAAAAATATGTGAAAGAAGAAGAAAATTCGAAGATGGCTAGCCAGGAATAATGAAAGACCACGCTTCAGGTAGTGTCCACTGTGCATTAGAATGAAAGATGTCAGCAGCCCTAAGCGACTGGTCATGGAAGGTATGAACTTTATTCTATAGTTCTGGCTGCATTCGGTGCAGGACACAGACTCACCAAGTCTTTGTAAAATACGGTAATGGCCTCTACGAAGATCACATTTGACAAGTAAAAAGAGCCATTAAAATGAACATGAACACCTAGCAGATGAAATTTACATTGTTATTAAGTTAACAGGTCTTGGTTGGACCATCTGTATTATGAAGACAAAGTCTATCGTAGTTCGGTTTTCCCATACGTTGTAGGCTTACAGTATGACTGGGACTACCTGAAGAAGGAACTAAGTTACGATGTCAATTGCTTAGAAGAGAATTTGAGTCAATTAGTAGTCTAGCCAATGATTTAAGAAATGTATTTAATAAATAAATTTACATAACTCATAATAATATAATATGTTTTATGAATTTGTTAATCAGAACAACTATTATAAATATGCGAATATTTGTGAGTGTGAATGTTTGTTACTCTTTCACGCTGTACGCTGAACGGATCTGGCTGAAATTTGGTACCTACAGAGATAGGTTAGAGACAGTGTAGGAACTAAATTTCACGCAGGCGAAGCTGCGGGCATCAGCTAGTTAGCAATAAATTTTGGACATTCATTTCATCTCGGACTTCATGCCCCATTCCACATGTAATAGAGAAAATAATATGTGTTGTCCTTGCACAGAAATGTCATAGTCTGGGAAATATATGTTTTGGATAGAAACATTTAAGATCTAATCGGATTATGACGCATAGAGGAAAATAAGCCCATGTTTTGTTCTGGATTGTACTGACCTGTATTTGTTATCTGGATTACGAGTTACCTAAAACTAAAAAATAAATTCTATTAGGATCTTAAAAATTGATCGAGGTTCAAACTTCGATGATAACTGAGGGATCGCAAAGTTAAGTTAGTTATTAAAGAACGTTTAGCAACTTGCACAACCTTTGATGCCTTGATCATCCTAGGATACTACTTGGGTACTGCCTACTATTATCAGGCGATATCTAAGTATAATCTCTGCTAATATTATGAAGATGTTAAAGTTTGAAATTTTGTTCGTTAGGGGTGACCTCGCGAATTAATTAGCCGATTAGACGGTCCATTTATTGAGGAAGGTTATGGTGTATATACCATCACGCTACTTATCAAGGTATCATACCTGTAATCATAAAACAAATCGGGTGGTCTTTAATATATAATTTGTAAACTAAATTAATTTGTATGGGGAAGCAATGTGAGTTTATAGTACCTATAGGCAAACACGCTACTACCCAAGGTATCGTACCTACCTGTAATAATAAATGTCAACACATCGGTCGGACTTCCATACATATGTAATTTTTAAACTAATTATAGGTATGTGGAACAACGCGAGATTAAACTATGGCACGGACGAACTCAGCAGGCACAACGAGTACGTAATAATAGCCGACTTAATCTAACCTATGGACACTTCAGCAAAGGCTATCTTTGTCACATAAAAAATCGCTAGTGAGGCGGCATCGACCTAAGAGGCTGTAAAAATGATATACAGCTACCAGGAAAGTAGAGGTCACGTGTATTAAGATAAATTATAAGGGACACATTCTAGAGTAGTTGACAATTTAGTTAGATTCCATTTTAGTTGATATAATTTTGGGAGTCTACATTTTGTTGTCGAAGTAATGTCGGCGTAGAGCTTCTCAATTGTCTGGAAACCTAGAACGCTCTGCCAGCTCTTTAAACCTAGCGTGAAGGGGCACATCATTCGGTCTCCAACTTGAAGATATCTTGTTAACTGTGAGGGGGGGCCCCACGTCACCATGATTTATTCATGAGAAATCCATACTAATATTATAAAGCTGAAGAGTTTGTTTGTTTGTTTGTTTGTTTGTTTGTTTGAACGCTAGGATCTCAGGAACTACTGGTTGGATTTCGGAAATTCTTTTACAGTTTGATAGTCCATCTATTGAGGATGGCTATAGGCTATATAACATCACGCTAAGGCAAATAGGAGCGGAGAAGCTATCAAGAATGTTTCGAAAACGGGGAATATTTTTTACCGTCTGAGAGCTTCCGAAGCGTACGCTGCGTAAATGGTTAAAGTTACGTAAAAATTGGGTATTACAAAATTGTTTCTCTTAAAAAGTTCTAAAAAAAAGTCCGCGACAGCATATGTCTATCTTTTAAGGTTCGCCCACAATAACCTAATTTGTCTATCTCTTAAGGTCCGCTCACAATATTTTAAAACCGAAGAGTTTGTTTGTGCTACGATCTCAGAAACTACTGGTTGCAGTTCAAAAATTATTTTACAGTTTCATAGTAAATTTATTGAGGATGGTTAATGACAGTATTACATCACGCTAAGACGAATAGGGGCGGAGCAGCCATGTATAATGTTTTGAGAACGGGGAAAATTTATTTCTTACACTGTGGAAATGATTAAAGTTACGTGAAAATAGTGTACTATAAAATTGTTCCTCTTAAAAAGTTAAAAAAAAAGTCCTTGACCGCATATGCCTATGCCTATCTTTTACGGTTCGCTTACAATAACCCTCAAGTAAGTTTTAAAATATGAGCGAGGCGACGACGGCAGTAATCGTGGTCTGCAGTGGCAGCCAGTCAAGTGAACGATAAAAACTGGTCAAGAGCGAGTCGGATCCGTACCATAAAAGGACGGGCGGAAGTAGATGCGACGGGAAACATCATATCACTTTACATATTAATACCACGCCTCTCTCCTTCTCACTCTCATGTGACGCAAACGAAGTTGCGCGGGTCAGCTAGTATTAAAATAATAGTATAATGTGTATATTACTAAGCGGAATGTAATAATATTACTCTGAACGCTCGTAATATCAACAATGAGAAGGGGATGACAAGGAAAACAAAGATTTGAATAGATATTTCAATCTTTAAAGGGAGAGGAGACCGTTAAACTGGAAACAGTACATTTTTTACGCTACATTGCATACATAGCATGTAGGTATTGTGAAATTCTCAGTGACCTCTATTATTATGAACTTTCTATCTTCGGTGATAAACTCATTCAAGTAAAATGGTAGCTAAAGTAGCCTTATCCAGATAGAACCAAAGCTATCTAGTCAATCTAACAAGCCATTTTTGCCTCTAGCCCCGCAGTGCGCCTAAATATTTAATCACTATCTATCTAATAAATAAAAGAAGAATATAAGATAAAAGAAAGCGTTCGTGTCGTGGCCCCGCGTAAACGATCACTGTAGGAAGAAACATTTACTGTAGCCGGTTATAGATGGGTGACCATCTGTGCCCAATTTGTGACATTCATTTGCGAGCGTTTCTGTGCTTTGGAAGGCACGTTAAGCTGTTGGTCCCAGTTGCCAATAAAATAGCAGTCGTTAAGCCAAGTTGAAGGCCTTTATGGGCGGCTTGAAAACATTCGATAGAAGGTTATCACAACCTGGGCCTATCTATATCAACACGGCAATACGGCTCACCACCTATTACGTGTGACCAAAATCTAAAGAGGTGAAATGTGGGCATATAATATGCCTCTAACCACCCCTTCTGGGATGAAAGGCATGGTCATAGTTATGTTCATGTTTGTACTATCAATCTATCAATTAATTACTATTAGTTAGATAGTGTTTAGTGATACTATACTGTGTACGACTACAGTACGTATAGTTCCAAATCGAATCTCGCTGTTTCTGATTACGTATTTTTAAGTCTATACTGTTAAGCTTTTAAATTTTCCCTATATTTTTGTGATTCCGATGAAAAGTAGGCTCATCCAATTCTCTTTTGAGTGACCATTTTCGGTTTCACAATTCTGCCCAATATGTTTTAATCAAATATTAAACGAACCGTATGATTACATCCGGGCACTAATTATTGGGGAGTTAAGTATATTTTCATCGAAATTTAATTTAACACAATTCGGACGCTGGGAAACAATGTTGTTTTTTTTTAAGGTTTTTCCTTTTCTTATCCCTTCTTTACTATCGTTCTATGACACACTTCGGTCATGCTATGCCTGATTTCATTAGTCTACCATTGTTTTGGTCGATGTCGTAAAATGTTGTACTTCTGTAATTTAGCTGGCTACAACTAAAATTCAGTTGACTCTGATGCTGGAACTACATCGGTGGGCGTTCGTTAAAATATCGTGTACTCGATGGGCATGTTCGATGCATTAGTGGGAAAAATTCAATATGCGAGCAATCGTACAGCACTATTTATACGATATTGCAAACGTTCATAGGCTACGGTGACCACTTTTTTTTTTTGTACGACGTGAGGGAAAATCCTCATGGATGTTATGCCGGACTCCTACCGACTAAAAGACCTCACGTATCCTTCCCAACAGCCTATGGTTGGGAGCCCCGGGTTAAACCTCGGAAGGATATCCCAAGGCTATTGACATACACAGCTTCTGAGGTACCTTGAGGAACACGACCTGCTCAGTGACCGGCAGTACGGTTTCCGTCACGGTCGCTCGACGGGCGATCTTCTTGTGTACCTAACACACCGATGGGCGGCGGCTATCGAGAGTAAGGGTGAGGCTCTAGCAGCGAGCCTCGACATCTCGAAAGCCTTTGACCGGGTCTGGCACCGTGGTCTTCTTACGAAATTGCCCTCCTATGGACTGCCCGAGAGTTTATGCGGATGGGTGTCCAGCTTTCTGGCCGGTAGAAGCATCAGGGCCGTCGTTGACGGCAGCTGTTCTGACTGCATGGCCATAAACGCTGGAGTACCACAAGGCTCAGTGTTGTCCCCTACTTTGTTTCTGCTGCATATCAATGACATGTTGTCTATTGACGGCATTCATTGTTATGCGGACGACAGTACGGGCGACACTTATTACACGGGCCGCCCCGGTATCTCTCGGGTTGCAGTGGAAGAAAGTCGTGAACAACTTGTGTCTGAAGTCGAGGCTACTCTCAATAGAGTGTCCGATTGGGGTCGACAAAATCTTGTCCAATTCAACCCTACCAAGACACAAGTTTGTGTTTTCACCACAAAAAAGACCCCATTCACTGTGGCGCCACAATTTCAGGGCACATCTCTCACCATCTCTGAAAGTATAGGGATCCTTGGTGTTGACATCTCCAGTGATGTGCAGTTCCGCAGTCACTTGGAGGGCAAGGCCAAGCTGGCGTCCAGGAAGCTCGGAGTGCTCAGAAGGGCGCGGCGGTGCTTTACTGCGGCGCAAGCACTGCTTCTCTATAAGTCGCAAGTGCGTCCGCATATGGAGTACTGCTGTCACCTCTAGGCGGGGGCACCCGAATACCAGCTTCGTCCATTTGACTCGGTGCAAAGGCGAGCTATGAGAGTTGTCAACGATCCCATACTTGCAGGTGGTGTGGAACCTCTTAGTGACAGGAGAGACTTTGCTTCTCTGTGTGTGTTCTACCGCCTGTACAACGGTTTGTGCTCTGAAGAATGGTTTGATATGATGCCTACGGCTACATTCTATCATCGCACCGCTCGCCATAGACAGGCTATTCATCCTCACACGTTGCGTCCTGAGCGCTTGAGCACGGTGAGATCTGGTAGAGGCTTTCTTCCGCGTACGCTTAGGTTGTGGAATGATCTCCCTGCTTCGGTTTTCCCAAACGCCTACAGTATGGGGTTCTTCAAAAGGGGACTTAGAAGGTTTTTAAAGAGTCGGCAGCGCGATTGTGGCGCCTCTGGTGTTGCAAACGTCCATAGGCTGCGGTGACCACCGGTACATCTGGTGGGGCCGTATGCTTGTCTGCCACTCGAGTGGTATAAAAAAAAAAAAAAAAAAAAAAAAAAAAGAAACTCAGAAGTCGAAATTCGATTATTCTTTAACCATTTAGAATGCTGCGTTATCCTTGAGTAACATAATGCTATATTTCATTCCCATATTCCCAAGTGTCATACGCTACGGTGACCACTAATCCCTCCGGTGGGCCGTAAGCTGGTTGGCACCTTATTGGTATAAGGAAGATATCATCATTGCCTGAATACCATGCCTTGCAAGGATCCTCGCTGAATGCTTTGACACGAACATTTACCGTTGCATGAGAATGTAGCTCCAGTATGACAAAACCCGGCCACTCCAACAAGCCTTATCCAGAATCTATCAAAACAAAACCATTTTGGACTGATCAACGTATATCTTATGATGGACCTTCTTTTTGTAAAATTACTTCCTTAGTGGTCTTTTGGGTGAGATAACACTGCTATCCAATCATTCTCAATGCGTTTCGGGTAAATTATACTTCACCAAACCGCCTTTCTATTGGTGCAAGAATTATTGCAGTGAATTTTACTCGTAGATAACTTCAGTCTATAATCTATATTAATTTGTAAAGAACAGTTTTGTATTATGTATTTGTTTTTTTTAACGTGAGGAAAAATCCTTCATGGATGCTATGCCGGACACCTACCGACTAAAAAACCTCACGTTGCCTTCCCAACAGCCTACGGTTGGAAGTTCCGGGTAAAACCTCGGATGGATATCCCAAGGCTATTGAAGAAACTCAAAGTCGAAATTCGATTATTCTTTAACTATTTAGAATGCTGCGTTATCCTTGAGTAACATAATGCTTTATTTCATTCCCATATTCCCAACCGTCATACAACAAATATTGTGATTGTGATATCATTTCTACCCTGCCATTGTATCTCATTAACCAAAATATATTTCGTAACAGTAAACAAACCAGAACAAGTTTCATCAAACCAAAGTGACATACCGTACGCCATTTTATTTGTTAAAATGTTCAGATTTGAGCGCAAACTTTGTAACTGAGAACATCCCACTGGAGGCGAGGCCAAGCTCGAGCAAAAATGAATTTTTTTCCTTCAATTTCTATTTCCCCGTAAAATGGCTTCAGTCTGTGAACTTGTTGAGACTAAGTTCGGAAAAGTTTTGATAAACTGCAGTTTATATACTTTTTAACGTAGTAATGGTCTGAGAAACATCTGGTACGATGTGTCGCTACCCTTTACTGAACATGCTTAGACATTTTTGTAAGATACATTAAAAGTTGTCGATGTTCATGTTATCTTTGTTGAAACTTGATAAAGAAACAGGGAAAACAAACTTTGTCCCAGAACATTTATTTTGGAAAGTATTAAATAAAATATAGGTCCATTTGTCGTAACATTGTTGTGTGTTTTGTGACAACTTTTTTACGATATGATTAGAAAAAAAAAAGAAATGAAGGCATAAAAATAAAACCTGCCGAATTTCTCACTTGAACCACTAGGGATTGATTGATGGATTCATCACTCAGCCCCTCAGTTTCCTTGTCTTTTACTATAATCCTATTAATTCCTCAGGTGGTTAAAATATGAAGGAGAACTAGTGTGGAAGCGAAGTGCTGGTTAATAAATTATAATATCACAAGCTTCCGTCCGCGTCTTCCCTTATGAGATATATTAATATTATACACCTATGTTCGTGTGAATGTAACAGTAATATTTTACTGTAATCATTGACATGAAAACGTACCAAGTAAGAAACCGACCAAATAAATTTCACATTTTCAATACATATTATTCAACATGTTACAAATTGTGTTTGAGAAGTTTTGTTACATTATTAGTGACAATATTTCGTTTCTATTTATATGAGAAACATGTTTGTAAATTCTGAAGTATTTCTGTTAGGAAGAAAATAACGAGCTTTGTTAAATAAATTTTCCCTGATGTTACAAAGACTATGTATTTTGTTTTGTTGCAAAGTTTTGCAAAGACGAGTTCTGTATTCATTATTGAATTAATACAATGAACCACACTGAAAATATGGCTGTAAACGTCCGTGTATACGTCTGCGAATATTAAAATTTATGTATAGTAAGTACTACACAAATTCAGTAATAGTTCAATAGTAGCCACTACATTCATGCATTCATTATAGTTATAAAATAGCACGAATCCTTCCTGCATACCGGTTACTAGTTCCTGAACGCCTACAGTATGGGTTTCTTAGAAGGTTCTTGCAGGATCGACAGCGCGAGTGTAGCGTCTCTGGTAGGGATTTTTTGCGTAATCTTACTTAATCTTACTAATATTATAAATGCGAAAGTTTGTGAGTGTGGATGTTTGTTACTCTTTCACGCTCCAATGGCTAAACGGATCTCACTGAAATTTGGTACAGGGATAGATTATGGTCTAGAATAACACATAGGGTACGTTTTATCCCGAGAATAAGTTCCCACGGCAAGCGGGAATGAGAACAAACTTTTCGCAGGCGAAGCTGCGGGCATATCAGCTAGTAAATAAATATAGCGAGGAGGCGTTTAGGAATAGCAAGGCAAAGCAGCAAAGAAATATTAATTACGGGTGATGTGTGACATGTGAGCTGTGTTTGATTCTAGTAACGGAAAAAACGTCTTTTTAGATGATTTTCCTATACATAACACGAAAATTTCATACACTGTATTATTTTCAGTAGGTATTATCAATAGATTGTTATGTTTAAAGAAAAGTGTTTTCTATTCGTCATTGTGCTAACGATACCGATTATTCAATGTTCAATTTGCACCTCATTTTCATCGCAGGTACGAAAAAGCAGGTCAATTTAAAACTAGTTGGTAATAGAAACGTTCTTCAAGATTGACTTACACAGTATTACACATTACTATAAAAAGTTTTCCATCGTGAACTCTGACCTTTTACTAACCCAAACTACCCTCGTTCTGACAAAAAACAACAAGGTCCCGTAAGTAGGTACCGCAATTTCGGTTATAGTTGGTCGGCTTATCATCGCGCCACGTACCCGATCCCTGGGGTCTCGGGATAATGGGGTAACTCGATAAAAGATTTCCCGGGACACCGATACTTCACAACACTGCCATCGCGTCCATTTCAACTTCATTCCATAGTACAAAGTTCGGTATTTAAGACTGGTTTTCACTGCGAGCGGAGAGGACCCATTAACGAATTTTAACTCAAATTTTTATTGTTACAATTAAAAATATGAGTTAAACGCTTTTAAATTTTATTATTTAAGTTTTTTTTTGTTAAAATTAATGCGTAAAAACAAGTATGAAATTTACTGTTGTGAGCTAAGCGGATTCATTAATGAACCTGCTCAGCTCAAATTTGGCTTTACATTATGGTGCAGTTATCGTAAAGAGGGTGAAGTAGCATTATTTGTTATTAAGGTTGACAAAGTAGCACTGTTTATAGGTTGAGTTCATAAGATGGGTCTCATTATATTAGGTAGACTAGACCTTCCGGGGCTTTATTTGAGCAAATTTTGAACTAATAATCAAATTTTGCTCAAATAAGACGGTTCTCTTCCGGTGGAATATTGGAAATAAAACCAATTTTTTAGTCTGCATGTATTCACATGTGCCAGTTCTATCATGTGGTGAGTCGTATTGCCGTGTTGATATGGACAGGCGCAGGTTGTAACTGCCTGCGTGCACTATAGTAATTTTTCAAGCCGCCCATAAAGGTCTTCAACTTGACATGGCTATTTCTACTTTTTACGATTCTCATCGTCACCTTCGTGGTAAATTTTAAATACTGATTATTTCAACAATTTTTGTAAACAAACACAAAGCGTTCGGTAAGATAAGTAACATATATAAGTCAAAAAGTTAAATTGTGAGTCAGATTTGGAAGAATAACGTTTTGAATTATTAGATCCCACGTAGGTGACGCGACGATCCACGAAGGTGACGCAGTAGCTTTACAGACATTATTAATCATTATTTAAATACTAATGATAAGTTAATATGTTCATTCGGCAGTTATATGGTAACAGCTAGTTAACTAAAACAATTACCAGGTCCTATACACATGCTTTTGACGTAAAAGTTATTCTGGAACCATATAACACAGTAGATCGCTTTGGCACAAAGTAGCAAATTATCAGTTATCTAGATCCCATAGCATTAGCTTATATTGTCTTAATTTGGGCTAGCTAGATGATCTTGTGTGAGATTGTCCGTACCTGGCTACTTATAATGGAAGCACTCTGCGCCTAGACGATCGGCTCTCCGAACTCGAGGTACAACTGGGTCGCATAAACTAGCACATACTTGGGTTGTGCGGAGTTCGAAGAAAGGGGAAGGACACGCTAACCCTTGCGTCGGGCGACCTATTGTACTTTCGGGAAGGTGATGGAAGACATTCTTCCGAGGGCGGTGACGGCTTTATGTTGAAAAAGGACCTCGTTAGCAGCATTGTAGAGATCAGCAATGTTTCGTCTCGGGTAGCATACGTAATACTGAGACTCACCAACAGGACTCCCTGAAGGTGATTCAGGTGTACCTATGCCCCGACTTCGAGAAGCACTGACGAGGCAGTTGAGACCGTGTACGAGGACGTGGTGAAAGCATTACAATGTACTGCCAAGACTCACTACAATGTTGTGATGGGAGACTTCAATGCCAAAGTGGGAGTACAAGAACGCCGTGAAACGAAAATCGAACCCTTTGGTGTGGGGCGTAGAAATGACCGGAGGCGTATGCTTACCAACTTTCTTGAGGCTCAGGGGCTCTTCTTGATGAACTTATTCTTTAAGAAGAAGCTCCTTAGAAGGTGGACTTGCTTCTAAAAGGTCACAAGGAACGAGATAGACTTGGTCATGTCGGACAAGAGGTGTATATTTAAAGATGTCTCAGTGATCAACAGGTTTAATACCGGAAGTGATCACCAACTCGTCCGAGCATCTCTGAATTTAGACTTCCGCGCCGAAATGGCCCGGATGATGAAGCCTACTCTCCGACCTACTGCGCTCCAAATAGCTTTGTGTGCCGAGAAGTTTCAATTGGAGTTTTAAAATCGTTTCGATCTACTGGAAACCACTGGCAACGATCACGATAAGGCCGACACTGTTGTCAGGACGCTACAACAAGTCTCCCGAATGTTTCTGTCTGGAAAAAGCAAAAATAGGTGCTTCAAGCTTTCGCCCGAGACTCTCGAGCTCATGAAAATCAGACGGCAAACGCCATCTATGCATACGTCTTCGTCAGACCAGAGAGCTTTAAACATCAAAATCCGAAAGCTGATACGATGCGACCTCAAACGTTATAACACCAACATCGTCGAGGCAGCAATCGAACAAAATTGGGGTACTAAAGTCTTTGCGCAACAGCTTCGAAGAAAACAGCGGGTGGCAAAACCGTGACCTCGAGGTTCGAGATTCTCGAAGAAGTTAAGAGCTACTATAGAGACCAATATGTATCACGGAAAAAAAACCGATGGGACCTAGCGACTGTGACCACAGAGCCCCACTCACGCGCCACAATACCGAAGAGGAAGACATTCCGGATATTGACCAGGGCGAGGTCAGGGCGGCTCGCAAACAACTAAAAACCAATAAATTCCCTGGAGAGGACGGAATTACGAGTGAGCTTCTTAAAGCTGGCGGGACTCCAGTTCTGAAAGAGCTGACGAGTCTCTTTAATTCCGTCCTCCAACAGGTACAAACACCTAAAGCGTCGAGGGAAGTGCGGTGGCTCTGTTTTTAAAAAAAGGTGACAAGACCTTGCTGAAGAATTACAGACCCAGCTCACTCCTAAGATATGTTTACAAGTTGTTCTCGACTATTCTCGAGAGTAGTCACAAACCGCTTCGGAAAACTCGACGAGTACTACCTAAATGTATATTAGTTGATATAAGTATAAGGTATTACGTGCCTTAATTAAGCTTTAAGTGACATGACTCTTTCCCTGGATCTGTCCTTGAGACTTGGATGCGAAGTGTCACAGGTCTACGCCTCGAGAGCCAAAACATTGGCATGACGTGAAAGTTCTTAGCATGCTGCACGCCTCAAGAAGCGGAATTGCACCTGAACTAACCCAAAAGACGCAAGATAACACCCAAACCCGTAGGCGAGGCCACGGTGATAGCCTAAACCTGTCAGGTACCCTGATACATCTTTCTAAGGAGTTACCCGCGGCGGCGCCTAGCACTAGACGGTTAAGTAGGCACGGTGTGAGTTTTAGACGGTATGGACTGTAGTTTGGATCTGGCATAACGTCCGGTGGGATTTCTACTCCTATAAAAGGGCATCACACGGAATGTTATAGGTATTGCTCTGTCATTTGCCATGATTGTAGAAACCTAGTTATTTGTTCTGCTATCATTCCGCTACATACTACAATACGAATCTAAACGAGTACCACTCTTATTGAAACTAGTCAAAGATCACTTTCGTGGCATAAACTCACCTTCGTGAGTAAAACGCCACGAAGGATGTGACACGAAGGTAACGAAAATATAACTTTTTTTCAAATTCCGACAAAGTTTAGCCGTTACGGTTTAAATCAAATACTACATAAATATCTCTATTTATTTGCGGTTTCGATGAATTGACTCTGACTTCAATAGCTATTATACAATGTACAAAAAGTCACCCACGAAAAGTACTCGAATTAAGTGTCAAATGTAGAAACTTACCGATATTTTTTTTCTAATGGAGCCAGAAGAAACACGTTGCACTCTTTCGATGCCGGTCGACCAATAACGTTCAGTTAAGTTGAGTTTTGTTATTGGGGCGGTCGTTTTGATCAACAGTCAACCGTTTACTACGCAAATCTAGAGTACCTACATTCGTGTGACCGACGTATATTGTGTTTTAAGTTCTAAATAATAGTTACAAGATTTTTTTTGTAATACTGTGTGTGTAGTGTATGTTATCACGGTGAATTTAGTGTATGTAGCTTCAAAATCTATGGAAATTTGGTGAAGCAGTAACCTAATGTTTAACTGAATCGGGAAGTGTGACACGAGTAGAATGCGAAAAATGACCCCGATTTTGACCTTTCGTGTTGATTTTTGGTATGAATATTTACTTCTATTGCAACAAATTTCATGTATTTTATAGCTTAATAGCTGTTTTATCCACCATTTAAAAACATTTCTTTCTAACTCGTACGGTTTAGAAAATATAAGCGTGTGACCATCAAATTTAAGCAACGAGTAGAAATAGCCACATAACGAATGCCATTTTACTGGCAACCGGGACCAACGGCTTCACATGCCTTCCGAAGCACGCAAAACGCTTGCAAATAAATGACACAAAGTTCCATCCAAGACCGGCTACAGTAAATGTTGCTTCCTACAGTAATCGTTTACAGAACACTGAGTGCGCCGGGCCACGAGCGATTCTTACCGACTTACTAAAAATCGTAATTATGAAAAAAAAAAAAATTGTGCTAACTCAATCATAAATTTTAAATATGGAAAAAAGAATCAGTTTCGAACTGTATTCGAACCTGCATCTTCTCTGCGCACGGTATGTGAGAAGATGCAGGGTGGAATTTTACTCGAAACCGATTCCTTTATATTTAGGTATTTCAAATTTATTATTATAAGTCGGTTCTAATCGAATCTAATTTGAATAACCATAACTCAACTCACGCAACTGAAATACTCTTACAAAAGTAATGAAATTATTAAGTTAATTTTGCCTTAAAGTATTTGCACTCTATTAATCGTTTTAAATATTGAATACCCGAATCTGATTATAATTCGTATAGGAATAAGAGTTTTACTATTTGCTTTAATTTACTTGTTGGAATGAACGTTTTATCTGTTGTCATAAAAAGAGGTTTTATACGAGCGATAGTGTGTTGACTTTCATGTCAGACATATTGTAATTAGTTTACCTCTAGGGCAAGCTTATGCAAATGCCAAAATTTTGTAGTAAAAGTTTAGCAGTTTATGATTATTACCTTGTTTTGTTACAAATTTACGACTACCAACCTAACATTAATGGTTATAAACTCATTCGGTAAATTATTAGCTTAAATTTGAAACGAAATTCGACGAACATCATATTGTTTTCCTGGTTCTTTATAACTTTTGTTTCAATTTATTTTATTTGGTACTTTTGACCAATATTGTATTTTTAAGATTTATAATTCATTCAGATGTACCATAACGACCATTCGGCCAAACCATTCGGTTCAAATTAGCGCCATTAACAAGTTAGTACAGGTCAGTCGAAGAGCAAAAGTCATCAACTCCAGGACGCCGATTTTCAAACGCCGACTTACAAGCATGACAAAACGAATATTTGGCTGAATACGAACTTTCTAAAACTTGACGAATGTCCGAATTCAAATATTTGGTCAAACATTCGGCGCATCTTTAAATCAGGCACTGATTTATTTTATTTTATTTTATTCTTTCAGAAAAAAATACAGCCAAAATACAGAGTACAGGCAAGTTTAGCATGAAATGGCCAATTACAAGTTTTTGCTTATAGTACTTAATTATTGATATTCTAATCTACGAAGGAACACCCCACTCATTTTTAGGGTTCCGTAGCCGAACGTGTTAAAACTTAAAACATCAATCAAAGTTACATCGAACAACAAAAACTTTTATATTATGTTACTTTCTGCTAAGGAACCGTTCATGGGCGAGTCCAGCTCGCACTTAGTCGGTTTTTCAAACCCCTTACAGTGCGGTTATGCAATCTTTCGCTTGTGTTTTCTACCTTCCTTAATACTTAACAACAATATCGATGAATGCAAATTAGCAATTGATGCTCGCGTCAAACTGATGTTATAGGTAAGTATAAGAGATTGTGAATGGCACTATTTAACTATTCTTTCTAATAAGATTCAATTTTAGTTGCAACATTTATTAAACGATTACTACAATAGGGCTATAAAAATATCCACAAGGTACAATTATACAATTAAACCTCTGTTACTCAAAATTACACTAACCCAGAAAGCTCAAAGAGAAACGTTCGCAACAAAATAAGCAAACGTTAGCTGAAACTAAGAACTTCCTGCACAACTTATAAGGAAAACATACCGGGTTGTTTCTTCTTCTCTAGCACTAAATACCTCCAGACATCTGTTGTCTTAGTCTTGGAACGAGGGGAAGGCAAAAGTTAAGCCAGGTGGTAATTATACAATATGGCTCAGACAAGTTCCGTCTTGATCTTTAAGTTGGACATTGTGTAACTCTTATTAAAAGTATTCTCTTATTATTCGTATGAAATTTGTAAATACTTATCTAAAGAAAATCGAATTGAACTCAGTGTTCTGTAAACGATTACTATAATAAGTAACTTAGCTATAGCTGGTCCTTCGATAGGTGACCACTACGTGACCACTTTGTGACATTTCGTTTGTGAGCGTTTTTATGGCATATAAACGTACGGCCCACCAGATGTAGTGGTGGTCACCACAGCCTATGGACGGTCGCAATACCGGTGGCCCTACACTCGCGCTGCCGACACTGTAAAAACTTTCTAAGACCCCTTTTGAAGAGCCGATTATTCAAATAACAGTTTATATCAGTCAACTGCAGGGCGTAAGTCTATCTCAATTCACGTCATCGTCATCAGGCCCCACATGGTTTTTGCATCTTACGCATCCAATCCCTCTCTTTGAACGTTAGATATTCAAATCAACCAATAAAGTATCTCATTACTAGAATTTCCTATTACACAAGTATGTAGAGTAGATGCTACTGTACTCAATTTTCTACGCGGCCGATCTTTTCCTTTTCCCTCCCTTTCTGAACTCAAACAAACAAGGATTGTTGACTTGTTTCTGCTTCAATAATGTCACATCCGTAATTTTGTATCGAGATTTTATTTATAGCTGATTCGGCCTCTCTTTCTGTAGGTTTGTGTACAGTATGTTTTTAAATTAGCCAAGCTTTTGTAGGATTTTGTCTCGTCAAGAGTTTGGATTACGAATGATGATCCAGAGTGTCGATTATTCGTATAAACGTTGTCGTGTTTTCCTCTAGACTACATCACTCTTTTCGAAGTAAAACTTCTTTAGGCGCGACTAGGCAGTAAGTCAGATTTCTTTTCTGACGGAAGTAACGCTTACTATTTGAATTTTGAATATCGGAAACATAGTTTCCGCTATTCAAAATTCGAATGAATGATATTAATATAAAATTTGGTGCCGTCAATGGCAAAGAAGTTTTACTTAAATCGCGCGTAAAGGTAACAAGCACACACTTGTTTTTTTCTTTTGTCGTGACTCAAGGCGGCTTTGTATGTTCTTTCTCTAAGGTTTTTAATACCTACTATATTATTCTTGCCACTTTGTCTAATAATTTTTTGCTTAAGTCTGTACGAAATAAAGTAGACATGTACAAAACTTAATACAGTTTAAAATCTTGATTTATATTATATTTTTTAAAGAATACAGCAGAAACTCCATCACTTGATTCATAGCTTTGGACTCGTCAAATCTCTGTAATGGTTCCTTTTATGGCCACCGTCATGGTTACCCAATCTCATTCGATGTTTTCCGTCGTCCTATCACTACATAAAATCAGTTAGGATGGTAATAAAAGTTCTTCTCCGACCTAGATAAGGCTGCTCGAATAAAACTAGGCAATAAAACTACGAACGTAAGTCGCTCACAGCATTTTGGTATGGAATAATATATAACAGAAGTTTAACTTTGATTAAAACTTAGAACTTAGAAACTAAGAAGTTTGTCAAAGTGTGTATGTATGTATTACAAAAAAAAATATTATTATGTTCATAAAGTATGATAAAAAATGTATACCTAGTCTGGAAAAATGTTCAGTAATTTTTAATTCATTATTCAGAATAGCATGCAGATATTTCACAGAAAGCTTTTGTGCTGTCAACCGATACATTATTATTTGGCAGCTTTCTACGCTATGGGGTGACATGTACCCTTCACGTACACACCATGAACAATTTGATTGAAACACACTAATAGAAAACAATGCCAAACATATATATCACATATTTATTACTAGCTGATCCTGCAACTTAGTTTACGTTACATAAGGTGTATGAAAGAAAAAATACTTTTACATTAGACTCATCAAGCAGCGTGTGAAACGGCGTGTTAGCTTAATCATAAAAGAGCTTAAAGATTAAGTCTATTCTAAAACAATTCAGTCCGTGCCATCCTATACTGACTATATATCAATTATGAGAGTTTTTAACTTAGACCTATAGGGATTTTGAAAATACCAAATAAAAAAATTGAATGTGATTTACTTTAATGGGCAATAAAAAACTATTTTCATTGAACTACTGATTACCAAACTACTGTAATGCCTCGTAACATTTGCGCTCAGTAGCCACAAGACGACGATATGCCGTCCTACCTCCTACCCGCTGCCGTGGGTAAACAGAGCATGTTATCATTTCATCCGTGGCCACTCATTGCACGTTGTGTCATAGCATACAATTCAATGTGAATTTGTGAAAAGAAAACTCTAAAGGAACAGAACTACGGGAATGGAATATCAAAACTTCACAATGTACACAACAATTTAGTCGAAAGTATTGTGTCAGTTATTGATCAAGATCAATCAAATCAAGCTACCAGTTCAGCAGTGAACTAGGTTTACTGCTTTATATAGGCCTTTCCCAGTATTCTCTTCTAACCGCTAAGACCTCGTCGGTTAGTCGGCATGGCTCCACTTGTAGGTGAGGCTGGTCTGGTCCTCAGAATCTCGAGACCGCATTGCACCCCACGCGCAAGTTATATAAAATAGGCAATACTGCCGCTATAATAAACATAAATAATAATGTAGTCAGGACTTCACGCGAAATACTACTACTTACATGTTCACTCGCTTTCTCCCTCCATGCCTGCATCCTTGACATTTGCAAATTCATGAATTCAGTCTTAGGTCTAATTAACATGCACCGAGGATAATTCAACGAATTCGTACTAGTTGTTGGCTCAAATGATTATTGTTCTTAGTTCAGCTAGTTAGTGCAATTTGTATTGTGACAGGCAACACAAGCGAAAATTATTCGTTATTACAAGACATAGATAGAAGCGTGTATCTACTTAATTATCAGTCTATCGTAAAAGCTTTGTGTAGAAGCACTGATCTGTATTATATAATACAGATCAGTGTGTAGAAGTCACGGAATAGTGGTTGAAATAAACTGGTTATATTAGGCGCTTTGCAAACGACGGAGTGGGACGGTCTTTTTGTCCGCGACTTAATAAACACCACGTCTGACCGTCGATGCCTGCGACTGCCTTCACCTCGAAAATGTACGTCCAATGGGCACCAGCGACGCGGTCTTTTTGCCCATCATGTGTGTGCGCTGGTAGTATAGGATTTCCTTTGCGCTATCGCTCGCGGTGAAATTGACTGACCCTGCCCGCTCCGTGCGTCGTTTGCGAAGCTAGGCGCTTTAATAGGTCCATATTTCTGTTTGAATCAATTAATAATCCTTATTTCCATTCCAATTGCTTTCAAGACATATTTTATAATACCATGTGTATATCAAAGATAAATTGTTACTGTCTGTTAAGATTTCAAAGATTTTATAATTTAATTCAATATTCTTTGCTCAAATACCGCGGTTGAGCGGAAACTGTGTGTGACCTTTTGAATTCTGTTTTACGACTAACTTTCTGAAAATATGTTAGTAGACTGAATGAGTTGGCATTATAAAGCATTTTATTTTCGAACTATCGCGGTTTATTACACTCATATGTAGAGTTCGGAACTTCCGTCGTGGAATTACGCTGCAACATGTCCGAAACGTCGGTGCATGTAAGTAAAAAGTATTTTGCACGAAGTCACGAATTCCATAAGTATGAGTTTATTATGTATGCTTTTAATATGATTATCGTCATCAAGAGGTAAGCACGCAGTATTCAATGCATCAGTCTGCAACAAATTTTACTAACATTTTGCCTGCAGCTAACATCGTGAAAGACCGTTTAACTTCCACAGTGTTCTAAACTTAGTTCACAACTCTGTCACTAGGGGCGCAACGGGTGAGAAAAGGAGTGCCGTTGCATAGTTTGTATTGCATTTACATAGCTAGAAATTTTCAGCATGATACCTGCTTTAAATTTATTTATATACCATGTTTGGCCATAATGTAACAGTCATTCTGATTTTCTTAACATAAGAAATTATAAATAAATGAAATGATTAAAAAGATAAGTTAGAGACAATTATATTAACAAGATTCAGACAACATTACTGAAACACTAACAAAAAAAATGGATATCCTTCGGCCATAAAACGCATCGCATTAATGTAGAGAGCAGCAATAAAAACAGCGTCATACTCGTATATCTTAATATCTGAAAGAAAAAATTTTTCAATAAAAAATAAAACCGACTTCAAGCAAATCCAGAAAAATAAAATTTACTTAGCACAAAGTAATATGTATTTTGATTTATCAGATTTTATTCAATATCATATTGAAGTCGGCGCCAAGTAAACCCATAGTTTTATGTAGGTATTATATTGATGGCACCAACTTCAATATTATTGAATTAAATATGATAAATCAAAATACATATTACTTTGTGCTAAGTAAATTTTATTTTTCTGGATTTGCTTGAAGTCGGTTTTATTTTTTATTGAAAAATTTTTTTTCATCATTTTAAGTGACGGGTGAATCGAAAAATATATTTATCTAGGTGAAAGTTCTCATCGATACAAATCAATCAAGCCCAAACACAAGGTAGCTGCTGTAAATCGTTAAGGAATTCCCTCGACTGTCTTTCGGTTCCATCATCAGATCGACTCCAGACATTCATTAAATTGTAGTACCTTTAAGCACTGAATTAAAAAGTTAACAAACGCACTAGTTGTCCCTACAATTTTCGGTGGTTGCCCTCGATTTCTCCTGAATACCATCATCAGATTTTGACCTGGTGAAATTGGGACCACCTCAGCAGTGAACTCTATCCAACAAAAAGCAGATTTGAAATTTGTCTATAATTGACGAAATATTGGTGAACATACATAAAACATTGAGAACTTCCTTTTTTTTTTTAAGTCGGATCTATCAATCTAAGTGTAAAGTTCTCATCAATACAAATCAATCAAGCCCAAACACAAGGTAACTGCTGTAAATTGTTAAGGAATGCCCTCGACTGTCTTTCGACTCTATCATCAGATCGACTCCAGACCTTCATTAAAATGTAGAACATTAAAGCACTTAATTAAAAAGTTAACAAGCGCACTAGTTGTCCCTACAATTTTCGGTGGTTGCCCTCGTTTTCTCCTGGATCCCATCATCACATCCTGACTTGGTGAAAATGGGACCACCTCAGAAGTAAACCCTATTCAACAAAAAAAGAAATTTTGAAATCCGTCTATAATTGACGGAAATATCGCTTGACATACATAAAAAAAAATACATACAGACGAATTGAGAACCTCCTCCTTTTTTTGAAGTCGGTTAAAAATGGGGTTTAGAGGCCACTGTACGCATGTACCCGACCGTCCGACTTTGTTTTTAGTGTTTATTAATGATCTCTGTGAATTAAAATTGAAAAATGGACGAATCGTCACATTTGCAGACGACACCGCACTTCTCTTCTATGGCGATTCTTGGGATGAGGTCTATCAACTTGCACAGGAGGGGTTCTCTATAGTCATGAATTGGTTGGCTAAAAACTTTTTAAAACTTAATACAGATAAAACTAAATTTATAACGTTTTCCCTAAGTAATACATCGACTGTAAAAAATTTAAGCCATAACATCATTGCGCATTCATGTAACAACTTTTCTTCCGACTCGTGTGTATGTCCTATACTTCAAAGGGTAGATTCAATTAAGTACCTTGGTGTCATTATAGATAATAATCTGAATTTCTTCTCCCACCTAAACCTATTGGCAGCACGAATTAGAAAGCTAATGTCCATCTTTAAAAATCTTCGACAAGTTGCAGACGATGCTATTCTGAAGACTGTATACTTTTCAATTTGTCAATCGCTTATTACCTATTGTATCACGGTATGGGGAGGAGCAGCAAAATCTTTTATGATAAAAGTGGAACGAGCCCAAAGGGCGGTACTCAAGGTAGCTTATTCCCTATCATACTTTTATCCAACTTCTTCTCTGTATACAAGATGCGAAGTGCTCACGGTCCGTCAACTTTTTATTAGACAGATAATTCTTCACAAACATGCTACGTTGACATATAATTCATCTCAACTATCACAGACACGAAGAAAATACAAGATTTGCCCCACAATTTTATTCACAACCAGCCTTTCGCATCACAGTTATTGCTTTCTGAGCAATTACTTATACAATAAAGTAAACGCTTTGATTAACATCTACCCCCTAACCGGTAGACAATGCAAACATGCTCTTACGGAATACTTGTTAGGCCTAGACTATCAGTTCACAGAAGACTTGCTACTTGTCCCCAAATAAGTGAGTTACATCTAAACACACAACACACACACACACACACACACACACACACACACACACACACACACACACACACACAGTATTAGTTTAAATTTTTATTGATTTCTAATAATGTTATTATGATTTTAATATTGTTTGAATTGCTGTTTGTAAGGCACACTTTTCTATGATACATCTGTTGGTGGTGGGCCTGGTAATCCGTGTGACAGGGCTTCCTAGTGCGGATACCAGTCTCCCACAAAGGATTGTTGTTGTGCATTATTTGTGTAAAAATAAAACTATGTACCTTTGTGTGGAAGAGAAAAATAAATAAATATTATTATTATTATCCCACATCGTTATATGCTTACGTGTGCAAACATTACATGTCGGTGGAAAGTGAGCGCTGACACCTCGGTTTCTTTTTTAAAACCTGGGTTTTATAAAATTTTAAGCTGGATCTCATAAGTTTTAAGTAATATATTTTTAAGTATAATATTTTTTAATAATAAGAAAGACAAAACCAAAACCTTCATTTACTCGAACTACCTATATTTTCCCTAATGCTTAGGTATAGTTATACTATTGCAATCTTCTTTAAACCGTTTAGTGTCCGGTAGGACTTAACTTTCGATGATAGCTTCTCAAAACTTTTTCTACCACCGATTCGAAAATAAAAAAAATTTAAGGTTATGTATACCAGTCTGTACTTTAAACGGGATGAATCAATTTGACTATATATTTTTCTAAACATGAATCTTAGACAAAGTTTGATCAAAGCCTTTAGGCATTTCCGTCGCGAGAATTTTAAATTACAAGTAATGTCTAACGTAATTAGCGCATCACCGTTGTAATAAATCCAACTAACTAAGGCCCTCTCTCCAGGCTCACTCTGTCAACAAAGGCGTAACATGACCCCGTAAGCGCTCGTCAGCAGCTGTTTGTGCTGTGCCAACAAAACCAGCCTCCGTTTAGAATGCAAATAGCGAATAATGTCATCTTTGTTTCACTAAAAAGTTATTTTAGTACTAGAACCTGATTTTTAATTCGTTTTTTCATCAAATTTTGTCAGATTTTATCAAAAGGAATAGTTTAAGTGCCGTGATAAACTCAGAGTTCTATTATGCAATAAGTGTAATCACTGATGGATCAACAAAGTATAATCTTGTTCCGTTACATTCTATCCAGTTTACTCCACAGTCTTCATAATTTTTAGGATTAAACTTTCACCAAATCTTTCACGGCGAGTGTTCTGAAGAGCTTTTAAACCTAATCTCACCCTCTCTTTTTCGATTCCGAGCAAAGCGTACCGGGCAGAGCTGCCACTCATACACAGTGGAGAGAATCTTGTCTGAAACGGAGCGATTCAAAAGATCGCTTCTCTATCAAATTATAAAAACTTGGAAGGTCTGCGCACAAATTTTCTTTATCTTGTGACCCAGGGTTCTTCAAGCGGAGTGTGAAGAAGCACATCATAGGGTCGCCAACTTGAGGACCACTGTTAGAACTCATACAGACTGGGAGAGTGGCCCCCAATCGCTAGATGCTGCCATTTTTTTCTATCAGGCAACCAGCTTCAATTTTATGAGCTGAACAAAAAGAAACTACTTAGTCTATAAGCATAATTAACCTTCAGTTTTTTTAACTTAAGTCTATTCACTATGCTACGCTCAAAGTAATTAGGTAAATGCCACAAAGAACACTTTTAATTAAACCGAAAGCAATAAGTAATATATTTGTTGAAATTATTACTTTCTTAGAGGTCGTCATAAAATATTTTTTGCCAATTACGTCACTCTATGATGTCAGTTACAGCCCATTTGGTTAACATTTATAGTCGGTGCTAATTAAGAAAATTGTCATGTTATATTACCTCTATTTTTCCATCCATTTAGGTATATTTTTCTTTGATGCCATTCCCGTAATGAAAAGCCATGATGATGTCATCATGGCTAGCGAGGGTAATTTTCACAGTCCACAAGTCTTTTGACAGTGACCTTCAAAATAGAGGCTCAATCACAAGTCGTCGCTGCGCCTGCAAAAGTCGCTATGTGATTTTTTTCGAATTTTGGATTTTGATGCCATTTAGATCCTTATTTCAAGGCGCACAAGGTGCTAAAACCGAAACTTTAAAAAACCTAATATTAACTGAGTTTCAATAAATAGCTATGTGAAATCAATACTTTTTTGCGCCCTCAAAATAATTATGTGCTTCAAATCACATAGCTAAAAAGTTCACCTTAACCAAAATATGGTCAAATACGCGGAATTGCGCCCGCTATGTGTTTACGGGTACATAGCGATATTGGCGTACGAGTTTTAACCTAAATCTTCGCGTATTGCACAAATCAAGTGTCACATAGCTATCTTTTTCTATGAAATTTGCCAGTTGTATTGGATATTTATGACATCGATCCTTTCAAGAATGTATTGAAATTATAAGGCAGTTTTGGAGCTAGAATATTTCAGCAAAGTGTAAAAAAGTACAGGTAGATGATTGAATCAAATGATACAGGCTGAATTACATCACTCAACAAGCAAAGAGAGTTGTGTAGCTAGTTGCTCGGGTAATATCTAAGAATATTATTAGGTACATTCTCCTGCATCGTTGGAAACGCTCCACATCTCTCTCTCAGGCTCTCAAGGCTAGATCTGCATACAGAATTCACATTTTCTTTTCAATAAACGAGGTTTGGACTTCTTCTACTTTCTCAGCAATGACAGTATTTTGCTCGAGGACGATCCTTTCAATTCTTCTTTTTTTTGAAGTTACCTATCCTAGATCTTTTCTTTAGTAGCTTTCCTGAATCCTATAACAAGTACCAATGCAATTCTCTATAGCAATATGATTTTTAACCTGTTACTATTCTACACTTTATTTCTCCAAAGTCGTCGAGTGTATTGGCGATCGGCAACTAGGTATTCTTTTTTCTGTCTTCAAACAGCAGTCTTAGTCCCTTACAACCGGAGTTCTGCGCTGGGCATAATCTTATTTCTGCCCTCATTAAAACAGTTGACACTCGCAATGCTACGGAAAAGATCGTACTAGCCTTAATTGTTAGTATTACTAGACTTCAGCAGCGCATTTAATTCTGTCAATTTCGAAATGCTAATTTCTTGGGTTGATTCCTTTCTTTGGGGGTGTTTGTCAGTGTGTGAGCTTATATGGAAATGTTTTGAGTCTGATTGCAGCTAGTTGCTGGCGTACATCACAGTGGTGTTCCCTCTTCTCCTTTACTCTCCATTTTCATGAACTCTGCCTCGAGTCTACGTAGCATTTTGCAATTTAAATATCTATGCTGACGACCTACAGGTATAGCATGTTATCGTGGATTCAGATCTGGCTTTTCCAACATGAATAAGGAATTAGAACGTGTTGGTAACTGGGTCCGATTGGATAGTGCATCGATCCCCGAAGGTCACATGCCTTTACCTTAAATGCTCCGAAATTCATTTAGAACTTATTATTCAGAACTAAGATGTCCCAGACTCTCATTCAGCCCATTACTAGCTAATCCAACGGTTGCTAATATATTTAAAGGCCACCGAAATGCTCCTAAATAAACTTGAAAGACTTCAAAACTTTTTATTTGTGGCATAGGTTTTTGATCTCAAAAATATATATTTATATACTTATGGAAATCCCTCATCGACATGCCGAACTCTTACCGACTAAAACCATACGTTGTCCTGCCCTGACTACGGCCAAGAGCTCCGCGTAAGCCTTCTAAAGGATGTCGCTGGATTCCCGACAGACCCTGGCTACCACTGCGGCCTAAACGTGCGGGTGCGGTGCTGGATGGGGAACAACCGCGCGTTCTTACGGGTTGTTCGGATGTTGGATTGGGCTTGCGTTTAATTCTCACGTCTCGCGGTTTTCTTGATCCTGCTTCTGTAAGGACGGTGGGCAGCTCCCCGTCGTCCTTAGGCCCCCAGTCACGGAGGCCGATACTCTTAGACGAAGACAAGTCTAGGGCCCCTTGTCGCTGACTGCGGACCTCGGGCAGGAGAGTCATCTCCTACTACCTCCCCGCCGCCTCTTTCACTAGCATGACCTGCTGACAGAAAGACGCGACGGTGTCCTAATTGATCCCGCTGGGGATGATGGCTCACACCATAGTCTCTAGCGAGAGAATGTCCACGCCCAGACCTGCCACGAGAACCTGTCTCTTGAATCCTGTCTATTTTGTAATACCCCATATAATCCCAATCTTCTTTACTTAAGCCTGATTTTCTCTTATACCCTTTTAAGTTTCAGTCGACAATTTTTTGCTCAAAAATCCGAGCCCTCATTCCTTTTCAGCGTACATTTGCATATCTACCCGGGTTTCTTAAAAAATAACAATATTCTTTGGTTGCTTTAAAGGAGTTGGTAGAGGTAAATAATTGGGACAGGACGCCTTTTCGTAGTCTCCTTTCCGGCTATATGTAGCCAGGGATTTTGGTGCACCATCGAAAGGAAATCCCAGGCACCCTGACAAGCCCTAGTTGCCAAGCTGCGGTGACCTCTCGCCGCAGTCGTCGTGGAAACCACGTCCTTCTAGGGTGGTAACCACCTCGAGGCAGATCTGGACGTGAACACTCTCTCTCTGGAGACCATAGTGCGAGCCATGATCTCCAGTGGGAGTAAGTGGGACTGCGCTGCCTCTTTCTGCGAGCAGGCTTTCTCATGAACGAGGCGGTGGGTAGGGAACGTTAGAGAACCCTCCCACCCGAGTTCTGCAGTCGCTGGCAAAGGCGCCGCTGACGTATCTTCGCTCAAGACTATCGGCCTCCATGACCAGGGGCCTGAGGACTGTGAGCGGGCTGTTCACCGTCCGAACCCAAACCCCCAATGACGCGGGATAGCACCCGAACCCCTCTTAGGCGAGGCCGCTGTTGTAGCTGTTGGGAGTCCAGGGATATCCTTTCGAGGACTTACCCGGGCTCCCAACCGTAGGCTGTTGGGCGTTACGTGATGTTTTTCAGTCGTGGCCAGCCCAGAGAAACGGAGATCGTTCTGAAATCACCGACAACCAGTGCTTCTTCTACGCCGACCAGTCTATTTCGGCCTTTATTGCGTACAACACATCCTCACACTTCAAGGCAGCAGAGTTTTATGGCAGAGAACGCCATGTTTGCCATAGTTTCTAACTAAAATTTGATATTATTTTCAATTGACACCTTTTATTAAACAGCTATGTGTAATTAAACAACGTAAATTATGTTTAAGTTGTTCCCGCTATGTGCTCAACAACACATGGCGATATTTGTGACCCAAACAAAACATTGTTTGGGTCACAAATATCGCCATGTGTTGTTGAGCACATAGCTAGAAAGATAGCTAACAAGCTATGTGTCAGATTCACAGTATATATTTTTTTGTATTTTTGTTTTTAACGATATCTTTCTAAAAGTCATCTTCCACCATGTAAATATAATATTTACATTATAATAAAATTATTTACTTTCTCTATACCAATTACATTTTGAGTAAATCAGGTTTTACTTCCTCCTGAAAAGTAGGTTAAAAACACATAGCGACTTTTGCAAGCACAGCGACGAAGTGTCTTTTCAATCTCCGAAAATTGTATTCAGAGGGTAAGACGCGCAGAGCGTTCCAAGTTTCTATGGTCCGATAGAGAAACGGTTAATCCGTTGGAAACTCTAATTTTTCGTATTGACATTGTAAACAGGTAGGTACCTACCTATTTTACCGAATACGGAAAAGAGTTACAGTAACTATAGACGTTAGAAACAACATAGGGACAGAGACATTGTGGGGACTAATTACTGATAAAAAATTTCAAACAATCCAAAACAAAGAGAGTGGGACTAAGTGTAAATTTCAGGTCCTGGGTTCGATTTCTGGGTCAGTTCAAATATTTGTGATACAAAAATGTTTGTTTCGGAGTTTGGGTGTTTTCTAGGTATAATCAGTCATAAGTCATAAGTCATTTATTCGAAACAAAATACATTTGTGTATAATATGTTTTCTTAAATACTAATAATAGTTATCACTCACTACATACTATACTTAATTACATAGGCACTCTGATAACATTTAACAAATTAGCATGCTTACATAAAACCAATGAGCAATTGATTGATGAGGTTTCATTTTCTTATACCAAGATACAATTATTTAACATTTATTTATTACATTACTTAAAACAAACTTAGGTCACAGTATTTCATGTCAAATAAATATGTCATTAATCAATTAAGTTGCCATAAACAAAAATACATGTCATCAAACACTCGAATTGGATATTTATTAATATTAAATTAAACACATTTTATGTCAAGCAATAATTGTCATTAACTTTATTACGTTATCAACCTAGGTAAAATCCATCATAGTGAGGGTGTCCGACTGAAATTCCTCAATACTATAATATGTTTTTTTAGAAGAAAGGATTTCAGTTTATTCTTAAATACATTCATATTAGATATACATTTCATATTTACTGGTAGTTTATTGAAAATATTTACTGCTTGGACCCCAGTAGTATGCTGTACGATATTCAATTTTGGTATAGTCCCGCTATGGGTCAAATCTTTCCTTCGACTTTCCTTTCTAATTAATTTTTGTTCTTTCGATTCTAAATTATCCAAATTTTTTAACAGATGTATGAGAAGCACTAAAATGTAAAGACAAGGAACAGTTAATATATTTAGATCTCTAAAGTGGTTTCTGCATGATTCTGTTTGTTCAATCCGTAGCATGGTGCGTATTGCTCTTTTCTGCATTGTGAAAGCCTGGTCTACATTATATTTATAACTATTTCCCCACAGTAAAATACTGTATCTTAGTTTTGATTCTACTAGTGCGTAATAGACAACCTTTAACTGACACATCGTTAGATCATCCCTCAAGCTTCGGATAGCATAACATGCTGAACTTATTGAATTAGTTATCGCAGTCAACTCCGGCTTCCAACTTAAGAATGCATCTATATGTACTCCCAAAAATTTTATTTTTTCAACTACATCGACATATTTAGAAAGTGAAACTATCTTTAAACTGTCTTTGTTTTTTGATGTAGATTTGAATAATATACACTTAGTTTTATCAATATTAAGTTTCAAATTGTTGTTTCTAAACCACTTTTCAAAAGCTACTAGCAACAGATTTACCCGCTCCTCCAAGCTGTCAATTGTATCGGCAGATATGATTGCATTCGTATCATCTGCATAAATTACCAATTTAATATTTGTACTATCATGACTGATAAATTCAATAAGGTTGTTAAGAAATATTATAAAGAATACAGGACCCAGTACGGATCCCTGTGGAACACCCCTGACTATCGGCGTTAGCCTAGACTTTCCCAATACCTCTGTTCCTTCTGTAACGGATTTTATTTCTACATACATTTTTCTATTTTCTAAGTATGAACAAAATAATCTTAAAACATTATTCCTAACTCCGTAATGTTCCAGTTTAGTCTTTAGTAACTCATGGTCCACAGTGTCAAAAGCAGCACTGAGATCCAGAAACAGACCGGCTACCTTTTGCTTATGTTCAAGTTTTCAGTTATTTCAGTTATCAGGGAGAGATATAGCCGGAGGTCCATGGTGCCACCCCTTTCAATTCCCATGTTTATGACTGCAGCATTTAGAGGTTGCTTTCGGCATGCTGCGACTCACTGTTGGAATACCCTGTCGCCACCAATCCGCAACCTAAAATCAAAAAGAACCTTTATCAAACACATAAAAAGAATATACATGGTGAAGCAACTGAGCTCATGAGAAGCTCGTGTGTTAACGTCCAAAAGTCCAGCTTCTTGCAGTGGCGTTGATGGATACTTTCAGGATTTGTGGGTGCATACTGTGTTTGAGATTGGACCGTGTAGTTGAATGGTTTTGTGATTAAGCATGGCTTATTATTGATGAGAGGGAGAGTAAATATTGTATGTGAAATGTGTAGTTGACGTTGTTGTTGTATTTTCTTGTTGTTGTTTTAGTTTAATTGCTATTTTGTTTTGACGTTAGTGTAATTGTCATTCTTTGTTTTTTGTTTCGGTTAAGGCGAAGGCTATTCAGCCATATTGCCCGGAACTATGTTTTTTTTTCCTGGTACCTATGTTTTTATTTTGTTTTGTGAGCAACCTTTTTTATTTTTTTTTATTCTTTTAATTGTATTTCCTATTTAGTATATATAGACTGTCGTGTCGTCATCATGTCCCTACTGGCCTCCTCTGAAAATCAGCGCTGTCATCATGCTTGCCGTGAGAGAGCATTAAGCTGAGAGGGGGCCCTATTCTGCATAATGGTGACGGTTCATATCCGAGTATTATTTATAGTTTGCATATAAAGAAGTATAACCTCTAGTTAAGTATACCTAATTCTACTTAATTTAATTATGTAATACGTCACCAATGTTTTGTGGAATAAAACACTTTTTTGTTTTTTTTTTTTGTTTATTTCCCTTACAAGTGTATCGACAGCGTCGACAGTGCCCACACTTTTCTGGTAGCCAAATTGTCTCCGACTTAAAACTTCATTCGTCTATAAGTGCCTTATTAATCGCGATTTTATTATTTTTTCAAATATTTTTGATAGCACTGGTAAAATTTATATTGGTCTGTAATTTGAGGGGTCACTTTTAGATCCTTATTTAAATATAGGTAGTACTCTAGCGATTTTAAGTTGATCAGGAAATGTACCTACGTCTACGCATTTATTTAAAAATTCTGCTATAGGACAGGCCAATATATCAATATTATCTTTGATAATGGACAGAGGTACCTCATCATAGCCGCAAGAACTTTTTGAGTCCATACTTTTAACCAACTTTAACACTTCTATGGGCAAGACCGTATCAAAAATCATATTACTTTCTACTCTTGGAGCATAACTAATTAAACATTGCGTCGCAGCATTATCACTAGAGGCTTTTACACATGAGTGTTTACTAAATTCTTCTAAAAATATGTCTACGATTTTCTGTGGATTGTCAATGATTGTATCACCTACTTTCAGAATGATATTTTCACGTTCCCTACTTTTATCATTCTTTTTTCTGCGATTTACTATGCTCCATATTGTCTTGCAGGGATTTAAAGATTCTGCAATCAGTTTTTTAACTGAATTTTTTTTTGCAATTCTTATTACCTTTCTATAAGTTTGGAAATACTTTTCCCGATAATTTAAAATAGAGCTATCACATGTATCTTTATTAATAACACTTAGTACTCTTTTAAACTTACTAGATGTTTTGACACCCTTAGTTATCCACAGAGCCTTCTCTTTACGTTGCAAATTAGTTTTTTTACGCATTCGTTTGAAAGTTTCCGAATGAAGATCCTTGAATTTTGAGATAAATGTATTGATACCTAAGCTCCAATTTTTTCTAACAACTTGTTCCTAAATGCCGTTTTATTAGTTGTATTATAAATTCTCCTCTTACAAACTATGAAATTTATTTGCTTCTTTACGTTTGTACATGGTAACATTGCTGTACAGTATAAACCTGCGTGACCATCAGAGAAACCATTATGATCAACATTTATGTTCCTAAAACGAGCTTTAGGAATGTTTGTGACAATATTATCAATACATGAATTAGTAGTGTTACGAATAAATGTCGTCGAAACATTAGGTAGTTAAAATTATAACATTTCAAAATTGATGAAAAGGATTTCTGGTATTTGTTATTTTTAGCACGTCAACATTGAAGTCACCACGTATAATACATTGCTTTCTAACAAAGTGTTGCAATATTTTTTCTAATTTCTCCATATAAATGTCAAAGTTCTTCTCTACAGGGGTTCTATATACACACATTAAATTCAGATTATTTTCATAATCTTTTACACCGCAGATCTCAAACACATCCTGTTTATACAGTTTTTTACATATTTCCAATTCCTCAATGTTTCTGTTATTTTCTACTAATATTAAGGTGCCCCCTCTTTTTTTAGATTGTCTTACACTATATGAGCCTATTTTATAGTTACTTAAATAAAATTGTGTCATTGATGTTTCAGTTAAAAAATGCTCAGTCAAACAGATATAACAAAACCCACAATGCAAGTCACTTAGGTATATTTCAAAATCACTCAATTTCTTGGTAATGCCACACACATTTTGGTGGTAAATTATACTGGCTGTAGACAGTCAGTCGTAATATCTTTTTCACTCTCGATACTATCGAGAAAAATCATTAGCATTATGTTCATTATATTCTGAGGCATTAGTATTCATTTCTACAATGTCATTGCTCGTCTGTGTAGCGCTATCTTTTAGTGTTTTGTGTAACTTGATTTTTTGTGAGAGGTACAAGGTGCTTTTATAGGTGTTATATTTATTTAAATAATCTAATCTCAATATTTCTTTTAAAAACACTCTACACTGATTCATTGCGAGACTCATTACATGTATGTATTTAGAAATATATAAGTATGCTAAATCCCATAGCACAAGCTTACATTAGCTTTATTTGGGCTAGAGGATGTTGTGTGAATGTGCACAAATATATAATTATAAGTTACCATGTAGTGGAACTACTATCGAAATAACAGCATACAACATTTCGAAGAATCGGAAATGTGAGTGTTAATGAAATAGGGGGCTCTAAATAAATAAATAAAGCACTTTATTGTTCAGAAAGGGAGCTGATGATCTTCAAAACTTAGGCCTAAACACCATACTAATCATATTGGCTCTTGGACAAAAAAAAACTCGCATCGAAATTTATCCATTCGTTGTATCACTACGATTGCACAGACACACTTTAAACGTATAAAATCCTTCGTTTTCGTCGGAGGTTCAAATAGTTTATGGCACGAAGCATTACACAATAATCTATTCAGTTTCATAACTTTTACGAGTGCATCTTCATTAGGACCAGCTCCCAAACAGTAAGTTCGTTGGTAGTTCAGTAATGGGTCATATATTTTCGTGAAAAAGTTTTTAATGTACTCATGATAATATATTATGAAATTTCTAGACTGTACTCCTACATAAGAGTAATAAAATTGATCCTTAACGTCACTATTTGTCACTATTTCATATTGTTGAATATTTTCTCCATTTTATGAGATACTTTTCTTTAACGAGAATACTTTTTTGATGAATTTGCATTTTCATTCTTTACTTTGTTGTTAAAGGGATAAAGTGCTATTCGAATATATCACAATCAACCCTTATTCATACTTATTTTCAAGTTTGGCAATCGCCTTAAAAAGTGAATGCAAAGGTGGCACAGCACGTCTGCCGTAGCACGTAGCTTTGCTACAGTATCTGCTACGTTGACTGCTACGTTGGCTGCTACGTTGACTGCTACGTGGTGTTACAGTGCGCTACGTTAGCTTCTATATTGATATAGCATATTGACAGTAAAGTGTCGATAATATCACAAAAAAATAAGGTACAGAACTCATATTTATTGTGTGTATGTACTTTGTTTTTCAAACCTACCATCGGCTACAAACACTAGCGCACAAACCAGAATCGAAATTAATATGAAAATTCTTTGACCCTGAATCGGTGTCTATGTGTAAGTAGTTCATGCGCACTTTGTATGTCGATTTCTTTCTTATCATTTTGTAAAAATACGGAGTTAGTTCATAAGCCACGAGTTGACAAGTTTAAAAGTCAGATATCTAAAATAATAGTCTAGATAGTCAAGAGCAGATTGTAATAAAGTTCATTGACACGGAGCGAGTTTACAATCTACTCGCGTACTTGCTGGCTTGTAAGCTACAAGCCAGCGAGTAAACTCACCCTGTGTCTAGTGCTGGCTTTGAACTAGTTACTTCATTTGTGGCTTACAAATATTTGCCAATGGAGTCCCAATAATATAGCCTAATAATTTATTTCCCACTGTAAAATAATTCTTCATCAACAAGTCAACATAAAGAATGCCACGGAATAAAACAGAAAAAAGAAGTGAAACCGGAACACATAGTAACGTTCAAAAATGGAATGCGGAAAGCGAACGCGCGAAATTACACACAGCTCAGGGGCCTTACTCTTGACTTTAATTCCGATCGATCGACATTGGAATTTTGATGTTTCGTACTCTTGAATTCAATACTAGCGCAATGTTATTATAGAATTGCGTGGCCGTATTGGGAACTAAATGGGATTGGAATTGCTCAATCGCCCCCCATTTCGCTACTCTTGAGTACATTTGACATCTGTCTATTGCCGTAGAATTGTGTTTATTATTGTTTGTTGATTAGGATTTTCTCAATAACAAAAGTGCTACTTCGTAGATATTGTTTTACGTTTTGAGTGGTATTAATAACAATTATAGTGGTTAATATGGTGCGTTTAGTACTAATGTACAATTTTTTACATAATTACATACATATAATCATGCCCCTATCCCCGATGGGGTAGGCAGAGGCATAGTATACGGAATGGATCTTTTTACGAACGTGTTTCCTTAGTCGTCTTTTATAACACCCTTGGAATGTATTGGGGTGGCGACCAGTTAAAACTAAGACGAAACGAGGGAAGAATGATGCGATATATGGATAAGTCCTTTTGTATGGGAGATAAAGAATTTAATGCCAATTATCGAGTTGCAGAAGTTTATAAAAACATAAAGCCCTTTATGCCAACTCATAAGAGAAGAAGTTATATAATATCATCATAGTAAGAAAGTTAATAAGTTACTCTGCTTTTAAATATTTAAAATAATTAAAAATTCTATATTTTCTAAACTTATTCTACCATTTTGTAGTGTAATACAATAAAATAAGTCAGTACTTACATTTGAGAAAGTGTTAATGTGACCTGACACCAACCACACACACCACCTGCCAGCACAATTCACTTAAGTTCATAAGGTACACTGTTTTGGTCACTATGTCGCAACTAGCAGATATTGAAAGTGCACAGAACAGGCTTGAGGAATCCTTCTCAAAGAAGATGGCTGAACTAGCAGCACAGCTACAGGTTGTTGGACCTGCTAAGGATACAGTTGCGAAGGTGGCAGAAGAGTTCCGGACCTTTAGGGAACTCATGTTTTCCATGCTCAGCCTGCTAAGAAGACAGATCGCCGAGTGTGCAAGGTCATTGGATGCAATGGAAACACGGCACAGGCGCAAGTCACTTATTTTCATGGGAGTGGCTGAAGCGGAGAATGAGAACTGCACCACTGCTATTCTTGATGTGGTTCAGAAGAAGTTGGCGCTGAATAGCATTGTTGCTGCTGATATCGCCTACAGTCATAGATTGGGAGCTCCTGGTGATCATCCCCGTCCAGTCTTGGTGAGGTTTTCTGCACTTCATATAAGATCAAGCATATGGCGCTGTAAGACTAAACTCAAAGGCTCTTCAGTATCAGTCAAGGAGAATTTGACAAAAGCTCGGCAGGCAGTCTTCAGCAAAGCCAGGCAACATTTTGGTGTACGGGCATGCTGGACACAGGACGGTGTTATTGTTGTCAACATTGGGGGCAGTCGTCACAAGATAACATCCATAGATGAGCTTAGTTCTTTGACTGTTAAGCATCCCAAGGTGGTTGTTGAGCGGGGTGCCATTCCATCGAAGAGTGATGCAGTTAGTGCAGATAACGCAAAGGCAAGATTGCGAAAGAACTGAGACTTTATGGTGGTGCTTCGTTTAGCGGTCCGGTTTGCATATTTTGTTATGTTTTAAAGTATTCAATTTCAATCAAGACTGTTAAGGTCATGTAATATTTAACTGTCTATATCTATACTAACTGTTGTGTAACAGTCTTATCACTTATCTTAACACTAAATTACTTCTTTTACCCACAACTTAATAATTTATCTTGGTTTGTTTGTTTACAAATTAGCCGCATTAGTTTGACTGATGAGACATTGACATTTGTGACGTATAACAAAATCTGACCGCAGCATCAAATTAGTGAACCGTTTCGTTCAGAAATATGTAGGCACGATATTTAGTATTCTTTATTCGTGTAAAAACTTTTGCGTTCCGTTGCAGCTTAATTGATCGTGCAGTGTTTTTTTATACTAACATACCACTTTTTTTGTAAATAATATTGGTTTTCATTTTGTTCTAGGAATTTTTATAATAGTATAATGTTAAACTTAATTTCTCTGTTACAGTATTGTGAATGTTTGCTGGCGGGTGGTGCAGAGAGTGAGACTTATATCAACTGTGTGTAAATATTGTATTGGTACTTTTATCGTATTTATTGTTATTATATTTTTTTATATATTAATTATTTATTCGGTATTTAAATACTTATTATATTTATATTATTCATTATTTTAAACTACATGACTGACTTATTTGCAGATAATGATTCTTTCCACTCTGCTTACGATACACCGTCTGAGAATGACAGCTTTTGCTCAATTACAGACAATACAACCACAGTAACAGTTGGTGATGTACTCCGTACGCATTTAGAACAAGAATTGGGACGGTCATTTAATGTCTGTCATATAAATGCAGAAAGTGTGGCTAGTCATTACAGTGACCTTGTAGCTACTTTCGCTAACTCCCACGTTCATGCGGTTCTGATTTCCGAGAGCTTCCTAAAGCCTGACCTACTCTCTACTTCATATCCTCTCCCGGGATTTATTTTAGTTAGAAACGACAGGATCGGGAAGGAGCGAGGTGGGGTTGCAATATACCTTCGTAGTGATCTACCTTTCAAAATAGTTGCCTCATCTCCTCCACATTACTCCGCTTCTGCGGAGTTCCTCTTCCTTGAGGTTTGGGTCAAGGGTATTAAAACTATTCTTGGCGTTGTTTATAGTCCCCCTTGTGTTGATTATTTCACCGATTTCGAATTGGTCTTAGAGTCTTTAGGGTCTGATTATGAGCATCACATCATCATGGGTGACTTTAACACCAATCTTCTTGTAGACTCTTCAAGAGCTCAAAAACTGCTTCACATAGTTGAGTCAGCCAGTCTCCATATTTTGCCACTTGAGGCCACACACCACAATAAAGATACAGATGATACCTGGCTCGACTTAATTCTTACTTCTTCTCCTACTCTTGTACATTCACACGGTCAGCTTTTAGCGCCGGCTTTTTCCCATCATGATCTAATTTATCTATCGTATATTCTCAAACCTCCTAAACTCAAACCTAAAGTGCTGCATAGGCGTTGTTTTGGACGGATGGACGTCATTAAATTGTGTGCGGATGCCGCGGAAATAAACTGGGAACCTTTGGGAGAGGCTACCACAGTTGATGACAAAGTTTTGTTCTTCAATGAAACTTTAAATAGCCTCTACGACATTCATGCTCCTGTCAGGAGGGTAAAATTAAAGCATCCCCCGGCGCCGTGGCTAACAAATGATGTCCGAATTGCCATGAAACGTAGAGATAGGGCCTTTCATAAATATAAAAAACATCGTACAGACATGCTATGGAGCTCTTACAAAACTGCCAGGAATCGATGTAACCAAGTGATACGGAACGCTAAACGCCGACACATCTTTGACAATATAACTAACTCATCGCCAGCTCATGTCTGGAAGTTCCTTGGGACATTGGGAATAGGTAAACCAAGGCAGATGGAGCTACCTAAGACGATTGAGTTAGATGCTATCAATCGGCATTTTTCCACCTCTCTCGCAATTGATGGCCTAACCAAGCGTCAAACGGTAGATTTCGTAGCCGGATTAACCATTCCCAGTTATTCACCCTTTCAGTTTTCTCCAGTCACGCCAGTTGAGATCAAAAGGATTATTTTAGCTATTAAATCTAAAGCAGTGGGCTGCGACAACATAAGTCGTCGTATGATCCTGTTTATCCTGGACCTCCTTCTTCCTGCTATCTCACACATAGTTAACTTTTCCCTTGCTTCTGGGCAATTTCCAAACTTGTGGCGTAAAGCCTACGTTCGTCCCCTGCCCAAAATTTCCAATCCCTCTCTTCCAAACCATTTTCGTCCAATTTCAATCCTTCCTTTTTTATCGAAAGTGCTGGAAGCGTGTGTACATAGACAGATGTCCAACTTTGTCCACAGGAATTCAATACTTAGCCCCTTACAATCAGGATTCAGACCAGGACATAGCACGACGACCGCACTCCTTAAAGTAACGGGTGACATTGGGGATGGGATGGAGAAAGGTAAGGCCACAGTGATGGTCTTGGTTGACTTCTCAAATGCGTTCAATTGCATTAACCATGACATACTTTTATCCATCCTTGCCCACATTAAGATCTCTTCTGACGAGCTGGATTGGTTTTCCTCATATCTTCAGGGTCGCCAGCAGTCAGTTTGTGTCGATGAGATGTCTTCGAGTTGGTGCAATCTTGACTCTGGGGTCCCTCAAGGCGGCATACTATCTCCTCTTCTTTTTTCGATATTTATCAACCTCTTAACCACCGATCTTCAGTGTGCGTATCACTTGTATGCTGATGACCTGCAATTATATAGCCAAGCCTCTGTGGATAACATCTCAGAGGCGATAGATTGTGTGAATGCGGATTTGGGGCTGATAGGGGGGTGGTGTGATAAGTTTGGGCTGGCCGTTAACCCTGACAAATGCCAGAGTATTATAATTGGCACTAACTATATGATCAACAAGTTAAAAGATGTGACTCTTCCATCGATAACTTTTAACTCAAAAGTTATTCCAGTAACTGTCAGTGTTAAAAATCTGGGCTTACACATTGACTCAACCTTGAGTTGGCGGGTTCAGGTCACTAACGTTAGCCAAAGGGTGACTGGAACACTTCGGGCTCTTTATCGACTCAAAAATTTTCTACCCGTCAAAACCAAGACAATGCTTATGCAGACTTTAATTTTTCCGATTTTCGACTATGGTGATGTGTGCTATCTCGACCTGAATGCAGATCTGCTCAATAAACTCGACCGACTTCTCAATAATTGCATTCGATTCGTCTACAATCTTAGGAAGTATGACCACGTTTCGGCTTTTCGTGATGAGTTGGGTTGGTTACCTATTAGACGGCGGCGCAGTCTGCGAGCTGTCTGTTTACTTTTTTCACTCTTAAAATCTCCCGATGCCCCTACTTACTTAAAATCTCATCTTCATCTACTTGGCTCTAATCATAACAAAAATTTACGCTCCTCTAATAATCTTCTACTGCACTGTCCAACTCACACTTCAAATCTTGTCCATTCCTCTTTTCTAGTGCGATCTATTCTTCTCTGGAACGCCCTTCCTCTCGAAGTCAGGACTTTGACGAACCGTCTCTCGTTCAGAAACCGAGTACGTCAACTCTATAGGGTCCCTTAAGCAGAATATTACTTTATTGTTAAGGATTTTCATGTTTGTATTTATTTATTCATATTATGTATGATAATATCTATTTATTATATTGTATTTACATAGAAATATTTATCTATATTCATTTATATAAGTATCTACATACATATATAATCTTTGTAGTATGTTTTAATTTATGTAATTAGTAAGTAAATTCTTAATATTTCTTTCTTGTATTTAATTTGTACCATTTTATACAAACCTTTCGTCTTTATACTTTTAGCACCTGCTTTATCTTATCTCTGCATCACCCAAAGGTTGACTGGTAGAGAATGCCATTGGCATTAAGTCCGCCTTTGTACATGTTTTTGTGCAAAAAGTTTTAAATAAAAAATAAAATAAATATAAGGTACCTACTACCCGTTCGCTATAAGTTTGCCGGTCGCCTACCATACAACGCCTCTACACCAGCCTCTACCAGCGGCAAACTAACGAACGGAAGCGAACGGAATATACCTATGTTGTTACAAATTATTTATTGTGGTAAATGTGGTAACATAACTTAATATTATCAACAAATTTGTAGATTCTAGTGGCTCTGTCATTTTACGCCACTGGAAGTTACCAAAGACCTTGGACCTCGGTAAAGGACATAGGGTAAACTTTATTGTACAAAGAGCACGTTATGAGAAAATAAGAAACACATAATTATTATAACATTATAAAACCTTTATTAAGAAGAAGAAAAAAACTTGGCAATCAGGAACGTAAGGACTTAATGCATCTTTCTGGCTATCTCCCATAAAGCCTCAATAACAGCCAGGACTGCTTCCGCTAGCTTGTTCAGTGCATGCGCTGAACTCAACTCTGCTTCGACCCGTCGCGCTTCTATATTGGCGAACCGTTCTATATTTTAGGTCCATCGGAACGGAAAGGTGATGCCGCGCCGCCGGCGAGGTCTCGGCATGCCGCTTGCAAGCGGGGTGGATGATGCAGGTACTGCAATGTAATCTATATATATAAAAATCAATGCCACTTTTCGTTGTAATTTTATAACTCAAGAACGGGCTCACCTATCCAAACCAAATGTTTAGGGTTTGTTCGGACTATTTAGTAGATGGTTTATGTGAAGTTTGCACAAAATCGGTCGAGCGGTTCCTTATTAATCACGTAAACGAAGTTGCGCGGGGTCAGCTAGTAAGACATAAATTTCATTAAAAATTGGTTTTATTATTTGTTTTTTTTTTATGGATTCTTCCTATTGTAACTAAACATTGAACATAAAATAACAGTGGTGCGGATTTCAAAGGGCTAGACAGTGACGGTGCCCGCGTTGCAAACTAAATAATGCCTGTAGAGGCTCACTGGGTACTGAAAGTTATCGCGAAAGAAGGCCTGACTCACGATGGTGTGCACCGACGGCAGGGCACACCAAAAAGGACAGCTAGATACGAACGCTTATTAGAAAGAGGGAGCGTTTTCATCCCGACATGGGCGCCTCTGAGGCGTAGTTGTTCTTTCTAGGTTTAATGCTATGTAAAACACAGTAAGTATTACCTGTTAAAATAACAAGTCTAATTGAGTAAATATTTACTTACCAATATTATTCTTAGGTCCTTGCTTACCAATATAATATAACTAATAATATGATATTGAATAAATTATAACTAATCAAAACCAACACCACTTCAGTGTTTTTGAATTTTAAATCGTTTGACACCGTCACTGACACACAAAAAAGTTTGACACTTCATCTGTTTCCATTAAATTGAATTAAAAAGATTACAAGTAATCTACAGATCAATTATTTTTGTTATATTTATTTGTTAGCCTTGTATTTGAATTGATTGATCATTTTACAGTTTTTTACCAGTTTATCGTAATATGTTGAGCAACACTTATGCGGCCGGTGACGTAGCTAACTTCAAGTGGATTAGAACGATGACATATCAATCGCGCGGCAATAGCGATTCCGATACAATTTTGCTTCAAGAGTACCAAATTAGGCGACATTAAAATTAACATTGGAATTGGATTACGCTTAAATTGAGATTGAAATTAATTTGCAGAGTAAGGCCCCAGGACGAGCCGCGCGCCACATCCGCTTCCTACTAGCGGTTAGAGTTGGTGCGAAGCTAGGTGTGAAGCACACTGGTACTACAGCAGCTACTAGCTGGTATTAGGAACTTGCAGGTTTAATAATATCAGAAGTATAAGTGGCTAGTACCAGTAATGGTATTATGGTTTACTATGAATCTCATTTAAACTCAGAGTGAACACGGAACTGCGAAGGGATTTACCCTTATAGAGTAGAGAGATGTAAGTGAAAAGGTATTTCCATTTTAAACTGAAATAACTTTTTTAATGAATAGGAAAAGCTCTCGATGTTCTTTTACGATGCAATGCGATTTTTGTGTCTTATTGTTGGCATAGGTGTCCATTTTGTTGTATGTTACTGTAATTTCTTAACTGATTCGATTTTTAGGAGTTTTCATTATTAGGAGATTTTAGGAGAGTGCCTTAAAATGCACCTGTTCCAAAACTCCGATTGTATAATGCCCCCTGTGTATCCCATACCTTAAGGCAGATCTTTTTCCAGAGTTAGTATTTTTGAACGTTCCGACGTATCGCGGTATTTGTATGCCAGTTCTCCCCGTATTACTCTTATTGTAGTGCACTCGTGAATGTTACAACTGTATGGTTACATTCATACATTAGGTATATTCATGGAATACTGCCAGTTTTTAACCGACTTCAAAAAAGGAGGAGGTTACTCAATTCGACCGTATATATGTTTTTTTTTATTTTTTTTTATGTTTGTTCGCGCAGAACTCCGTCGTTTATGGACCGATTTGAAAATTTTTTTTTTCGTTTGGAAATAGATACTCCCAAGGTGGTCCCATTTTAAGGAAGTCAGGATCTGATGATGGCATCCTGGAGAAATCGAAGGTAACTTTTAAAAATTGTAGAGGCATCTAGGGCGTTTGTAAATTTTTTTGTTAAGGGCTTTAAAGTAGTACAACTTAATGAAGGTCTGGAGTCGATCTGATGATGGAGGCGACAGACACTAGAGAGAACTCCCTGACGATAAACAGCAGTTACTTTGTGTTTGGGCTTGATTAATTTATACTGTCGAGAACTTTACACCTAGGTAGATTGATTTTTAGTCTACACGTCACTAAAAACAGTGAAAAAAAAATTTTTAACAAAAAAGAAACCGACTTCATCCAAAACTAAAAACTGAAAAATAAAATTTACTTAGCACAAAGTTAGTATATTCTGATTTATCAGATATCATTAAGTATAATACTGAAGTCGGTGCCAATATGACTATGAGAGAGCTTAATAATGCCTACCTAAACCTACAGTTTTACTGTGCAGTACTGGGCACCGATTTCTGTATTATATTTAATGATATCTGATAAAAACAGAATATACTAACTTTGTGCTAAGTAAATTTTATTTTTCAGTTTTTAGTTTTGGATGAAGTCGGTTTCTTTTTTGTTAAAATTTTTTTTTTGTTTGTACATTTTGTATACTGTTTCAGACGCGTATACCTTACAAGGTACGAGATACATGAACGAGTGTAATAAAAAGTAAAATGACATGAATGATGTTGAATTTTTGTTATACCACTAAGGTGGAAGACAAGCATACGGTACACTAAATGGACTGGTGGTCACCGTTGGATATTTGCAACACCAGAGGCGTGCTACACTCGCGCTGTAAGAACCTTCTAAGACCCCATTATTGTGTGACATTCTCATACAACGCCGTCTTTCTTTCTTTTTTTCGTGTTTAAATTCTCATGGATGCCATTGCAACTTCTACCGACTAAAACCGCACACTGCCTAGCTATTTGTCGGAGGCCAGGACATTCGATACTCGGGTCAAAAAGTCGGCTTGAAATTTGATACAGGTGAAGATTATAGTCTGAAATAACATTATCGGCTACTTAACCGCGAAAATATGTACCCATGGGAAGCGGGAATGGGACTCGAATTCTACGCAGGCGAAGCCGCGTGTATCATCTAGTACTAGCACAAACATTCACAACTTCAATCATCGATCTAAGTGCCATCTTCAATCAAAGGAAGCCCTGCTAAGACTTTAATTAAACATCTTGATAATTGTGAACGAATTCAAATTTCAAATTTCCTCGAAGCTTACAGAATTTCAATATTTAACATATCGGAAAGGTTCGCATAAATCACTCGAGGGACATCTACCTTCGCTCCAACTTGAGTTAATACATTTTGATTACCCCTTAAAATTCGCAAAGTCTTGCTACTAGAGAAGACCTTCTTAATTTCTTTTTTCTTTGTTGTTTTTTGTTAGTTGAAAACTTTGAAAGAAAGAAAGGATATTTGTTATAATCTTCAACATTGAGTTTTATTTTAGAAATTTTAAAATTACTCTATCAAGTGTTTACATAACTAGAGAAAACCCGTGGTTCTATCTACCTAAAATTTGGTGTTTTGGTAAAGTTTGGTGTTGTGGTGAAGAAAACGTACATGGATGCTATTGCGGACTGGTATGAAATTTGTTCTAAAGCCTGGAAAGTTTTACTCAAGGTTGGAATATTCCAAGGTTTCATGAACTCTAATCTATCTCTAAATCTTATTATTCCTCTAATAAATAAATAAGACCTACCTTTTAAAATAATAAAAAACCCATTCTCCTGTAGCATAAAAAGATTAACAATCTAAACCTTTAGAAACCAAGATATAAATAAAAATAAATATATTTTCCTTCAAAAACCAAGTACACTTAATGCACAAAAAATGGGCCAGCTAAACGTGAACTGCATTAGCAGTGGGCAGGTGCACCGTACATTTGCAGCGGTAAGTGCGTTTGCACTCTACTGTGGTAATTTCGCTTCAGACACGTTGATAAACGACTAGCGGTGATATTTTATACCGCACTTGCAAAGCTGTTACGTAATTAGTGAGGTTTGAATAGTTTTTAATTAGTGATTGCCGTGTTATAATAAAAAGCCATGAGCAATTACATGTTAAAAGTTTTTGGATAAAGGGTCCTGTCTTGACAGACGAATGGACGAAAAATAAAGTGATCCTATAAGGGTTCTGATTTTTCTTTTAGAGGTTACAACTATCTTCAACTGTAAATTTCTGATTTAAAACTTTAGATTTTATTAATCAAAATTCATGTGGAATTGATTGTAAGCGTGATGCATGAAAGGAAACGTTGTGAACAAAGTATTGAGTGAGAGTAGTGACCAAGACGAATGAATGGGATGAATGTATGAGTGTCCGGAGACCCGGAGTCGTAGAAAGATTGTCAAGGTGTTCAACGGTGTAACGGTGTGCTAAGAAGTAAGAATTTGGAAGACGTTAATAAAAGAAGTTGAAGATCCACAGTCGCTTTATTTTGAACAAAATCCCACAATTTTGGGGGCTCGTCCGGGATTGTTCAAAAAAGCGACATTTTTTTCAAGACGACGACGACGACGTGTGTGGCAGGTACCTACCTACATTACGACGGCGATACCTACCTACCAACACCGTACGTATTTTTTTAAAATTTTAAGAAGACTATTAACCCATTACTGCATAAAGTTCGTTTATGCACTTATTATGATTTTAGTGTATTTTAGGGACTAATTGGGGGTTATTTGAAAGGCTTAATCAATAATAACACGACATATAAATGCGAGTATAATTTTATGGCCCGTCCGATATATCGGACGCTATGCACTATGGAGCCTGAAGTTCCTTGGATGTAGTATACAGTTCACAGAATAAGACGGTTAAGTATTTAGAATTATTAGTTAGTAAAATAAAAAAAATAATGAAATAATAATTTTATGGGCTCTGGAGATGGTCAACGCGACTTGACGAGTACCTATCATGTGTACATACACGTTGATGCACATAGGTACACATGCAAAGAATTTTTCATTTATATTTTAGCAGACCTGTCTAATCACATTGACTGTCTCTGAAGCCCATTACAGTAAATGATGTTTTAGGTACATAGTAGGTAATCAGAAAAACATTTCGGGTTAGGCCCATATCGCATTTCAAGCATTTGTACTTTGATTTTCCTCCACATTGATAAGCGACTGATAGTTCCCACTTAGTGGTGTTTGCCATCATGCCGTGTATTTGACAGTGGTTTATCTGGTTTTTGACCTTGATGCGGTGAAGTACGTTTCATGTGAGACAAGTAACATGCCTTCTGAATGCAATCAACGACGTACTTTCATCATCGCAGCCATTTTTTCATCCTAGCAAGTAACCAGCTGTTCACCAGCGCCACATCCCTGAAGTAAGCAAAAATCAGCCACCAACATATCCTTATTCGCATTTTAGTGCGAAGTTTCTCTACCTACAGCTAGATCACATTTATCCACCCTATTCATATGCTATCACCCTAATCAGTGAGGGCTGCGCGATCGAAACTTTTGCTTTCTTGTTATTAGACCAACGAGTAGCAGATTCAAAGATTCAGTTTTAGAAACTAGTTGCCACAAACAGTGACCACATTGCTGTCATACCAGCAACACACAAAAACATAATCAGATATTCTGTAATCAAAGCCATAACAGAATGTCTGTTGTGTGATGTGGCATTCTTCGCGCTTGAACTGGTTGATGTCTGTTAGCGGACAGTTCTCAGCAAGGTTGGCTCGAACTGCACTAGTCGCTTATTATGCCAATTCTCAGAAGTCTTATCAATGCTAAAGACGTTGCCTGCCGACTTTCTTCCATATGCGGTTCAAATTAAATAATAATATGCTTAGTCTCCTCATTATCAACACCACATTCCAAAGCTGGCAAAGCACTAAAAAACAGTAACTGTAGAGCCCGCTATGCATAGCGTCCGATATATCGTACACCATCAAAAACACACGCCTGAGAAAAAAAATAAAGACTTTGATATGAAATAAAGCATATTTCTAGATAGATATACAATATTTCAACCGACTGAATATACTATTTATTACTTTTACCATAACAATTTAAAAATATTCAAAATAAACTTTACCTTGGTATCAAATTTGCCTGACCGCGACCCGCCTTTATAAACAAATGACATATGACAGGCTATTTATGATACTCAAGTCTATTCTATGGGGTTACTCGTATAAAGACACTGTTTATCATTCGTTCAAAACCAAAACATATCAATTATTTTAATAATTTCTCTGTATTTTTTACAATATTTTAGCGTCCGATTTATCGGACGTTATGCTGTAATGGGTTAAGACGCGATTATGGATGCGAAGACGCAATCTGGTGCTGGCACATCTGGTCATATGTTTGGCCTCGTGGAGGGCAGCATCAGTAAATTTAGTGGCGATGACAAGATGTACACCTCGATGAAATGGGCGCTAGACATAGAGGAAAACGCCGAAATATTCGGATGGACAGACCAGCAGCAACTAATTATGGCGCGTAGATCACTCACAGGTACGGCGGCATTATGGCTACGCACTGAGAGACCTCACAAGACGTATGAAGACCTGAAGGCGGCAGTGCTAAAAGAGTTCCCAGAAACAATCAACGTAAAGGAAATGCACGAAATTATGGCGGCACGTAAGAAACGACGCGATGAATCGTACTACCATAATATGCTGACAATGAAGGAGTTAGGTAAGCGTGCTAAATTTCCCGACTACGTTGCCATCCAATATATAATTGACGGGATAGTGGATAGTCCCGTCAATAAGACTATTTTGTTCGGTCTGACGTCATACGCTACGTTAAAAGAAAAATTGGTGATTTATGAAACCATGAAAAAGGTGCAAGCTGTGGAAAAATCATCAAAACCATCCAATACGCCTCGAAGGCCCGAGGTAAGAGTAAGCAGGCGCTGCTACAACTGTGGTGAGACTGATCACGTCACGTAGCATCTGCGTGTAACAACGGCATGAAGTGCTTCAAATGTAGGTAATCAGTATGGTCACATAGGCCGGTATTGTACCCAAGATGGCGGTCAAGATGTCGCCGCCGGCTCCGTTGCAAAAACATTCACGAATCGGGAAACATCGGGTTCATTCGGTAAGCACGAATCACAGCGGAAGACAGCAAACGGAAATCCGATTCACCCAAGGCAAGTTTATTACAATTCGACTGAAGGTGGCGCTACGTACAATCATAATGAAGATGATGCCTACGTTGCGATTGGCAGCTCTGAATGCGAGGCTGCGATTGGTCGGCGCTTGGACCTCATTCAACATGGCGGTCGGTCAATCACTTCAGTCACTGACTTTGACGTTTATGATGTAAACAAACAGGAACGATGTATTATGAAGCCGAAAAAGCCGTTTAAATTGATCACTATCTTCGATAATAAGAAAATAAGTGCCCTAGTAGACTCAGGCTGTGATGTAAACCTTATTTCGGACAAATGTTACAGTGAACTTTGTGTAAACAGTTGTGACAAAAACACTAACATAACCTTGACCGGTTTCGGGTTTTCCAAAGTGAAATCTTACGGCGCTGTAACATTAAATATTACTATAGATAATTGTGAATATGCAGGGATAACTTTTCATATTATATCCAGAGACACTATGCCATTTGACATAATATTAGTTAGTGAATTTATTTGTAAAACTGTTATGTTTATGAAAGATTGCTTTGTATGGTTTGTGCCTAAAGATGAAGAATGGTTCCGATGCTTGATGTCTAACTGTGGTGTGATTAACGATTTTACGTGTTTTAATCATATTCAGGACTTGAAAATAAGACGAGATGTGCAGCAAGTGGTAAACAACTATCATCCTCAACAAATCAAAGAAGCCCCAATCTCAATGAAGATTATATTAAAAGATGATGCACCTGTGAGGTCCCATCCAAGACGAATCTCACTCATGGAGCAATCTGAAGTTGAAAAACAAATAGACGAGTGGTTGGAGAAGGGGATCATACGTGTTAGTTATTCTGAATATTCTAGTCCTCTAGTACTTGTTCGTAAAAAGAATGGTTCTTTAAGAATTTGTGTAGACTACAGAAAGTTAAATAGTTAAAGATGAGTTTCCACTGCCTCTCATAGATGATTGTATTGATAAATTGTGTGATGCACGAGTATTTAGTATATTGGATTTGAAAGATGGCTTTTTCCATTTACGTATCAGTGAGGAATCTATAAAATATACTGCATTTGTTACCCATCATGGACATTTTGAGTATCTTCGTGCCCCGTTCGGAATGTCTATCTGTCCTAGTTATTTTATGAGGTTTATTACTATAATTTTCAGAGATTTAATAGCAAAAGGTTGGTTATTAATATTTATCGATGATATTTTGATCACAGCCAGAAGTGAACACGAAGCTTTGGAAAGACTGAAAGAGGTTACAAACACTGCTTCCTAGTACGGTCTACAAGTTAACTGGAAAAAGGCAGAGCTAATTGTGAAGAGTGCAACATTTTTAGGTCATAGGATTGAAAATGGTGAAGTAAGTCCTTCTGAAGATAAAATAGAAGCAGTTATGAAATATCCTGTGCCTCGCAAAACTAAACAGGTACAGAGTTTTGTTGGTTTAGCTTCATATTTTAGGAAATACATACAGAACTTTGCCCTAATCGCTAGTCCGTTAACATCCTTGTTGAAACGGGATGTTCCTTTTGTGTTTGGGCAAAGAGAGAGTGAAGCTTTTCAGATACTGAAACAAAGATTGAGCAGCCATCCTGTGTTAAAAATATTCAACCCAAGATTACAAACTGAACTGCATACAGATGCATCAAGTCATGCATTGGCTGCAATCCTCATGCAGAAGCATGAGAACGATGAGTTACATCCTGTCTACTTCATGAGCCACAAAACTAGTGAGACTGAAAGCAGATATTCAAGCTACGAGTTAGAGGCTATGGCAGTCATACTGGCTGTAAAGAAATTTAGGCGTTATTTATTTGGTTCACGATTTAAAATTGTAACTGATTGCAGAGCGTTCGAGTTGACACTCAAGAAGAAAGAACTAACTCCTAAAGTGGCACGATGGGCTATGTTGTTACAAGAATTTGATTTTGTGATTGAGCATCGAGCAGGAACACAGATGAGACATGTTGATGCTCTAAGTCGCCATGCATATACTGGAGAGGTGAGAACAATTCATGATAATTTGCGAACCTGTCAACAAAGTGATGATGCTTTAAGAGCTATAGCTACCATTCTTAGAGAGAAGTCCTATGAGGACTACTGGATTGATAATGGATTGCTTTATAAGGGCAATGATAAGCTATTGGTAGTCCCGAAGAGTATGGAGTTATCTATTATTGAAAATGCTCATTCTAATGGCCATTTTTCTACAAAAAAGACAGTAGAAGTAATAAGTAAAAACTATTATATTAAAGATTTGAATAAAAAGGTGCAAGAGTACATTTCAGCGTGCATACCATGTCTTTTAGCTATTAATAAATCTGGAAAGAAGGAAGGATATTTGCATCCTATTGATAAGGGAGATGTCCCCCTTCATACAATTCATTTGGATCATGTAGGACCTATGTCAGAAACCAAGAAGCAATATAATTACATACTTACAGTTGTGGATGGTTTCACAAAGTTTGTTTGGTTATTTCCCACAAAGGGTTTGACAAGTAAGGAAGTTATTGATAAGGTTATGATACACCAACAAACATTTGGTAACCCAGGGAGGTTCATAACAGACAGAGGTACAGCATTCACTAGTCAAGATTTCAATGATTACTGTTTGGAGAGAGGCATAGAACACATCAAGATTACCACTGGAGTGCCACGTGGAAATGGCCAAGTAGAGAGAATGCATCGGACAATTATTGCTGTACTTACAAAGCTGTGCATCGAGACTCCTTCTTTATGGTACAGACATGTTATTTATTTATTTATTTAAAACTTTATGCACAAAAATTGTACAAAGGTGGACTTAATGCCATAGGCATTTTCTTCCAGTCAACCTTAGGGTGATGCAGAGATGAGTAAGTTAAGGAAGGTGCTCAAAGTTAGTATATAACAATTTGCGATGAACATATCTATTGCATTTACCATACATAAATAAGTATACATATATTATTTAACATAAAAATAAATATATATACCTACACACAAATACATATATAAATATATATGTAATAAATATATATATATATATACACATATAATAAATACATTACACATAAAATAACTACTATTTTAAAGATTCGTTACTGAAATGAGAATGCTTTACTAAGGGGTACTCGTATACAGTTCACGCACTTTATTTTTAAAGGTATTTCGGTTTTTGCACGTTCTGACTTCCACTGGAAGTGCATTCCAGAGGAGGGCTGATTGCACTAGGAAAGATGAATGACTCATACTTGAAGTGTGAGAGGGACAGAGAAGAAGGCGGTTGTTAGATGAGCGTAAATTTTTATCATGAATTGAACACAGCAATTGAAGTTGAGATGTCAAATACGAAGGAGCATTAGAGTAATTCATAAGAGAAAAGAGCATCATTACCGCACGTAAATTACGACGCTGACGTATAGGCAACCAACCCAATTCAGAACGGTAAACCGAAACATGATCGTATTTTCGAAGATTATAAACGAATCGAATGCAATTATTGAGAAGCCGATCGAGCTTATTGAGTAGATCTGCATTCAGGTCGAGATAGCACACATCACCATAGTCTATGACGGGAAATAAAAGGGTCTGAACAAGCATTGCCTTGGTTTTGGGTGGAAGAAAGTTCTTTAGCCGATAAAAGGCACGCAACGTACCAGTAACCTTCTGACATACATTAGTGACTTGAGCTTTCCAATTAAGGTTTTCATCAAGGTATAATCCCAGATTCTTTACTTTTAGAGTAACTGGAATAGTTCGTGCGTTGTAAGTTATTGACGGCAAATCTACCCCATCCAGTCTACTCAGCATTTGACTAGTTCCGATTATGATGCCTTGACATTTGTCTGGGTTAATGGTAAGTCCAAAGCGTTCACACCAGTGGCCCATGGCATTGAGATCTATGTTTATTTTAGCAATGGCTTCCGGAAGATTCTCCACCCTTGCCTGACTATACAACTGCAGATCGTCTGCATACAGATGATACGCACACTGAAGCTCTTGGGTTATGAGGTTAATAAACAAAGAAAACAGAAGAGGAGAGAGTATACCGCCTTGAGGAACACCAGCGTCTAAGTCGCACCAAGTCGATGAATTCTCATCAACGCGAACCGACTGCTGACGACCCCGAAGATAAGATGAGAACCATTCCAATACGTCAGATGAAATCTTCAGATGGGCGAGGACAGATAAAAGGATATCGTGATTGACACAGTTAAAAGCGTTTGTTAGTGCTGTACAGCGTGCCCTGAACAGCACTTATAATAGAAGTATAAGTACTACACCCTTTGAACTCTTCCTTGGAGTAAAAATGAAAAATGGAGATAAGGAAATCTATGATTTATTACAAGAAGAAGAGATTAATAGTTTTACAGCGCAAAGAGAAGAGCTTAGGGAGAAGGCTAAGCAACAAATTCTAAGAGTTCAAGAAGAGAATTGTAAAAACTTTAATAAAGGAAGAAAAGAAAGTATTAAGTATGAAGTAAATGATTTAGTCGCTATTAAGCGTACACAGTATGGAACCTGTATGAAATTAAAACCTACGTTTTTAGGCCCTTATCGCATAACTAAAGTAAAGAGGAATGATAGATATGAAGTGGAGAAGGCTGACCCTGCTGCAGAAGGTCCTCATAAGACCTCTACGTCACTAGACTTCATGAAGCCCTGGCCATCTGGCTTCTAACTTTAGGTAAGTAAGGAATTAGTTGTGTAAAGGATTTAGTATGTAAGGGAAGGATGAATGGCTTCTATCTTTTATAACTATGTTGTAGCTATAGTACTCTAATGTTTTATTATTGTATAAACATCAACATCAGTGTTGTATAGTCCCGATTGCATCTATGGCTATTATGTTATGTTTAAGATTTGTAATTATTTTACATTGTATGTAGTATCCAAGGTGTCAGTCTTAAGATTTAAACTGTTTTGGTATGTCTGAGGACAGCCATAATGTCAGGACGGCCGAATGTGGAATTGATTGTAAGCGTGATGCATGAAAGGAAACGTTGTGAACAAAGTATTGAGTGAGAGTAGTGACCGAGACGAATGAATGGGATGAATGTATGAGTGTCCGGAGACCCGGAGTCGTAGAAAGATTGTCAAGGTGTTCAACGGTGTAACGGTGTGCTTAGAAGTAAGAATTTGGAAGACGTTAATAAAAGAAGTTGAAGATCCACAGTCGCTTTATTTTGAACAAAATCCCACATTCATATAATAATAAAATATCATATAGTAATGATTTTATTTTTATTTTTGTGTGTGTGTATGTTTGTAATGAATAAACTCAAACGCTACTGTGCTGATTACCATTGGAAAGCTACAGTCACCCTGAGTAACATAGGCTATTTTTTATTCCCATTTTCTCACGGGAACGGGAACTGCGTGACGTCCGCTACTAATAAATATTCACCGACATTTTGTTCAATGACCAGTAAACAAAACTGACTAAATTAGACGTAAAGTAAAAAATACGCAACAAACGATTAAACTTTCAAACACAAAGAAAATGAGAAACTGTCACCGTACAAAGAGGCAAACATCTAAGCGCTGACAAATTGGTGCATTAAGGGGAGTGGTTGACAAAGTTTGCGAAAAAGAGGTGCAAATAAAGACATCCTTCTCGGTATTAGTATACGAAAAATTATAGCCAAAAGCCAAAAGTAGATTTGAAATCTAAAAGATGTGTGTCAAAAGATGGTTTTATCAGAAATTGTGTATTTATTGTAAATAATTAGTAAAAGATCATTGAAATAGCCCATAGTTTTTTAGAAGAAGACATCTATTTATTAATGAATGATATTAAAATTTATGTCAGAGACTAAAGAAAACATAGACCTCTAAAATGGTTTTCTTCAATTTTGATTTAGTATAAGTTCTAACTAATTATACCTAATAATGTATTCAAAGAATACATTACATTGCTTGCTTCCACGCGCTCGCCTGAAAATCTAGTGCGGGGGGAGTCGTGTTGCTAGACGGACGTGTGTCGCTCCTGGTCTGCAAAATATTCTCGTAAAATGTTATATTTTCATTCATGTACAGAGTAATGCGTGTAACAGACAGAGCCCGAGTTACACAATGCATACTGCATAACATGAGAATATAATGCATTTGAACTTATTTTATGTATTGTTTTATTAAATTACTTCAAAAGGTAGTCATGCTAATATTGTAAGCGGTAGGTACTTAATCATTTCAAAATAAATAAATGAAGAAATATTCGTGGACATTCCCACACAACTTAAGCTATTATAACTTTGTGCTAAGGGATATAGACAACTGATGAAAATACTTATATTACCTACAGTAGCTTTTTTTGTTGACTGCCTCTGTGGCGCAGTTGGAAGTGATACCGCCTGCGGCGCTGGAGGTCGTGGGTTCGATTCCCACCGGAGACAAATATTTGTGTGACCCATAAATGTTTGTCTCAAGAGTCTGGGTGTTTCTATGTATAATATGTATTTATTTAAAAAGTATATAAGGATTATTATCTGTGGTCTTATACCCATAACACAACCAGGTCATTCCTAGCTTACTTTGGGATTAGATAGCGTTGTGTGAAATGTCCGTGAATATAATTATTTATATTTATTTATTTATTTTAACCGTCAATTTTTTCAGCTTATTACGTCTTGGGGTGACGTAGGCACCATCGACCGGCAACTTGGTTAAGGTAATAAAGTGAAGAAATTGACGGTCGAGAGCAGTGTCTCATTGGTCCAATGGTGAGGCCGTCTGGTCCGGCAAACCAGAAGACGCAGGTTCAAATCCTGCTCGGGACCAAAAATTGTATTCAATTATTTGCTAGACAAGTAAGTCTGGAAATGATCTGCTGGCTCTGTTGGATTTTCAAACAATTTGTTATGATTTTTTAAGTCTATATTACAGTAAGCAGAGCACTAAAAAGAATAGCCCGCCGAGTTTCTTGCTAATCTATATCTATACATAATAATAAAACTGTTGAGGGTCGAGAGTCTAAATATGGAAGCTATTTAAAAAAAAAGAACGCGTTCTCTAATCGATACCTGGGTTAAGCCAAAATGAAATTTAAAATTTTCATGTCCGTCTGTATTCCGAATACGTATCACGCCGAAACTACTGATTTGAATGAAAATTGATCCGAGGAAGTTCAGGAGTTAGAGACATCTCAACTTCTCTAAACCTAGAATTCAAGAGTTCCTTTGAATGTGAGTGTAAATCTAAACCGGCGTGTTGGCTATAACATATAAGAGCTTAATGATTAAGTCCAGAGTTAAATATTTCGTCCGCGCTGAAGGCGTGGACTGAAATAAATTATTTTAGAATAGATTCAAAAACAATTCAGTCCACGCCCTCGACGTGTACGTTCTTTTATGTTAAAGCAAACAGGGCAGTTTCACTCACCACTTGCTGAATCTAATGAAGAAATACCTCCCCTTTCATACACCTTAAGCGTCGTAAACGAAGTTGTGAGGGTCAGCTAGTTACATACATACATAAATAGTATACATAATTTACATATTTATGTATGTATTTATGTATGTGTCTGCCTACCCCATCGGGGATAACTCCGAAGGGGTAGGCAGAGGCATATTATTATGTCCCCACATTTCACCTTTTTAGAATTTGTCCCACGTAATAGGTGGTGAGCTGTATTGCCGTGTTGAGATAGACAGGCGCAGGTTGTGACTGCCTGCTGTTGAAATTGTTCAAGCCGCCAAAAAGGCCTTCTACTTGGCTTAATGAATAACTGTCACAAAGTGGTCACATGGATGGTCACCCATCCAAGGACTGGCCATAGTGAATGAGCTTACTACAGTGATCGTTTACAGAACACTGAGTCCGCGGTGCCACGAGCGCTTCTTATTTATACATAACTAGCTGACCCTCGCAACTGCGTTTACGACTATTTTTGTTTGTTATAATAAAATGAAATGAAATTTTGTTCCAAAAGTAACAAAAATTTTAAGCGAGTGGAAGACCTCTCTTGTCTGGATTTGTAATAATTTAAGTAAAACAATAAATATATGTACGGTCGTCTTTGTGAATTCGTCACATTTAATTTTTACGTAATAATCGATTACATTTTTTGCAGTGTATTTTTACTACACTTAAAAACAGAGGAAAATTGAAATACAAACGTTCCTTTGTTTTTTAATTTATTTTCGCCTCTTTCTATAAAATAGAGTGCAGAGGGGCTTATGGCGAGACTTTGTCTGTAGTCTGTTGCATTAAACTACGTCACTGGGTCACGTGGATCATCTGTTCAAAGTTTGAAATAAAACAAAAATGACAACGTCAATCGGATTGAACTCTCACAATAAACGTTTTAGAGAGGGGCAGTCGGGTGAGACCGCCTCACAGCTTCTTGTTTATTTGGTGAAGCGAGGAACGCATTTCCGCTACTATTTTTCCTCTTCTTCCGTAGTTCTTTTACTCTGATGTCTCTGTAGTTGCGCTACTCTATGTTGGCGAGTCATATCGCCCATATGCTCAAGGTCGTTAGCCCTGGGTATGGCCTTAAGTAAAGAAGGAAGAAAAGGTCGGCGAGTAATTATTTAATTCTAGCCGCAGTAATACAGGTAACTGAATGTAAATGTAGTGCTATTAAAATATTTAGAATTTGGACTTGCTCTAGTTTATTTTATTTTTATTTTTATTTATTCGGGAAAACAAACAAATACATAATTTCTTTTAGTCTAAAATATTAACATTAAAGAAATTGCAATCGTGCAACTAACAGCGTTGGCCACATATTAATTATACTACTATTTTCTTTTACTACAAGTTGTTACAACTTTCTATTATGAGTCACACGTTTTCCCTAATGATTACTTACTTATGTATTTTATTAGTCCATCTAGCGGCTGTGACGTGGTTTCAAACGCGTAGTTTCCGTTCCCGTGTGAATACGGGAATAAAATATAGCCTGTGTTGCTCGGAGATGGTCTAGCAACCCAACAGTAACAAGATGCCGTGAGATTGTTCTCACCCGACTGCCCCTCTCTAACACGTTTATTGTGAAAGTTCAATCCGATTGACGTTGTCATTTTTGTGTTATTTCAAACTTTGAACAGATGATCCACGTGAGCTGACAGAGTCACAGACTACAGACAATGTCTCGACATAAGCCCCTCTGCACTCTATTTTATAGAGAGGGACTAAAAGTAGTTTTGAAGCCCATTCGATGCAAACAAACAAGTAAGTCTTTCCTCTTTATAATATTAGTATAGATAAATATCCGTATTTTTACATATTTACAAAGTCTCCAGCTTTGTTTATCCCCCTGAATAAACTCAAAAACTACCGTACACTGTTTTCTCCACTGGACACTGGAGAGGATTGCTAGTCGCTTACATTTGTGAATGGGATGCGCCCCATTTCATAAAGTCAGATTCTTCATATTACAGTTCATCGATCCCAGTTCAAGTTGAAAACTTGAAAATGAAACTCCTCAGTGCAGCAGACACGTTTCCAATTTATGAACCGAAAGAAAGAACGTCAAATATTTCGTATTGCTCAGTCTCGTTTATTTCTCAGACGCTCAATTACGCTCAGGAGCCGATTCTCATTTCATAAGACGTGAATGCGCAAACGGAAATTTCCTTGTGGAAGGACTAACGGCTGAACGGAACTGGCTGAAATTTGGGACATGGATACATTTTAGTCTGGAATAACATATAGGCCACTTTTTATCCCGGAAATAAGTTCCTACAGGAGCGAGAGCGGGAATACATTTTACATGGGCGAAGTTGTGAGCATCAGCTAGTTAATCAATTTATTTTTAATGTTTTATATGAAAAATAAACTAATATAATTGTTTTCATTCATCAGGTCTTTATTTTCTTTTATTTGATTTTCTTGATACTCACAAAGTATAAAAATTTCAAGAATATCAACATAATGAGTTCAAAGTAAAACTACAAACCAAAAAAACTAAAATATTAATAAACCAATAACAATTAATTTTGACGACGCAAAGTACCACTTTTCAACAGCAAACTACCAGCTTTATAGCTGAACTAAATTTTTTTGTTTAAATGTATACGCATAGTACCAGACACGCAAAGATCTTAGCAAAGACAAATATGTGGATGAACAAGTTTTAAACACAAACACAAAAAATTTACGGTATCTCCCAACATGGTGACATTGATTGGCTTATTTTTATTTATTTTTTATTTACTTATTTAAAACCTCTTACAACCATTCTTACAGGCTAATCCAATACAATGGAAGCAGAACTCATTATACGTCTTAAATTAAGTTAGGTACAGATTTAGATATTGGTCAAAAGTCATAAAATAATTTCAGGTAAAAGAACTTATCTAAATAGGTACATTAAATTACAATAATTAAAAAGAATAAAAAGAAGCATTTAAACAACGTCAATTAAAAGAATCATCCATTTCACAATTATATTAAGTAGGTAAATTAAATAAAAAGATACTTAAAAATATAATCAAATAAAAAACCTTATAAAATCCTTGATACTTAAAATCAGACAATTTATGGTAAAATCAATCGTCAATTAATTTAAAAAAAAAAATTATTTAATTTATTCATAAAAATAATCATATTAACTAGGTCACAAGGTCATAACATAATTGTAATATTAATCTCTTCTCTTTCTAAGTAGGCAGTAGGTACATTAAAACAAAAATACATATAGACAACATCAAATACTTACACAAGAATCCTATAAAATTAAATAAATTAAAATAAATTCATCAATCTCTTAATGAATGTCATATTTATAAAACCTAATAAAATTCATCTATTAAATTCATTTCACCATTAATTATAAGCTATAGGTATTAAAATAACAAGATAATTTAAAATACAAACAATTAAAAAACCTCATAAACTCATTGATAAAATCAGACTATCCGTGAAAAAATCCTTCGTCAATTAAATTCTAAAATAAAAAATATTATTTTATTGATTAAAAAAAGTAATAAAAAGCAAATCAAGATTTATATAACTAAGTCAAAAAAGGTCATACAACCAATAAGTAGGCATTCATCTCCTCTCTTTCCAAGTAGGCAGGTCATACATTAAAATAAAAAGCAAATGATGCATCCAAATTACATCAAATACACAAGAATCCTATAAATAAATAAATCCAAATAAAATTCATCACTCAATTAATCAATGTCAACTACTAAAAATTAAAAAGATTAATTTAAATAAAATAAGTGAAATATAACAGAAATTAAATAATACCAAAGATATACACATAGGTACTCATGACTCATGATAATACATGGCCCTTGTGAACTCACTCAGTGTACACGAAAACAAATCAATTTTGTGGGATAGCTCGTTGAGCACACGCATCGTCCGTGTCAGCGGCGCAAGCTGCAGGAGGTTTGTACGCGCCCTCGGTACCTCAAATAGTGGCGGCCGCCTTCGTCTACCAATGTAACCGTTCGGGACATACAGACGGATCGTCTGCAATACAGCCTGGTTATTTATTACCCCCCTTAGTACTTTAAAGACATACGCAGCCAACGCCACCTCTCGTCTCAACTCAAGGCTATTGAAACCTACCATACCCAGGACAAACATAGTAGGATACAGCGCCGGATACCCCGGGTATACCCCAAATCTCTTCAAGTACAGGAACCTGATAAATTTGTTCTGAATCCGTTCTAACATTAGTTTATACTTTGCTTCCTGTGGCGACCATACAACCGAGCTGCTCTCCAGATGACTTCTCACCAGAGCCTCAAATAGTGCTTTAAAACATTATCTACCACGTTATCACAAACCTACCCGACGACGTGCCACTGTCGTTTACGAGAAGAAGCTAAAAGTTAAAAGAAAAATCGCTTTTAGGGCAGTGAGAATAAAGTTGATCGAGTAAATTGTCATCTGAAAGAGCACGTTTGTCTTTGATGTCGCTTACAGTTTTGTTTTACAAGGCAATTTCATCAGCGACCAATGTCCGAGACTTTTAAATGCTCTAGGACAGGAGCTGTAAACATGGGACTATAAGAGCCTTATATGACCATAGATGCAGCTAAATAAAATTATTACCGAAAAAATGAGTGTAAAACCCTGAGTGTTAATGCTTGTGCAATACCCTTTTGGGGATAAGGGGATTACATGTATGCATAAAGCATACAATTTTCTTGGTTATCCCGTGCACGACTGTGTCGGAAGCCCTGGGGTTATACGTCCGAAAGCGCAATCGTGGCTCAAGGGCACCTTGTGGTTTCAGTCTGTAGAAGTCCAGCATGGCATCCATCCATGGCAAGGTTTCCACACTAGGGACTAGTCATGATTATCTTATACCTATTTTTATTCAATTTCACTGACATCAAATGAATGTTCATATATTAAACTCTTATGCAAAAAAACGGGCACTTTAGATTTTTTCTCTACTTCAATGAAGAAGAACAAGAAATAGGTTTTGTTAATTTGACGATGTATTGGCATGTTTTTTGAAGCATCCTGGCATGATTCTTTACGTTCCAAATTTAAAATTTGAAATTATTAAAAGAAAAATAATGATAATATATTGTGGATTATTCTAAAATTGCTTTATTAATACATTTCTTTCATCGCTAACTTAACAAATTCCGATGCTATGCCCGATAAACGCAAAAATGTTTCTACCGTACCCAGTCTACCCTACATGGCCTCGATAAACCCAAAATAAATAAATAAATAAACAAATAAATAGGCAGTAATATTTTATTTTCTTTTCGGAGATTTTGTATCTACAATTTATTTATTTTTGATGAAAGTGAACTGTTGATGTGTATATTTTGTAAATAAAATATTATAATTCAGAAAACTGCTTTTTATTTTGAATTACATGGTAAAATCTGAGAGTACTCCTTCATTTTCCCCATCGTAATTTTCAGCCAAATATCATAAATCCATTACACATGGGGTGTTCTCGGATTTAGTGTAGTTATTTTCGTTAGTTATTCAGCATGATGAAACAGTAAGTATTTCTGTAGTAGGTATGACTCCTGTAAAAGAAATAAGGATATTATTGTGTGACGCTCGGCGTGCAGCCGCCGTTCCCGCCAAAGGCGTGGGCACCGCTGAGGGAAACGCCGGCGTGAACATGCCACCGATCCGGATTGAGCGGCTAATTATGTAATGATATTACGATATCTTTTGCTTCCTCTTAATGCGTCCATTAACAATGTAGATTTTGCGATATTTGTATGTGCACATGTACTAAAGGTAATTAGCAAAATTTGATTGTAATATACATACTTAGGCCGGCCGTAAACGGACTGCTCGAGCAGTTAAAGGCTGAGTGACATACACGGACGGCTGAGTGACGAGCGGTCGGTTGTTGACTGCTCGAACCGTCGCTACCAACCGCTCGAGCAGTCAAGATTTTTTACCGCAGTCGAGTCATGAATTCTGACGAGAAAGCACTGCTTTTGCTGCTTCTGCTAAAGCGGAGAGGACGGCGGCGACGGGTTTGAGTTCATCCAATTTTGGAATTAAGAGAACAACATGGACAACATTTTTTTGTGGAACTTAGAAGTGATGAAGAAATTTTTTTAACCTATTTTAGGATGTCAGTGTCTTCGTTTGATCAATTGAATAAATTAATAAAGTCTAAAATTAAACGTGAAAACACAATTATGAGGTAGCTCAAGAATGATGAGAAGCTGTCAACTGCTCTAGCGCAGTCAATGGCTCGAGCAGTCGGTGTATGCCTCACGACCGCTCGCGAGCCGTCGACGGCACGATGGAATTTCATCATGCAGTTGACGGCTTGAAGGGGTCGCGACTGCTCGAGCAGTAGTGTGTACAGCTGCTAATGAACGGCTATAGTTCACTGCGCGGTCGCGGCTTCAAGCAGTCGCTCTCAACTACTTGAAGCAGTCCGTGTTCGGCCACCCTAACACACATTTATGCGAATTTTAATCGGCGTCCTGTAATTGTAACCAGGACGTCGATATTAGGTTACTATATTCCTCTAGAAATATTGTCAGACTCTCGTAACTAGGTAGGTATTTCTTCATTAGGCTCATAGGACCACGTGAAACTGCCCTGTTCTCTTTATAATAAAAGACCTTAAAGATTAAGTTCATTATGCAACAGTCATAATCATTCAGCTCTTTTATGATTCAGCCGTTAGAGTACCTACATTCTACTGATTCCTTAACGTCCAGACATCGTCTCGAACTTTCGAATCTTTATCATTAATATTGTATTAGGTATTTCTAAGTTTATTGTTGTACTCGGGTATCTATTTCAAGATATTTAGTGTGTTTTGCAACTAATTCGTTCCCCTTTCCCAGTAACGTCACAATACGTCAAATCACTCATCCTTTTCCGAAATAGGCAGAATAGAATACCCTCAATTATACGGTTATCTCTAATTAATTAAACACACCACAATGTATTGTGGTGTAGCGTTACAATAGAGATCTAATTTCAAAGTACCATACTAATTAAGGTACGCTACTGGTAAGCTACTGTGATTCTAACGTTACGCAGCTAACAGGCTATTAATTGTGGCTACAATGCTACCTGATTACCCAGTCATTGCGGTCACTTGCAGTTGACACTAACTAATCTACCTCTGTCCGTCTAGTGCGCTGTTTGTACTATAGTAGTCATTGGTTTATAGCTGTGATGACAGTTTGAGGTATTGTGACGAACGGTTAGTGGCAAAATTGGCCAGCTGTTGTAGAAATTTCAGGTCCAATTTAAAAGGGATAAATATTTCTCTGAAATTCAGTCTTTAGACGGATGTTAGTTTATTAAATTTTCATCTAGTTGAATATATTTAATGACGTCGACGGTACCCTGACCGTTTCAAAGAAGCAATGTCATCGGCAAGTATGTTTGCCTGCTACTTTAGTGGTATTAAAAAATATGTAAATGTAAGTATATGTATAGCTATTGGCTGAGATGGCATCCTTTTCGGTTGCATGCTTAAAATGAATAATTATTATTTATTGATTTTCTTATTCCCATTGTTTGTGCCTGAATAAGTTTCTTTATTCTTGTATTCTATATTTCTTTATTCTTGTATTCTCTTGTATTCTAACGAGTTTTTATGTTTCACGTTAGCTATAAAGCTTATTTACATAATTTATTAAAAAAAAAAACAAAACAATTGACCACTTAAACTACAACCCACCTAAACCCATTCCACTTTCGGCCATATTTGTTCAGATTTCCATTGAGGATCAAATTTAGTCGTAAACTGAAACTTTCTGACCTCAGAGTTTCGTGAATAATTAAATAATATTGCTTTGTCCTCACTGACAGTTCGAATTGTTTAAGTAATGCCCGAATAGTACGCCTATCATTCAACAATTAGTGTGGATTTAAATTTACGTTTTAGATTTGTTTTGAAATATTTTCTGTTATAAATAAATTAGTGATGGATTGGGATCGGTTTTCAAAAATATGTTATTCACTCGCCGTTGTCACCTTGTGTCATCAGGACGTGTAACTAACGCTGCAGTGTGCAACAAAAAATCTATTTTGCGATAAGCGGGGTCCCGACCGACGACGCGGCCGGGGCACCGAGCGCGCGCGATGAGTAATCGATCTTGTGATGTAGATAATGGAGTTGAATATTGTGAAGCGGGTGTTGATAGTAATAATCTTTTGAACGAAGCGGAGAATATTAACAGAGAATGCAGTGATCTAACACAAACAAACATGGAGGAAGGAGACAGAAGAATAAATAAGAGGACAAGAGACGACACCTCATCAGAGGAATGGAATACAGTTCACAGAAGGAATAAGGTGGTTCGTATGTTTAGCCAGGATTTACAAGATAAAATTCGAGTGTCAGTTACACATAGTACAGCTTTGCCTAAACAGTTTGCACTTGCGCGATTGTTTACGCAAAATAACATAAAAGGCATTCAGCGCATTAAGTATGTTCACCAAAACAAAATGGTAATTACTTTTGATAGTACATCTGATGCAGAGGGTTTTATTCAGTGCAAAGCGCTCATTGACTTAGGATGGAGAAGCCAAAAAACTTATGAAGTTGGGATTTCTTACGGAATTATTAAAAATGTTGAGTTAGACCTTACGGAGGAGGATATTTTAAAATGTATTTCAAGCGATTATGCAATTATATCAGCTAAAAGACTCAATCAGCGGAACAATAATAACACCCATGAGTCACTCTCTCTATCTAACAACAATTGGATCAAAAGTGAAACGATTCGCCTCGGATTTAGAACTTCAACACTACCAGGGTATGTCTATATTGAACATCTAAGGGTAAAGGTGGAACCGTATGTTTTTCCCGTGACGCAGTGCTCCCGCTGCTGGAAATTTGGTCATGCATGGAGAATGTGTCCATCAAAAAAAGTTGTATGTCCTAAATGTACAAAAAACCACGAGAACTGCGACACCACTTCTTACAAATGTGTGAACTGTACCAACAATCACATGGCCTTGCAAAAAATCTGTCCTATGTATAAAAAAGAAAGACGTATCCGGGAGATAATGTCTGAATTTAATTGTACATATAGAAAAGCTTTATTAATGTATGTACCTCCTAGCCCGACCTATACGCCTAACCGAACCAGAATGGAAGTAGAATCTGTGGAGTCACAACAAATCACAAACACAGCGCGTCCTCCTCACCAACTTGAAGTCCCGAAGGATAGCGAACGCCTGTTGTCCCAATTATTTAATTCTATGACGGACCAATCCGTAGGTACACCAGCTAATTCCACTCAAGAACAGAGGAAGAAAAAGAAACCACAGGCGCCTACCCCTTTACCTCCGCCCCCGCCCTCCACCGCCGCTGATTTCATGGAGACTGACTGCAACAAAGACGAGACTTGGTCTGACAACTCAGAAGAATGTTCTCGGGGACGAAAGGAGACTCGGAGTAAGAATACATACGATAATTTAACTTTTATACGACTAGTCATAAAATTAAAAAATATTGTTTTTAGTAAGCTATCCATAGAACGCAAAATAAAACAAGTAGTATCACTGTGTACAGACTGGATCTTGTCAAAAATTATGAGTAGTATTTCAGCTAGTTCTTTGTTCAACTGTCTCGTTGATTATGGATAATGCCACTATCAATGTAAATTTAGTCATATTCCAATGGAATTGTCAAAGTATGAGGCCAAAATTGTTATCTCTCGAGACGCTTCTGCTGCAAGAAAAGGTACATATCGCGGTCCTAAATGAAACTTGGCTAGAACCCGAGGATGTTTTAAGAATGAATAGCTATAATATACATAGATGTGATAGACCGGATGGGTATGGGGAGTTGCCATATTAACACATAATTCCATTAGATGCAACCCATGTTTATCTCGTAGCAGTAACCCGGGTATTGAACTAATACACGTACAGATTTATAATTGCCCCCACATAGAAAATATTATATCTGTGTATTGTCCATCCTCGGTACCTACAACCAGTAATGACTGGGATTATCTATTCTCTCTCTCTGACAGAAAGACGCTCCTCCTAGGTGACTTCAACGCACATCACTCCAATTTATTGGTCGAGCCGTAGCGATGCAAGGGGCCACCAGGTATACGATTGTATGTTGGATCACAATTTTATTTATTTGAATAACGGCAGCCATACACGTATCAAACTAGTTAATGGAGTGTTACAACAGACTTCTCCTGATATTTCGTTTATCTCCTCTGACTTAGCTACCTTATTTGATTGGCAGACCACAAAAGAAAACTTAGGTAGTGATCATGTAATAATAAAGCTATCGGGTAACATACAAATACCTAAAAATTTAAAACCGAAAAGAAACTTCAAAAACAGTGATTGGCAGGCATATTCAACATACATAGAAACCCCGTTATCTTCAATATCCATTCCCACTCATCTTCAAGACTTTTATAATTTATTTGAGAATATTATGCAAGAATCAGCAAATTTACATATCCCTATAAAAAAAATCCCGCAACATATAACTAAAAAATGTACCTTATTGGAACGTAGAACTATCGAAAGCAGTGGCCGAGCGCCGACTCGCCCTTACCAACCTGCGCCGATGTCCCTCCCCTGATAACTTAGCTACACTGCAAAATAAAATTAGCAATGCCCAACGCGCTATTCGAAAAGCCCGGTGTCAATCTTTTCAGAATTTCTGTTCATCCGTTGATGAAAGCTCGTCCTCAACAGTCTTGTGGCGAAAAATGAGATGGATAAAGGGTCATCATACATCTAGGCAATATATCAATAGGGAGAAAGCGGAGAAACTTTTAAAAGATATTACCCCAGATTTTGTCTGCCCCCCTCAACCCAGTATTCAATCGAGGAACTACCATTTGGAATCACCTATCACCCTTCAGGAACTAGAAAATTCTATCAAAAATAGAGATACGGCACCCGGCAGCGACAATATCTCCTTTTCGATGATAGCACACCTCCCACCTATAGATAAATCTGTTTTATTGACGCTGTTCAACCAAATTTTCAGCCACAGTTTTGTTCCCCTACAGTGGCGTAGCGTGAAGATTGTACCTATTCTTAAACCAGGTCGAGATATAAACTCAGATAGTGCACTACGCCCAATATCATTATTATCATGTCTTTGTAAAATTCTACATTCCATTTTAAACAATAGATTGGAATGATATTTTGAAAAAAACCAGATGTTTCCAGATAATATGGTGGGTTTTCGTAAATCTAAATCATGTTTAGATAACCTTACACGGCTGGTTTCTCATATTCAGATAGGTTTTTCAAAAAAAAGAATCACCGCGGCATGCTTCGTCGACATCGATAATGCTTATAATAATATAGATGTTTCATGTTTAATAAAAATACTAGATAACTTCGGAGTCGGCTCTCGGGTATGTCTATACCTCTGGAACTATTTAAAAAATCGGCAATTATGTGTTGAAATCGATAATTTAAATATAACCAGATCTACGGGCCGTGGTTTAGCTCAAGGAGACCCACTATCTCCATTACTCTTTAATATTGTAACCCTAAACATTTGTAAACAAATTCAAAACGTTGAAATCTCACAATATGCAGATGATTTTGTTTTATATAAATCAGATCAAAACTTGACGGATGCTGTGGCTCAAGTAGAACATGCTTGCTGTGGTTTAAATTCATTGTTGACAAACTTAGGCTTAGTGATGTCTCCAACGAAAAGTAAATTTTGTGTATTTATGAAAGGTTATCGTCGGAACACTGCCGAAATTAAAATTAATAATATTTCGCTTCCTGCGGTCCACCATGTAAAATATCTGGGTCTGTGGCTGGACAGCTCACTAAGATGGCGTAAGCACATCAATGAGACAACACATAAGGTATCTAAGTTGACGAATATCCTAAAGGTACTTGGTGGACGGGGATGGGGCCTCCATCAAAAACATATTAGACGTCTGTACATATCTCTTATACGGAGCAGAATGGACTATGCTAGTTTCCTGTATGACAACAGTTGTAAAACGAACCTGCAGAAACTAGATAAAATTCAAAACCAAGCGCTGCGAGTGATAGGTGGTTTTATTCGTAGTACTCCGATACATGCCATGGAGAACGAATTACATCTACCACCCCTGCAGTTCCGTCGGCGATACCTAGCCAGCAAATTTTATCTAAAAGCTAAATCCTTTAATAATAATAAAACTATTTCTATGTTACGTGAATTATCTACGGAGACAAATGCTTCGTATTGGAGTAACAAAAGACTCCCTATACTAATATCCATTCACCAATCTCTGGACTCAGTCTCATTACATTCCTGCAACCAACCAGAGATGTATTCATTGCGAACATGGGTTAGCAATATTGATTTGTCACAGGTTATTTGTGATTCCATACCTTCAGTGGACAGGGGCAAACACCGGTATGATACCCTCGAGCTGCGAAATAAGTGTATGAATTTTGTGCAACGACAATATGACAGTTTTCAAAAAATTTACACAGATGGATCGAAAAGTGGACAAACCGGTGGTGCTGCGTTTTTGGACCCGTTCCACAACTGTAGCGTCAAACTGAGAATTGATTCCAATATCTCCATAATGCACATTGAGTTAATTGCTATAGCTGAAGCCCTATCATACGTTGACTCAATTAACTATGAAAGGTTCGTCATTCTGACTGACTCTAAAAGTTCGTTGCAACATCTGGCTCGATGTACCTCGCACAGGCGAGGTAATCCGATAGCCTACAAAATATTGGAATCAATTCTCAATTTTCAAACAAGGGGTCAAAAGATAGTGCTGCAATGGATTCCTTCACATATCAATATTGCGGAGAAAGACATTGCTGATCATCTAGCAAAGGAAGCGTGCTCTGATGGTATACAATTAAATGTATCGCCTCTATATCAGGACCATATCGGAGGAGTGAAGGAACAGTGTAGGATGTGTTGGCAGGAATATTTCGACGAAAGATCAAGGGAGAAAGGTATATGGTACCGTACTATACAGCCGAAAATATCGGAATATCCATGGATAGAAAACATAGACTTAAATAGAAGATCTTTAGTGACGGCCCTCAGACTACGAACAGGTCATATACCTTCCAAGAAATTTGCCTATTTAATGGGAAAAGTTTTATCTCCTAACTGTGAGGACTGCGGCGTGACCGAAGACGTTTTACACATTCTATGGGAGTGTGTACGCAACAGAACTTACAGAGTTATGCATTTTGGTGTCGCGAGAGATAAGAATATTGGCCTTTGTAATAGTCTCCTGGCCAACCCTGCGTCGGTTGAAGCCCAGACACTATATAAATTAGTGGACTTAGGTTTAGAATAGTTAATAAGTAAAGTTATGTATGCCTTTACGGGGCGATGTGGTCGCAAAGCGACAAAGCCCTTCAATAAAAAAAAAAATATGTTGTTCAAAAATTGCTTTGAAATTCATACAGACATGGTAGCTGACAAGATGGCGGCCCACAGATGGAAAGTGGTTACCATGACCTATGGACGTTTCCAACACCAGAGGCGTTACACACGAGCAGCTGACCTAGGCCCAGGTTGTGACGACTTACTGTTGAAAATTTTCATATCCTTCAACTTAGCTTAATAATATGGCATATGATGAAAATTTCATGAAAGTAATTTAAATTTATGAAGTATACAGGGACAGTGTCTAATAATGATATTTATAAAAAAAAATAACAAAAAAGAATCCGGCTTCAAACATAACAAAAAACTAAAAAATTAAAGAACAATGGCAAAAAATTGTCTGATAATTTACAAACGCCCATAAATATTAGTTACGCCAAGGTAATTAATTGTTTATTTTGCGATTTTACTTGTATCTAAATGTTCCAATAAAAGCCGGAGTTAAATCCACATTTTAAAAGATTTTCAACGATTAATAACAGCCGTGATGCGCGTGAGCCAGCCAATCAAACCGTGCGTTCCTACCTTGTCACTTTGACAGATCACAGAATACTCCGCGCTTTTTGTCGAAAGTATTGTTTTGTGTGCTTTTTCTGATTTTCTTTAATAATTCTGACCCTGGACTGTTTTATGAACTCCGATTATTTCCTGGTGTGTCTAGTGCATGCCCAAAGGACTCTTAATATTGCTTTTGCGTGACCTTGTGCTATTCCCTACTTGACTGTTTGTTTGTGAATTGGATTTGTTGTTCTTCGATAATGGGAGATCGTGGAAGACAATCGAGGCCTACGCGCATCGTATGTGTTAAGTGCATTATATGTGTAAACATATTGCGCCGAGCTGTGAAGTAAAATAAAAGAAATAAAAAAATAGTTGTTTGATTTTTCTTTCAAGACATAACTCACGATCATTTTGATAACATATTTATATATATGTTATTTATATATATATATTTATACCACACTCCTGTATGTACCTACTAAAAAGTTTCTAACAACTGTTAGATCTGTAGTAAATTGCTCGCTACTACTGCTACCTACTAGTTTATATAGGTACTAGATCTTTTATTAGTTTGTCAAAATGTGTAGGAATACATTTAATAAAATAATAGTTCTGACATGTCAGTATGACCACCGAGAAACACTCCAGTAGGTTATCTAATACTGTAGTCACCAAAGTGTTTGAACATTTATAGCTAGATAGGTATGGCGAGACTAAGTAGGTACGACAACATATCCTAACAATCAAAACACCTTCAATATCTTTATTTTCCGGCTTTCTCGATGGAAAATGAATTCATTTATGGAATCTACTAGCGAAACTGAAACGTTCGACTTTTTTTCATTTATGTGCGCTCATCTTTTGTGTCAGACAATTGCCAGTAAGGGAAACTGCCATTGTTCTTTACTTAGCACAAAGTTAGTAGGTATATATTATTCTGATTTATCAGATATCTTTAAATATAATACAGAAATCGGTGCCCATTAAAACTATGTAGGCTAAGGTAGACATTATTAATCTCTTTCATAGACATATTGGCAACGACTTCAGTATTAGATTTAATGATATCTGATAAATCAGAATATACTAACTTTGTGCTAAGTAAATTTTATTTTTCAGTGTTTAGTTTTGTTTGAAGTCGGTTTCTTTTTTGTAAAAAATTTTTTTCTTCGTTGTTTTTAGTGACGTGTAGACTGAAAATATATTTATCTAGGTGTAAAGATCCTGACAGTACAAATACCCTGACGGAAATATCAGTGAACATACATAAAACATTGAGAACTTCCTTTTTTTTTGAAGGCGGATCTATCAATCTAGGTGCAAAGTTCTCATCAATACAAATCAATCAAGCCTAAACACAAAGTAACTGCTGTATTTCGTTAGGGAATTCTCTCTACTGTCTTTCGTCTCCATCATCAGATCGACTCCAAACCTACATCAAGTTGTACTACTTAAAAGCACTTAATAAAAAAAATTACAAACGCTCTAGCTGCCCCTACAATTTTAAAAGTTACCTTCGATTTCTCCAGGATGTCATCATCAGATCCTGACTTTCTTTAAATGAGACCACCTTGTCAGTATCTTTTTCCGAAAGAAAAAAAAATGTTTCAAATCGGTCCATAAACGACGGAGTTCTGCGTGAACAAACATAAAAAAGAATAAAAATATATACGGTCGAATTGAGTAACCTTCTCCTTTTTTGAAGTCGGTTAAAAAGTGTCTTATTTAAACTAATATTTTAGTGTCAAATTAGCATGTTAAGCTTAGGTCTACTTTTGCCGCCATTGTTCATTGTGTGCATTTCGTTATCAAATTTCATGATTATATTTATTTTTAACCGACTTCAAAAAAAGGAAGAGGTTCTCAATTCGTCTGTATGTATTTTTTTTTATGTATGTTAAGCGATATTTCCGTCAATTATAGACGGATTTCAAAATTTATTTTTTTGTTGAATAGGGTTTACTTCTGAAGTGGTCCCATTTTCATCAGGTCAGGATCTGATGATGGGATCCAGGAGAAAACGAGGGCAACCACCGAAAATTGTAGGGACAACTAGTGCACTTGTTAACTTTTTAATTAAGTGCTTTAATGTTCTACACTTTAATGAAGGTCTGGAGTCGACCTGATGATAGAGTCGAAAGACAGTCGAGGGCATTCCTTAACAATTTACAGCAGTTACCTTGTGTTTGGGCTTGATTGATTTGTATTGATGAGAACTTTGCACCTAGATTGATAGATCCGCCTTCAAAAAAAAAGGAAGTTCTCAATGTTTTATGTATGTTCACTGATATTTCCGTCAATTATAAACGGATTTAAATTGTTTTCTTTCTTGAATAGGGTTTACTTCTGAGGTGGTCCTATTTTAATCAGATCAGGATCTGATGATGGGATCCAGGAGAATTCGAGGGCAACCACCGAAAATTGTAGGGAGGTGGTCCTATTTTAATCAGATCAGGATCTGATGATGGAATCCAGGAGAATTCGAGGGCAACCACCGAAAATTGTAGGGAGGTGGTCCTATTTTAATCAGATCAGGATCTGATGATGGAATCCAGGAGAATTCGAGGGCAACCACCGAAAATTGTAGGGACAACCAGTGCATTTGTTAACTTTTTAATTTAGTGCTTTAATGTACTACAATTTAATGAATATCTGGAGTCGATCTGATTATGGAACCGAAAGACAGTCTAGGGAAATCCTTAACGATTTACAGCAGCTACCTTGTGTTTGGGCTTGATTGATTTGTATTGATGAAAACTTTTACCTAGATAGATATATTTTTCGGTTCACCCGTCACTTAAAATATTGAAAAAAAAAAAGTCGGCGCCAAGTAAACCCATAGGTTGATGTAGGTATTATTCATGGCACCAACTTCAATACTATACTGAATAAAATCTGATAAATCAAAATACATTTTACTTTGTGCTAAGTAAATTTTATTTTTCAGGATTTGTTAGAAGTCGGTTATATTTTTTATTGAAAATTTTTTTTTTTATTTTTTTTACACTTTATTGCACGCCAAGTAAATAAAATAATGGTACATAAATACAGTGCAAGAAGATGTACAATGGGCGGCCTTATCGCTATAAAGCAATTTCTACCAGGCAACCTTTGGATGGAGAAAGTTGATTGAAGGTAACGAGTGGTAGTTCTTAGGCGTACTCTAAGATCGAATAAAGCTTTTTAATTTTATAAACTAAAATTTCTACATATTATAACACAAACATATTTAAAATAAATACAGCATAATAAGTATATATATAAACACATCATACATACGAATATACATACCTACATATATATAATATATAAATACATAAATATGTACACATATTCTAAATACTACAAAGAAAGGTAGTGATCCTTCACCATTTTTCTAAAATTGACTATCGTCTGCGCTCGTCTTATCCCTACTGGAAGTTTATTCCATAAGCGTATAGCCGTAACCGTGAACGATTTATCATAGAACGTAGACGAGTGAGACGGCATCTTTAATATTAAGTTTTCTGATGACCTCAGACATTTCGAATGCGTATTGTGGAGGAACTCGAAGCGTTCCTTTAAATAGGAAGGAGTTGAAGGGTTAAATAAGATACTATACAGTTGTGAAAGAATGTGAGCATCCCGGCGAAGTCGTATTGATAACCATCCAAGCTGCGTTCTGAATTGAGAAACATGGTCATATTTGCGTAAACCAAAAATGAACCGTATGCAAACATTTTGAAGACGCTCTAGTTTGTCTAACTGGTTTTCGACAAGATCAGGATAGCTGACATCTGCATAATCGAGTATGGGTAACAGTAACGCGTTTGCAAGCGCAATTTTGGTGGTCATAGGCAGAAGGATTTGTAGCTTCCGTAATGAGCCCACCGATGCGAACATCTTACGGCTCAATTCTTGCATCTGTGTCTCCCATGATAACGTAGAGTCTAGGTATACTCCCAAGTTCTTAACCTTATCACTAATTGGAATTATAATATTGTCAAATAGTACCGGGGGAATATTTGCCCACACAATTTTCGATTTCATCTGGGAACTGCCCAAGATTGCAACTTGTGTTTTGCTAGGGTTTACCTTGACTCATGAGATCTACTCCACTCGCTTATATGACTCAAATCCTTATTTATAGACTCCACAGCATCACTCAACTGTAGAATTGGTGTCTGGCAGTATATTTGCAAATCATCTGCATATAGGTGGTAAGAAGAAGATATATGAGTTGAGATGGAATTTATGAAAATTGAGAAAAGTAAAGGAGGCCGCCCTGGGGTACGCCAACCGTAGTATTACACCAATTTGATAAAGCGTTGTCAATACATACACGTTGCCGGCGACCACACAGGTAACTTTGAAGCCAATCGATCACTGTTGGAGATATGTTCAGAGAGCGGCAAACATATAGCAATACATCAAAGTCAACGGTATTGAAAGCATTGCTAAAATCCAGCAAAGCAAGAATTGTTAACTTTCCAGCTTCCATACCAGACCTAATGTCATCAGTAATATTGATCAGAGCTGTGGCCGTACTATGACCAGGACGGAAGCCGGATTGAAAGGGATTAAGGACATTATGTTTGCAGAGGAATCTACTGATTTGTGAGTGCACCAGACGCTCAAGGACTTTGGATAGGAATGGGAGTATAGATATTGGCCGGTAGTCCGTGAAAGTCTCGGGTTTAGGTTTTTTAGGTATTGGAATTATGTGACTGCTTTTCCAAGAAGTTGGGAAGACGCCGCTGGAGATGGAATAGTTAAAAATGTAACATATAATGGGAAGGAGTTCATTGAGGATGGGAAGGATCATATTACGACTGATGCAGTCAACGCCTGTTGCATTCGATGAAATTGATGTAATAGCTCTCCGAACATCACATGCAGTGAAAAGATCAAAGAAGAATGGTGGATAGTTGGGTTTTGGAAGAGATGAAAGAAAATCAATGGTTTGTGCCTTTGTTATCCCATCAAAGTTGGAAGAAGCCGCGAAGTGTTGATTTAGCAAATCAACATTAATATCCTTTGGAATTGTGTCTTGTCGTTTACTTCCAACCCCCAAAGATTTAAGAAATTTCCACACTTTACCAGTGTCTCCATTTTGTATATTATTGTGAATGTGTTGGCGTTGGGCTTTCCTACACACCTTATTACAGTGATTTCGTAAGGAGACATATCTATTGTGGTTGTCTTCATTTGGTTTTATTTTATATTTAAATTTAGCAGCTGCTTTTTTATGTAGAAGACTTTTGATGTCAGCAGTGAGCCATGGGGCAGGAGGGTGCTTAATTTTAACAGCTCGAACAGGTGAATGTTTATCATTAACTTGAATGATGTTGGTGCTGAATATAGTAACTTGTTCATCTGTTGACCCCGAGGTGGTAAGAGGACTCCAATCAATGTTATTGATATCCTGACGAAGGCTTTCCAGATTCATGCCACCATAATTGCGCTGCAAGAGGACTTTTCGCTTAGCTCTAGGGACACGAATTTTGTATGAAAGGAATATCAAATCGTGGAGAGAGAATGCGTCAGCTGGATATTGACCATGCTTAGCGACGTGTTGACGAGAGGAAACTAATATAACGTCAATTAAGCTTGGTTTGCAATTTGGGACGTGATGCGTTGTATTTGAAGGAAGAATGGATAGGTTACAGGAGTTGGCAAGGGCATGAAAGGCAAAGGTACCAGAGTCATTTCTAACTAAACAAGCGTTAAAGTCACCCATAAGGATCACATGACTGTAAGAGGGCATTAGATTTACCAGTAAGGTTTCGAGAGAAGGAAAGAAATGTACACTTGCTAGGTTACAATAGTAGACGCCGAGAAGGACTTTAGAGTGATTGAGTTCAACTTCCAGAAAAATATGCTCGCCAGCATTGGCTGGAGGTGGTTGCGCTGACATACTAATAATTTTAAAGGGAATATATGTCCGCAGATATATAGCTACACCACCCCCTCGCCTGTCTCCACATTGCCAGCGGTCGTTTCTGATAAGTTGAAACCCGGGAAGGGAGATTAGAGCGGAAGAGTGGGTCGATTTAAGCCACGACTCTGATACTAAAACGGCATGGATGTTCTTACAGTCAAATGTCGTCAGCATATCCGGGAAGTGAGCCGAGATGCTTTGGGCGTTGATGTGAACTGCATTGAAATTCTTCGGCACATCAGAAAACTGTGAATCGACGAATTGGGCAAGAGACGGCACATTAGTGAAGCTGTCTTGGCCGCTGAGGGCCGAGTGAAAACTTTCGGAATCGCTGTCATTTTCTACATCACTCATAAACATAAATATATATTTATATATAGATATATAATAATATTAACAAATAAATAATTAAAATTAGCAACTAAGTACCTACTTTGTAATACTAACTAACACACAAACCAATATCTCCACCTGCCAGCTGTGCTGATATCCATGTAATCACAAATTAATTAATTACTACATAGCTACAAAATATTCTCAAAAGCTACTTGCATACAAGCCAAAAGTCTAAAAGCTGAACAATAATGCCACAAAAATATACAGAAGCATGTACATTAAAGAATCAAAGTACATTAAGGACATTGTATGTGCATTGTGTGTACTCGCCCTTACAGTTTATTTAATCTGCGTTCGATATTAATTTGACAGATCGATGTCGTACGTCATGTCAGTGTCAGTGTCAGGCAGTAAACAACGCAGTACATACGCACAACACAAAGTACACAAACAGAAGAAAGTGTAAGTTTTACCAATTAGAATTAGCGATACATAATTGAAAGTACAAGTGAAAAGTATGTGATTAAGTACATAAACACAAATTGTATAGAAATACACTAACATAACAACACAAGTGAGTTACATTACATGTCGCAATATTAGTGATTATGTGACAAAAGAATAGAGTTGAAACTTGACAACACAAATTGGAAAAAATAATTATGATCAAAGTTACGTTACCCAGACTAATGGTACATGCAAACTGTTACTTATTCCTGTGAGTGCCAGCTGCTGTCCTCTTTGCCTTTGCCGCAGGTTTTGCTGCTGGGCTGGAAGTTGGCTTATTCACAATTTGGGGTGAAATTTGAAGCAGCTCATTGTGAGAAGCAATACGATGCCGCTGTCCATCTGGTGCTATAATGTGAATGAACCCCTCCCGGGTCCAACAGTGATTAATACCAAACTTCGAACGGGCCTGCATGAAGGTCTGGTGACGCTCCTTTGTCAGGAATTCTGTAACTGTAATTCCTGTGTTTTTAAATTTGGTTTTTGCGTACCACAATCTGTCACGGACCGCATTGCTCTCAAATTTAACGATGAGTGGCCGTGGCTTGTGCTCTCCAGAGGGACGTCCCATACGATGGCAGCGGCGGATATCAGCATTTGAAATTTTGATTGCAAGGTGTTGCTGTACGACCTTAAGTATAACTTCAGCTGCTTCTTCACTCTGCTCTTCAGGCACACCATGCAGCAAGAGCATTTTCCTGCGTGCTCTCAACTCCATTGTGTCTACAGTTTTAGAGAGCATGTCAACCTGATGCTGCAAGTTATTCATAATTTCCAGAATCAATGTCTTGAAGGATGCGAATTCGGATGACAGACCACCTACAGAAGTAGTGGCCTGTGTCTTAGGCAACTCCGCCTCAAATTCAGCCATACGTTTTCCAAATAACTCCTTCAGGCTGCACAAGGACTTTTGCACTGACTCGACCATGTTTTAAAATATTGTGTTAATGACTTGTTAAAACTGAGAAAACACTATACTGGCAGGTATGGACTATAATTAGTCAGTTAATATCATTTATATTATAAAAATTGTATTATAGTTATTATAATTAATTATTAAATTCGGAGCTATTTATTTATGATGTTTACACCTTGACTACCCTCTTTCTATATCATTATAGCGTATCATTGATTATTATTTGGCAAATAAACTAACCATTTTGCGCAATGGCGGCGTGTTTGTCAGCCAAGACTGACCAATGAGACCATTGACGGTTTATGGGACCCAATTTTTAAATACCATTTGAAAGATGAATCAAATCTCGCACCTGAACAAGGCTAGGATTTCCCTTTTATCCAGCTCACATTATAATCATCTCAACAATTTTGATAACAGGGGTATTGTTATGTTTACCCCCAAATATACCCCAATTAAATATGCCTCTGGAAAAAACCTACAACATTGCGACCTAAAAGGCACAAAATAGGTACTCCGAAAGAAAACCAATTACATTTATTATTGTTATTTCTACGCTACGTATCTGTATTGTACTGCTCTACGATTTTGTAATTTCATCGTCCACTGATTTGCGAGTTTGGAAGCATGTTGTTGCATTTTGAATAAGAATTTACTATCAGCTCTGCTGTATCGTCTATTATGCTTTTATTAGGAAACAATATCCAATGAAAACTTTTGATAATGGTAAAGAGTAGAGCTTTACTCGGTTGAAGACCATCCTTGCCACTATAAGTATTGTCAAGTACAGAAGTAAATTCTAACAGATGGCAGATGTTTGTGCTTAAACTATGTACTATTAGTATAATATTACATGCTTCAAAATTTATCTACGAGTATTCAGTAGACTTTTACTATACAACGACTTCATCATCATTAAATCATCCCATGGGTCTCCCAAATTACGCGTCTCTTCTACGCTCGTCTCCTATGGGCCCTATGGCGTGGAAAACGAAACAATTGGTAAAATTTGAGCATACTGTATGTTGTAAGGCACTGGCGATGGAGTAATTGACTGCCATGCTGAGGTTCTAGGTTCGATTCCCTGGTCAGAGAAAATGTTTGTGATCAACAATTTGTTTGTTTGTTTGAAACATATAGGTAAGCATGGTTATCAGTTGTCTAGACTCCATAGCATAAGCGTCTATTAGATTTCTTTAGGCTACATGGCGATGTGTAATAAATCAAACTAAATTCGGCACATAATCCTAAATCTTAAAACAAAAAAAATATTTTAGAACATTCAAAACAGATTACTTAGCGAACAGTTTTTGCACTTTACAAAGACATTTATCTTATCCCGATATCGGAAGAAAGTTCGCTAAACTCATTTATTACAATAACGATCCCACTGTTCGTAGATGTCCTCGTCTGGCCAGGTTATTTTGAATACCACTAAGGTAACAGACAAGCCTGCAGCCAACTGTAAGTACAAATATATATTTATTTATTTCTAAAAAATCTTAGCTGTAGTGCTTCTTTATCTGGTATACAATAAGTACTCGTATATAAAGCTTATAAGTAAAAACCTACCAAAATAAAAGAAAAAGCCTACAGCACAGATTACTAAATAGTTACTTGCCTACAGCCAGCTGTGGACTGACATAATATGCTCATTTATTTGATTGAATAATTTGTTTTTAAAATATTACAGCGTAGTTTTTAATTTGCTCAGCTTATATCTTTATTATTATATATTATATATATAAATCAAAAAACTCAAAGGTGACTGACTGACTGACATGTGATCTACCAACGCACCGCCTAAACCACTGGACGAATCGGGCTGAAATTTGTCATGCGGGTAGATGTTATGACGGTAACGGATAAAGTACGGGAAGCGTGAACGGGAACAAATTTTTCGCGAGCGAAGCCGCGGGCATCAGCTAGTTGCTCATATTTATGTTCTTCTTTCTTAAGAAAGAACGAATAAAATAAACTTTAAAGTTTATTTTATTCGTACTTTAGAATTATGAAAAAGTTGGCGATCCAATTCTGTTTCTGTCTGTACAATTTGTACATTGTATCAATAATAAAGTTACATCCAACGCGCCAATACTCCGACCGTATTTTGCCTGTTCTTCAATTTCAATAAATTCAACTTTATATTCCTTTGCAAAATTACAGTAAAGTCTAAAACCCGCTCTAGTTTTAAAGTTTTACTGTCTTTTCTTTACAACAGTTGGATACAGATATTATATTATCATTGACAACTTTTGTATGATAGCTCTATTTGTGTTTTTGAAATAAAATAATAATAATACACTGACCTGATAGGAGCGTACTCGCTAAAGTATTGTGTTTCTTTATTGCCCGCGATCAAAAAATAATTACGATAAACCACGCCCGGTTGCGGAGTTTGTTTCGAAACATTGATTAAACTGGAGATAAAATTTAATTTGATTAACAAATTATGACCTCATAAAATTTCAAATTCCGATAAAATGACACTAATATCTTGCACCAACATGCCCAATCAACCGATAAATGAAGACGAAAATCGGACCCTTCAACTGTTGATTTCAAAATAAGCGACATTTTCCAAAACCACTTTTCCTTTGAACACTTTTCCTTCAAACAGTTCGGGCTCTTCTAGCTCAGGCTGTACTATCCCGATCCTGCTCAAATTTTTATGGAGTGTTCTTAGACAGAAACGGGACAAGTATGTAGTACATTGTATGTCTGTCTGTCACAGCTGACCTCATGATTCTCGTTTAAAAAGTGCCCTCCATCGCGCACCATTCCGCGCGGCTAAGTGACGACGACCGGTACTGTTTTGCGTGTAATTACATTTGTGTTTGGTGTTTTTTACTTTCAAAACTTATCAAAATCATGACTAGGTTAGAGCTTTTATTCGTAGATTGTGTATTTCATAAAGATTTTGTACATAAAATAGTTATTTTCAACGAATATTCATTGTATTTTTACGCGCCGTCGGCGACACGGCGGCGCGGCGCCAAGCCCATACATTTGGATGAAATACAAAGAATAAATACTGTAATGATGACAATCTATCGTTATTTTATGTATTTTTATGTATTCTTTTATTGTTTTCAAGCATTGAATGTAAAATCTATTTCAATAATTTTGTGTAAAATTGGGTCGAAATTCTTGATCATTTTTTGCAAAACTTTCAAATTTCAAATAATTATTTCTGAAATATATTTGTATGCCAGCACACCTTTTTTTATGTTTATCGATTAGGAAAAGTCATGTAGCTGTAGATTGTAAATTTTTATGAAAAAAAAATACACAAAAAAAATTCAAAATAAAACAAACTTACGACCACCCTTTTGGGCCTCTTTTTAAGTGCTTGGTTCATTGTTCAATTTCTAATAAACTAAACACGTTTGTCAAACAAAACTCTGTGTAAAAAAAATTTAAGGACCATACTTACGAATAAAAAAAGAATGTAAGCCACTTGAAGCACAGTTTTCTCAGAATCATGGCATGAACTTAACCTTTTTTTGGCGGTCGGCAGTCGGGTCGCCGAAATGAGTCGTATTTTGAAAAGCTTGTAAATAAAAAAAAATGTATGACGAGTTGTATTGTGTCTGTTGAACATTGTGAAATAGGATGTATTTAAAAAACTAAAAAAAAAAAATTTGGAATTTTACATTTTTTTTTTTTACAATTTTTGTAGAGAAAACTGGTGAAAAATTACAAATTCTTTTTTCTAATAGAAATTTGTAATGCATTACAAGGCAGAACTTATCTATCATTTTATCATTAGCTTGTTTCATAACGATTCCAGTGAGGTAAGTATTTTAAATGGCTACCATAGAAAAGTTATGAGAAATCGCCATTTTAAGAACATCAGCCGACGCCGCTCGCGCCGCGGGACGCGGGGTACACAGACGCCCACAGACGCTTGGTACCGACGCACACAGACGCCAACAGACGATGGGAATATATTTAAAGAATCTCGATCTCCGTTCCGAGAAATCGATAGTAATTTAAAACGTGATAAACTCAGAGACGAGTTGTGTTCGAGCGTCCCTAGTCAATCCTGGATCAATGGAAAATGTCGCCCGGGGAAATCTGTAATCGGGTTTGTCGATTATGCCCTTCCTCTTACAATTCTGAGTGTCCTGGGGATTTTATCTGTAAATCGTGGTCAGCCATTGCGACGTCTGCCTAATTTGATAATAATAATGGCAAAAGTTTTGTACAATCTTTGAAGTGCGCAGTTACTTTTAGCCAGAATTCTATGATTTGAAATGGAACTGGAATTCTTTGAATAAATGTAAAATTGAGAGCTGATGTACCGTTCTTTAGAAATTTAACTATTACCAATAATTTTGACTACGAATCAGTGTTTATTTATGACTCTGAGTTGGCGTAAGCAGGGAAGCTATAAATTCAGATGGGAACAGATAGGAAGCGATAGGTAATCTCTGGGCTTGAAGTACGTTCATTCATAGCAGTACATGCAACAAAAAAGAGCTGGTAGTGTAAAATGTAAATTGTTCAAACCCCTCTTTCTGTTATTTTAGTTTACAGTCATGGTTGCATTTAATATCTCAGCCATAGAGCTTGGACAATTTGATTGGCTTTATTTTTATTAACTTGAGAAAAAATCCTTTATGGATGCTATGCCAAAAATATCAAGTAACGCCCAACAGCCTACGGTTAGGAGCCCCGGGTAAGCCCTCGGAAGGATGTCCCAGGATTTGCAAAACAACTTGATTGGCTGTATTTGAATGGAGACCACGGCTTGCGTTGTGTGATTATGGACTGACTATGGATGATAACAAAATTGGGAGAGCGCTGTATCCAATAGTGGACTGAGTCTGAATGATTGATTAAGAAACATTAAAATGGTTTTACAAAAAATATTAGTAGACGTAAAAACATATTCATTAGTAATTTAAAAGTTTTTACTGCCTAGAATTTAGTAGTGCCTTTAATTCGTTCCGGAAACCAGTTATGTAACTGGAATACGAAACGTATTATGTGTGATTCAAAATTGACAAACTGTGTAATTTTTGAAGTAAAACTTCTTTAGGCGCGACTATTGAGTAACTCAGATTTCTTTACTGGCGGAAGTAACTGATAGAATGAATGATATTAATATAACATTTGATGCCGTCAATGGCAAATAAGTTTAACTTCAATCGCGCGTAAAGGTTAGACTGACACACTTTTTTTTTTGTTTAGTTCTCATAATCTGGACATCCCAAAATGCAAGCGAAAACTTTTGAGCATAAATTTATTTCTATACTGCTGACTAAAATTAAGGTTTGCTTGATATTCAGTTGCAGCAATCGTATGTTATGATTATTGCAATTATTTTTTGTGACTCATTGCTGAAAACTTCACTACATTTCGATGATTTATACTATACTAGCTACTTGTGGACTTGGACTTCAAGTGGGTAGTTGTAAAAATAAGTATTGTTTAAATTTGCTCTATTTTTAAATTGTAAATATAAATAAATAAAAGTTAATTTATTGTTTTTAATGCACATTATTAATAGTTAGCATAATTCACCTACCAGTGTGAGTGTTTTCCAATTAATTGGCACAGCAATTTTAACAGCACTATGGAGCACAACATGAAGGAGAACATGTCGAGTTTTAGAATGGCATTTCTTGATGGTCTTGCTAACTTTGAAGCCAGGCTGCAGCAGATTACCACTATAACACCTTCTTCTGCTGCATCAGGTATTGCAAATGACTTTATCTTATTCAGAACTTTCATGTTGGAGGCTATGAATATACTTCAGCGTCAGGTGGATGGGATCTCTAGTCAGGTGGACAACCTTGAAATGCATGGGCGACGCAAGATACTGCTTTTTCACGGCATAGCTGAGAATAAATCTGAGGAGACAACTTCTGTGGTTGTAAATGTTGTGAAGCAACAGCTGGGACTCGGCACATTTGTTCCTTCAGATATTAGGCGGTGTCACAGAATGGGCCGTCCATCTAGTACCCATAAACCCAGACCTATTCTGGTAAAATTTGAGAACGTTGTAGTAAGGGATAAGATCTGGTTCTCAAAAAAGGTGCTAAAGGGATCTGGTGTGACTCTTTCCGAGTTCCTCACAAAGTCTCGCCACGACGCTTTTCTGGCTGCCCGTGAAAGGTTTGCGGTTGACAAAACTTGGACGAGGGACGGCTTTATCCATCTGATTGACTCGAAGGGCTCGCGTCATCGCATAGTTTCTCTTCAGGAGCTCTCAAGAATTGATGACGCCAATGACAAGCCAGTTGAAGCCCCCCGGAATGTGAGCAGCAAGTCGAGACGTGCTGCAGCTGCCAAACGGTAGGCAGTTTGTGTGTCCAATTATTTGTCACCCTTGGTACTGCAGAGGTCGAGTAGTCACAACACAACGCTGCGCTTCACTTATCGTTTAGGACTGTATTTATAACTTTCTATCAGATTCCTTCACTTTACTACTTCAATTTCTACTTCTATATTGAGCACTTTACCTTTTGTATTTTAGCAATGTTATAACTTTATAGCATAATGCATAATTTCACTGCCAATTATATTATAACTGTAAACACATTGTTGTGAAAATTGAGAGTTGAGGTGAAAATAAAAGTGTTATGACGTATATTTCAACCAAAACTGTCAACTGTCAGTGTCAGAATGCGATACTGATAACACAGCTATGGCGTTCCGTTATTGCACAGTGTTACATTCCTTGCATTGAATTAATAATATAATATTGTAGCTAAATGTTATTGTTTTGTAAAATAATTTTTAATTTAAATTGTAATTCATAGTTACTGTTGCATACGTAATTCATGCTTCTTATGCAGTAGTTTTAATTTCACTGTTTCCTAATTCTTACTCGCCTGTAGTACCTAACTTTATAAACTCAGACACTCGACTGGCGGGTGGATAAACGATCGGACTGATACCTGATTGTTGATATATTATTTTGTTGTAAGTACATACTTAGTTTAGTTTCATAACCGTTTTTTAAATATACCTGTTAATTTAAAATTTAATTTCATTACCTATCTATGTCAGACTTGAGTTATGATAGTGACAGTGATAGTGACAGTTACCACACGGAATCAAGCCAAGCTAACATATTATTTTAATGATAGTAGTTTGGATGTCGTTCCATCACTCGCTAATACTCTGAAATATAATTTTTCTGATGTACCTGAAAGTTTTAATGTAGTCCATTTAAATGCACAGAGTATTCCCGCCCATTTTCCTGAGATGCTGGCTACATTTGACTGTAAGCATATTCACGCGATTCTTGTTTCAGAGTCCTGGTTTAGGACATACCACTCGTCACTCTCCTACTTACTCCCAGGTTTCCAGTTAATAAGAAACGATCGTGGGGCTGACGAGGCTGGTGGCGGTGTTGCAATATATTTACGTACACAAATTCCTTTCCGCATCATCGATGTGTCAGCACAGCCACCACCCTCGAATGCTGGCGAGCATCTATTTCTGGAAGTAGAGCTAAATCATACTAAGGTTTTACTGGGAGTTTATTACTGCCCCTCATCACAGATCAACTTTTTCCACTCTTTTGAAAGTCTTTTAGAAAATCTAGTCCCTGCTTACAGTCACACAATTATACTGGGAGATTTCAATAGCTGCCTTATAAAAACTGACCCTTGCTCTCTTGCTCGCGCTTCATCTTTTCGCCGTTTAACTCAATCTTGCAATCTTGCCATTCTTCCTCTTAATTCTACCCATCACTTTCCTAACAAAAAACCATCTCTTCTGGACCTTATTCTAGTGTCATCCGAGCAGCATGTCATTAGACATGGTCAATGTAATGCTGATGCCTTTTCTTTTCATGATCTACTTTACCTTTCATATAAACTTCGTCCTCCTAAGGCAAGATGTAAAATACTATTGCAGCGCAATTTTAGTGGCATGAACCTTGATAGTCTTCGTAAAGGTGCTGATAAATAGACTGGAACTCCTTAATAGCCTCGAAATCTATTGACGAAAAAGTTACTTTATTTAACACTCATTTAGTCGAGCTTTTTGATGTCCATGCTCCGGTTCGACCTGTTAAAATAAAACACATGCCTGCTCCCTGGCTCTCTGACTCTATAAAGGACGTAATAGCTAAGAAAGCTGCAGCTAGGTATAAATATAAGTGTCGACCAATTGCAAGCAATTACGAAAATTACGTGGCAATACGTAATCACTGCAATAAGGTGTGTAGAAAAGCACAACGCCAGTATATTCATGCATCAATCGACAACGGTGATCCATCTAAAGTGTGGAAATTCCTAAGAACCGTAGGAGTTGGAAAATCCAAAGAAAACACTATTCCTAAAACAATTGATCTCGAAGCACTCAATGTGCATTTCTCATCTTCGTCGCATTTTGGAGGGACCGCCAAAATAAATACACTACAATATCTTTCATCACTTCCAACTCCTAATTATCCATGTTTTTGTTTTGATTCATTCACTGATAGTGATGTTAAGAAGAGCATAATGTCAATTACATCAAATGCAGTTGGAAATGATTGTATAAGTCGTAATATGATCGTACCTGTCCTTGATCAAATCCTTCCTATCATGACACATATCCTAAATTTTTCTATTGCAAGTAGTCTCTTTCCATCTGCTTGGAAAGAAGCTCAAATCATTCCATTGCCAAAAAAGGGTAACCCATCATCTTTTTCCCACTACCGCCCTATATCTATACTACCTTTCTTTTCTAAAGTTCTTGAGCGCCTTGTCTATAATCAGCTAAATACCTTCTTATGTACCAACTCTTTACTAAATCCCTTCCAATCTGGGTTCCGTCCCGGACATAGTACTGTGACAGCCCTGGTCAATGTTACGGACGACATAAGAACAGGCATGGAAAAGGGCAGACTCACAGTAATGTCGTTGCTCGATTTCAGTAATGCCTTCAACACTGTTGATTTTGAAATCCTACTTGGCATACTATGCTCTATTAACATATCTCCTATGGTGATTGACTGGTTTCAAAGTTACCTGTCTGGCCGCCGGCAACGTATACGTATAGAGGAATCCTTTTCTTCTTGGTGTGATATTTCAGCTGGTGTTCCGCAGGGTGGCGTGCTATCTCCTTTACTTTTTGCTATTTTTATAAATTCAATTTCACAAAAATTAGTTTCATCCTACCACCTTTACGCAGATGACTTGCAAATATACACACAAGCACCAGTAAGTCAATTGCCCGATGCAATTGCTGCATTGAATATAGATTTAGAGCGGGTATGTGAATGGAGCCTTCATTATGGACTTCAGGTAAATCCATCAAAGACCCAAGTAATAATCGTGGGTAGCTCTACCATGATATCACGTATCGACTACACACTGTTGCCTCAGGTTATCTTTAATGGCACTCCTATTGATATATGTGATACAGTTAGGTACTTGGGAATACACATCGATAGAACTCTGTCCTGGGATCGTCAGCTGCAGGAGGTTGGGCGCAAAATATTTGCATCTGCGGGATCACTGCGCAGATTACGTAGTTTTCTTCCCACTACCACTAAAGTTGCGCTTGCACAATCTCTTTTACTCCCAATTCTTGATTACGCTGATGTCAGCTATCTTGATCTTACTGAGGAGCAACTTGACAAGCTTGAGCGTCTTCAAAATGTTTATATTAGATTCATATTTGGCCTACGCAAATATGATCATGTGTCTGAATTCAGAAAAATGCTCGAGTGGCTCCCAATTCGCCTTCGACGGAATACTCACATACTATCATTATTATACAGTATACTGTTCAATCCTCGTACTCCCCCATATCTCAAAGAACGTTTCAAGTTCCTTCATGCCACACATTCAAAGTTATTAAGGTCATCAGAGAATTTGCAACTGGGAATGCCACAGCATTCCACAAAATTTATGGATCAATCATTTACGGTGCAAGCAGTTCGCTTGTGGAATGCTTTGCCAATTTCAATTAGACGGGCCCAATCTTTGGTGTCTTTCAAGAAGATGCTAAAGGATCACTTTCTGTCCTTCTCGGATTAGTCATAGTCACGATATGGTATTGTCTGTTTTAACTCCTGTCTTTATGTGTCTTCTGTTAATGATTGTAGTTACAGTGTGAATAGTTGTATTACAACATAGATGTTTATTGTGTATTTTTGAGCTGATCGGTATCTATTTGTGTTAATAGTAGTATGTATTTGTATTTGTGTTAATATTGTTACTAATTGTGTATGTATTTGGTATAAGTATGTATATTTTTATTGTTAGTACAATTATGTGTATTTTAGATTTATTGTGCACTGCCTTTTTCAGTTCAATGATTTCTATCCATGCAAAGGTTGCCTGGAAGAAATCGCTTTTAGCGATAAGGCCGCCTTATGTACATACAATGTTCTGAATTTCTTCTCAAAATGTAATCTTTTTTTTTTTTTTTTTATAATGTACAATAAAGAATATTTATTATTATTATTATTATTATTACTTGCCTTACAATTCTACTTGCACTTCATTTTGTTATGATACCACATATTTTGCTTGCCTGTACTAAAATAATTATGTATGATTTTATGAATAGTTTTGTTCGTGACATACGAGTACTTTTAACTCCCGTGTTACTTCACTTTGCCGCACCCACCCCTTCCTCCATGCCCTGTAATTAGTAGTCAAATAATGTATGGATGGTCTGGTTTGTTGACATTTATTATTTCAGCAGCCATGTGCGGCAAGGTGTGGGTGTCACGGGAGTTAAAAGTATGTCACGAACAAAGCTATTTATAAAGTCATACCTACATAATTAGTAGGATATCCCTCCCAGCGCTTATCCTGGTTGCATTCGAAATTCTGTGACTTGGAATATTATGGGCGCAGGAGTTACGATATAATGAGGATTACCACAATATTGCAATAGTATTATATTATTTGTGCTACTACTACACTACTAGATAGACTTGAAAGATTACATAATTTTGTTTTAGGCCCATTTATTAGGAAATGTTAACGAAGCCGATAGTACCATCTAGTGATGTATAAGAAATATCATGCGTGTGGAGTTAGTGAGCAAACTATTATAACCCCTTTCATGTACCGTTAAACGCTTTCAAGGTTGAACAGATATGTGGGTTGGGTCAGTTTGTACAGGGTACACAGAAGAGATTTTCGTTTTTAGTATAGAAATGTAAAATACGCACACTACTTGTTGTATCTTTATTGATAAGGTTGTGTAATGCAATACCTACATTGAGGTTCAAAATTTTGCATCATTAGGTGTATACTTTTAGAAACAAAAACCGGCCAAGTGCGAGTTGAACTCGCCCATGAAGTAGTTCCGTAGCACCAAGTAACATAATATATAAAACTTCTTGTAGTTCGTTGTAACTTTCATTGATGTTTTACCACGTTCACAGTGGTAGTGATTTTTCTAGACGGAAATTGCGGTTTATGACGTATTAAGAAAAAACTACTAACTCGTTCTCGTTCAAACCAATTTTCATTGGTACCTATATTTTATGGCCATGTACATCAAAATATTTTCTCTTAGTTTAGAAGTTAGAGGGGGGGGGGAGTGGACACACATTTGTCCAGTTTGAATGTGTCTCTCGAGCAAACTATTCACTTTAGAAAAAAAATATGTTAGGAACCTCAATAGCATTTTAAAGACCTTTCTATAGATACCCCACATGTATGGGTTTGATGAAAAAAAAATTTAAGTTTCAGTTCTGAGTATGGGGACCCCTAAAATAACTGCTTTTTTTCTAGTTTTATATAACAATCTTGATGCGGTTCACAGAATACATCTACTTACCAAGTTTCAATAGCATAGGCCTTATAGCTTCTGAGAAAAATGGCTGTGACACACGGACGGACAGACAGACAGACAGACAGACATGACGAATCTATAAGGGTTCCGTTTTTGCCATTTGGCTACGGAACCCTAAAAAGTAGCTGGAATAACATGGCACAGAAAGGCCAGAAACAGAAGCACACAAAAAGTCCTAGGGAAGGCCTATGCCAAAGGGCAAGCGGATAATGTTACCGATGTCGAAGAATAGAATTATTGTAGGTAGGTAGATAATGGTAATTTGAATTGTAATGAAAATTGTAGTAAATTAATGAATATTAATTTATTATAATGAATTAATGAATAATTGGAATAATTACAAATATTGATGAATTGGAAGCTCCAAATCTTTTAAAATTCATGCATGTCGTTTTATCTATACATCACTACATAGTATAAAGCAAAGTCGCTTTCTCCGTCCCTATGTCCCCATATCCCTTTGTACGCTTAAATCTTCAAAACTACGCAACGGATTTTGATGTGGTTTTTTTAATAGATAGAGTGATTAAGAGAAAGGTGAAAAAAGGTATGTGTATAATAACATCCATTAATAATGGAAAAATACTGTTATTTTTGAGATTTCTAATGTGGCGTCGTAAATAATTATTTTTTTTCCACTTACACAGCAAACGCAGACTGAATCCTACGAGATTTATCAAAATAATTTACTAAGTATTATACACATTGTAAAGGTCTACAGAAAACTCCGCGATGGCATATCTCTATCTCTTATGGATATCCCACAATAACATTTTTATGTCATTTACTTTATACGACAAATAATGTCTTATTTTCGAAGCGGTTTTAACCAATACTGCATTAATCCTTATCCAATTAAATACCTTAAATACATTGTTTATTTAATATAGATGTATATGGCCCTTTACAGCATAATATGATTTAAATGAATATTTTCTAAGATATTACAGATATAAAATTGCGGGACGTAGTGTTTGCGGCTGTACCGGCCGGCCGCACTCTGGTCCGGATTTTAAAATAGGTGGACATACTATCTAAGATGTCAAATTTATTTTGAATAGGAAATATAGTGCTAATTAACATTTAGTACTACAACTTTTCCAGAAAATGACCCATTCATGCCTAAAATGAATAATGAAATTAAAAAATGTATGGGGAAAAATTTATTTGGTTCAATTTCTCAGTTCAATATCAAAGTATAATGGTCTCACCTTATATTTTGATAAGCCACTATGGTCTTTAATACGACAACATAAAAATTTTCCGCGTATCACTGCTGGTTTGGGATCCACAATGCTTTAAAGTTCACAGTTTTTCTGTACTTAGTGTATTTAGTATCAGCATTGCGCCCGTGCGAAGCTGGGGCGGGTCGCTAGTATCTATCAATACATATAATAAAATGATAGAAAAGTGAAAACTGTACATTAGATATATTTTTAAAAAAATACTCGCTGGGTGTTCTATATAAGATACCGAAGCATAAAATGTAGTGTTTGTCGGTTTGTTTGTTTGTCTGTTTGCTTTGCTTTGTCCGGAAGGATCTCGAAAAGTACTCAATAGATTTGATTCAAATTTTGCACAAATATTAACTAGGGGTAGGGTCTTCAAATAGGCTATATGCTATCACGCTACATATCCTAGGGGCTAAGCAGAGAGCAATCAAATTGGCAAATAACATAATTTTCACGCGTACGAAGTCGCGGGCAACTGCTAGTATTATGATTATAATAAAATGATAGAAAAGTCAAAACTGTACATTGGAAGTATTTAAAAATAAACACTTGCTGGGTGTTCTACATAAGATACCGAAGCCGAAAATATAGTTTTTTTTTTGTCTGTTAGTCGGTTTGTCTGTTTGTCTGTTTGCTTTGCTTTGTCCGGAAGGATCTCGAAAAGTACACGATAGATTTGATTCAAATTTTGCACAAAATATTAACCAGATGTGCGGTCTTCAAATAGGCTATATATTATCACGCTACCTATCCTAGGGGCTAAGCAGAGAGCAATCAAATATCTAAGCTGGTGGATTTATTTTACTAAAACATTGCAGGAATATTAGTAAGAAATAGGTTTTATACACAGAGTACATGTTATTACGCTAAATATTTTAGGGGCTCGGCAGTGCTAGCTGTGTGTATATTATAGCATAATTTTCACGCGTACGAAGTCGCGGGCAACAGCTAGTATAGAAATAATATTGTAATTATAATAGGTAGGTGTTACTAAATGGATGATCTAATCATAATAATCTAAATTCTAAAGTAATCAATTAATTAAATTTAAATAATAGTTATAAATTGAAATATAAGTAATGTAGGTACGAGTGATCCTTAAAATCATTGCATGAAGTTTTTGATGTCTAATGTTGATTTTAAGATAATTATGTACAGAAAGGCTATTTGTATAATACTTTTAGAAACACTACAAAATTAAATTATCATTAAAAAGAACCTTTCATCCCATAGAGCAACGCGAACTGTCTAAGGGGAGACGGCATAGAACGATTGCTCGGTACAAATTTGTCTGTCATATTTTGCGGGTGGCGGGGGGAAATCTTCCTCACTCACACTTTCTTAGATTCGCACTACAATAGCAATCGACTGTCAATACGAAGCCTATATATACACTTTAAACAATACACTCATAAATTTTACACACACATGATACATTTTGTGTCATATCACCCCAAGTCGCTCAACCAATCCATGTATTGATGTGACGTCCGGTAAAGTTGCTAAACAAATCTGAATTTTATCTATAGGTACGTTTAAATAGGTGTAAATAATAATAACTTGTTATAAAATTACTTTCTTAAACAAGATAATGCCATTTTTCTTCAGATTTCTTTAACCACATTTCTTTTAGTATTAATATCTAATTATTTCATCATTTTTATAAAATGACAATCCAACCGCGCACGCTGTCAACTAGACTTAGTCTAGTGAAAGAATCTTAAAAAAACAGTTTTTATGTAACTGGGCACTTTTAGTCGTCAAAATGTCAAATTATTGCCAGAGGGGGTTTGCCAGCTTTGGCCTCTCCCTCTGTAAAGGCGCGCGATGCTCTGTGTTTCATCCTAATTCATTTGATACCGATGCCAATGGTTCGAGATGAACTGTTATCGCTTGTATAGCAACCACATCCTTTAGTATAATATTAATGATTTACTTGTAAGTTAATAAATTTTATACTCGTTTAGTATAAAATTTATTAACTTACAAGTAAATACATATACATAACAATACATAACTATAAAATAATCCAAGTATACTGTTCTTTAAGTACAAACCGTATACCTACAAGAAATTAATTATACTAACGTTACCTACTTATTAAATTCTACAAAAAAGAATTAGTCCAGTCATTACGTCGAAAAAATCGGGTTAGAAATGCAAATGAACCGAGAAAGCCAAATTTTGGATATTACGTGGGGAGGGGCTAGAAAAGCTTAAGTTCAAATTGTCGACCAAAATAACCCGGTGGGTTTTCCGCCATCTTGAAAAAAGGGTAATATTCAGTTTTTTCATCATAATTCGGTTCCCCGTTGAGATACGAAAATTTTACACAAAAGTTTTATGTTGCTCTTTGTACGATCTACAATTAAGGTCAACACATTTTTCACGTATCGATCACCGTTATCGAAATATCGATCCAAAAAGCCATAAATTTGGGGAGAAAAAATTGTTTTTAGCTATTTCCTTCTTTCTCGTGAAAGATATCGAAAAATGCTCGTAATGAAAATTGGTGAGCGTGTTCAGACCTACAAATTCGTTTTTTTATTTTTTATTTTCGATAATAATTACGACCCTTTATGCGCGGCGCAAAGTCAGTAAGACTGTGCCCGATTTTGATTTAGCCGCTCGCACGGCTGTATCCATACGTCAAAATGGATGAATGGTTGTCCAAGCAATTATTGCAATACAAAATAAATTAATAAACCAGCCAAATTATAAATCAAACAAATGAAAATTATTGATCAAATAATTTTTATGCGGCAAAAAACAATAATTACAGGCGGTAATTTTTTTCACATGTTTTTCGCCGTTTCGATGGTCCGGGCTGTAAAACTTCTTCCTCGGTAGACTCTTCGAGTCGTGAAAACTCTTGAATCGCAGTAAATGATGCTGGGACGGTTGAAAAAACATATTCATCATCATCGTGATCGTCGTTGAATAAAATCTCGACTCTGGCGACATTGTTGCATGTCTGTCCACTTAGTGCAGGCAAATAACGGAGCAACTAATTCCTGCTTTCCTGCACCCATAAGCAGCCCCACACTTTCCTTTACATTTGCACGAAATGAGTTTTAAAAGTTCAGGTAGAGCGGGTGCGGCTGTGGTGCAAATTGGTTCAAACCCGTAATTCGTCTGTCGCCAACCCCATTCCTGATGATCTTTGAAAATTCCGAGCCACGTTTGTACCTGTCGATATGTCCGGAAAACGTGTTGGCGGACTGCGCTTTCCGTTGGTGGGAGTAGTGAAAGATTATTCGTCTTATTTGTCGTCATTGATTTTGCAAAGCGGTGGAATCGCAAACTATCCATCATTGTCGCTCCTTACGACCACCATACAGAGCGATAAGGAATAGTTTTCCCGCGCAAGCTAGCATCTCCAATTTTTTCAAACAATTTTTTGCTCCCCAAATTGCGGCTTTTTGGATCGATATTTCGATAACGGTGATCGATACGTGAAAAATGTGTAGACATTAATTGTAGATCGTACAAAGAGCAACAAAAAACTTTTATTAAAATTTTCGTATCTCAACGGGGAACCGAATTATGATGAAAAAACTGAATATAACCCTTTTTTCAAGATGGCGGAAAACCCACAAGGTTATTTTGGTCGACAATTTGAACTTAAGCTTTTCTAGCCCCTCCACACGTAATATCCAAAATTTGGCTTTCTCGGTTCATTTGCATTTCCAAATGTATATAATGACTGGACTAAATGAATATTTCCGCTATATTTTTTTTTCGTTGAAAAAATTAATACAGAGAAAAATGTTCAATAACTCCTTAGAAGTTCGCAAGACAAAGCAAGAATGAAGATTAAATACCGCGCAGGTAACGTACAAATATGTGAATTAATTTCCAACATTCGCTCTCTGCGTCTTGGAATTTGAATTAAAAAGTGAAAATTCAACATGTGATTCTAATGTGCGACAGAATAACGTAGTATATTTATGGCAAAATTAGGGCATTAAAGTGACAGTAGATTGGCCACGTCTGTAGAGAATGGAGCAATAGAGTCAGATGAAGTTTCCCCCGTAAATTTCCGTCCACGCGTTTATGTCGTATGTACCGAGAATTGGCGCCCTGAATCGGAGACCCTGACGCGTCGAACAGACAGACGACCTTAAAAAGGTCCCAGGATATCCGTACGTTCAGCTATGTACTGCCATAGTTTGTTAAACATAGTAAGTGTGCATATGTGTTAATATCAAACACAACGAGCATAGTCAGTAGACTATGCTCGTTGTGTTTGATATTAACAGCGCAGCGGCAGACTAGTAAGTCTGCCGCTCATTCAGCAGCTAAATAAGATTATGATCTTATAACTATTTATTTCACTCTATTTTTTTGCAGCTTCTCTACTAACGGCCACCCTTTAGCTTATCTAGAAAAAACTCGGCGTCGTTTGCGTGAGTATGCAGGTGGGAGGTTAGAACTCTGAGCTCTTTATTCTCCTGCCATCCATCCATCTTGTGCATTGCCGAAAATTACCACTTATTTTCACTTAGACACATTTATCTCTCAACCGTAGGTTGCTACCTACCCACTTAATAGAAAATTACTTTCGTAAAAGCATTCTATAGTAACATACTACGTGCAAATACATTACATAAATGAGCAAATAATGGATGCCTTTAAAAGCCTTTATAAGGGTTGATTTCCGAGGCGCTGTGTATTATCTCTCGCTGGAGCGGGGCGTAAAAAGAATTTCATTCCTGGCATTTTTGGGTCAAAGAGTTTTCCCGAAACGGTAGACGGACTGAAGTCTGTCCTTGACTTAGTTACGATAAAGAAAATTGCTTTAAAATTGTATTTTGAAAGACACGTGTGTCATTGAAGAAAATAATGTAGATGCAATAACAACGGCGCGTCACTGTTGATACTATGGAATCTTTGAGGTGTTTGTGATGATTTTATTAAAATCATCTTTGTTTTAATATAATAATTTAAGATAATGCCCGCAGATATCACCAAGTAGACATTACTTGGTGATATCTCAGTACCCGTTTCTCACAAGAACCTGTAGGTACCTATGTGTTAATCTATGGTGTACTCTATCTGTGCATCAAATTTCAGCCAAATTGGTTCAGTGGCTAGAATGCGATTGAGTAATTAACTTTCAAACAAAAATGTTGAGTTTTATTATCTCACAGAGCAAGGCAGAAGACAACTTATATTCGACCAAAACACACCACGCATAGTTCATAATTTAGTTATAACCTTTCCATTTCCATACACACAGACATACATACGGACGAAAGCAAAATCGTCCATACCGTCGTAATTTGTGGTCAGTCATTGGTGAAGTCACTAGTTAACGGCACACTAAGGACATTGTCCCGCTAAATTATGACAGCTATTTATTCTGCAGCTTGTGTTGCCCTAGCGCTTCCGCCACTACGATAGACAAAAGTTAAATTACATCAACCGCTACGGCAGTTGTGTGAAATTTAATGTCGCTTGGTTTCAATGAAAACTTTATTCAAAGTTTTAGAGTGTTCAGTGAACGAACGTGATTTACTATGCGCATATTTTAGGCATTCATTCATTATACACACACATTTAGAAGTTGTTTATGTAGAGGTACTTGTGATATGGCAGTGTCCTAGTGTAACACTGGTAGATTAAGAAGTAAATTTTGACAGATGTCAGATGTATCAATTAAATCCATAGATTTAGAATTTTTCGCTACTCTCAATAGATATACAAAGCGTGCGAGCGAGACCTCATTATCCATAGCACTTAGCTCGAGAGGAAAAGAGAAAGCAAATTGTGTACTCATATGTCAGTATTTTGAATCGCTGAGCCCGCTGGGATCCTATTGTTATTTATAATATCCAATAATCTGTAGTGATATTACGATTAAAATAGAAAATTTTATATTTTCAACAATATTGTCGTGTTTAGTGTGTGAATAGGATATTACAAAACGCAATTATACGAAGAAAGACTCGTTTAACAGGTCATTTGTGACTTCGTTCATTCCATTTTTGACGTACATATTTTGCCAAATTGGATGTAAAATTTCACTGAAAGTCCAACTCATAACGTAGATTATGCATTTTCCTTCATACATAACACAATATTTAATGTGTAAATGCATTTTTGGAGGATATATAAGGCAGAAATAGAAAGGGCTGTTTACAGTAAAATAGTCATGGGTAGGTATCGATAAGGATGTCGATAGTTCATTATAGTGGCATTGCTACAAACAAACTTATCTGGATTTAATTTACTATAAATATGATTGATTTTTACTCGAACTGTGTTATTTAACTTTTTTTTAGGGTTTTGTGCCTATTTTAATATAATATTTCCAAAATTTGTGAAACATTTTGAGTTGAATTTTTATAATTTTACTTCACTTAAGGTACTCCACGCCACACCGGGATGTTTTCTGTGCAAGGCGCAGATTAGCCTCTGCGTCGAATACTGTTCTCACCTTTGGGATGACTGTGCGAGGTACTTACTGGACGCGCTTGGCGCTATGCAGAGACGTGTTATCCGATTTCAATTATAGGTTGTCCTAAGATGACGGTAAGCCTCGAGCCGTTAGCGCAGCAAAGAACCATAGCGTCCTTGGCTGCCTTCTACTGAATGTATCACGGCGAATGTTCTGAAGAGCTCTTCAACCTGATCCCACCATCTCCTTTCCGATTCCAAACAACACGTCGGGCAGAGGTGCCACTCATATATAGCGGAGAGAATCTTCGCCAGAACTGAGCGTTTCAAAAGATCGTTCCTCTGTCGAACTACAAAATCCTGGAACGACCTGCCCGCACATGTGTTTCCCTCATTTTACAATCCCGGGTTCTACAAGCGGAGCGTGAAGAGGCACATCATAGGGCCGCCAACTTGAGGACTACTGTCAGAAGTCTTGTGTGCTGTAAGCATGGCCCCCATTCGCTAGATGCGCCACGGCTTTCCATTAGTTTCCATCAGTGGCGACGTCAATTTGGCGAGGTTAATATATTTAAAAAAATCTACGAGTAATATCTTTTATTGTTACTAGGGTTCAATAATAAATGAGTTTCTAGGTTTAGTATTACGATAAGAGTTGGATTTTTAGTAAAATTTCAAATTCAATTGGCAAAATATATATGTACGGCAACAATTCAATGTACGATGCCATAAATTACATGTTAAAAGTGTATTTTCACATTCACACACTAAATCAAAATTCGTAAAATCACTACAGAATTTCTAATATTACGAGTTACCCCATATAATCCCATTTTTACTTTTTCATAGTCGATTACATTCAAATTAACAATTTATTCCCCAAAACAAGAAGTTGGAGATGAAACTTCTAAGCACTTTGTGTGCTTAGAAGTTTCATTTCCATTCCATCCATTTATACAGATACTTTTATCGATAACATAGGTGTGACCATTCAACAACACTATTTAACCCACACATAGATCTTTCATTTTTGGTCTCGTCTTCAGTTTGACACTGTTCATCTTGTACATTCTAAATCTATGGTTAAAACTTCTAAGGCATGCATGATTCGAAATTTAGTTCTTATTAGACGAGTAGGTACTAGTTATACTGACAATTAAACAGTCGTAAAGTCTCAAACTAACATTCAACAGATCTTTCCAAAGTCGTTACTCAACCCAATATTCGAAAACGTGTAATATACAAATCCTGTTGGCTCTGTGACTGGAGATATGCTTACTGTTGGGTAATTTCAAGTAGGTTTGATGAAGCAGGAAAGTTCATAGTTGCTTTTCAAATTTTTATGCAATGTAACAAAAAGTAGACGAAATAACTGGTCCTAAAATTATATTCCCTAAAGTGAATCCAGATGTGATGATTGTCCTACAAAAATCCTACGATTTTTAAGTTGATATAAAAACAATGCTGATTACTCCATAAATCTCCCTTGAACCCTTTTCTCTGAGTTATTTTATTTAATTTTATTTTATTTATTTGTTTTAGGAAGGCTTACAGACTAATAACAATGTATTATATTATTACTATGTACAGTTAGGGTTAGTAGGTATAGTTAGGGTGTAGTGGGGCCTACCAACACCTTCGGGCCCAAGTCAACCTCACGTGCAAGCTCGTGCACCTGCTGAACAACGGACGAGGCTCTGACGGCGGCGGTCCATTTCAACACGGCGATGGGCTCACCACCTGTTACGTGGGACCGAATTGTACACGGTGAAATGTGGGCCGGTATAGGCATCTGCCTACCCCTTCGGGGATAAGGGCGTGAGTATATGTATGTATGTATGTATGTATGTATAGTTATGTCTTACTAAAATGAAAATCCCGCCTTAATCTCCGAAGTGGTAGGCAGTTACATCCTTCCAAGGGCTTAGCCGAGGCTCCCAACCGTAGCTGCGTAGGCTGTTGGGCGTTACGTGTGGTTTTTTAGACGGTAGGAGTTCGGCATAGCATCCATGAAGGATTTTCCCTCACATAAAAAAGGGGGTAGGCAGTGGTTACCATACGTCCATTTGTTTAACGTGAGGGAAAATCCTCATGGATGTTATGCCGGGCTTCTACCGACTAAAAAACCTCACGTAACACCCAACAGCCTATGGTTGGTAGCCCCGGGGAAGCCCTCGGAAGGATGTCCCAGGACAATGTTATTATCGGCTAGGACCAGTTCTCCCAACCGGCCCGTTAAAGCAAAACGACCCTTTTTTTTACGTGAGGGAAAATCCTACATGGATGCTATGCCGGACTCCTAGCGACTATAAAACTGCACGTATCCTGCCTAACAGCCTACGGTTGGGAGCCCCGAGTAAGCCTGCGGACATAATTATAAATGAATTGCAGCAAAGAAATTATAGCACAGACTAGCCTTATTATAAGAAAGTTCAGCGTTCGTACACGCAACACTGAGCAAGCGTGGCTTCGAGCGTTAGACGATAAATTGAGTACACAACTTTTCTTAATAAACAATAGAGAAAAACCATTACCACGGCAGAAATGCCTGTTCTTATTAAGTAGCTACTATTAACGGTCCTACCGATCCGATGTTCGCTAATAGGCAATCAGTAGGCTGATTTGTTTTCGTTTTTCATTAAATTAAAAGGCTAACAAACGAATCTGATTATTATAGAATAAATATTTTAATCGATATTTACTTCATTGGTCAACATAAGGTATTGTAATGGTTAAGTGTGTTAAGTGTGTGAAAATTCTAAAGAATATTTGTCAGACATACGACCTAGGCCAACTCCTCCGAAGGATGTCACAGGAAGGTAATTTGTCTGAATATTTTCTATCCAATGTATGGATAGAAAATATTCAGACAAATTACAAAGTCAAACTGGATTATTATGTATGATTACTCCATAACCCCCAAGTAGTGACGGGGGCCCATGTGGCAAAGGGAAAGAGTAAAATATGTTGCCACCCCAATTCATCACGAGGATATCGTAAGAGGCGACTAAGAGAGGCACTTTCGCAAAACGATCCATAGCGTTGAGAAGGGTAACTCGAAATTCAACCTGGTTGTCAGTAAAATTACAATCGTTAAGCCAAGTTGAAGGCCTTAAAGGTAGCTTAAAGACATTTCAACTGCAGGTCGTTACGACCTTCGCCTGTCCATTACAACACGGCAATAGGTTTACCACCTATTATGTGGGACATAAAACTATATAAGATGAAATGTCAGCGTATACTATGCCTCTGCCTACCCCTTCGGGGATAAAGTCATGACTATAATGTGTGTATGTACACCATAAAAGATAATTGTAGCCATCGTTCGGCTATCGTATAATATTTTCTCTTGGCTTAAACTTTAGTTTTCTTTTTCCTTTGCCTCCTTACTTAACCTCCTGTTTAGTATTCATTAGTAATTTATGCTAGCCGTAAGAAACTTGAAAAGTACATTTGCCTTTTCACAAGAACATTACGGACTAAAATATTCACAAATATTATTACGCTTGAGAGGTGGGAGCTACTTCATGTTGTCATGGCTGTAATCTCCTGTTAACTTGTGTATTACATTACAAAATACCATCATTTTAAGGCTAAGCTTAGAAAGATGGTTAAGCGCAATTTTCGTGTTTACATGATCAGGTTTCTTTGTTAAACGTAGAATGTTATTACCTGTGTACCTAACTTTAGAAAGATTTCAAAGTTTGGTTTACTTAGGCTTAAGTTTTCCCACTACGATTATTCTTTGCATGATTTTCAGCATTCTCAATTGTGACACCAAGGCTGGCGCCAATTAAAAGTGAAGCACTGTGCTATACCGGATTACTACCGACTATTATTTTGTTGTTATAATCAGCTATATAAATACATCTCTGAAAATTTCCATTTCCTAGTTATAACATATCAAGAGATACAGCCTGGTGACAGACACACGGATAGACAGACGGACAAACAGACGACAGACAGACAGGCGGAAAACGGAGTGTCAGTAATAGCATCCGGTTAATACCTATTGGGTACGGAACTGGCAAAACTGTAAACGATTTTATATTTACTCAGAATAATATACATCGACGCCGTAGTATTTAGTAATGCCACCCCTAACATCTCACACAAACAAAACATGTTGTGCTGAAGTCTGCTAAAAGTTTTGCAACCTTTATTAAACCGTAGGATACAGTTATTGGTTTTAAAGAACAATTCTTAGTTCAATAGCTCCGCTTCCGTCTATGATATCAGTGTTAGTCCTTTATAGTTGAAAAGGTTGTAAAATTCTACGAGTTCTGTTAGAGCTTGAGTTTGGTAAAGTGCTTCTACTATAGGATAAAGGGAAACTAAGTGCTACTTTACTATGTATTTCAGCTAAACATGTCACAACAAAGGTTTACTCATCGTATGGGACCTGGCTTGCCTTATTATCTATACCATGTAATGTAGTTTTCGAAATTTGTGCTATCCTAGCGTTTCAGTTTAGTGCTAGCTTTCAGCTCCAGTTATGAACGAACACCATTTAGCCTGTATGAAAATTAAAATTACCATGTTTTAATAATTAATATTTGTATAAAAAAAAACTGAACGTTATACTTACGATAAAATTACATTATCTTTTCAATAACAAAAATCTGAAACATCGCAGTTTTTACTGATATTGGTCATCTTCCTGGGACTGCCTAGCGCTTTGCCCCGGGTAACTCTTTGAATTGATAAATTTTCAGCAAAACTATTCAAAAAATTGTCAACAAGACTATTTTACGTAAACTTCAGAACGACAATAACCTTGCTGAGAGGGAAATTAGCTAGTCTAGCAGAGTACCTAGCATAAACTAGTACCTACGAGTTCCTAATATTCTGACTTTAAATTAGTTTATTATCCCATGGGAACGATCATAGGCGGCGTAAAGTTCCTACTGACTACCTAAATGTACATAAACTAGTTTCAAATAACCATTACACATGATTAAATTATTCCATTCTGATAGTACAAACTATCAAATAACATTTACCGATCAGATACCTACTCGTTCAGTACCTCAAATACCTATTTTTGAATGAAACCCAATTATTAATTACACAATTATCAAAACGGAAATATTTGTTATCTGAATAAGAGCTTGCAACACGGTTTCAATTGGCCTATTATTAATTTGTGAGCCTGTTCTGGGGCGAGCGGTACAATGATAGAACGTAGCCGCAAACAATTCCTCTAATACATACCTTTTTTTTCGTGTGGAAATCCCTCGTTAACTTATACCGACTATAAGATTTTTGGAATAGAAGCCCCCGTTTATTATTATGGTTTTAGTATTTTTGTTATAACGACAACAGTTTTAGAAAGGGGTCCTCTGGTGGTGCTACACTTGTTGGCCCTGTAATGGGAGGGATGAGTAAGCAATGTTCCAACTAGTGTTATAAGTCAAAATCATGGCATATTGTAATAATGCATGATACTTTGTAAGGATTCATTTTGTCTACCTACCCTTTTGGCGTTTGATGTTTTTTCCTCCTCTTTTAAGTATAGGTCTCTAGTTTATAGTTGATTATGAGGGTATGTTGGTTATGTATTATTCTTGGAACAATATTGCCGGAAGGCGTCAAGTGTCACGTAAGGTTGGCACTGAAAATCAGTACTGGGATGGTCGATACCCATCTCAGTGTATGCTGAGTGTCCATCCCTACTTGCGGGTACAGCGTACAGTCAAAGGCAAAAATAAGTATACACTCCACTGCCTCATAAAATGTCACCCTCATTAGGAGTATAAATATGGATTCATATAAGAGTTCATAAATATGTACACAATGTTTGGTAGTAAATATGTATACAATAGTAAAATAATAGGTATCCAACAATCAAAACACAAATTTGGCAACATCCTAATGTTAATATTTATGTATCCATGGTTATAATCAATAATAAGTAAACACTTGACAAATAAGATTTTGGAGAGCATGATGTATGTTTCCGTCACTCAATACTAAAAAGTACTTACATACTTAAACAATGATGTATCATTTTAATAATGTGAGTGACTGGCTGTTTTATTTCCTTTTTCTTCATATTCATTTGTTGGACTAGACGTTGTCAATTTTTCATTTAAGTAAAATTTGCGCTTATAACATCAAATTTTCAGCCCGGCAGAAAGCCACAATAAAAAATATATTAGAATAGAACATCAAATTGCAATTCAATTGCATAAAATGTACCGCATAAGCGATCAAGTTAAGCACAGAATTGTTGAGTAAGCCCTCGGAAGGATGTCCCGGGACTCACAACAGACCTACGGCCGCCATTGCGGCCTCGCCCAGGGGGTGGTTCGGGTGCTATCCCACGTCTTTGAGGGGTTTCGGGTGTGATCCCGCTTCTAAGGGGGGGGGGGGGGGGGGGGGGGCGTGCGTGAATTGCTCACGTCACGCTGCCGTCATGGGCCTGCTTCTGTAAGGACGGTAAGCCGCCCTCTCACCGTCCTCCGGCCCCCGGTCATGGTGGCCGATAGTCCTCGGCGAAGACACGTCGGCGGCGCCCAGGCCGCCGACTGCGGAACTCGGGTGGGAGAGTTCTCTCCCGTACCCATCCCGCCGCCTCCTTCACGAGCATAACCTGCTCGCAGAAGGCGGCGGCGCAGTCCCACTTACTCCCGCTGGAGAGCATGGCTCGCACCATGGTCTCGAGCGAGAGAGTGTCCACGTCCAGACCCAGGCCGTGTCATCGCTGCGGTCCTCGCAGTGCTGACACTCGGCCGTGGTTTCCCGGTGTTTTCGCCACAGATACCTACCGAAGCTACCGTGCCCGGCAAGCATCTGCGTCAACCGGTAGGAGAGAGCACCTTGTCTCCTCTCCAGCCACTCGTCCATGACCGGTCTGACGGCCGCGATTGTGGCAAATCCCCCCTTTGGTTGCTCAAGTCGCACCTTCCATGTCTCCACGGTTTCCTGGTGGAGTAGGGACCGCTGGGCCTTGATTTCTCGATAAGCGGGCCTTTGGCCCCGCTCTAGCGCCTCCTTGCGCCATCTGAACAGTGACGCAAGGGCTCTCGCTTCCAGGTCCCATGGAGGGGTCCCGGCTAGTAGACATGCCGCCTCACCGGAGATCGTGCGGTATCCCCTTATCACCCTGATGGTCATCGCTCTCTGCGGGCTCAGCAATCTAGCCACATTGCTGGCCGTCAGGGTTTCCGCCCATACAGGAGCTCCGTATAGAGCCATGCTTCGCACGATCCCCAGGTACAGTCTCCTGTAGGGAGCGTTGGGTCCCCTGATGTTGGTCATCAGCCGCGCCAGTGCGGCCGATGCTCCCCTCAGTTTTGGGACCAAACTTCGGAAGTGATGTCCGAAGTTCCACCGGCCATCGAGTACGAGCCCCAGATACTTCATCGAGGGCTGGATGCCGATGCTGACGCCCCCTACCTGTAGTTTGGATCCCGCAGGTGGCCCTATCCGAGGTCCGTGGAAGCACAGAGCCTCGGAATTGTGAAGGGCGAACTCGAGACCCAGCCGCCGTAAGCGAGACCCAGCCGCCGTATCGAGACCCAGTCGCCGTATCGAGACCCAGCCGCCGTATTGTACTGCCTCCTGGGAAGAAAACTTCTTGTCACGTAGATATTTGTCCAAATCAAGAAAAAAAATGGTAGTCCGTTGGAGCAAGGTCTGACGAATACGGAGGATGACGAATGGTTTCTAAGCGCAGTTCCTGTAGGGTTAAAATGGTTTCTCGTGCTGTGTAAGGTCTCGCGTTGTCATGGAGCAATAATGGTGAAGATCGATTCATGAGTCGGAGCTGTTTTACTGCTAGTTTTACCAACATTGTACGGAGTTCGGCACAATAGACATCTGCCGTTATTGCTTGACCAGATCGGAGAAAACTAAAGTGAATAATACAATGCTGAGACCACCAAACAGTTACCATTACCTTTTTATTGGTAAGTTTCTCTTTAGGACACTGTTGTGACGTTTGATCTGGGGTCAGCCATTGCATTTTTCTTTTACGGTTATCATAAAGAATCCACTTTTCATCACATGTCACAATTTGATCCAATATTCCTTCATTTCTGTACCGATTCAACAAGGCAACACAAGTTTCAACACGCGTTTCTTTCTGCAGATCGGTCAAATCGTGAGGCACCCATTTTTCGTATTTTATTTTTTTATTGATTTGATGCAAATGAGTCAATATTGTGGGTAAGGTAACGTTAGACCATGCCGCTAATTCCTGGGTAGTTTGACTAGGATCGGCTTCCACCATCTCTCTTAATTCATTATTATTCAACTGTGTGGGCGGTCTTCCTCGTGGTTCGTTCTTCAAGTCGAAGTTTCCTTCACGAAAGCGTTTAAACCAAAATCCCACAGTGCGTTCATTAGTAGACCCCTCTCCAACCGCAACATTGATTTTGCGGGCTGTTTCTGCCGCGTTACTTCTGCGTCGGAACTCGTATTCAAAAATTACTCGAATTTTCGCAGTATCCATCTTTCTTGTCTAAGTTGAATATCAAAAACAATTGAAAGTCGATATTCAAATGTTTCACATTTTTTAAAAGAAGAACATCATGGAAAGTATGTTAAAAAAGTTTCATTCTAAAACCTCAAACCACGAAGATTCCATGTCAATTCAAAGAACCTTGCAATAAAACGGCAATTTCATACTTTAACCCCTATTACATAAAGTGTACATTGGAGCTATATTAACTTGCGAACCGTCGGCGTCGGTGATATCAATGTGAAAATTTGCCACAGTACAGAGTATCACAAAATTTGTAGATTTCTTACAAAAACTCGATTTCCCAAAAATTGCAGATTCGCAAGTTTGCAATAGAGGTGACGACATGTTTGTCTACTGGAAGCGATTAAAGCCGAATTTTCTGTTGGATTGGCTCGTTCTTTCTGTTCGCTTAAATTCATTTTGAGAAATATTTGCATGCATTGAACTGTAGTCCCATCGTTGACTATTATCTTCTTGACTATCGCATTGCGCCAAGTCGTCATCTTTTGCTTCGTTCTTGCCTAAGAAAAATTCTTTCGTTTTAAAGCCATTTATATAATTACGTGAATCAAATAATAGTCTACCCTACCTGGAATGACTATTCAAAACGGAAAGATACATGACATGGCAAATGTCAATAAACTATGATTTCGTAGTTTTAATCTTTGTATGTACAAAAAGTACCGTCTATTCTTGTATACATATTTATGTGTTCAATAGTGTGTATATAGTTTATAGCGTAATGTCGTGTACAAGTTAGTGATGCTTTGGAAGGATAAACATTTTTATTAGCATTACATGTATACATGTTTTTGCATTTGGTTGATACATGTTTTTGCCCATGACAAAGTAGACATATTTAAAAATGTTTGGATGTATCTAAATTATTGCCTGTGTAGATGAATACCAAATTATGTAAACTGTACGTGTATCCATGTTTTTGCCCTTGACTGTACATAGTTAAAATTTTGTAAAGAGTACAATAGATCATAAAAGCACGTGTAGCCACGTAGTGAGACACGTGAACGACGTTGAGTAGTTGGGTTTTTAAGCTATTGCATAGCTTCTATCGCGGGCCTTGGGTGGAGACCGAATCCAGAAATTCTGTCACGAAAACGAATCACACTCTCGGCTACCTTCGGCCACGTTCGTGTATCTTGCACTTCATATATAGTGGAATTCAACAGATTCAAACAATGTAGTAAACAATAACAGATTGGATCTCGACTCTCCATAATTACTTACATTTAAATATCAATCCTGATCATATTCGTTTTAAGGGACCATAGTTAGATTTATGCGGCCATTTCGACACTAATTTACCTTTAGAATATAGAATAATTTCATGAAAAATACTTCGATGATAAAAATTTAAACCTGTCATTCTTGCTTGTCATTAAATTATTTTTTCTCAGTCTTGTTTGTCTTTGACATAGTGTTGTTTAACGGTATTGATTATGAAAAGAGGTTTAATCATAATCAGTTTGACAACAATTAGTTTAATAGTATAATAAATTATTTAAAAATGAACTTTAACTTTAAATAATTATAATCGGTAATCGTAAAACAGTACTGTGTGAGTGTGTATTGTTCTGAAGTTCTGCGAGGTTTATCTATTATCTCTAATTAGGTATATCAACGACTTTGCTTCAAGTATTTTGGCTTTTGGACATTTTCTTTGCGATCTAATTAAAACTTTTTTATACATACTCATATAATTTCTAAGTATGCATACATACGGAGAATTTAAAACGGCAGTAACTGAGTGATTAAAACCAATGGAATATGAATCTGTGGAAGACTTTCTACAAGTTCTTTAAAATCAACTCACATAAACATACATGCAACACACACACACACACACACACACACCCACACCCACACACACACTCACACACACACACACTCAAAAATCAACTCACATAAACATACATGCAACAAACAAACACACACACACACCCACACACACACTCACACACACACACACACACTCACACACACACACACACACACACACACACACACACACACACTCACACACACTCACGCACACTCACACGCGCACACACACACACACACACACACACCCACGATTTTTTGGCCTGCCCGGGAATCGAACCCAGGACCCCAGCGCGACAGTCAGTTATATTACCGAATGCCACCGAGGCAGGCAAATAACATATTTTTTCCATAACTATAAATATTTACGCAGCACACGCAACGAAGCTCTCAAAAGGAATATTTTCCCCCGTTTTTGAAACATTTATTATTACTGCTCCGCTTCTATTCGTTGTAGCGTGATGTTATATAGCCTATGACACTCCACAATAACGTAGCTTTCTATTGGTGAAAGATTTTTTTAAATCGGTTCAGTAGATCCCGAGATTACCCCTTACAATTTAACAAACACACAAACTTTACTTCTTTATAATATTAGTATCCTACTTCCTACTAATATTATAAATGTGAAAGTTTGTGAAGATGTTTGGATGTTTGTTACTCAATCACATTCTAACGGTTGAATGGATCTGGCTGAAATTTGGTACAGGGATAGAGTATAGCTCGGAATAACACATAGGCTACCTTTTATCCCGGGAATAACTTCCCGCGGGAACAAATTTTACGCGGGTGAAGCTGCGGGCATCAGCTAGTATTCTTATATAGAAATAATTATACTAGCATAGTTGATAAAAAATGCTATGTAATAGCTTTACCGCGGCAGTCCCCGAGTGCCACACGTCTTTTTTTTTTCTTTCTTATGGCGATACTGTTTTCCGCCAAAGACTCAGTGTGGATTTGGTAAGTGTTTATGCGGTCCACACATAATAAAAGGATCAAAGTTTTGTGGAGTAGTTGAGTTGCGTCAGTTGCGATGTAAGTCATAGTGACGTTGACGCGTGCACATGTCATGACTGTCATGCTTGAACGGCGGACATAGATATTTTATTGTTTTTTTGTAACGACCCGAATTATGCTGCCTGAGCAGATCATGCTAGGTATAATTAGTTGATTTTATATATAAATTATTGTTGCTCTGTATTATTGATTTTGAAAATGTATGTGCGTTGTGGTGCACAATAAATATTTTCTTTCTTTCTTTAAATACCCATAATCTCTTTAAATTTCAACTAGATAGCTATCCTTAGATACAGCCTCATGATAGACAAACGTACAGCGAAGTCTCAGCTATAGGGTTCCGATTTAACCCTTTGGGTACAGAATCCTAATAATGTCCTCCCCAATACAAATTAATTAAGCCCAAACACAAGGTAACTACTGTAAATCGTTAAGGAATTACCTCGATTCGAGGGATTTCTTCGATTTCTCCAGGATCCGAGCATCAGATTCTGACTTCCTGTATATGGGACCACATGGGAAGCACCAGCTTTCAAATAAAAAAAGAATCATCAAAATCGGATAACTCTTTCAAGCGATTTGCCGGTAACAAACATAAAAAAAAATACAGACGAATTGAGAACCTCCTCCTTTTTTGGAAGTCGGTTAAAAACCATTTTATTTCTTATGTCATATTCATAAGATTCTCAATTTCCCACACGAAGATCGTTCAATAGATTCAAGAACCCTTGTCACAGTATACTGTCGTTTAGCCACTTAGATGGATGCCCTAGGCGCTGAGATAGGTTTTACGCTGACATAAATCCTTAGATCTTGAAAAAATATTAATATTGAAATTTATGGAGGTCAAGCAGTCGAATCAATTTGCGATAAGCCTTAGATAAAGAAATCTAATACATACATTCAATTATTTTTGTACATCTGATACACACGGTAGCCGAAATAAGTCGTATTTTTGCCATAATTTTGTAACTAGGTACAACTTCGATAAATTTTTGGTTCACGTGTTAGTACACTTTGAATTAACACATAACATTTTTGAATTGCTTCTTTTTCGGAACGGAAGGAAATAATCAAATAAAAAATGGAAAGAGCCAAATAGCTCATCTATTTTCATAATATTTCATCATTACAAAAAAAATGTATAAACAATGAGACTTTTCGAAAACGATAGCCTATTTCAGAACAGACCAAAGCATATGACACTGATGAAGTGATCGTTTACAAAGCGAAAGTAACAAAAAATGAAAAAGGATTTAAAGAAATATTTGATAATTAAGATCCCTTGGTGACCAATCCAATTAAGAAAATTTCTATGCATAAAATAAAGATGCAGACAGACCAATCATTGTGTCTGGAGAAAGCAGAGACAACTTTATTGCGTTCTTGCATTCAGGAGACGCTTGAGATCAGCTGTGCTTTATTAAACCTATTACATGAACTACAAGATTATCATTACCTTACGGTACACCTGTGTCTCAGCAAAAGCGCGGAATTTTAGTGGCGGCCGTTCAAAATATATATTTTTACTAGCGGACGTCACGCGGTTTCACCCTCGTAGTTTCCGTTCCCATGGGAATGCGGATATAAAATATAGCCTATGTTTCCGGGAAGAGTGTGGCTTTCCAACAGTGAAAGATTTTTTAAAATCGGTCCAGTAGTTTTGGAACCAATTTAATGTAAACAAACAAACAATTACATCTTTCCTCTTTATAATATTTGTATAGACTATACAGCACGGAACGGCGCGGTGGTAAGCGCCACCGCGCCGCCGTTCCGTGCTGTATAGTCGCGTCACTGCAGCAGCAATTAATTACCAGCACTTGACTGCTGGGTTTGATACGAGTATATTTTTTAGAGTTCCATATCCAAAGGGTAAAAAACAGTTCCCTATTACTGAGACTTGAATGCCAGTCTGTCTGTCAAGAGGCTGCAACTCAGGGACAGTGATAGCTAGAGAGCTGAAATTTTCACAGATGATGTATTTCTATTGCCGCTTTGACAAAAATTAACCAGAAATGAATTATGAAGCTCTCATATAACAAACGTGATTCTTTGCCGTATGGAACCCTCCGTGTGCAAGTGCAACTCGCACTTGACCAGTTTTTTGCTATTGTTGCAAGTGACTGCTGATTGAGCTTCCATCACAATAGTGCTATAGGCGCAAGCGTAGCAACCATATCTCTGTATTTATTTGCGCGAAAGAGTAACAATCATCCTCACAGCCCTAACAATCTTCCAATTCAGGATGACTATCTGCAGAATAGCAGACACAAAAGATCTCTGCTATTCTGCAGTAAAAAAATAAGTAGTAGGTATGTATGACATTGGAGCGAATAATGAGCAGGCTTATTTAGGGGACACTTAATAATAAAAAAGCACTCGTTATAAAAATAGCTAATTATGTACATATTGTGTTACTTCTTTCCCTGAACGTAATTGCGTCTAATCTATTAGTGTACCAAGACGAACACAACGAAATTAAATTTTATGAGAGGATAACAATTTTCCTCATTGTTTGCTTATTTTGTAATTTATAATAAAATTTGTAATGGAAAGGAAATAGAAACACAAAATATAAGTACTTTGGATGATGTTGCACTCTAGCACATCAACCAAAGTACTTATATTTTGTGTTTCTATTTCCTTTTTTTTATAACGACTGCTTTTTTATTATTAAGTGTCCCCTAAATAAGCCTGCTCATTATTCGCTCCCCTTAATAATATAAGGATAAAAACAAAATGACTAATTCTGTGAAAGATTACCGTTTTTTGAAGTCTTTCCTGTTATTAATATTATGAGCCAAAAATAAATTTAAATTTTTATGTCATCTATACCGAAACGAAACGTAGCGAGTGTGAATCTCCGTTTCCAGATTGTGTTTGTGTTTGTTAGTATATGTATGTCTGGCCGAAAAGGATATAAATATTATGTCAGTTTTGGTATCTCACTTGAAAATGAATTCAGCGTGTGTACGAGTAGACCATTGCAGATAGCTTTTAAAATATAAAAAAAATAAATAGTAGAATGAAATGACATACTTTTTGAGGTTATGTAAAAAAGTGTGAAACGAAAGTTGTAGATTTTTTATTTCCTACAACTTTGCCATTAAAAAAATCCCATAGGACTTTTAGTTTTGTCGGAAATCGAGAAAACCCCTTTTCCCCCCCTTAAAACCCCCATATTTTTACTTCCCGACCTCAAATTCCCCGTAAATTATTTTTCCTGTTATTTTTGTCACATTCTCTTCCTTTTGCAATAGGTTTCATTATACTACTAATTTTTTACATTTTTTATAATTTTCAGAGGCTTCTGCACTGGTCTAGAGACCATAGAGTAACGCGAACCTTGCAGAGGTACGCATTGCTCTGTGGTAAGAGTCTCGTATAGCAGCAAATATTAATCACATTGTACGGAGTCAGCAGATTACGCCCAACAACGCCAATTTATATTATATGTATACATAGAACCAGTGCAACGTCGACTACCAGTGTTAGAGATTCTGCATGGATTCCGAGTCTGGCAACACTATCGAACTGTCAAAAATTTTAGCTCTCTGAAAATATTTTTAAAATTAATTAGTTATTTAGTATTTAAACAATTTTAAACCAATTAAAACCAATATCATCGCATTAATAGTGTCCTAAAATAGTCAGATTAATATAATAAAAGTGTTCTGTCCGTGTATTTTGGTGTGGGAAGTGACGAGTCAGGTACCCGTTTTTTTCGAATGTTAAATGTTTTCTTTTTTTTTTCACGTAAATACATAATAAATCGACTGTTTCTCGTGAGTAGAATTATTATACTTGTATAAGCGTTTACTCGACGTTGACGACGGTTGGTGTATTTGCGTAAGTACATAAAAATATTAAGTATAATTTATTGCCGGTACATAACCTTGTTACTTCTTACCATAAACTGTACAAGGAGCTCCATCATATAATTCGCGTTTAATTGCACTTACTTATTAATAATATGAATACCCGTAGTCGCAGAGCTCTCGGCCGCCAGCAGGAAGAGCCCAAACTTCAGTTGGTGTTGCTGGAGCTTAAATCTAAAACGGAGCTCTGTGTACAGTTGGAAAAGGAAAGAGAGGAAAATGAAAATCTATTGATAAACGCTCTGAATGACACAAAAAAATTAAAATGCGAATTATCAAGACTTCATGTTAGTTATGATGACATTGTTGCGGAGCGGGACCACCTTCAGTCAATTGTAGATAGGTTCCATGAGTGCAGTGACGAGTATGAGAAAACCTTGAGGAGGACTACCTTTCTGGAACAGGAGCTAAGGGATGCCCAGGGACAGATCTCACACCTGGAAGAAGCTGCTGAGAAAGTTACTGCCCACCAAACGGATAATCTTTTTAGTGAGTTAATGAGTGGTATCCCGCAGTTTATTCCTTCTGCAAATTCTCAAAACCTGGACTTGACTACTATAGATCTTACAGGTGACAGTCCATATCAACAGGACAAGTCGGTTTTGTTTTGCAGCAGAAATAAACTAAAAAAATATCTAAAAATTAAAAAGTTCATACAAAAATCAAAAAAGCAATTAAAATTCCATAAAATGTTAATCAAGAAGTGTAAAAATATAGGTTCTTGTTTAAAATTTAGAGAACAAGCTAAATTGTCAATGTTAGAACTAGAAAAAAGCCATTTAAAATATTGCACTGACACACAAAAATTAGAGTCAAAAATACAAAGTTTGCAATTTGAGCTACAATATATGACTAAAAAATATGAATGGTCCCTTATGGACTTTACTAAATGTTCTTTAACAATAGACAAGGTACTCAAAACATCAAATGATAACACTGAGCGCCTTAATTGTTTCCTAAATGACCACTTATGCAATATTAACTGCCCTAAAGCAATTGAGCCGGTGGAGGCCCAGGGCGAACCGGTTACCGCTGAGCCCCTAGCTCCCATTACCACATGCTCGCCCAGTACATCAGTGGATATATTGTGTGACAGTGTAAATAATAGTAATAGTTGTACTAAATTAATTGTATTTAGTGATGATATTGGTACCAATCTAAGTTCATTTTTAAAACAAAACTCAAATTCAAGTTATTACTCGGTTATTAATAATTGCTATCCGGGTGCTTCATTAAGTGGTATTATGCAAAAGATATTAGAATATAAATTTGAAGCTAACAGTAAAATAATAATTTTCTGTGCAAACAGGGGGAAAATTAGCAATGATGATTTGTCCCTATACATGAATTACATCTTAAACTTAAATGTCATACAAGTTGTAATGTTCACACTTCCATTTATAAAAGGTGTGCCAGATTCGGAAAATTCATTTAGATATAAGATGAATTTACGTTTAAATTTAATAAGTCAGTATAATAATAAATTTAATATAATTGACTTTAATTCTGTATTTAACACAAATTTGTCACATAGCAAGTTTATAGTCTATAATAATCACAAGGGTAGGTACTGTCTACCCAAATATTATAAAAGACAAATAGCAAGTTTGCTATTTAATTATTTTTATTCTGTAGCCAAAAACTTGGCTGACAAAACTGCTTTATTTGAGCAGAGTAGATTTAGGACTTTGGAATCTGTTCCAAGTAATTTAAATTAACTGCTGGGACAACAGAGGAATTACCCTCTAGCCAAAATTGTAAATTAATAGAGTTAAATTTAATTGCAAACCGTAATTTTATCGGAAACTGTCCTCCGAACAAAACTAAATTAAAAAATGTAAATTACATCAGCCTGGTGCATTATAATATTGCAACATTAACACAGGTCAAAGAGTTTGAATTGGAGCTGTTCATGAGCTCAGAAAATATTGAAATTGTTTGTCTTACAGAACATATGCGTAAGGAGTATGAGCTCATGTTCAGTTTCAGTAGTCACCGGGTTGGTAGTGCGTTCTGCAGGGTCAACACAACACGGGGGGTTCGTTGATTTTATTAAATAAGAAATTAAAATATAAGGAACGGAAAGATGTTGTGTCCCTCTCTGTAGAGTGTACAGTTGAAATATCGTGCGTAGAATTGGAGCAATTCATAGTAGTATGCGTATATAAACCTGGAGTCTCACCCTTTTGTGAGTTTGAGGAAGTAATGGATAAAGTGCTATTTAAACTTGGAAAAACTAATAAACACCTAATAGTGTGCGGTGATTTTAATGTTAATATACTTATAAATACGCGTCAGACCAATGATATCTTAAATTTATTTAAATCACACAATCTCACTAATTTATTTTTAGAGCCTACTAGATATTGTGATACAACAGCTACTTATCTGGACAATATATACAGTGATATGTTGCCAGAAAGTAAGAGTATTATAAATAAGATAAAATCTGATCATACTGGGCAAATAGCATCTTTCAAGATCACAAGAGAAAAAGTTAAAAGACGTAAAATATTATGTAGACCAGTAACTAGTGACCGCTTGGAACGTATGCGAGTTGGACTTTGCAATAAACTTCCATTTTTAGACACTGGCTTAGATCCAAATGTAATGTATAAGTTATTTTTTGATTCCTTTTACAATGAGTTCAACTCCGTATTCAAGTCTAAGGAAGTCACAATCGGTGATAGGCCAGCCTTCAGTGAATGGGCCACTGAGGATATACATAAAAGTAGACAAAAACTGTATGAACTATACTCAGAAAGACAGCTTAATAGAACAGATGAATTTCTAAATTATGTTAAAACTTATTCAAAAAAGTTTAAAGCAGACTGCTTAGCAGCCAAAAGAAAGTATATAAGTAATAAAATTCTCAATAGTGTAGACAAAGTTAAATCTACTTGGAAAATAATTAACGCAGAAAGAGGCCAAGCAAAATCGCAAAATCGAATGATAATGATAATAATTTTAAACTTAAAGTAAATGGTAACATAATTACAACAGATGCCGAAGTCGCTAACGAATTTGAACAATTTTTTTCTCGAATTCCAGTAGATTTGACCAGAGCCCTAGGTTCTTCTACCCCAATAGCAGAATCCTTGTTAAAAGCAAATGTTCCTTGCTGTAATGAAATATTCAAATTCAGTAAAATTAGTATACACACTGTCATAAAAACTTTTAAATCTTTAAATATTAAGAAAACTGCTGACCTCTGGGGAATTTCTGTACATTTAGTTAATTCGTTAATTGAAATGGTTGCCCCTGAATTATCAATAATATTTAATAATTGTATTGATTGTGGTGTGTTTCCTGACTTAATGAAGTTTAGTAAAATAACTCCTCTGTTTAAATCGGGTAGCACCTCAGATCCGTCCAATTTTCGTCCTATTTCTGTACTACCCACGTTTAGTAAAATCTTTGAAAAGGTAATGCTTAATCAAATGCAAAATCATTTTAATACAAATAAACTATTCCATACTAAACAATTCGGTTTCACGCGCGGTCGGTCTACCACGGATGCTGGAATCAAATTGTTAGAGTGTATATATGAGGCCTGGGAGGAGTCGTATGATGCTTATGGTGTATTCTGCGACTTATCTAAGGCCTTCGATTGCGTCCAGCATCAGAATTTAATTAAAAAACTTGATCATTATGGAATCCGGGGGACGGCCTTGGATTTAATTAGTTCTTACCTTAGAGATAGAGTACAGAGAGTAGTTATAAATGGTAAACAGTCAAATGGTTCTGCTGTAACAATGGGGGTGCCTCAGGGTTCAATTCTGGGACCTTTTCTATTTTTAGTGTACATAAATGATCGCCCTCACCTTATAACAGACGATCATGAGGTAGTTTTGTTTGCTGATGACACATCTTTAATATTTAAAGTTGAACGTGGACAACGCGATCTTGACGAAGTAAACAATGCCCTCTCTAGGGTAGTCCACTGGTTTAACGCTAATAATTTATTGTTAAACGAAACTAAAACAAAATGTATTAGATTCACCTTGCCAAATGTTAGGCTCGTTAACACCAGTATTAGGATTAGGGATGATCAAGTAGAATTGGTCGATGAAACTGTCTTTCTGGGCATAAAGTTAGACTCCAACTTGCAGTGGGGGCCTCATATCGAGAAAGTCTCGGGCAGACTGAGCTCTGCAGCCTATGCCGTTAAAAAGATCCGACAACTGACAGACATTAGAACAGCGCGTCTTGTCTACTTTAGCTATTTCCACAGTGTCATGACCTATGGCATACTATTATGGGGTAACGCTGCCGACATCGAATGTATCTTTGTGTTGCAGAAAAGGGCTGTCCGGGCTATCTATGGTATGGGGTTTCGGGAGTCATTAAGAGAAAAGTTTAAGGATATCAACATCTTTACTGTGTATTCACAGTACATATATGAAAACTTATTATATACTCATAAAAATAACAGTAAATTTATTAAAAATAGTGATATCCATAACCTAAACTTAAGAAATAAGAATAAATTGGCTGTACCTAGATTTAGGCTTAATAAAATAAGCAATTCTTTTGCGGGCAATTGTATTCGAATGTACAATACATTGCCGACAGCCATAACAGGTTTGTCAGTTAATAAATTTAAAAAACTAGTAAAACTTAAATTGTGCCAGAAAGCTTATTATAGCATTAAAGACTTTCTAGAAGACAAGACTGCCTGGCAGTGACACGAATTGCTCCTTTCTACATTTAAAAAAAAAAACTGTATTAGATACTAAGATGAATAAGAGGGACCGGACTGAGTTTCTTGGGGTGTTCTTCTCAGTCTGTAGCATTTCCGAACCCCCGGTAGAGTCACAAAAATTTTGACAAACCTAAATAATTTTTTAAAAATTTCAAAGGGAATAAATTTTATTTTATTATTGCATTCATTGGTCGCTACGTTAGATATGGAACGTTTGGGTAATCTCAGTTGCTAATCTCTTTGCATTGTAGGAATTGGGTCACAGAATCAACAATAATCAACCACATTTGTATTACGTTGATATCTTGAATGAGAGGTGCACTAAACGTAAAAAAGTTATCATTAATTTAAAAAAAAAATTGTCGAGCTTTTTACTGGTACGTCGAAAGAAACCATAACAGCTGGCGTTAGTCAGAGCTCCGAGTTTCAGAAGATTGACCGCCAACATACGAGCCTTTTTTTTAAGTGTCAATGTTGAGTCCGGCATAGCATATCCTCATGGATGCTATGACGGATTTCTACTGCCTAAAACTATGATGCGCTTCCACCTGACTACAACCGGGAGTCCCGGGACTATAGCAATAGATTGAAAAGTTAGGATATTTAATTATATTAGGACTACAAAAATAATTAATAATGAGAGCACAAAATAATAAAAAAAAATATTCTCAGAACGATAATTTGTGCTTCATAAGTGTTGGCCTGAAGTACTCATCACTCATCACGACGACGAGAAAAAGGGAATTACCCAAACATGAGGTTGCCAAAACACTGATCACCAAGGTTCTCGACGTATAGCATATTCCCACACTCAGCTATGAAAGCATGCCTTGGGAGACGTTTTAAATTGTCATGGTCTTTTCAGAAACCTGTTGGATTCTCTAAATATAAAGTGATAGTATTTTTTCTATGGAAACACGCCTATAGTCACTACAACCAATTCACGCGGAACATAGCATTTATTTAAGGCCCGTCCGAGCGCACGAGGCAGCGGCACTTTCGGTGTTTTGAATCGGCGGTTCAGCTGTGTGCGTGCGGCACTCACACATAGACAATTCTCTCAGCGACAGTCGCTCTGTTTGGTCGCAACGCAACATTAGGCAACTTAAAAATTTCAAAAAATATTAGTATTTTTATTGAGACGAATGGCTCGAAAAGATCATGACTACTTTTTATATTATGAAGTGATAAGTTTAAATACAGTGGACCGTATTAATATGACACGGACATATGTTATTCTTTTACAAAGCGCCATCTGATCCCAAAGTGCACTACTAGTGCTAGGCAGCAGATATTAATAGGTACTTATATAGGTACATACATACATATGTATGTACCATACATATATATAGACACGCCTTAACGCTGAAAGGATCGGCAGAGGCACATACACATTTCAACTAGTCTTTAGGGTTCCGTACCCAAAGGGTAAAAAACAGGACCCCATCGTCGCTGAGACACGGCTGTCAGTCAACAGGAGAAAATTTCTGTTTTAACAACAAATCCAAATTACAGAAAAATAATACATTTTAAGCCAGGCTCTCATTCAACAAACGTATTTTTTTATGCAAATTTTTTTTAAACGTATTTGAACAAATATTTATAGACCACTGATATTTTTTCCCGAGGGCAAACTCAAACTAAAAAAACAATAATATAGCTATTCAGAAATTATTACTTAGTTTCATTTTACTAAAAAAAAAACATTTAGGTATTTGGCACACGTGTGACGTGTGTGACTTGTACTTGCGAAACGTTATCCCCAACTCTCTTTCTTCTGCTTATCAATGACATGCTGTCCCTTGGGTGCATTCATTGTTATTCGGATGATAGTACTCTGCATGGGAGCTATTCTGGCCATCCAGCGGAGGGGCTTTGCGACGTGGAGGAGAAGAGATGACAACTCGTGGCGGATCTCGACCGGGACCTGGGTCGCATTGCGAAATGGGATTCAGACAACGTGGTCGAGTTCAATGCCAGAAAAACACAGGCGTGTGCGTTTACAGCTAAGAAGTCCCCATTCCTTTCCCTACCCTCTCTTCAGAGCATTACGGTTCCACTACAGGACAACCTGGAGATCCTCAGTATAGACGTCCGGCGTCAGCTCAATCACAAAAACTACATAGAGAGTTGTATTGGGCTTGCCTTGCGGAAACTCGAAGTCCTAAATAAGGTGAAACGGTACCTGCGTCGAGTACTGTTCTCACCTTTGGGATAACTCCACGAGGTACTTACTAGACGCGTTTGACGCTATGCAGAGACGTGCTATCCTAATAATTGGTTGACCTGAGGTGACGGGAGGCCTCGAACCGTTAGCGCAGCGAAGAACCATAGCGTCCTTGGCTGAGAAAGTTGCCACTCATACACAGTGAAGAAAACCTGCCCGCACACGTGTTTCCCTCATATACAACCCGGGTTCTTTAAAAGGAGCGTAAAGAGGCACATCACAGGGCCGTCAACTTGAGGACCACTGTCAAAAGTGGCCCCCAATCGCTAGATGCGCTACGGCTTACCATCAGGCTGGTGGCGACGTCAATTTGGCGAGCCGAATATAAAAAAAAATCACAAAATGTTGTTTGAGAATGCAGTAGAGCGAGCAGATCATTTCCACGCTTCCTTGTCAAGCAAATAATCGTCAATTCTATAGTAACCCATGCAGTGTAATTTTGGTACTTTTTATACACTTTTGAACTTAATTAAGTGCATACTTTTTATGTCATGTGGAAGCCTATTGTAAAAACGTATACAGTTACCCAGGAAATAATTGCTGACTTTGTTTAGTCTACATTTAGTTTTGTTACCATTCAGGCTAAGAATATTGGTGTTACACAATGTACTACTTTCAGGATTGTATTGTTGACATCATTATAGACGACCTTATTACTTATATACTATGGATCAGCGAGGCAATTAAAGATCATATTCATAGACTCAAATGTGTATTTTGATAATATTTACATTGCAAAACACCCTTAACCTATTTGTGAATTTATATCTATTATCGAATATTTTGAAGAATAAAATGTGGCCTTCAGCCACAATACTATCATAATACATACAAACAAATGACAATTTATAATTTTTAGCTATCATGGTTTATGAGATCCAATCAGATGATAGACTGAGTCACAGTTATAGGGTCCCATTTTTTCCCATTGAGAACGGAACACCAAAAAATACAAATAACTCATCGTGCTACTTGTAGTAAGATATCCTATTTTTGCGGAATCTCGCCCACTTTTCTATTTATAATACTTTTCCTTGCGTCGTCCCATTTTCTGTGAAATACAACATTTTTTGTTACATAACACATTTTCAGATAACTCAGACATTCGGTCTAAAAACCGCGATAGTTTATAAAGAACATCTTAAATTGAGTTACAATAATTGCAAGGAAAGCAGACATAGAACATACGATTTATTTTAGTCGTTAACCTATTAATATAAAAAAAAATATTATGGACCTATTTCTATTTATCTTCCACTACAATTGCGTACATAAGTAAAAAAACTTGAAAATGTACTTACCTCTTTTTTGTTTGCACGTCCAAGTGTGCGTACACGCTATGCTTTACGTAAATATTTCTATTTTTTGCGACGCAACGAGACGTATGCTCGCTCTGAGCTCTTGCGGATCACTAAGGCATGGTGTTATCACTTAGAACTGAGCATTGAATTATAATGTAACCAACTTACGTAGGTTCTTAACGTTGCAGTTACATTGAGACTTGTCATGATGTTTAATTTCATTTCATTATAACGTAAGAGTTTCCAGAAACACGTGGTAGTTGGCGCTGTATGCAATATTAAAAAATCTATTATTTTAGTTACATATTTACAACTAGATGGTGCTGTGCCTTTTTTTAAATCGCGGTATGGTTTCGTTACATAGGGTCATATAAGTAAGACTACTTTTCTGCCCAAGGTAGTTTAATATTACTTTTTACGATCCTAAAACATTTTTTTCTAAAAGATTCAAGTTTACTTAAATATACTTGTTACATTCAATTTTTATTTCATGGCCACGCAGTCAGAAAGTTTCTTGTAATAGCTGCTTGGCACCGCTGGTGTCGTCACTTAATCGAGTGACGTCTCTATCTCATAATATACAAATGTACTCTGTGCACTAAGGTTTGTCAGTCGGCAAACTGCGTGCTCGCAGAAATGTATGAGAAACTTGGGCAACTCTTTTGTTTTTAGGTATTAATGAATTAAAATTTTAACGTAGGTAAAATATTAGAATTACTAATTGTAGTTTATGAAGTGTAGTTTATTGAAAGTAAAGATATACATAGTAAACAACATCCAATTTTGTTAAATCCCTTAAACAGTAGAATAAGATTTTTTAGATATTGGTGATTTTTAAACGTATTTTTCTAAATACCTATTAATTATATCCTGATTGTGAGTATCAATAATGATGCATTGGTTCTTGTTGACATACATATTAATTTTTTATGCAAATTGTGCAAATAGAATTGTTTGAATGAACGAAATGGTAACTATCGTTTTGCCATTTTTCGCTCGATGCCGCCTTAATTTTACCATGAATAAATCAGATCAGAAGTTCAAATAAATAGTCTTATAAATTGAAATAATTTTACTGAATAGACAGGCAAGAACACGGATCGGATCATATTTTTATTTAAAACGTAAAATCTCACTGCGGTGTTTGAAGAGCTGGCACTCGTAGTTACTAGAGAGCACTTCTCGGAAGAATTATTCTGAAACAAAATTAAGACTTGAGTTTTCTATTTGAAACTTGGTGAAAAATAAGTCTTAAGTATGATGTTTAAGTGCTATCTTAGAAAAAACAAAAGTTTAAATGTCGGATTAATCATGAAGCTGTAACTATAGAATACAGTCAAAAGTCAAAAACTAAATTGAACTTATGAGATTTTTATATTACAAAGAAAATTGGCTATTGGGTTACCACATTCCTTTTTATTGTCAAATATATTATTATAATCTTATGTGTTTATCCGTATCTTTCGGTTAAAATTTTCAGTCTCCAAACAAATGGATATTGTTGGCAAATCGTGGTAATTAAAACGAACCTTTCCACCCATATTCGGTAAAAAAATCATAAAATTCACGCACCGTTAACATTGTATACTTTTCTGTTTGAAAAAAATATAAAAGCTCACATATTTCCGTCCGTTTTCTGGTTCAGGGCACATTTCCGTTTCAGTAAGCAAAACAAAAACGCCCAAGCAATACACATTCAATGGAGCTAACTCTGCATGCATCATTTCAAAAAAATATAGTGAACTGGCTTAATTCGGGCACCAAATTGTATACAAAATATTACCCTGTAGGTTTAGATTTCTTATCCTTTTTTGCCTCTGCTGTAATAAAAGCATTACAGTCTTACCACTAAAAGTTTTAGATCGTAATAGGAGAAAATGAGACAGTGACCGAACTACAATTTTATATTTGCCGTTCGAACAACTTAATTCATTTTGAGTTTTCGCTCTGAGTAAGCGTCTGAGGGAAGAGACACGTGATCCCCGCGCAGGCAGCTATTTCGCACAAAGGCTCTCTATAGCTATTCAGCGTGGGAATGCTGCCTGCGTCGTAGGTACATAACCAAAGGGACCAAGTTTATATATTGATAGGTAGGTAGTTAGATTTTATTTTATTTTTAAGTAGTTATAATTTTATGTTTCTTGCATAACCCTAGTAATGTACCTATATTATTTTAAATTACGTTCTTAAATAAATGAATAATGATTCATTTTCAATTAAGTTGTTTGTTGATATTGTGTGTCTGAGCAACTAAAGTCGATTTCTTTATATTGCATGATATATTTTCTGCCAATATTTCTGTAAGAAAATATAGTTGAGAAACGCACCGAGCTGTATGATATAATGTCTAATAAGTTATTCAGTGAGTGTTGTGATGTTTATTTTAGAAATTTATGTTTGAATTTTATATAAAGAATGGTTCATAAGTTTGCATTCATATCTAAAAATTGTCTGAAATATTACAAAATATGAGCAGAGTTTTTCATGAGACACACTTTAGATAAAGCACAGCTTTGAGACCGTAAGAAAAGTTTGGTTTTCACTACGATTCATAAAAGTAAAATGATTTAGTAGAAAATATTACATAATGTATTTATTCAAGCATTTTCTCTGACTCCAGTTCATGTGTAAAAATATAGTCACATTTTCAAAGATAAATTGTCTATGCTAAAATATTGTAAAGAGAACTAATCTATACAAATATTATAGAAAGAAAGATTTGATAGTTTGCATTGAATAGGTTCCGATAATGCCCTGAATAACGGCACGGCTGGCAGCAGCAGTGCTAGGCCGCCGTCGCTTCGCCACATTTTTTTAAAATAAATATTCATGGACATTTCACACAACGCTATCTGATCCCAAAGTAAGCAAGGAATAACCTGCTTGTGTTATGGGTATCAGACCACGGATATTAATACTTATTTACTTTTTACTAATACATACATAGAAACACCCAGACTCTTGAGACAAACATTTATGGGTAACACAAATATTTTTCTCCGGTGGGAATTGAACCCACGACCTCCAGCGCCGCAGGCGGTATCACTACCGACTACGCCACAGAGGCAGTCGCATTTTACGCCACAATACACAATATTGTTGGACAGACATAAATAAATAAATTTATAGATAAGTCCGTAGACTAGTTCATAAGGGGTCTTAGAAGGTTTTTACATGCCAAGGTGACCACTTTCCATCGCTTGTCTGGCGCGCCGTATGCTTGTCTGCCATCTTAGTGAAATAGAGAAAAACTTAGAATTACACGACGCTAGATTAAAAGTTCAGTATATACCCAATGCGAATTTAGACTTCGCTTGAAGTTTGTAGATAGACAAGTTAGTTATAGATATTCGGCTATCAATAAGTTATGCAGGGTCAAAGTTTGATTGCTCTAAGTCATTTACCAATAACAAGAGAGAAACTTTAGTAAATTTTAGGAAAGTTACAAAGGTAACTTACTATTAGCTTAGCAGATAGTCTGTTATTATTAGGTACTTATAAAAAATACCTACCAGTTTCTTGACACTTTCAAAAAACCAGCACTTTCCTTATATAATGAAAAATAGGCATTTTAGGGATCCGCTCTTCGAAAAATAGCCTGCGGGTGTCGTCATTTATTACCAAGACGGTCACTGAGTAAGGTACCCGAAATACGAGTACATAAAAATAACCTTCAGTTTTTTTAACACACCAAGAAGTAGCAAAAGCCATAATAATAAAACCTATGTACCTACTTACCTACAAGAAGGTAAGTAGGTACATGAGTAACAATTCAATATTCAACAAATATTCTAGGATTCAGAATCCAAGGAAATAAATAAAAAAAGTGCTTCCCTTGATTGATTCAGCTACCGATAGATGATTTCAACAAAATGTTATAGGTAGGTGTTAGAAAATATAATTTAGGATTCCGTTAGGCAAAAACGCAGCTGGTGTCGATGAGAACAAATCGCACCTTGTAGAATTTAGTTCTAAAGTTGAATAAATTTCGGAGCTGTCTTCCAATACCCTATAAACAATATTTTGTCTTTATGACTGTGCTAGAAAACAGAGTTTAGCTTCTACAGAAAACCCTGGCTATGCTTATCTAATGCTTATGCTTAATTACACTGCCTCGGTGATGCCCTTGTAATTTATTATTTCTGAGTGGATTACACTCAAATGATACGCTTCACGACATTCGGAATACAACTTTCTACGAATATTTTAAAGTAGAGATTAAAAAGTTTGTGAAGATGTTTACGCTCAAACAGGGCGACTGAGTACCTACTGCCCCGGTAATATGTTCCCACGGGAAGGGGAAACAAGATCCGAATCTTAACAAAGAAATACCGAATTATGCGAAGAAGCGAGCATCATATTTTATTCAGATAATACTATTAGTTCTTCACTTTTTATCCGATTTGTTGGCTAACTAGTCATATTTTTCAGACCGCTCGAGCAAGCGGACAGTTTATACCATACATTGAACTTACCCTACTTCAGAGACGAGCGCTATAATTGAATTAATTAGGCGACGCGCCTTACAGAGAATGGGTAAAATACACTTTCCTTTTCGCTGCTAGATACTTGTTCGTATGTATTGGTTATTGAATACGAATTAGCAATTTTTGAGAATCGTGTATGCCTGCTGTTTTATAGGTTAATCCTAAATTAATAGCCTAAGTTAATAAATGTTAAGTACTTTTTTTTTTTACTGAGAGTAGAGACCACGACTCGGTAAACGTAGGGTAGGACGTCCACCTGCCCCTGATAAACGTCACAGGCCGGGAATGGATGCGAAAGGTTCAAGACCGTGTATTGTGGCGTATATTGGGTGAGACCTATGTCCAGCAACTGCCATAGGCTGATTTGATTGATTGATACATTTTTACGCACCGAAGAGTTAACTCTTTTCTCTAAGAGTGCTCTCTTTTCAGAGAACTAAATATTATTATATCGAGTTCTCTCAAAAGAGAGCACTCAGTATTATAACTAACAAAGCAAACGACATAGGTATTTAAGTAGTCTAAGCAGCATGATGTATTAAAACAATTATGACTTTACTACATACATTACGGAAGGACGGCTAACAAAGTGATCCGTTAAAGGATCCGTTTTTACCTTTTGAGGTACGGACCCCTTTTGTGTTTTTTTTTTTACGTGTGGAAATCCTACGTGGATGCTATGCCGGACTCCTACCGACTAAAACTACACGATGCCCTACAACTGTCTACGGCCGGGAGAGGTACGGACCCCTAAAAATAGAAAATGTTAAAAAATTTAAATTCGTTGGTATATTTAAATTTATTTTACACTAGCTGAGCCCGCAACTTCGTTTACGTCACATAAGGTGTATGAAAGGAAAGGTATTTCTTCATCAGAGTCATCAAGCAGCGTCTGAAACTGCCCTGTTTGCTTAATCATAAAAGAGCTTAATGATTAAGTCTATTTTAAAACAATTCAGCCCACGCCTTCGGCGCGGACTGAATTGTTTAAAATAAGCTTAATCATTAAGCTCTTTTATGATTAAGCCAACACGCCAGTTTAGGTTCACTCACATTCAAAGAAACCCCTACAATTAAAATTTTCAAAATATCTGATTCTTAAAAGTGTTATAACTCTTTTATTTCTAAACCGATTTACATTAACTGGAGCAAACCGTAACACAATAAAAAAACCGCATTGCAATCGGTTGAGCGGTTACTGAGATTAGCGTGCACAACCGTACAGACAAACAGATATACAGACATACAGACAAACAGACAAAAATTCTAAAAATCATTGTTTTGGGTTCTATTGCGTTCATAAAGCCCCCCGATAATATATTTTCTTATTTATCTTCCATGTACAGACAGCGACTTGTTACGATTTTATTATATGTATTGATTGATGATGATTGCATTGCATTACAAAAAAAAACCTGACGACCAACCCTTTCTTTTTCCATGTTCTTACTTTTTACCAGTAGTAATTTTAAAATTTACGTTAACTGTTTATAACTGAAAATACGCTGTAGAAGGCATATTATAATAGAAAATGTAAACAAAACACTGTTAATCTTTACACGCACTAAGAGTTCAAGGCACTCGAACATTGAAAGTAGAAAATACCTACTTTTCAAGACGTGACGAGAGACACTTGAAATATTAATTCAAAATAAACCTTCACTCCTCTTCAAATATTTACAATTCGTTAATTTCATTTCAGACACTTAAGATCGGTATGATTTTTTCAACTAACAAGATGATTAAAAACTCGCAATTTACTCAATTTTTTATCAAAGTTCAAATCTAACATCAGCGAAATTGCAAATTATAATTTGGACTTATCCAACGCGGCAATGCGGCCAGCGTATTGGGTCCCTTACATCATCCGCCATGCCTTCTCCGGATACAGTTGCGGTCAGATTTCCAGCGGGGAAATATAAAAAGAGATAAATGTATGTTTCAGTTTGTTACTCAATCACGCTCTAACGGCTAAATGTATCTGCCTGAAACTTGGTACAGGGATAGAGTATAGTCCGGAATAACACATAGGCTACTTTTTATTTCGGCAAAATGTTCCCACGGGAAGCGGGAACGGGAACCAAATTTCACGCGGGTGAAGCCGTGCGCCTTAGCTAGTATTTTCATAAAATTTTTCAATTCACTGCGTTTGTTAATGTTTCATTTCGTTTCAATGCGTACCCGTATTTTTTCGGGGTAGCAACATCAATGATGATTAATTTAAAAGTTACAGTGAAACATAATTATTACAGACTAGCTGACCCGCGCAACTTCGTTTGCGCCACATAAGAGAGAGAGTATTACCTGTTCCCGTCGCATTTGCTCCCGTCACGTTGCGTTTACTCCCGTAGCGTCTCGTCGTTAATATTCAATACTACGTGAGAGAGAGAGAGAGAGAGAGAGAGAAAGGTTTGTCGTCGCGTGTATTCCCGTCGCATTATTTTTAAGAACAATTTCGTTTACGAAAGAGGTATCCCGTGGCATTATTGTAGACAAAATTGATTGCTATTAAAATGGTTATTGTGCACCAACCCAAATATAGACACATGCTATCGCGCAATTTTTTTAAGAACTTTTTTAAGAGAAACAATTTTGTAGTAGGTACATATTTTTTACATAACTATAAATATTTACGCAGCACACGCAACGAAGCTCTCAAAAGGAATAACTTTTCCAACGTTTTTGAAACATTTACTATTACTGCTCTGCTCCTATTCGTTGTAGCGTAATGCTATATAGCCTATGACACTGCACAATAACGTAGCTTTCTATTGGTGGAAGAATTTTTAAAATCGGTTCAGTAGATCCCGAGATTACCCCTTACAATTTAACAAATATACAAACACACAAACTTTACCTCTTTATAATATTAGTTTAGATGATATCTGATAAATCAGAATACTAACTTTGTGCTAAGTAAATTTTATTTTTCAGTTTTTAGTTTTGTTTGTAGTCGGTTTCTTTTTTGTTAAAAATTTTTTTATTCACTATTTTTAGTGTCGTGTGGACTGAAAATCTATCTATCTAGGTGTAAAGTTCTCGACAGTACAAATCAATCAAACCCAAACACAAAGTAACTGCTGTATATCGTTAGGGAATTCTCTCTACTGTCTTTCGTCTCCATCATCAGATCGACTCCAGACCTTCATTACGTTGTACTACTTTAAAACCCTTAATAAAACAATTTACAAACGCCCTAGATGCCCCTACAATTTTTAAAAGTTCCTTTCGATTTCTCCAGGATGCCATAATCAGATTCTGGCTTCCTTAAAATGGGACCACCTTGGAAGTATCCATTTTCGAACGAAAAAAAAAATTCTAAATCGGTCCATAAACGACGGAGTTCTGCGCGAACAAACATAAATAAAAAAAAAACGGTTGAATTGAGTAACCTCCTCCTTGTTTGAAGTCGGTTAAACAATATTACTCACGCAGCACACGCAACGAAGCTCTCAAAATATCAAAAAGGAATAACTTTTCCCCCGTTATTGAAACATTTACTATTACTGCTCCGCTCCTATTCGTTGTAGCGTGATGCTATATAGCCTATGACACTCCACATTAACGTAGCTTTCTATTGGTGAAAGAATTTTTAAAATCGGTTCAGTAGATCCCGAGATTACCCTTTACAATTTAACAAATATACAAACACACAAACTTTACCTCTTTATAATATTAGTATAGATATACATTATTACTATCAAAATTAAATCTAAATAGGGCCCCCGTGGCATTGTCCCCAAAAGACTAGCAGCATTCCCCCTTTGAATAGCAATACCTATTCGCTGAGCGAGAAAACTGCCAGCCCTTGGGGCACCAGTCGACTCTACCAGGCGCTTTTAATAATAATTAATAATGTTACGATAATTACGTTTTCTTATACGAATCTGCAAATGAGTAAGATTATGAATGAAACGCGCTATGTTGCCTTTTTAGCCCCACAATAGAACTGCGATGGGGTTGAATCTCGATATCTCCCATAAAACGACTGCCATTTGACCATTTAAGTTTTGTTGTACGACTCGGTACTGAGAACATTTAAAATTTAATTATTCAAAATTAGAGATAATTTTGAAAAGCAATTAGTATGCTGACTCAATCACAAATTTAATGTGAAAAAATTTTTAGATCTCGAGCAGGATTTGAACCCGCGTCTTCTGGTTTGCCGGACCAGACGCCTTAACCAACTAGACCACCGAGACACTGCTCTCGACCGTCAAATTCTTTCACCTCATTACGTCTTGGGGCGACGTAGGCATCATCTACCGGTAACTTAGTTAAGTTACTGCTCTGCTTTTAAAAATTCTTCCACCAATAGAAAGCTACGTTATTGTGCAGTGTCATAGGCTATATAGCTATATAGACTATATATATTCAAAATTATCTAGCAGCTCTTCTTTTGCTAACATTGAACTTTCTATTTCTATTATTTATCTATACTGTTGATTGATGGCACTTGGTGGAACTTGCTGCAAATATTAAAAACAATATTTGAACTGTTACACAATATTTATTAAAATCTGGTAATCTCAGATATTCGTGTACCGACGCTATAAAATGTTATTGTTTGAGTCTTTTCGAGACAATGCTACCATGTCCTTTCATCGCACGTTGCACTATGTTTCATCTGGACCTTTGAAAATGCCGAGTGGCGAGACCGGTCAGACTTAGTAGTCCTTAAAAACAATGTAAAAATATTTCTATTACACTTTACATACTTACATTTGGAGGTATGTTCCACAGCGAGACAGCACAGTGGCTGAACTGCATCGGTGAATGACTTCTTCTGGTTTCTTGATATCTAGGTTTGGGTGGGTAGCAGTATAAAATAGTGTAAGGTTTGTTGTGGTATTTTGGATTCTATGCAATGTAATGTTGTGGATTGTGGAACAGTACAAGAGTCGTTTTCAATTTGTATTTCTATTTCACATTGCTTATAGTTATGCATGTAAATTTTCTTAGCAAATCAATGCATTCAGTGCGGCCTACGTTATTGCCAATATTTTAACTTTCAAAGTATTACACTATGCTGGTATTAACGGCAAATACTACGTTAATAGCTTTTAAAATATTTTTGAGGACAGAAAGTTGAAATATTGTTACCTTGAAGCACATCCTAAGTAACGCTATATAATATTCCAGTTACATTATCAAGTTTCTTACCAAGTTGTTGAAGTTTGAGATAACTTCAACGGAAACTAGATGCTAGTACAGGAATTTCATAACCTAAAGAGAAGTGGCAATTTTAAACTTTAAAGAGATATTTTGAGACGGAGGTCTACATAGCTTTTTTTATAATCGACGTCGACAGCAAAACCTAGAACTTACTTAACGTATACATGTCATGTTTCCCTTTTCTATTAAGTCAATTTATGAAATAAGCCCATAGCACTTAAAAATATATTCAGTGCCTCGTTGGATTTCTTCTTACAAAGAAGGTATATTACCCCAAATATTTTTAGTAGTAAAAGTATTGAGTTCCTTATTTCTATATTTAGCCATAGGAATATACCCCTATTATGTTAAATACATACTGTGGGACATTCTCACACATCTCCATACATACATACCGTCACGCCTTTATCTCTGGAGGGGTAGGCAGAAGCATATTATATGCCCACATTTTACCTTTTTAGAATTCGTGCGACGTAATAGATGGTGAGCCGTATTGCCATGGATGGGATGGGATGGATATGCGCAAGTTGTGACTGCTGCTGTTGTATTTTCAAGCCGCTTTAAAGGCCTTAAACTTGGCTTAACGACTGCTATTTTACTGGCAACCGAGACCAACGGCTAGTCGCCAATCCAAGGAATGGCCATAGTGAATGTTGCTTACTGCGGTGATCGTTTACAGAACACTAAGTCCGCGGGGCCACGAGCACACACACAACTCCATCCAGCCCAAATTAAGCTCATTGAGCTTGTGCTGTGGGATCAGTCAACTGATGAACGTACTAGTGTATTTCAAAATACACCCAAACTCCAAAACAAACATTTGAGGATTACTCAAAAATTTGGTCCAACCCGACAATGGACCCCAGAACTTCAGCGCGCCTGTCGGTAACACTACGTAATGCGCCTCCGAGGCAGTCTCCGCCTCTTTCACGAGCATGACCTGCTCGCTGAAAGAGGCAGCGGGGTCCTACTTACTCCCGCTGGAATAAAATGCGTCTAATCTCAGCTATTTATCTTAAATATATCATCGTTGGGCTTAATCCTCCCTTCATGATAGGGATTACATTCGGTCTTGTATCAATGATATTCTCTTTCCTATGAGTCATAAAATGTCTAAGTTTATTGCACGGAACTCAAAAGTTTCTTTCGGTGCAATGAGGCTGCACAACTCTTTCATCTTTGGTGGGATAGAGGGAAAGGCTTAAAAAGTATTCAAAGTAAGTATTACATTGCTCTTTCTGGTCTTGCATTTTTGTAGAAAATATTTTTTAGTACGAATTTTTCGTTTTCTGTTTTTTCCTTTTGCAGCGAGTAATTAAGAGCTTCATTACTCGGGTTTCATATTTAGAACGTAAATGGAATGTATGATGGAATATCGCATTTTTATTCAGCATTCGGCTTGGAATAAAATTATTAGATAGTTTTTGCATCTTGCTAGCTTTATCTTAGGTATAGCTGCATTGATGTATGCTACAAAAATTTAATATTGTGTTATGTTATTTTCTAATAAGTATCTATTTATTTTTTAGCTGAAATACATATTTCCCTTTATGAAACTGAAAGTTTTTTTTTTGTTTAATAAAATTACGAAAGAAGAGACAAATTATACATCTTTTCTTGTTTGTCCCTCTCTTTTGTTTTTATGTTTTTTTTTTATACTACTTAGGTGGCAGACAAGCTTACGGCCCACCGGAAGGTTGGTAACCGTAGCCTATAGACGTTTGCAACACCAGAGGTGCTACACACGCGCTGCCGACCCGGGTGCAGGCTGTGACGAACCACAGTTGAAATGTGGAAACTTTCTTGTGTGAAACTCCCCACAGGAGGTAGATCTAGCTTGGATCTCCAAGTCCCTTGCCTGTTTCAGCCAGGGCGTCTGCTAATCCGGTTTAACCCTACATAACTATACATTCGTCTACGCGACGACGACCATCTCCGAGAAAGTCAAGTGCACCTACTTCCCAGCGCCCTGCTCCCGCCATACTTTGTTTACTATATACTATACTATACTATCTTCACGCCAAATCCCTTGCGGGGTAGGCAGAAAGAACTGTGTAAAAAAAAACTGTGTAAAACTAAACTACTTTGTTTACCTTCCTAAATAGGTCAATTAGTGCATCGTGTGACCACAGAGTACATTTGTATATTATGAGATAGAGACGTCACTCGACTAAGTGACGACACCAGCGGTGCCAAGCAGCTATTACAAGAAACTTTCTGACTGCGTGGCCTTGAAATAAAAATCGAATGTAACAAATATATTTAAATAAACTTGAATCTTTTAGAAAAAATAGTTTTAAGATCGTAAAAAATAATAATAAACTAACTTGGGCAGAAAAGTAGTCTCACTTATATGACCCTATGTAACGAAACCATACCGCGATTTAAAAAAAGGCACAGCGCCATCTAGTTGTGAATTTTCAACTTAAATATTAGATTTTTTAATATTGCGTACAGCGCCAACTACCACGTGTTTCTGGAAACTCTTACGTTATAATGCAACGAAATTAAATATCATGACAAGTCTCAATGTAACTGCAACGTTAAGAACCTACGTAAGTTGGTTACATTATAATTCAATGCTCAGTTCTAAGTGATAACACCATGCGTGTGACTCGATTTCGATCACACGATAATTAAGTAGTGACCTATGACTATATCGTCGCCCGGCTGACGAAAGTTTAGTTATTACGGTAGTTTTTTTTCAAAGGTATGTGTGAGTATTTATTAATGTTTTTTTTAATTTATACACACAATAAATTAAATATTTCTTTTTAATTTAGATTTTAATTATTTTATTATATTAAAATAAAGTGATAGATGCTGTAAAAGGTCTGTTTTGTGAAAGTTTTCTTTATTGCCACTAATTTATATACAATACTAGCTGATGCCCGCAGCTTCGCCCGCGATGGCGCTGTATGTGAAAAATGATTTTCCCGCTTTTCTGTTGAAATTTATCCTGAATTTTCTTTGCTATAAACCTCACGGAGCCCGATACCTTTCCAACGAATGCAAAACCGTGGAAATCGGTTCGTGCGTTCTGGAGTTATAGCGTCAGGAAGGAAAACCCGACTTATTTTTATATAATAGATGTTTGACATAATTTATACTTCTTTTTCTATATGGATTTGAGAAACCAAGATGAACAGATACATCAATGGTTGGAAGAAGAAATGGCAAATGACTGTGAGGAGGGGCCGAATAGTTCAGCGTTGGAGACAGATGATAATGTAGAATGTAGAGGAAGAAATACATCACGACACTGGCAGTGATTCCGATTTTTCAAGCGAATCATCAGATCATGACTATTTACAGCCAAATAAGAGACAAAGAACTCAAATTAACGGCTCTAATGGAAATATTCATGACCCGAATTCTTCTCAACCAGTTTTTCCAACCTCAATCCAGGGTAATTAACGAGTACTTCAAACAACCGCTCGATTCCTTTATGGCAAAAACAAACATAAGTGGTCGTCTACCTAGGTCAGCAATTAATGCCTATGCCGTTTATATCTCCAACATCATAAAAAATAAAAAAAAAACGTCATCTCGGCGCGATTTTGTAAAGAAGATCGGAGACGAACTGATGGAGCCTTGGCTACGGGAGCGATTACAAACGCCGACTTTGAGGCGTGATATCAAGGTCCTCATACACGATATTCTTGGCGAGTCTTCGAACCCTGCAACTCCTGTCCATACTGTGACCGATGTGCGCAAAATTTGTTTTTTATGTCCTTCCAAAGCTCGTAGAATGACGAAGCATCGATGCATGAAGTGCAAAAATGCAATTTGTGGATCTCACACTATTGATATGTGTAGTAACTGTGCAGAATAGTTATTTATATTGTTTTTTTTTTATAAATTAGTTCCTATTTAACCAAACTTAAGTGACATGTAACCAGTTCCTATTTTTGATAAATATTTTTGAAAATTTTCACGTTTTTAGGGTTTCGTAGCCAAATGGCAAAAACGGAACCCTTATAGATTCGTCATGTCTGTCTGTCTGTCCGTCTGTCTGTCCGTCCGTGTGTCACAGCCACTTTTCTCCGAAACTATAAGGTCTATGCTATTTAAACTTGGTAGCTAGATGTATTCTCTGAACCGCATTAAGATTCTTATATAAAACTAGAAAAAAAGCAGTAAATTTTGGGGGTCCCCATACTCAGAACTGAAACTCTAAATTTTTTTTTCATCAAACCCATACGTGTGGGATATCTATAGATAGGTCTTCAAAAATGCTATGGAGGTTTCTAACATCATTTTCTTCTAAAGTGAATAGTTTGCGCAAGAGATACTTCCAAAGTGGAAAAATGTGTGTCCCCCCCCCCCCTCTAACTTCTAAACTAAGAGAATGATAAATCTAAAAAAAATATATGACGTACATTGCCATAAAAACTACCAACGAAAATTAGTTTGAACGAGATAGAGCTGGTAGTTTTTTTTTAATACGTCATAAACCGCAATTTCCTGTTAGTGAAATCACTACCACTGCGAACGTGTTAAAACATCAGTCAAAGTTACAATGAACTATAAGAACTTTTCTATTATGTTACTTGCTGCTACGAAACCCTTCATGGGCGAGTCCAACTCGCACTTGGCCGGTTTTACTTATTGCATAGTCCGCCCGACGAATGTTTAGTAACTATGTAACAATGAATATAGTTTAGTTATGTAGGGTTAAGGGGGGATCCCATGCGACAAAGATGTTTTTTTAACAGATTTTTGGTATGGAATCATTCATGCGTGAGTTTGATAGACTAGTTCTAATTTTGTTGCCGTTTAATATTAGGCATCACCACAATATCTAACACACATTGCGCGGAGTGATGCTTAAATTCAAAACGGGCATTATCCAGCAGACTACTCCCCTACTCGTATTTCATACCCCGCGTGTCCGGAGTAATAATACTATTTTATTAAATATTCATTGCAACGTGCCCTCTGGGCTAGCTGCAAGGAAAAACTTTACGTATTCGAAGAATAAATGATCCTTGTTAGAAGTTGGATATTGCATGTTAAAAATTCATGTAAAATGTAGGAAAATTACATGTTGTTTGAGTTTTCTGATTTCACTACACAATAATACTGTTGGGAGTCCTGGGACATTCTTACGAGTCTCATAGAGTTCGACATAGCATCCATAAGGAGAAGGAAAAAATATTACCCTCCTTTCTACGGCAGTCGGGTAATAAATTGAATTGTATTGAATATCGCCGTGTAGGTAGGTAGGTAATAGAAAGTCTTGAAAGAAACTAAAAAGACGCTTAGAAAAAAATAATTATAATTTTGGATGACAAATTGCATAGTCCGCATAAAATAATTTACAAGAGAAAAGCTTATTTCCTTCCCTTTTGACCATTCATTAAGCTACTTAAGTCGTTAAAAGGAAGCCTTTGAGAAAAATATAAAAGGAAAATTTAAAACGTTATCATTAATTTTTGGTCATATTCTATACTGTTTTAAGTTACTTTATTAAACCAAAGAGAGTAGCAGCTTTAAGCTGATCGCACATTATGTCAGCACCGTAAGCGCCGCATTTCCTGATAGCCTCGCACATATGCGCCGTACGCGCTGTACGTGCCGTAAGCAAATCTTTGGTATTGCCAACTATTTTTGCAGTTTCTTTTACCTCTGGTGTGAACGGTATAGTCAGTGGTATTGTGGCAGTGGGCTATGAGGGGAAGAACCCCATTTTTTGAATGGTTATATCATCTAGATTACAAAAAAATGGTGCAAGCAAATGTCAACCTTATGAGCATGCATAATATCTATTTATTTTTTATATATTCGTGATCAGTGATGTCTTTAACTGACAACTGCCTAAAAGCACATTTTTAGAGAAAAGTCATTAAGGTCGAGATTTGCTTGCACCTATTTTTTTAAACGGCAATCGCATCTAGATTACAAAACATGGCTGCAAGTAATTTTTGACATTATCAACTTGCTTATAGTCTTTTGTTTTAGTGATCTGCATTTGTTTTTTCGATCGTCATTTGTTTATTCGACCGTCATTTGTACTGTCGATCTTCATTTGTTTCGCCGATCTTCATTTGTTTTGCCGATCTAGATCAGTACAGACAAGCCCTTACCTGCACATTCTGCGTTGTGCACATTTTGCGTTTTGTACATTTTGCGTTTTGTACATACTGCCCCGAAGGGAAGAGTGTTGTAATAGCCTGCTTATTGGAAGAGGAAGAATAAAATGAAAGGAGTGAATATTTCTTTTAAAAATACAAACTCTAGTTTATGAAAGATTAAATGAAGTTCCGTTTATTTAAATTCAATTTCTTAGAAATATTAAGAAACTTCTCTTTGCATTTGCCTGATAATTCAGTATAAAAACACGTGTGCATGGATTATGTATTGTCCGGTTTGAACATTATTTCCGTGTATATGGCAATACTAAGCATGCATGCGGCTACACCGAGCACCAGCACGCGCCTTACTCGCCGCATTATGACGTCATCAGAATGCTATTTGGTTGCCTACCGCATTTCACGAAATGCGGCGCGTACGGCGCGTGCGGCGCGTGCGGTGCTGACATATATGCAGATATAGAGATATCATACAGACAACATTGTTTGTTTTATAAAATGAAATAAAAAATTCATATAATTTTAAATACAAAACATACATAACATACAAATCATTTTATATTTCATTTTATACCGGCCTTTGTAGGCCATTTTGCATACAAAATTTAAGTACTTGCTTGAAGCTGTCAAACACTAGAAACGGAGGCGTTTCCATTAAGGGGAAGGGTTTTTGTACAAAACTGAGACATTGATAGCTTTGTATTTAGACTAGCTGCGTCCCTCGGATACTCCCTCATCTACAAAATACCTACTACGTCTCTACATCAGTCTCTACGACAGCGGCAAACTTAGAGCGAACGGACTATACTTTGATTTCCGTTACATTTTACACTAATTTCTAAATTCTGAGGGCTTACGAGGGTCCCCGAACGTAGGCTATGGTACCTAGGTCACCTGAGGTTTTAGTCGGTATTAGTTCGGCGTAGGTACCATCCATGAGAGATTTTCATACGTAAAGAATACATACATACCTATAGTTACGCCCTGTATCCCCGAAGGGATCTCTGCCTACCCCTTCGGGGATAACGGGCATAGTATACGCCCACATTTTATCTAATAGTTTTATCTTCCACGTAATAGGTGGTGAGTCTATTGCCGTGTAGAAGTGGACAGGCGAAGGTCATCGTGACCCGCAGTAGAAATTTATTCAATCTACCCAGAAGGCCTTCAACTTCACTTAACGATTGTAATTTAACTGACAACAAAAAATGCCTGCTAATACCTATTACCAATAGTACTCATTTTGACACCATTTAACTATGCCTACTAAGTTTTAACACACACGCATTTGCCATCTGTTAGAATTAACTTCTTTACTTGACAGTAAAAGCATTAGTAACACATTCCTTATTTACTGTTCAATATTTCAATTATTTAAAACACCGAATACCTTTTACCGTGAAGTTCAAAATGGTTCCCTCGTGAGAGGGGAGAAAAGTTAAAATGTGCACTTAGTTGGAAGTCATTAACTCGTAGTCCGATTTTAATCATTCTTTTTTAAGAAAGGTTAAATATATTAAAAGCTAACAGATTAAAGTTCGTTGCTTTGTAAACTTTTTATCTAAATTATTTCTCCAACTGAAAATTACATAAAAAATAACCTTCACAGAGGAATAAGCCTAACAGATTATTACTGTTGGTTGATGGCACTTGATGCAACTTGCTAAACATAATTATTATATACATACAATTTATAACATATTTACAAGGGTAACATCGATAAAAAAAAGGGCAATAGGAAATAAAATTATGCATCAAAAAACTCTTCCACATCGCTGTCAACAACAACCGTGCCCAAAATGCTGGCGGCGTTGCCACGTTGTATGGCAATAGAGAGCCTCTGGCCCAAGTAAACACCAGCATTTTGGTCACGAGAACTGCCGACCAATAGTTTACATATAGCTCTATAAACGAGCTTTGCACTAGGACCCCACGGTCCAAGAGTCTCGACCCCAAACGGCTCAAATAAATACGATCCAACAAGATTTGTGTATTTTCGCCGTTTGAGGGCCTCTGCAGATGCGGCAGCAGCTCCCGCGCAACTAGCAGTGCCTGGAACATGGGAAGGCGCAAGGGTATCCACACATGTGGCATCCCACACAAGCGGTTTTCCCATTTTCCAAGGCACCAATGACATCCCGTCGGGCCTCTTTCCATCGTCTCGAGCCAAACCCTTGGGTTCAAGAATTGCTGGCACGCCGGCGGCGGAAAGGGTTCGACGGATGATGTCATTTATGCTAGCATGTCGCGGAAACCGACCTGCACTTTTGCAGCACGATAAACCGTGGTGACCTAGGCGGTCGACAGTTTCACCGCAGTGACAACGATGTGGAGCGATGCAGGAAGTACCGAGGCGTAAACAAGCAGCAATGCGAAAAGTGCTGTTATCTAAAAGTGTGCCAATATGGCCTGAAGGTAAAGCATGAAGCCATAGACCCGACTCCCACTCCCCCACAGCCAGTAGGCGCGCTCGCTCTGCTGCACTGGATGATGTCTCAATAAGTTCTTTTTGAACTAGCTTGCTTAGCGGCACATCCCACTGTCTCTGGGAAGAGTAGATGACGGGTAGCTCTGCGCTTGGGCTAGCCATTTTCCAGGCATTCAGGGCATCAGATAAATACGGCACTTCGAAGCTAACCAGTGACGAAGATAAAATTTTCCTGGTTAGCTTATCTGTACCGTACACCGATGACAAGAATGCCGGTAAACTAATACTGGTAATTTTGCGGACACCGAGACCACCTAGCCGAATAGGTAAGGACGCTTGTGTCCAAGCTCTGTCATCCAAGTTAATATTTAAAATATCTACTAGTGTTTCTCGGATAATTTGGTCTAAATTTTCCAAAAGATTTTGGTGTTTCCAAAACGGACAAGATCTAAGATAATACGTTAATTTTGGTGCAAAAGAACAATAACGAATTATAGTATAAGCGGAATGTAAATTAATTTGTAAAAGCCGCTGTTTAGTATCCCGAAAATTTTGAATTTTTTCGTCTAAAAATGACGGAAATGAATCCTCAAATATTGGTGACCCTAAGAGTTGAAAAGTACATTTATTTATAATTTTGATTTCAGGAAACAAATCGTTTATTTTTTGTAATACACTCAGTCGGTCTGCATTGTCCGTTATAAATAATTCACATTTCGAGAAATTCAAATCTAAGCCAATTTTGGAAAATTCTTCAATCAAAAATTGTAAATCTTGTAAAACTGTATCAATGTCACCACCAAGAGTACCATCGTCGAGATACCAAACATTAAATTTTGAATTTAGACGCCTAATGATTGGATTTATGGCTAAACTAAAAATAACCGGCCCAAGCGGGTCACCCTGCTGGCAGCCAACAGCAGATTCCAGAAGTGTGTCTTGATATAATAATTTAGAAGGATTTCTATAGCATTGCCAAAGAAAATTGAAAATTTGGGGTATTTCTTTTTTAACTTCTGCCAGAAGGGTGTCCCTGTTAACAGAGTTAAACGCGTTTTTTATGTCAACCTTAAGGACAACCTCTCCATTCCCATAATTTAGAAAAGAACGGAGGGCATGTATGGCGGCTTCATTTTTATTTCCTATTGCCCTTTTTTTTATCGATGTTACCCTTGTAAATATGTTATAAATTGTATGTATATTAGTGTCAAATAAAAATAGTCCCTGACTTAATATTATAGCAAAAAAAATTATTATATTATTGAAAACGACACTTTTGGTGTCAAGTTTATTATTATAAATAATGTGGAACAGTACAAAACTTGTACTGTTTCACATTATTTATTAGTATAAACCTGTTTGAAACAGGTTTCGCCTCACTGCCTTTTCCAAAATCTAAATGAAAGGACAAGGTGGTATGAAATGATAAACCCAACACGTTAAGTAACTTCATAACTCGTAGAAGCTCATGGTTCTTACTTTTATATAGACGCACTTTGTTACTTAAATTGTATTAAAAATACTAAAGCATAGGTATATCTGATGCATTTCACAACGCAGAATTCCATTAGAATGTCTGTGTGCATGATCGTCGCATAACGCAAATACGGAGCGAAAATGTTAGGTGGGCATCCACCATACCGATAAAATAAATTGACTTCCTATTGAAAAAGAGAAATTGTGTGCATAATAAAATAGTAGATAATTTAAAAAATATTATGTCGGTATAGGGATTTAATCAAATATAAAAACCCTAATCTAATTTTCGGGAATTGACAGGATTTTACCAAAATCACGTAGGAAATGGACCAGATCCTTGTTTTTATAATTTTCCTGTGACGTATTAATACATCCAGATAAACATAAAAACATAATAATTATATAAGTCAAAGTCAAAGTCAAAAAACATTTATTTCGCATAATCCTAATACATAGGCACTTGCGACACGATCAGTCAAATACTAGAACAGAAACGCGGCTCTTAATAAAATCGAGACATACACTTTGCTAAATCTATAACTACGAGTATACTAATATTATAAAGAGAAAAGATTAGTTTTTTGTTTTTTGTTTGTAACGAATAGGCTCCAAAACTACTGGACCGATTAAAAAAATTCTTTCACTGTTGGAAAGCTACACTCTATGCGGTGAAGATAATTTATATTTTATTCCCGTATTCTCACGGGAACGGGCACTACGCGGGTGAAACCGCGTGACGTCCGCTAGTATTTTATATTTTCAATCGGTCTACATAGACCGGCTTTCAGTGGCTATTAGTTGGCATACTAATCATACTATCAGGCAAGCTGTTCACCAGGGTTTTCAATTAAAAGTTTGTGACGAGGGTGTATTATCTATGCCTCGTGGTTCCGCATTGAGTACATTATATTATAGTAGAGCTACTTATAAGCTTATTTTGTGCTATGTGTGTATTCATTTTAGATTAAAAGTTTAAAACGCACATCACAATCGAATGCCCATAAATATTTTTTTTAATCCTAATTAAACAGGGATGCTATGCCAGACTCCTACCGACTATAAACTACACGTATACTACCAACACAGTTACGGTTGGGGGGAGCCCTAGGCAAGGCCTCGGAAGGATGTCCCTAGGTCTCACAATACCTACATACCATTTCGGTAAACAGAAGAATATTCTGAAATTTGCAAAGCATAAATAGCTGTGTGTATAATAAAAACGTAGTGATTGAATAAATATGTAACAGAGGTATGAAATAAGGAGTGCGATTAGTAGAGGGTAAGCTTTTGTACAAACGATTTGACTCTAATTTGATGCAAATGAGTTCTGAAGTAGAGATTGCAAGTTGGCAAACGTTAGGTAGGACGTCAGCACTCCAGATGAACCAACGACCTCTAAACTAAGGACTGAATTTGCAGGACAAGTTTGTAGTGGGAAGTGGAAGAGGATAGTTTAGCATTGAAACGCCGTAGGCTGATTTAATTAGTAATGAAGATTTTATACAAAACACATATGGTAAGTATTTTAATAAATTAGTATGTAGATAATATTGTAGAAGTGTTGACAATAAAGCGGACAATGAAAATTTGAGTTGACGTTTCTTAATATTTTGGTAATTGGTAAAGATTGCTTGGAACTAAGTCATTATTTTTTACAGAGTGAATTACGTTTTATTATTTTCACATTATTTCAATTTCAACAATAAATCTAGCTAATAATTAATTGTAACACACAAGTAGTTAAATCATTATTACATATAATTAAACAACGTGATAATATGAACATATTTTATTCTTTGTTGTTTCAAAACTTTATGAAAGCATTCTAGTCCTTATATTAAATTGGTTGTACTAGGTTATTGGTAAATTAGTAGCTATGATTACTATAATTTGGAATCAATTTTTTAAACCACTAAGGTGGCGGACCAACTTACGGTCCACCTTTAGACAGTTGTGACATAAGAGGCGCAACACACTTGCTGCCTACCAAGGCGCAGATTGTGATAACACAATTTAGTCAACGAATTACGTGCCTTACAAAATACAAAAACTGTTAGAAAGTGGCCACCTGTTTGTCACCCATTCAAGGACCGGCCATAGCGAAACTTGATTACGGCAGTGATCGCTTACCGAAAACTGAGAAAGTAAAAAAAAATGGGATAATCAATAAGAACATTATCGTGTCCCCAGAAGTAGACTATCATTTAAGTTGACTATAATTAATAATTATTATGTCATGAAAGAAAGAAAGAAAAAGAAAGAAAAACTGTTTATTTCTGTAACAAAAAATGCGACGTGTACATAGATATCACTATGCTAAGGATTAGCCTATAGGTTCCCGTTCCCCCAATAAGCTAAGAACGCCACACACTGCCCATGCGCAATACAACGCATCTAGCAGCCAACGCAGTCAACACAATGCCCGCACTAAAATTAATCCTGGATTATCCTTCCCAAGACTTACCCGCGTTTCCCAGCAGTGACAGGGCACCGTGTGGCTTTGATAAGTCTGGCGTATCATCCATTAAGCATATCTACGTTAAAGAAAAAAAAAACCCGCACTAGATAGACTAGGACACAAAATTTTGTTTTACAATATCAAGTTGTTTTGCACAACGAAAATGCCCTGCAGTGCAGGTTAAGTGCGCGTTCACCATAACAATGTTCCAAGACGTTATCGAAAAGATTGCCAAAATGCAACTTTTTCATTTTTTCCCTATTGTCTCTGCTGTCGTTGATAAATTGCAAGTTTTAGTGGTTTGGGAAAACGATATAGATACATAACGAGCGTTATAGAAGAATAGTGATTTATGTACACATGCTTTCTACATTTAAAAGTGTTCAGTGAGTTTTATAAATGACAGCTGTTTTTGTGAAGAGACTGAAAACTGCTCTAAAAATTACAATATTATTTTTGTGTTGTATTAATGTTTAATGGGGGTTGATTTACCGTCTCCATACAAACTAAATTCCTTGTTCTCTCTCTTTCTGTCATCAAACAACCTCTTATATGAGGTTATTTAGCACTATAAATAATTATTCTAAAAACAGGCAGTCTTTAAGCTGAGTTTAAATAATTAATTTATATTTTGTGCAATGGTATTGTTTTCACAACTTACTGTAAAGAAACTTTTAGCTCATTAATTATGATTAGCACAAATAACCTTTTTTTTACTATTTAAATACATTGTTCAAAAAAAATTTTTCAATAAAAAATTAAACCGACTTCAAGCAAATCCTGAAAAATAAAATTTACTTAGCACAAAGTAATATGTATTTTGATTTTATCAGATTTTATTCAATATCATATTGAAGTCGGCGCCAAGTAAACCCATAGTTTTATGTAGGTATTATATTGATGGCACCAACTTCAATATTATATTGAATTAAATATGATAAATCAAAATACATATTACTTTGTGCTAAGTAAATTTTATTTTTCAGGATTTGCTTGAAGTCGGTTTAATTTTTTATTGAAAAATTTTTTTTCATCATTTTAAGTGACGGGTGAATCGAAAAATATATCTATCTAAGTGAAAGTTCTCATCGATACAAATCAATCAAGCCCAAACACAAGGTAGCTGCTGTAAATCGTTAAGGAATTCCCTCGACTGTCTTTCGGTTCCATCATCAGATCGACTCCAGACATTCATTAAATTGTAGTACCTTTAAGCACTGAATTAAAAAGTTAACAAACGCACTAGTTGCCCCTACAATTTTCGGTGGTTGCCCTCGATTTCTCCTGAATCCCATCATCACATTCTGACCTGGTGAAAATGGGACCACCTCAGAAGTAAACCCTATTCAACAAAAAAATAAATTATGAAATCCGTCTATAATTGACGGAAATATCGCTTAACATACATAAAAAAAATACATACAGACGAATTGAGAACCTCCTCCTTTTTTTGAAGTCGGTTAAAAAGACTAATTTTTATTCAGATGTGACTTGATCACACGGCCTTTAGCTTAGCTATCAAAGGCATAACAACTGAAGTACGTACAGCTAGCTACATTTGCATCACCAGAAGTTTTAAACGTGCACCGCTGAACAGCTTTTTTTATACCAGGTGGCAGACAAGCACACGGCCCACCAGAAGGACTGGTGGTCACCGCAGCCAATGAACGTTTTTCAACACCAGAGGCGCCACTCTCGCGCTGCCGACCCTGTAAAAACCTTCTAAGGCCCCTTTTGAAGAGCCCCATACTGTAGGCGTTTGAGAAAATCGAGACAGGGAGATCATTCCACAACCTAAGCGTGCGCGTTTAGCTAATAACATTAAAAGTTCTTTTTTGAAAAATGACATCCCGCGTTTGAGTAAACGGGAGCAAGATCAATCAAATTGCTTGGCCGTAGGTTTCATTTTCAAAGATTGACTAGCTGACCCACGCAACTTCGTTTACGTCACATAAGGTCTATGAAAGAAGAGGTATTTCTTCATCAGACTCCTAGGAGCTTGTGAAACTGCCCTGTTCGCTTAATCATAAAAGAGCTTAAAGATTCAGTCTATTATAAAACCATTAAGTCCACGCCTTCGGCGCGGTCTGAATTGTTTTACAATAGCTTTAATCATTAAGCTCTTTTATGATTAAGCAAATCCGCCAGTTTAGATTTACCCCCCTCACATTCAAAGGACCCCTTGAATTATAGGTTTAGCAACAGTTGAGATGTCTCTAATTTCTGAACTACAAAGCCCTTAATATTGAAACTTGTGCGGAACAATCCTTAAAGTACTCTCTTTCCAATACTAAAAAAATATTAGAAATTGGATCATGTGTTGAGAAATTACAACTGAAAAACTATTTTGTCTTTTATCCCCTCTCCCGCAGGAACCGCAAAAACTATCGGGATCAAAAGTATTCTAGAACCTTCCTCGGACTATAAGCTCGGAATGTAGGTACTAAGTATCATTCAAATTGGTTCAGTACTTTCGGCGTGATACTTATTCGGGATACAGACAGACAGGCAGACAGACAGACAGACAGACCGACAGACATGAAAAATTTAAATTACATTTTCGGCTTCAGTATCGATTGGAGAATGCCCTACAATAAAAAAATTCAAAATATCTTGCATGTACAGACTCTCGACCCTCTACAGTTTTATTATAGACTAGCTGACCCGCGCAACTTCGTTTACGCCACATAAGGTGTATAAAAGGACAGGTATTTTTTAACACACTCATGGGAGAGTATGAAACTGCCCTCTTTGCTTAATCATAAAAGAGCTTAAAGATTTTTTATGATATTAAGCTCTTTTATGATAAAGCCAACACGCTAGTTTAGATTTACCCTTACATTCAAAGGAATCCTTGAATTGAAGGTTTTGCGAAAGTTGAGATGTCTCTAATTCCTGAACTACAAAACCCTCAACATTAAAACTTGTGTGAAACAATCCTTAAAGTATTCCCTTTATAACACTTAAAAAAATTTTGGAATCGAACCTTGCGTATAGAAGTTTCAATTAAAAAACCATTTTGTCTTTAATACCCTCTCCCAAAGGAACCGCGCAAAATATCGGGATCAAAAGTATCCTAGAACCTTCCTCGGACTATAAGCTCAAATTGTACCAAGTTTCATTCAAATCGATTCAGTAGTTTCGGCGTGATACTTATTCGGGATACAGACAGACAGACAGATAGACAGACAGACAGACATGAAAAATTTTGATTACATTTTCGGCTTCAGTATCGATTAGAGAACGCAGTACAATTAAATTTTTCAAAATATTTTCCATGTACACCTCGACTCTCGACAGATTTATTATATGTATAGATTGTGTTTTTATTATATATAAAAACACTATACCGCGCTGGTCATAAAAGTTGAGTGGGTACATCATTTTCCTTCGACATTTCCTTCTCATAAATAATCTAAGTAAATTTAAAGCGCATCAAGCAGTAGCATAGATAAATGAACCATTTAAATCGTAAGAGAAGCCTGAAACTTGCATACTTAAGATGACCATTGTGGATAGACATAGAAAGCAACTTAAAACCATATTCCAGTGTAGTGCAAAGCAATAGAACTCGAAAACTGTTGGAAGAGATTTCTATTTAGAAATAAGCAGACCCTTTGTACTAGTTTTCTTTTGTGTATCTCATTTTCAAATAATGTGTGTACAAAAATTAATAAATATATAAATAAAACTTCCAATGTCATACCGCAAATTGAAAATAAACAGCCACAAACGCCCAGAGCTTGTGCGGGATAGTGTTTCTGCTTTATTTGAACCAAACAAACGTTTATGTACTTTGACAAAACATCGATCTCACTGGATCAAACTTGCTCTATTTACTCACTACAACCGCACACTGGAGTTTGTAGCGTTTGGTACATATCACAGTATTAAGGAGAGCGGGTATTCAAAAGAAGAGTATTGTGCAAATCTTACTAATAATTATTATTTGTTACTTTTTCACACTATAACGGCTGAATGGATCTAAGTGAAATTTGGTACAGGAATGAATTATAGTCCGAAATGACAATTGACCTCTTTTTTCTCTTCGTGGACTATCAAAGAAGGGTGTGCGATTTAATTTTAATTTTAAATTTATTTCATATTCGCTCTTTCAAATTTAAATTCAGAAAGCTCTGTAGCATCTATTTACAGTTTACGACGAACCATATCACACATGCAATAGTTTAGAGCAGCAAGTGACGATAAGTATCGACCTCACCAAATTTCCTATCTATATGCGCAACGCTTCACACAAGATATAAAACGAGTCTTTTTATTACGCGAGCTACCTATAATGTTATATTGAGGTTCCACAGCTAAAATTCGAAATAGCATTGTCGACGGCACACAGTTCAGTCCTGGGCGCCGATTCTCGACCATACGGTGTGAATGCGTTTGCATGGACGTTTCAAGCGTATATTTTCACGTCCATGCAGTTACGTCGCGTGGTATAAACTGAGAATCGGCGCTCTCTTCGTACATAGAGCAACTAACACAAACCATGACTATGATCGGGAGGGGATGCGCCATACGGAGACTTCCTCTCAGTCAATACATACTCCAAGTGGTATAAAATATATAATATGGGTTTGTTTGAAATAATGAGTGTGTTTATTTAATATTTCGCGTAAGTCAATTGATTTTGTAGTGGTGTGTATAAAAACGCCGCAATTTATTATGACAGACAGATATGTATGTAGAAAACATGCTGTGAAAACTTCCCTTGTACTGATCGCGTTTCTCTTTGTTTTCGTATTTTAACGCTACCCACCTCTAAATTAATAAAGCTATTTTATGGTCCCAGAAAAAAAAGTACTACTGTTTAGTGAAATAATTTACAATGGGAGGTAGGTTTACAAAAAAAGAAAGATGCTCTATCAGTTAAATTATTACAATATCGATGACACTGATGAGCCAAGAATAGAGGCAAATGTAATTAAAGCTCCAAACACTCAAGCTTTTAGCGAAAAGGGTGGCTTTTTTTCTTTTATAAAATTGACAACGCCTGTATTCCCTGACTGGGACTTTGATCACTTTGTGCAGAACATAACAGAGCACCGTAAAAAAGATCTTTACTGGTGTTATTTCAAGTCGAATTTGAGAGGCTAAGTGACATTTAACCGGCTGCGAAGACCAGGCACCCTTTTGACATTCATTTTTATAGTTTTCGATGAACATTCAGCAAGATATCGTCAAGTCAATATACGACCCGATATATTCGAAAAAAAATCAGGTTCAAAAAACCTGCGGGCTTTTCGAGTTAACTTAAATTTAGAGTAAGTTGTTTATTATTTAAAGGCATTTTCAAGAATAGTTATGAGTAATAGGGTAACATTGATCAATACAGTATTTTATGACAGAAACTGTAATTTTATTTTAAAACAACAATATTGTAAACACAAAGTGTGTTTATGAGTAAATATTTTAAAGGCATGTAAATATGTGTTTAGCCTTGTGGTCTAAGAGCCAGCGGCCCCCAGGCATTCGTTAAAGTATAAAAGCTGTAAGTTTCTCAATGTATGTCCCCAACACAGGTAAGAACGAACCCCGCCTATGAAACTTGAGTCGCGGTGGCTTTCGCAGGTATCAGGTAGTAAAGGTGTGTAAAATTGTGTGTTAAATTTGGTAAAGTATAAAACTCAGTTTTTACATATTTTACTTATAATAATCCTAAAAGTCACCTTGTCGAAAGCCAGACACTTTGTACGGTTGCAACCCTCTGCCAGACACCCTTAAAGTATATTTAATTATTACTATACTTACGGTATAGTATAAAAGCTGCAATTTATATATGTTATTTGGAGAACTATCAAATGATGTTTTCTCAATAGCCAGACAGTTTCAGTAGTTCCTTTATGTTGCCAGGCACATCAAAAGTCTAATGTAGGTGCGAGCGCGAGGGATATGTGTGTCTGAGGGTGCGAGTGAAATACCGCGTTCGGTCCACTGCAACGTTATACTGCGCATCAGCTATCATTTATTGTGTATAATGAGAACTATTTTCTAGATTTACTATGAAAATTCATTATGTACCATAACTAAGGATCAACGAATAAATGTTTAGAAAATTCTTTTATAAAATTTCTGTGTTTAGGAATCATTAAATTAACAATTAAATAATATATTTAAATAATTATTTTAATAATAGTTATTGGAATAATATAATTAATCTAATACAATAATTAATGGAAAAATATTTCAAAGATATTCTATGAATCGTGGTCGTCAATATCTTGAGTGTCCTCATCACCGCACCCAAAGACGCGAGATAGCACCCGAACCACCCCCTGGGCCATAGGTCCGTAGGGAGTCCTGGGACATCCTTCCGAGGGCTTACCCTGGGCTCCCAACCATAGGCTGCTGGACGTTACGTGAGGTTTATTAGTCGGTAAGAGTCCCTCATAACATCTGTGAGGACTTTCCCACACGTTAAAAAAAAGAACCCTCATGGGATTGTTCGATGATTGTATTTTCCATCAAATTTGTGAGATCTTCGCTGTGTTGTAAACATTAATTTGATTTTAGACAAGCATACGGCCCACCAGAAGGTCCGGTGTTCACCGCAGCCTATGAACGTTTGCAACACCAGAGGCGCCACTCTTGCGCTGCCGACCCTGTAAAACCCCCTCACTGTAGGCGTTTGGGAAAACCGAGGCAGGGAGATCGTTCCACAAAGAAAGCCCCTATCGGATCTAACCGTGCTCGAACGCTCCGGACGTAGAGTGTGAGGATGGATTCCCTGTCTGTGATTTCTATTTTGTGCCAAATTTGACAATAACTTATTCCTTCTGCTATGTTATTATAATAACACTGTACTACGGAATGTAGTTGAATAAATCACAGATTTAAGAATAATTAGTACGCAAGCTTTAATACGTCAACCTCCCGTGACGAAACGGTCAAGTATCTGATACCTTTGATTTTAAGAAGTGAGACGCGCCAAATTTTTTGACGCATACACGTACAAGTGTATAATGCCCGTCTGTCTTTTTATACGCTCCAAAATACCACTAAATATTTAAAAATATAATAAATATGGCCAAATGGAAGACAAAATTCTTAATTCAATAATGTAAAAAAACGATTTTCGCGAAAATGCAGATGTCCGTTTGCTCTTTGCTTCCGTCGATATATCCCTGGCGCTCGCATCTACATTAACTTTTGATGTGCCTGGCAACATAAAGGAACTACTGAAACTGTCTGGCTATTGAGAAAACATCATTTGATAGTTCTCCAAACAACATATATAAATTGCAGCTTTTATACTATACCGTAAGTATAGTAATAATTAAATATACTTTAAGGGTGTCTGGCAGAGGGTTGCAACCGTACAAAGTGTCTGGCTTTCGACAAGGTGACTTTTAGGATTATTATAAGTAAAATATGTAAAAACTGAGTTTTATACTTTACCAAATTTAACACCCAATTTTACACACCTTTACTACCTGATACCTGCGAAAGCCACCGCGACTCAAGTTTCATAGGCGGGGTTCGTTCTTACCTGTGTTGGGGACATACATTGAGAAACTTACAGCTTCTATACTTTAACAAATGCCTGGGGGCCGCTGGCTCTTGCTCTATTGAGGTGTTTGAGTAAACTCGTCCCTTTATGTGTGAATGTGGTGTGTCAGCATCACACCATGTAAACACACGTGTGGTTCGTGAAATAATGACTGTCTGAATTATAAATGTTACGTTTAAACTTTAAGTCCCTGAAGAGTTAGTCAAGGACAATCCCGAAATGTCAATTTTCTACGTTGTCAGGTAAATTTTGACACATTACCCCATAAAGTTTTTTTATACAGTTAAAACCATAGATTTAAAAAGAATTTTTCGCTACTCGTTAAAACTGCTTTTACTGTTTTCATACCACGCTTAGAAAATATAACGAACATTAAATAGAATATAGGTAGATTAGAGATTTTATTAGGGTAATAAATATTAATAACAGTTTACATCATACCACATTCTTGTTGACTTGGAATAACTATATAATAGATTCCAAATAACTCGCCCAAGAGTATCGGCTTCCATGACTGGGGGCATGATGCCGCTGAGGGGGCTGTAGGATCCATCTAACTGTAGGGTAATTCACAGACTCGTCACGGACAGACTTGCCGAACACGTGCACTCTCGCGTAATGGCGCGACTCGTATGCACTGTGTACGCTAGAGGCTGTGCTATGTCTGTAGCTACGGTAGAGGGGATGCATGACTGCATACACTACATCCCTTCCTTATTACAATTTTTAATGGTGATAACTGTTAAACAATGTACCGAACAAAATCACCAAATACTATTATTTTAACTTCACATTTTTGTGTGCTTGCTCAACACAACCAATTTAGGAAATAAAAGATAAAACGGAACAGCTAATATAATTGAGCTTTCTCCCACTTCCTCGTTTTCTTATCCTGGTATTACAGCTTCCCATTCTCTTTTCACCTTATCAAATTAACGATAATTTCTCTCATGAGATTGTCCCGAATAAATATTCTTGACAGCACAATATCTCCCAATATCAAACGTGTCCGCGGATACGGTCAGCGTTGTGTGTCGTGTGTATCAACAAATTGATAATTTCGGGGGTAGGTACATAAAACTAGCGGACTCTCCAACCTACCTGCATCCGTCACCTCGGGACCACGATAGGTGTGACCCTATCAAAACATTCACACGAAATACCATTCTGTACAAAATTATGTGTTCAACGCGTATTAGTTCAAAACAAACAATATTTTGCATTGATACTTTCCACAGTATACTGGGTTGAATTAAAATTCAGCATCAATTTAGTGTTTTACATTAACTTTTTCATTCCCATTTATCCCGCACACAACCGCTTTCCATTTACTATTTCACTTGTCTTCATCTCTGATTTTTTAAATATTTTTATTTCTATACAAGGATATTTAATGATACTACTAAAATGAATACCTTAATAAGTATACCAGTCAGTATTGAAGGCGTTCATGACGCAAAAGCATTTCTGAGTTTTCAGTTCCAGATGTATGGAGGCTCCTTAAGGGGCTTTGAACAGTGGTGTTTCTTTTTTAGTGACAAAATTAGAGCAGTTGATTTTAGTTGTCACGCTATAACATCAACTGATTTTACTGAGAACTATTATTGGTAAAGTACTGGAGAACTAGATATCCTGTTCTTAAAAGTGAACTTGTTTTAGACAATGCTTAGATCGATTTTCATTTCGTACTCTTTGCGGATGCAGCCATACTCTGTTCGAGAAGTATAGTCAACAATTATTTGAGGAGACGATATAGACAAGCATTAATGTTTCCAGATCTCAGCAGTGCCTTTGACTTTCTCCATCTAAATTTACATTTGCACTATACACAACCTTCAACACCTTTCAGCTTTGAAGAAAACAGAATGTGCGCACGATGAGTACCGCCGACCTAATGATGCCTTTTGTATTACAATCTCTTACCTATTGTGAAGGCCTTCAACTTCCTCGTTATAACAAGATCACGTGTAGCATCATTCTGAAGTTGTACGGTATTCTCTATACGCTGTGTGGGTGCACGGATAATTTCCTTTCCAAACTTTTCATTCAGCACATCACGAGCAAAATATGAAGAGGTATTATAATATACATTTCACATCATTAGTTTAATCTCATAAAATTATTTATTCGTATTGCATTTTAAACTAATTTTATCGAATGAGATTCTATTATTTGAGATTTTAACTGTCAAACACCCGTCAATAACATAGTGTACCTCCATTCAAGTTGTAGTCGACAGCAGTTGCATCGCCCTCCGCATCGAGTTGTATAATTCAGGCATGAAATTCGAAATCACCTATTTTCTCTTTTCAATTTGATGGGTTATCACAACAATGATCACTTAATGGGATGACTTTATGTAGCTAAAAACTTTTCACCACCTCTTATTTCATGAAAAATGTATTAACAAACCTACCATCTTAATGGCGGCAACCTTACAATTTAATAGCAACAACCTACGAATTTAATGGTAGCAACCCTTCAATTTAAACAATTTTATTCGAAGCAACCTACCAATTTAACGGCAGTCTCCTACCAAAATAATGGTAGCAATCTTCCAATATAATGGAACCACCTACCAATTTAATGGTAGCAACATTCCAATTTAATGGAACCACCCACCAATTTAATGGTAGCAACCTTCCAATTTAACGGAACCACCTACCAATTTAATGGCAGCAACCTTCCAATTTAATGGAACCACCTACCAATTTAATGGCAGCAACCTTCCAATTTAATGTAACCACCTACCAATTTAATGGCAGCAACCTTCCAATTTAATGGAACTACCTACCAATTTAATGGCAGCAACCTTCCAATTTAATGGAACCACCTACCAATTTACTGGCAGCAACCTTCTAATTCAATGGAACCACCTACCAATTTAATGGTAGCAACCTTCCAATTTAATGGAACCACCTACCAATTTAATGGCAGCAACCTTCCAATTTAATGTAACCACCTACCAATTTAATGGTAGCAACCTTCCAATTTAATGGAACCACCTACCAATTTAATGGTAGCAACCTACCAATTCAATGGAACCACCTACCAATTTAATGGCAGCAACCTTCCAATTTAATGGAACCACCTACCAATTCAATGGCAGCAACCTTCCAATTTAATGAAACCACTTACCAATTTAATGGTAGCAACCTTCCTATTTAATGGAACCTAGTTAATAGCGAAATCTACTTAATAGCGGAACCTACTTAATACCTGAACAAATTGATATTTAAGTAAAGATAAACTACCTTCATACAAAACAGCGTTCAGTTATTGTTAAGTTATAATTGCACGTACTTACCTATCGGTACCTAATACATTTAATCTATGAATGCAATAGAGAATACCAAACAAATAATACAGAAAAAGATAGCTATCAGTGTCGTTTCGCACACGGCAGCAAACCACAGCACCACTTGTTTTGCTCGCAGCTATTAGCCGACTTAATGGAATTACAACAATTGTATGAATTTGTCTGCAACAGTTCGCGCGCGCTAATGAGATATCTACCTCTTTTTTACTATAACATCATTGACCGAACCTACCAAAATCGCCAGATACCTTCGCAGGACACCGATCAGGTACTTGCTAATCGGTATATTTCACACTATTATGTTATTTATTACCTAATTAAGTACATTTGTACCTATAGCCCCATGAAAAATAAAGACTAAGTAGATTCTCACAACTTACTTAGCCTGTTACCAAACGAACCGTATGAACGCTGAGTACAGAGCATTCATTAACAACTAACAGTAAAGATCAGTGTGAGTAGTTTTACTTTTATAGGTAAACATACATCATAGGTATTAATTTACTTACCAAATTTTATAAAACCGATGAATATTGATATAATCATTAGTCTCGCCAACATCGAAATGGCAACGCCGATTTGACTGAATGTTTTCTTTTTTTGATTATAATGTGTACTTCATTAAAATAATTACACATATTTGGAAAACATTATTTCATATATTTAGAAAACCTAAAGCGATAAAAGACAACTTTGCCCCGACGGGACCTGAACCCGTAACCCTTACCTAAACCAAGGCAATGCTCTATTCCTTATAGTAAAAATATTATGAAGAAGTTAGCATACTACCTAACTTCTTTAAGTATGTTACCGAATTATGTTGAATTTATTGCAAACTTATTTAGCGTGACATTTATTTATTATTGTAACAAATAATTATTATTCAAGTTAATTATCATGATAATATAGGTATTATCATGATAATTAACTTGAACAGGTAGGCCTGTTCAACATATTTACATGCCTTCGGGTGGAATATGACTTGTGTGTGTGAAACAATCTATTATTACTTTATTGTAACACCTTTTGTACACATATTTGCAAAATTAAGAAATTGAATGGAATTGAATAAATCATAAATCTAATTCGAATTATTATTTTATGTTGTATTCTTACTGTGTTTCTTGGATTTCGACGTTATGCATTATATAAGGACACGCACTTGGATTAGGACGAAATGATTAAATATTTTTTATACCGTTTGTACCTATAGTATTCGTTTAGCCTATTGTGCAGGGAAATTCATTACGTCCAAACAGAACGTAAATAGATTCTGTGCTACACCATTTCATCGCTGTTGACTTCCCAATTGAATCCCTATGATAATAATGAAATATCCACATTGAAAGGCTAACTTCCGAGTCAAATCAAACCTATATTACGGGAGTTATAATCATTCCGGACACAAGCTTGACGTCCACGCATGGACAGGACACAATGATGTTAGAAAAGCAAAACGCGCACTCAGCACCCAATCTTTACAGCTATGGTCACTGTTAGTTTAACCATTGTCCTAGTTTTCCTCGTTCGTTCATCATCACGCCTTTATCCCCGAAGGGGTAGGCAGAGGCATATTATATACCCACATTTCACCTTTTTATAATTTGTCCCACGTAATACGTTGTGAGCCGAGTTTTCCTTTTATGTTATGTGTTATGGAGGATCAACCCTTGGTCTATACGGTATTATAAAACTATCATAACACTGCACGCAGAATGTCAAATACTGAAACGATTGAATAATTTTAGATTTGACACGCCTGCGCAGCGCAGTTCCTTAGAAGGTGTAAAAGGTGACAAACTATACACAACACAACTTACAACTTTCCATACAGAACATCTTGCCAGTACGGTAAACTCGGGATATCCTATTCCTTCTTTTTTATATAAATCAAGACAGCGTCGCTTTCATATATTTTTGTTTGACATGTGTACCCAACACACTATAGGTCTTATTACATGAGGTAGGATTTCTTTGTTTGTTTTGTTGGAATACAAAACTGTAAGAAATAAACTGAGTAAAAATCTTAACACCATAAAAAAGTTGGGATGGACACAACCCCTTAAAATGACTCAAGAATCGGCAGGTCAATCCCTTCGATACCTGACACTTGGTCCCCGTATTCACTATCTACAACGATACGAAATTCACCGGGACTAACAGTATGTATTATAGGATATGACAATGGTAAACAATTCTTCAACAGTTACCACAACATGGTAGTTACTACCCAGTGACCACGCATTATTTCCATACCATGAGAAAACAGCAATGTATTTAAGTTATGTGGGTAGCATAGCAATCAATTATGTTTGTTGTTTAATATTTGTTAATATAATTATAAAGGTTTCATTTTCTGTTACTTTTTCAGAGATACAATATTTATGAGGTGAGAATATAGACCTGTAACAACATGTGTGACTAATTCTACACATTAATAAAAATGTTTGATGTTTTGTTTGATCTATTTGTTTGCAAAAATGTAATAACATGGTTTATTTAACCACAGTGACTTTCTCAACAGTAAACAATAACCTTCCGTATTTTGTAGTTTAGTTCTTAACACCTGTGATATAAAAAATCTATGGCAACAAAACAATGCAAATATTAACCGTCTTTTATTCTGATGTAAGCAAAACGTCAGGAACTTATATAACGACTATGAACGTAATATTTGATTTGTGAGGCTTTCTGTATCACTTCTTTCAAGCGCAACACGCGACCTCCAGACAAAAATGCAGCCCCCCAAAGTCCCTTTTTTAAAACTCATACTCATTGGAAACCGAAGAAAACCCAACCACATGAAGGCTTTCCTCTGAGACTGATACTTCTCTTCTTCATCTAACAAATTTTAAAGTAATAAAAACACCAACCCAGTACCTATGTAGAATCAGTATACAATTATTTATAAAAAGAAAGGCATATTTTGCATCTTACAGATCAAAACGCATCGTTAGTCATCGTTTCTATCCACCAAACGTCAGCAAAATGATATCCTTTGCAATTCCCTCTCGTCACTTTTTGAAACAAAGGCCTAAATTAAATACCAACAATCATAATAATTTTAACAAAAGCGGTTGACATTTAAGTTAGTTTATTACGTTACCTAGAAGGCCAATATTGTAATAAATCTATTCTGTAGCATATGCGAGTAGAACAATACTAATTATCATGCATTTCATAACTCCACTGTACATTCTAACCTATAAGATTCAAAACATTGTTTACTCCATATATATCTCCTTTTTTTTCATAAAAGAACTAACCTTGTTTCCTCGTCGCCAGTTGTAGGATCCATCTAACTGTAGGGTAATTCACAGACTCGTCACGGACAGACTTGCCGAACACGTGCACTCTCGCGTAATGGCGCGACTCGTATGCACTGTGTACGCTAGAGGCTGTGCTATGTCTGTAGCTACGGTAGAGGGGATGCATGACTGCATACACTACAGGGGCTGCTCACCGTCTATAAAGAATCCGGTCCAAGAGGACAGCGTGACGTGATAGTTTCACGCACGCCACAAGCCCCAAGGCTGAATAACCCCCCAAAGACGCGGGATATCAATCGAACTCCTTAGGTGAGGCCGCAGTGGTAGCCAAGCTCTATTAGGAATCCTGGGAATATCTTTCAGAGGGCTTACCCGGGGCTTCCAACCGTAGGCCATGTGTTTAGTTTTCCTCACGTAAAAAAGAAACTTCATATGTAATTGTCAACTTTATTTAACCATGTTTCGAGCAAATAAATAATTCTGATTCTGATTCTGATTCTGATTCATATAATCGACTATCCCTGAATTTAAAATGATTTCTTTTAATTTATAAGATTCACCCCTTCCGATCATTTTATGATAGGCAGGCCTTACCATGCTCGTACATACTATCCTAGTACAGGGTTATGTCGGCGGAACGCACCTACCCGGAGGTACCTCAAGTGCCCGCCCGCTCGGCCGCTGCTTACAGAGGGGCGCTCGGGAGCGGTGCAATGCGGGCTCGTTTATCGTTAGCTCCTTAGGGAGCTCCGAGGGGAGCCGACCATTTTGTTCCCCCGAGGAGAGCCCCGACTCAGGGCACCCCCTGCCGGGTCGTTGTAATGAATTCTTCATATCCTTCGACCTAGCTATAAGGTGAGTAGGAACACCGCGGGGATTAGTGGGTCCCGTTTCTACGATACCAGTGAGCCCCACACACAGTCCCAGCTGGGATGACGGTGCCCAAATGAATTTCCCGAGTCAATAAAAAAGAGAACATAACCCATGTTTCTAATTTCACTTCATTCTCTTGTCCATGATGTAGACTTTTAACCAGCTTCCGTCTGCAGGAACTCCAAAAACTATGTAAATATCGAGCATTCTAAAAGATTTCGGTAGTTTTTCACCGAAGCTACTTTCAAGACGCATTCCTGTGCGGATCGTGACAAGCTAAGATGTCATCTCATTTCACATTCCTTATGTAAACTTTTCTAAGATCTGTAGCGACTGTTGAACAAATTTGTGCACATAATAAAAAAAAACTATGAAGTCGGTGTAGAATGTATAAAAACTTGTTTTCTCGGGTTTAAAATGTGTGGTATGCAAAATATCTTTTTAGGGTTTTTAAAGGTGGAGCCACACATATTTTTGGGTACCTACCTAAAAACAGGTCCATACTACAAAAATCTGCTGTCTTTCTGCATGTCTGTCCCCACCGCCACTTATAAAAGCTAGTAAGTTTAAAGGTTTACTGACATTAATGGTATGCTACACATATATCAATTGCAATTACTCTTTACTTTACTTATTTAGAATTACTTTTTACTTATTCAGAAATAAATAACTAAACCAAGGATTATCCGGAATGATCGTCTTTATTTTAAGAGTAGCTATTAAGCTGGCCATACGTTCTCTGTATTTGGGTGCGATGTTTCATGTCGACAGGCAATAAACCACTATCGCTTTATACGAATATAATAGCAAAATGGAACATCCACTACACATATTATTCATACCCTTTCTGATTTCTTTGTGTTTTATTGTTGGTCGTTTTATTCTTGTTTGTGTAAGATATATGATATGAGGAGTACGCATTTTCAACAATGTTGGTAATTTAATTCGAGATTACGAGTTCACTGAAGCTAACAGTTAGTTAATAAAATGTTTTAACACGAAGAAGACATTCTTCGAACGATGACCATCTTTACCAGATCAGATCATGTTATGAAATTTTGGATTTAGCGCTGGTGAAACTCTCTACAACAGTCAACAATTATTCAAAAGTATTAATTCCAAGTTCACGTCTCAGGACGAAAATCGTTTTGAAATTATAGTAGCTTAAGATTTTGTGTTTATTATATTTAATCCTGTTATTTGAACTGAAGATCTTGTTATACTAAATCTGTAGGTACAAGAAAAAACTATGACTGATATCTAATATTATACCTTAAAAGTCCTCACAAACTAAAAGTACGAAAAAGATCACTGGACATTGTCAATTTTATGTTTAATCTAAAATCGCCATCAATGCGGAACTGTTATAAGAGGCTGTAAAAGTGATTTAGGTAACTCCGCTCCTTCCGAGGGCTTACCCGGGGCTCCCAACCGTAGGCTACTAGATATGATAGGTACGTGTGGTTTTTAGTCGGCAGGAGTATGGCATAGTATCTCTAGGATTTTCTTCACGTTTAAAAAACAATGGAAGATAAATGCATTTTGATTTTACAAATCTTCAGTTTTGATACCTGATAAGATGATTTTTTGGGCTTTGAAACATACCTTCGACAGACGTTTCTCTGCTGGATGAGCCGCTGACAGAATGTTTTGATTATGAGTTGTTCACCGACAGAACCTTTCAACTAGGAACGTTTCGCCGACAGAACGATTAATTCAACCATAATAAGTGAATGGTTAACACCCCGACTCGGATAGGTTAGGTAAGAAGCTCCGCTCCGCTTCGCTCCCGCCTTAGCCTTCGTGGTTGTCGACGAGTTCTTATTTGGTGAACGATTCTGTCGTCGAATTAATCGTTCTGTGGGCAAAACGTTCGTCGTTGAAAGGTTCTGTCGTTGAACAACTCATAATCAAAACGTTCTGTCGGCGGCTCATTCGGCAGAGAAACGTCTGTCGGAGTCGGAGGTATGTTACAGAATCGATTTTTTGAGCTTGACTAGGGGAGATAAAAAACCTCTGGCAAAATTATAACTGTAGTTATATTACAATGCCAATGTCATGTAATGGTCAATAGTAATACGATGTAATACTGATGATATCAATTATTTTACGTTGAATATGTAATGAAGCGCTCGTGGCCCCGCGGACTCAGTGTTCTGTAAACGATTACTGCAGTAAGCAACTTTCACTATGGCCGGTCCATGGATGGGTGACCATCCATGTGATCACATTGTGACATTTATTTGAGCGTTTCCGTGCTTCGGAAGGCACGTTAAGCCGTTGGTCCCGGTTGCCAGTAAAATGGCAGTCGTTAAGCTAAGTTGAAGGCTTTATTTCAACAGCAGGCAGTCACAACCTGCGCCTGTCCATCTCAACACGGCAATAGGTCTCACCACCTATTACGTGGAACAAATTATACAAAAAGGTGAAATGTGGGCATATAATATGCCTCTGCCTACCCCTTCGGGGATAAAGGCGTGACCATATGTATGTATGTATGTGAATATTGAAGTAACAGTCTCATTTAACATATTTTTTAAGTGTGGAAATCTTCATGGATGTTATGTATAATGTATTATGGACTTCAACCGACTAAAACCACACGATGCACTACCATCAGCATAGGCTGATGGTAGTGCATCGTGTACATACCCGAGACTCCCGGCCATAGGGCCGGGAGTCTCGGGTATGTCTTCGGAGAATGGGTGATGGAAAAACCCAGGGTCAGGGACAGAGATGTGATAATAATGTATGTATGTAAAAATATCAAGGATAATATATTTTTCTTTCGATTCACATCTGCCGCTACCAAAGTTTCTGTAAAGTTGTTGCCACTGAGTGCTGGATAGTTTTAATATAAAGTAGTTTATTTTAACATTGTCGTATTTTCAGTGGGCCATCTGGTATCCTTGTGCTAGTTTTCTGGAAACTTTGATTAAACTGGCTTTTCATTTAGAAAAAGATAAATGTCTTTTCAATACATCAACGATTATAAAACCTTGAAATAGACATTTTTTATTGTGGAAATAGCAAGACGCTACCAAAAAACAGTATTTGCCAAGATAAAGGATAAAACTTTTTATCATCTCAACACTCGCCATAGACAGGGTCTACATCGGTCATCCTGACACTTTGCGTCCGGAGCGTTCGAGCACCGTAAGATCCGCTACGGGTTTTCTTCCGCGCACGCTTTAGGTTCTTATAAAGGGGTCTTAGGATATTCTTGCAAGGTAGGCAGCGCGAGTGTAGTGACTTTGAGGTTAGTCTTGACTTAGGGAGTTAATCTGAGGAAAAAATCATCATGGACGCTAGACTTCTACCGACTAAAAAACGTCACGTAACGCCCAGCAGCCTATGGTTGGGAGCCCCAGGTAAGCCCTCAGAAGGATGTCTCAGGACTCCCAACAGACCCACGGCCGCCACTACGGCCTCACCTAGGGGGTGGTTCGGGTGCTATCCCGCGTCTTTAGGGGGTTTCGGGTGTTATCCCGCTTCTAAGGGGGGGCGTGCGTGAATTTCTCACGTCACGCTGCCGTCATGGGCCTGCTTCTGTAAGGACGGTGACTAACCAACTCACCGTCCTCAGGCCCTCGGTCAAGGAGACCGATAGTCTTAGAGACCGATAGTCTTAGGCGAAGACACATCGGCGGCGCCTAGGCCGTCGACTACGAAACTCGGGTGGGAGAGTTCTCTCCTGTTCCCGCCCCGCGAGTGTAGCTCCTACAGTGTTTGCAAACGCCCATAGGCTGCGGTGTCCACTGGTACATCTGGTGGGCCGTATGCTTGACTGCCACTTTAAGCCAAGCAAAAAATAATGTCTCTGCATGAACTATAAGAGGGAAGTGGGAGAACTTTCGAGGGGATAGTGTTTAAATGTACATTTCCTGTCACGCCATTTCCCGTGGGGACAATGTTTTAGTTATGAAATAGCAAAGTTAGTTGCTAGTTACACAAGTTATTTTACGTGGCTTAAAATAGAAGTAATGTATATAAAATTTTTGAGTTATGTACAAGTGTGTATCAATAATTTCAGAAGTAAAAAATCAGCCCATAGAATATGTTAGATCTGTTTGTTTCCACTTTGAACTATTTCGGGTTTGAATCCCAGGTTGGAATTGGAACAAGTGTTATCCACACACTTTTCGGTTGGAGGCACAGAAATTCTGATGCCTGTGGCTGGAGGATAAGTATTTTCTATAATATAAGTATTTAGATAAAAAAGTCAAGATATGATAGCACAATTTGTAATTTTGTAAGTAAAGTGTCTTTTCTTTATTGTAATAACTAGCTGATGCCCGCAGCTCCGCCCGCGTCAAGTTTTGTTCCCGTTGATGCTTCTCGCGGGAGCTTATTTTCGGGATAAAAAGTAGTCTGTGTTATTCCAGTCCTATATTTACCCCTGTATCAATATTCAGCCAGATCCGTTCAGCCGTTAGACCGTGAAAGAGTAACAAACATCCACACTCACAAACGTACTACGGGCTGATTCCTATCCATTTTATGCCTAAAATAAGTTGCTCTATAAAAATATTATAAAATGGAAAATGTAGAAAAAAAGGTCATAATAATCCTGCAACTTTTTCTCAGAAATGGGAAGCCTTATCAGTGGTAAATTGTCTCACGTATTGTAATGGTGGGCCTATGCCGTGGTAAAATGAAAAGACTACAAAATCTTCTGATATTACATTTTTTCACATCGGCCCAAAGGTTACTGCCAGGACTAACAGGACAACGTCCCTTCCAAAGCACAGAAATATTTCTTATGCCATAAAAAAATCAAAACTGAACATTGACTTTTTTTAACGTGAGGAAAATCCGTCATGGATGCTATGCCGTGCTTGTACCGACTAAAACCACACGTTCCCTACCTACTGCCTACGGTTGGGAGTCCCGGGTAAGCCCTCGGGAGGGTATCCCCAGGAACTGAACATAGCCTAAAATGAGTATTGCCGAGATCACTTACATAAAAAAAATTATGATTACAGACTTTAATTTTATTGAACAAGGGCGAGCACCTCTATCTTATTTATGAGTGTCATACTCTAGTTCGAATGACGTTTCCTCGATGGTCGTTACCTCGATGTCTCTAGCTCGATTGTACACTTCACCGATGGGTCGTTTCACCGAAAGGTCAATACCTCGAAGGATCAATCCGTCGATGGGTCTTTTCTTCGATAGTACATTTGATCGAAGGGTCGTTACCTCGAAAAATCATCAATGTTATAACGTTGTGCAATTTGAAAAAAGGGACACTGCTCACCCCGACTGGGATAGGTTAGGTTAGAAGGCTAAGGCGGGAGCGGAGCTCCCGCCTTAGCCTTCGTGGTTATTTTTTTTTATAACCACTCATACAAGGATTGTCTGCTCCAATTCTGAAGTTCCAAATCCTTGTATGTGTGGTCGTTACCTCGAAAAATCATCAATGTTATAACGTTGTGCAATTTGAAAAAAGGGACACTGCTCACCCCGACTGGGATAGGTTAGGTTAGAAGGCTAAGGCGGGAGCTCCGCTCCCGCCTTAGCCTTCGTGGTTATTTTTTTTTATAACCACTCATACAAGGATTGTCTGCTCCAATTCTGAAGTTCCAAATCCTTGTATGTGTGGTTATAAAAAAATAACCACGAAGGCTAATGCGGGAGCTCCGCTCCGCTCCGCTCCCGCCTTAGCCTTCTAACCTAACCTATCCGAGTTGGGGTGGGCAGTGTCCCTTTTTTAAAGCGCTGGATGCGGGCTGCTTTAGATTGGTCATTCTGATTTGGTATATCGTCGTTTATTTTGGAATGGAAAAGTCTCATAATTTTGTTGTGTATATTTCGAAGTAACGACCCTTCGATCAAATGTACTATCGAAGAAAAGACCCATCGACGGATTGATCCTTCGAGGTATTGACCTTTCGGTGAAACGACCCATCGGTGAAGTGTACAATCGAGCTAGAGACATCGAGGTAACGACCATCGAGGAAACGTCATTCGAACTAGAGTATGACACTCATACGAAACGTCTCATATTTTGTTAGTTATTTATTACCTAGCGAAATAAATTTAATATACTTAATATAAAGTGACCTATTTAAAATTACTAGACGCTTGTTTTAAAGTGAGGAAAATCCTACATGGATGCTATACCGGACTCCTAACGACTAAAAACCACACGTATCTTACCTAACAGCCAACGGTTGGGAGACTTGGGTAATTTACTAGACGCTTGTAGCTCAGCGCACGTGAAACTCAGTTATAGCATTAATTCGTCTTTATGGGAATAAAACGTTTGTGCCTGGGTAAAAATTATCCCATATTACTTTGCAAGGAAGAATAAACTCATGGTTCATAGATCATTACCCTAGAATGTGTTTCTAGTTTATCACAATTTCACGACCGATCTGACATTTAGACAATATCTCAATTCAGCTATTAATCAAACACTCATATCACACAATTGGGAATATCACACAAAATGATTTATGTGCCCAAAATTCTCGGTTGTAATAAATCCAACTAACCGAGGGCAACTCTTCAAGCTCAGTCTGAAAACATACAGCGTTACCACAGTATATCAATAAACAGTAAATCATTTTATAGATATCCAGTACTGCGTCCTGGTGGCGCATTGTGATTGTGATAGTGTATTTATGCCTGCTATTGGTTGTTCGATTCTTGTTTTGTAAGTTGCCTAATACTAGTATTTAATCAACCTCCTGAGACCCAGGGTATAAAACTTTGCATAATCAAGTTAATTTTCAGTATAGGGATTATTTTCAACATAAATATTACGTAAAAAATAATGAAAAAATTCCTCTCCCCACCTAAGTCCTAAAATATCACTGATGATACTCTGGGTCTGAATAAAACCAAATCGTGACCTTTTCTGATACTTTATTGGGAATTATTTTTAATCATTTTTAGTATTTTTTTAGTAATATAAAAGTCGTAATAACAATTTATATTGACATTAAAATAAATAAACGTTACAAGCGGAATATTTTACAAAATTAAGCCCTTTGAACCCTTTATTCGAGCCTTAGATCGATTATTTTAATTTTCTTTTACGCGAACAGGTAAATGTTGAGCTTCTTTTAAACTTTTAGAAATTTTACCGATAGGTTCCACAAGCCTACGCTTGCTTGTAGAGGGGATGGGTAAAGCTTCTTCTTGTTCTGCAAGACTTAATGGCAATGGACTTAGATGTGGGCTACTGCGAGTAAGACGATCTAGACTGGGACTTAGGCACTGTATTATGCTTGATGGCGTTGTTCCGCCGTATATCAGATATTGAGCGAAGTTAATTTTAAAATCCATGTACCTATTCCATGATTTGCTTCCGAGGAAGAGCGCATGAGGGGATTTCATGGCATCATGACGATATTCTATCCATGCTGAACCTGCAGTAAAATCGAAGAAATGGAATATTGCTCTCGCTGTCCATTTTCCAGTTCTCCCTTGCATAGGATATTTTAAGCAACCCGCGGAGAATCTTATCTCTTCAGATGTCATATTTAGTGACTTTACCACTTCGAGCAACGGTAGTTAAATTTGAACAATTTGAAATTAAATCACAAAATGTATGATGAATAATATATCGGTAGAAGTATTCATGAGAACTATTGAGTATAGGTTCTAATGGCGGATCGAAATTTGGCGTATTATCGAAGTCATCTGAGCGGTTCCATGTTAAAGGGCGATTAGTAGCTTTCCTGAAACCAGGGTCTTGAGACGAGTGAGCTAAAGTGTAAAGAGTTGAGTAAGTAGAAAGGAGCTCCTCATCAGACTCATCCCACTCGCTTTTGGGTTCACGAGGTGGTACCTCGTGAACCCGAAAGCGAGTGGGATGAGTCCAAAAAAAAGATGTGGTAACATCTTCGTCGATATCTACCATAACCAGCGGCAGATCTTTTTCCAATTCATAATCATCCACATCCCACACCTTCACGATCAGAAACATTGAGATTAGCCATAGCAGATATTTGATGACAGCTCATACCTGAAATTTAAAACATATTTTATATTTTGAGTGCCCAAAGTATCATATATGATACGACAAAAAAATTACTTAATTTCTCAACTAAGGAGTAAGATTTTATCACTATTTTTATTCACAGTACGCAATTGACTCATTAACTGTAAGACACAATAAAAAAATAACCAAAAACAATGTTACATCAAATATTTACCTTGTTGACTTTGCACCATGTCGTTACTTGTCAAAATAATTAACTTTGAATGACCACAAACCACAGTGAAAACCATCCAATCTAAGTATATCCACCTTTCGGCGATTAATGAAGTAGTCACGTTTATCATTCGATATGAAATTTTAACATACATCGCTAGATGGAGCAGAAATATTTTTTTGTTTGCAAGTATCATAGGTGATACCGGGGGTCTCAGGAGGTTATTGAATTTGAAAAACAAAAAGGTTTGTGAATGTCTTTGATTCCATACAGTAAACGCTTATTATTTGTGTAAAATGTCAAAAATACAACGGGTCTAAAACAAAGTTGCCGCAGTTACCGAATATTAAAGATAGAATGAGCCAGTGTATCTGGACCAAGTCGAATTAGTTAAAAATAAGCCATTTGTAGGGAGTATCACTACCATAATGTGATATCCGTTTCGAGTACATCATCAAAAAGCATTAATATGACCCCTATAGCGAGCGCTCGTCAGCAGCTGTTTATCGCTGTACAAACAAAAACAGCCTCCATTTAGAATGCAAATAGCGAACACGTCAGCCTAGTTTTTTCAGTGCTTTAACGATATTTGGTGCACATTTATCAAAGCTAGAATTAGGGCACTGTATTTTTATCTTCTTATAGAAGACACAGTAAATAGATACCTATTTTGACTATTTTATGAACAAAACTTTTTGGCAAACCTGCCTAAAAAACGGCTGAAAGTGGAAGTGCTGAGGCTATGCGATAAAATAGTAATAGTACATCCATACATACCTTCATATATATAGTCACGCCTTTATCCCCGAAGTAGTAGGCAGAGACATAGTATACGCCCACATTTTGCCTTATGGATTTATGTCCCACGTAATAGGTGGTTACCCTATTGCCGTGTTCAAACGGACAGGCACAGCTCGTAACAACCTGCAGTTGAATTTTTTTCAAGCCACCCGTTAGGCCTTCAACTTGGCTTAATATTTGTCATGTTACTGATAGCCGAGTTTCATTTCGAGTTCTTCTCTACGCAATGAATCGTTTTGAGAAAGTGTTCCCTAAGTCGCTCTTACGACACCCTCGGGATGAATTCGGGAATAGTAATAGTGTCAATGTTACCTTAATAGTAAAGAGACAAAAATTTTGCCACCCTCTGTCGCAAACTGCTCAAATGCGAACAAACAATTAAATACGGGCAAAATTATGAACACGTGCGTTACGTACCAGAAACAATTCGTAATACGTAATTAAGGACCTGTCTCTAACACCACAGTACGTGTCGAAATTGGAGCCTAGTACTGAAACTTCACAGTCCGTCTGTCTGTCACGAAACTGTTTCTTGTGAACCGTATTAGCTAGAAAGCTGAAATGTTCTCTGATTATGTATTTCTGTTACCGCTATAACAACAAATACTAAAAATAGAAAAAATAACTAATTATAACTGGGAGCTGCCATACAATAATATTAATTATTGTGGCGTTATTTGATACGGAACCCTCTGTGCGTCGTGAATATGACTCGCGCCTGAGTGAATTAGAAATTCTACTAGTCTAGTTATTTATAAAAAAAAATAGATCTCATACTCGAAAACTTAAAAATGTCATTACCCGATAAACTATAACTACTAAGTACCTAATCCCAATAGCAGGAAACTTAGGTAGGTGCAATGGTAGTGCATAGGTACTTCTGGAAGTACTATACCTACTTATATGTACTACCCAAGAGACCGGCGAGAGGACATTGTGAAGTAGAGAAAAGTAATTAAAGTGTAGTATTTATGAAAAATGTCTATATAAAAAATAAAAACGTATCGTTTCAAACATTTTAATAATCTCTTAGCGTTCCACATTCATAGACTATCCACCAAACGGACTGCAGAAATAATACTCGACTAATGTATTCCCAGCACGAGCCCAATTCTGTACTCACAAGCGTCACTGGGTCAGAATAAACAATATCACGAAATAAAACAAAATAAAACCAGGCAAGTTGGACTTGCGCAGGTAGGGTTCCGTACCAAGAAACAAAAAAAACTCGTTTGTTGTATAGGTTTTTCCTTTTTTTTACGTGAGGGAAATTTCTACATGGATGCTTTGCCGGAGTCCTACCGACTAAAAAACCTCACGTATCCTACCTAACAGCCTACGGTTGGGAGCGCTCGTAAGGACACCCCAAGACGTAAGTATACCCCAGGACGTAAGGAAAAGGAGCCCCTAAAACATTACTAACTATTCTCCTATTTTCAGTATTATTTTGTAGTTATAGTAGCAACAGAAATACATAATCTGTGAAAATTTCAGTTGTCTAGCTATCACCGTTAATGGGATACAGCCTGGGTACAGTCAGACGGACAGTGACAGGGTTCTACTTTTACATTTAGAATACGGAACCCTAAAAAAGAAGTGAAGAGAAACCGGAATACACACTAACGTTCAAAAATAGAATGCGGAAAATGTACGCGCGAAATTACAGACTGAAGTCACACTCGTTTCCGGTTTGAGTGGCGGTTGGAGTTAGTGCAAATGTAAAGTGTGACACACACTGATGGAAATTCTTTATTCAAAATTAGTTAGTGAAGTTAGTTACATGTATATTGTGGTGTACCTATTAATGAAGGTTAACGAACGGTATTCAGATTTCATAGTTCATAGCTATCAAACATGAGTGTACTCCTACCTTATAAATAGCCTGACCAAGATAATATCGAACGAATTAAAATTAAAATTTATGGACAATGCCCAAACCACTATTCAAATAATTTAACGTATTAAGAAGGTTCACACAAATCTTTTGAGAACGTTCGCTCCATTTTGTGTCAGAGCAATTCGATAACTTCTTGAAATTCATGAGTTCCTGGTAGGAGCATCTCTTCAATACTGTGCATTTTCATAGTAGCGGAATGCTTTTTTTACCTATTATTCGTATTTTCAAACAAATAAGTTGACCATAGAGCAACGCGAACTGAAGAATGGGAGAAGACATAGCATGTTTGCTCAGTACATAAAAATGTATCTGTCATATTTTGCGGGGGAACTCATATTCATATACACCACTAGATAAAGCAATCGTCTGTCACTATCGAACTTACACAAACATAACAGACATACACATTATACCTATACATCTTATTTATGTGTGTGTATAAGCGTACACTTTTTAGAGTCCGCTTTGACAAAAGAGATTCTCTCAGTATGGCGCCTCCCCTCCCGATGAACGTCACAGATCGTGTTGCTCTATAAAGTTGACAAACAAACATACAGCCGCCCGATGAAAGATGGTTATCGTAAAATATGAACGTCAGTAACACCGTTACACACGCGTTGAGGAACTAGGCCCAGATTGTGACGACCTACTGTTGAACATTTTGAAGCTGCTCATACGGCTTTCACCTTGGTTAAACAATTGTCATGTAACTCTTTACGTGCCTTAAAAAGCAAAGAAATGCTCGCAAATGAAAAATAATGTTACAAAGTGGTCACGTGATAGACACCCACGCAAGGACCATTAAAATCAGACCATTACAAATAAAATAGCACTTGCAATACTCTTTTTATCTTACATCCTGTAGGATGTAAGATAAAAAGAAGCCCAAAAGTTAAATACTGTGATGAAATTATTAAATTAAAAGTCTTTTAGCGTTCCTTTTCAAGTTCTTCATCTTTCTAATAATCTAATTTTCAACGATCATCTTCTAATGTGAAAATGTTACTTACCTACCTTTTGCTCAATCTTGCACAATATTATCATAGTAGAATTATATTTATAATTAAACTCTATAATACTAATAAAACTTTATACCCTTAGAGCTCCTCGCGGCGACCCGTCGCCGCGCATAATAATCAAGTTTTTCCGTAAAGCCCCGCGCGGCGACCGGTCGCCGCACCTACCCAGACGACTTTAAACTTAAATTTAGCCTGCTTACGTCCTACTTTTCAATGAACAGGTTTATTGCATGTGTAGTTTATAACATTTTCTTGTTTTTGGAATCTTATGAAATGACGTCAATGGGCCAGAATTATTTACAAAAATCGAACAGTTGAAGTTGAGAGTGGATTGCGCATGGATGGCGTGCGTTTGTGTAGTACGTGTGTGTTTCGTGTTTTTATTATAAATAATGTGTTTGCATTATTATTTATTATTATACACAGTAAAATAAACAATATATCAATAATCCGGTTGGTGTTTACAGGATCGTAAAATATGGTGTGGTGGTAGAGTAATCAATGTTTTTTTTGTTGAGTGCGTGTGTACCAAGTGCAAGTGTGCGTGTGTGTTTTGTTTTTTTATTATAAATAATGTGTTTTCATTATTGTTTATTATTATACACAGTAAAATAAACAATTTATCAATAATCCGGTTGCTGTTTGCAGAATTGAAAAATTTGGTCTGGTAAGTGAGATAAAAATTTTTTTTGGGAAATGGTAAATCTTTTTTCATTTTTAGGGTGGTGGAGCTAGGTCCACGTGATTACCGATTTTCGATATATTTTTTTAGTGTGTTGAAGGGTTAAACTCTGATATTATGCTCACAGCTGCTTCAACGAATAATGTCTATAATCCAGCTCCTACGGGACGGTGAGCGGTAATAAAAGGATTTAGTTAGAAGGAAAAGGTACAATTACAACGTCCGTATAAATGACAATAAGCTCCTTACTAGTTAGCATAAACCCTACTTATCCACTATTACCTCCATTGTGAATATTCAACATTGTCCTCTTTTCCTCATTCTGTTCCATCGCAGTTGTTATGAAGCAATGCGACCAGTAGGTGTAAGGAGAGCTGTCATATTAATATGTTTGCTCTATACTTATCTGTTTGCCTTTATTTTTCGCGGGGGATATCATTATTCATTTACACAGTGGTATGTACTATTAAGCGGATTGCATTCTTCACTACAAAAGCAATCGTTTGTCACAATAGAACTTACACAAAACAATTAAAAAATACACTCATAATTTCAAACACACACATATCAATTGGTTATACCAATTGGAGTAACTTTGTATTGACAGAGGCGAAAGTCTTCGTATGGCGCCTCCTCACTGAACATATGCATAGGTCGTGTTGCTCTATGGCAGCTGTACAGAGATAATCGTGAGAGAGAACATACTGTAATCAGATTGTATTGAATATATTTTATCCTTTGACTATTAATACACACGATCGATACGAGTGGATACTATAAATTAAAATAAATATGTTGGTCATTCTTACACAACGTCATCTAGCCCAAATTAAGCTAATATAAATTATCTTGTGCTTTGGGAATTAGACAACTGATTAATTTCTTATATTTCCAAAATATAAGTAAGTATAAGTACATTATTACACAGAGTAAATACCTACGCAAACTCCACTCCAAAATGTACTTTTGTAGTAAATAATGTACCTAATTCAATAACGGTATTATGAAAATACCAAATATTTGGGCGCCGGGAGGGGGGTAAACTTGTGAACTTGCCCTCCCCCCGCCCTGCCAAGAAAAAATGTTCTGGCAGGCAAAAAGTGCATAGAAAAATTATTATAAGTACACTTTAGCATACTTAGATGCAGATGCACCCCCCTGGAAATGATCCTGCTGGCACCCATGGCAAATATATTATCTGGCAACTGAAACGCAGGCAATTTAAAATAAAATCTAACTCCTAAATAAAAGTGTACATAAAGCTTCTCTCTTTCCTGCGCTTCGCTGCCGTTGTAGGCGTAGTGACGTCACTAAACGGAATTGAGTTTTCTATCAGCTTTCCGCAGATCAAGTCACTGGCGACGGCAAACGAGATTGCATTATTGCGATGTTCAGTTTGTAATCGATGCGTCGCATCTGTTGCTGTCATCCTACTTATTATAAGTGTGACAGTCTGTGAGTATGGATGTACCGATATTTGTAACTAAATCACGGTCTAACAGCAAAAAAATTGGTACCTACGGGGATAGATAATAGTCTGGAAAAACACATAAAACATTTTATCTATGAAATGCTCTTCTATGGGATGCGGGAACGGATTTCTCGTGGACGAAGCTACTCGTATCAGCACAGATATAACTAATAGCTGGTATTAAGTATGACATCAGCTAGTTATTATACATACACATAGCATACATAAGGCAAGCGTATTTTTCAGAACTTAGAAAATATTTCAAGCAATTTTTTGACGAGTAGAAATTCGTCACGGATGCTATGCTGGACTTCTACGGACTAAAACCACACAATGCCCTTCATGCCTACGGGCGAGAGTCCCAGGTAAGCCCTTGGAAAGATATTCGAGTACTCCCAACAGGAGCAAGCTATATGAGTTGTACTTACCCATTTTATAAATGGATTGCCATGTTCCGTTTTTATGGAAAGGAGCATTCGGATTCCATGTTGCTTCCTGCATATTGAATAAGGAAATCGTTCATTTTTTAAATTTACACGGTGTTTCTTTTAGGGTGTCAAGCCGCCACTAGCTGGTAGCAGGGTTCCATACCTATCGATTTAACCCCCATGTATGTTCTACGATTTTTTGTAGTTTTCGAGATATAATGTTCTGCATAATTCCCTATTTTTAGGGTTTCGTAGCCAAATGGCAAAAACGGAACCCTTATAGATTCGTCATGTCTGTCTGTCTGTCTGTCCGTCCGTGTGTCACAGCCTTTTTTCTCCGAAACTATAAGGCCTATGCTATTGAAACTTGGTAACTAGATGTATTCTGTGAACCGCATTAAGATTCTTACATAAAACTAGAAAAAAAGCAGTAAATTTTGGGGGTCCCCATACTCAGAACTGAAACTCAAAAAACTTTTTTTCATCAAACCCATACGTGTGGGGTATCTATAGATAGATCTTCAAAAATGCTATGGAGGTTCCTAAAATCATTTTTTCCTTAAATGAATAGTTTGCGCAAGAGACACTTCCAAAGTGGAAAAATGTGTGTCCCCCCCCCTCTAACTTCTAAACTAAGAGAATGACAAATCTAAAAAAAATATATGATGTACATTGCCATAAAAACTACCAACGAAAATTGGTTTGAACGAGATAGAGCGGGTAGTTTTTTTTTAATACGTCATAAACCGCAATTTTTGGTTAGAAAAATCACTACCACTGCGAACGTGTTAAAACATCAATCAAAGTTACAACGAACTATAAGAACTTTTATATTATGTTACTTGCTGCTACGAAACCCTTCATGGGCGAGTCCAACTCGCACTTGGCCGGTTTATTTTATTATAGATTAAAATTTTCACATCTTGTATCAAAGTTAGGAAGGAGATTATTTTGTCCATAATACTGCAATCAATAGGCGTTATAATAATAAAAAAATATCCAAGAAAAGTCGAACCAAAAAGAAGTTGTAATTATTTAAAGCCACGTGGAAAAATAACGAAAAAAAATTATATCTCGAAAACTACAAAAAATCGTAGAACTTACATGGGGGTTAAATCGATAGGTATGGAACCCTGCTACCAGCTAGTGGCGGCTTGACACCCTAAAAGAAACACCCAGTATATCTGCATGCGCTAGCTCTATCACGTAATCAATGCTTCGACGAAGTCGACTTCACTCACACGTAGCACTGAATAATTTTTGTAGCTGTGTACATATTTTATTTATTGTCCTTTTGGAGCGAGGTATGTAGAACACGGCATTGATAATATTAATACTGTCGTCCATATTAATTAATTGAACGTATTCATCGAAAAAAATATTGTGATACTAATTGTAAGAGGTTAGTTTGGGAAACTAAAAAAATGTGCTAATGGCCCGTTACGACATATAATTTAACTGTATACAATACAACTAAATTGCACACCTGTAAGGTCAAAATTAGTCCGTAGTGTCTAAGACCTATAATATTGTGATGTATGGAATATACAAAAACTAGGTACATTTTTCATTTTTCATACATACATATAATAACACCTTTATCCCCGAAGGGGTAGGCCGAGACATGAGGTATAGTATACGCCGCGTTGAAATGGACATGCGCAGGTCGCCGCAACCCGAAGTTGAAATTTTTCAAGCCGCCGCGCCGCGGCCTTCAACTTGGTTAACGACTGTCATTTTACTGACGACAGGGTTTCATTTCGAGTTTTTCTTCTCTACGCAATGGATCTTTTTACGAAAGTGTTCCCTTAGTCACCCCTTACGACACCCTCGATATGTATTTATTTTATAACATACAGAAACAAAATGTCATGCACTTAAAATCTGCTGCACTCCATTTTGAGGCAATCCGGCTAGTCACTCTAGTCATAGCAATAACCATGTCTTCAATCTAAATTGGTACATGTGAGTTCAGTTCAGTACCAATAAATTTTATATTCTACAAGAAATCAGGTATTTATTTAGGTAAATATGTCTCATAGCATGCGAAAACTTCTTATTAACCTTTATAATATTGTGACTAGTACTTCTGACCCAGGAGGCCGCAGTCAAGTGGTAGCCGTAGGTTTCTTGGGAGTCCTGAGGTATCCTTCCGAGGGCTTATCCAGGGCTCCCAACCGTAGTCATTAGGAAGGAAACGTGTATTTTTTAGTCGATAGGGATCCGGAATAGCATACCTACATGTACGATTTCCCTCACGTTAAAAAAACAAAGGTAGCATTTTTAAGACACCTATTTCATTGGAATGGAGGATGTACGATGCAGATAGGAAATGAGCCACTCTTCCGCGACGCATGCGTGACGTGAACCAGAATTATTGCCCACTTCCCTCAAACTGTTTGCGGCAAAAATGGTTCTTTAAAGTGCTTGTGTACTGAAGTTGTTGCAATAAGAGGAGCTACCTACATAAGACAATTAATGATTCAAATATTTATTAGATTAAAAGAAGTAATTTTTTTACAATTCATGAAGTAAAATCAACAAGTATTACGTAGATTGGAGTCTTCATTAGTATATTCAGGTTTCTCGTTATATATAGATATATTCTTTACCGGGACAGTACCTGTTTGTTCGAGTTATAACGGCCCAGAGAGGCGTGTAAATGATGCCATTTATCAACGGAAATTGCGTAGGAAGTGCACGATTTCAGTTACTACTATTTTCATAGAGAGCGGGATCTTATAAGCATTGAATCTGCAATTGCGACCTTTTCCAGGTAATTGGTCTTTCTGGTGTAGTATGAAGATTCTTTTCATTGTTACTGGCAATAGTAAGAATATTTTAATTAGATAGATAGATAATGCTTTATTTCTTTCGGCACTGTTGCAAAACGCCTGCGATGTTAAAATATAACTCGCCCTAAACTTAGCCATAAAAATATTTCTCTGCTTGCAGCTTTATACTTATGTTTCATACACTTTTTCATCAAAGATCAGTTTTCTTTTGTGCTACTTAATACTTGGTAAGCTTATTGCTGTATTGAATTGGCTGGGTAACTTGCTGCTTGAGGGATTCACGCACCCCCCCCCCCCCCCACTAAGAGAGAGAGAGCGAGATAACACTCGAAAAACCCCCAAAGACGCGGGATAGCACCCGAACCTCCCCCCCCGCCCCCGTAGGTGAGGCCGCAGTAACAGCCTTGGGTCTGTTGGGAGTCCTGGGGTACTTACCCGGGGCTCCCAACCGTGGCTTAGGTTTAGGCGGGATACGTGAGGGTTTTAGCGGTAGAAGTCTAGCATATATCAATCAAGAATTTTACCTCACGTAAAAAAAAGATAACTTACTATTGAAAGTTTTCAAGTCGCCCTTTACTTGACTTATCCTCTACCAATTACTGGCGATCGAGATCAACAGCTTATCTCTTATATCGTAGAATTATTTATCTTAACCAATATTCATCAACGATATAAGTGAAAGTTTTTACAGGGTCGGCAGCGCGAGTGTGGCACCTCTGGTGTTGCAAACGTTCATAGGCTGCGGTGACCACCGGTCCTTCTGGTGGGCCGTATGCTTGTCTGCCACCTTAGTGGTATAAAAAAAAAAAAAAAAAAAAAAAGTGGTAAGATTCTAAGTGGTTTAATAAAGAATTTGATATTAGGGCAATTACAAGTAAACCTTTGCAAGCTTTGGAGCCACAAAAGGCTAAACGCAAAAGCCTCTTACAAAGCTCTAGGGATATTATACCTATTGTGTTATACTGAGGGTTAGCTGCTACACACCACAAACTCAATCAAATATTGTGCCGTTTCTTCACCTTTTTTTTTCTAGAGGTTGTGTTTGTCTTTATCCTACTAATATTATAAATGTAAAAGTTTGTAAAGATGTTTGGATGTTTGTTATGTTTGTCATGTTTTGTTTCTTATGTTTATGTTATGATATATAATGCTCTAACGGCTAAACAGATCGGGCTGAAATTTGGAACCGGGGTAGATCATAGTCTGGAATAATACACAGACTGCATTTCATTCCGGAAATAAGTTCCCATTGGAAACGGTAACACACATCAGCTAGTACTGTTTAAATTTATCTTGTTTCGGCAGACTGCTAGATAAAATTCTTTTATGAATTCGAACTTAGAATAAGTTCAGAAGAAATCTGCCACATTTTAAGTGAAACTTTAGAAACCCCTCATGCCGCTCTGAGAACATTGAGATTTGCGGTTGCGAACCGTGCTGTGTGGATTGAATTTCAGCTATATTATTGGTAGTCACCGTCATATAATTATGAAGTTCTTAATCCTCTATGGAAGACTCAGTACTTCATACGTTTATCAGCATGTGTACCACATTACACTTTAAGTACCTAACTCACCACAAAAGTTTAACAAAGATTATTCAGGTGAAGATTTGCGTCAAAGATCTGTAAATTCCTCAAGTACTAGTATGAAGGAGAACTAGTAACACTTATTTCAACCAACTCAAGTGTCGTGAAGATTTTGCACTTTTAAAATTACCTGTCTGAAAATGGTCAGTTTGATTTGAATCAAGATTAATTTACTTCGGGTTCAGTTCAGTTCTGAATAACGTTGTTGAACTGTTCTGTGACTTTTTATTACAATACTATTGTGACAGAAAAGCTTACGGCCCACCTGATGGTTACTAAAATAGCTTTTTATCTGTTTTGCAAGTAAGTACTTATAGCTGAGAATAGTTTTGTTACACATAATTTTACCTTCACATGTTACTAGAAAATTGCACTGTAATTAATCGTTATTGAAATAGGCATATCCATAAATAAATGAACTGAAAGAACAAAAAATTAAAACACATAAATGCCAGCTGTGTACTGGCTTGAAATTGTACATCTTATGCAATAGTCACGGCTTTATCCCTGAGGAGGCAGGCAGAGGCGTATTTATGCGCCCACTACGTTTTATAAGGATAATTTAATAATAACGCTTTTGCAATACTATTATCTCTGTTAAACTACAAACAGATGTGTAAATTTAAACAGTGAATTATCATAAAAGTAGTTTAAAATTCAGCTCATTTTTCACATTCATCTCTATTCACAATAGTGTAATCTCGATGTTCGACACGGGAGAGTTGTCTAAATGACGTATTCAGAGTGAGACTATTATGAATATTGTCAAAAGGTAAGTATTGCTCAAATTCTAATAGTTCTTCCTAATAAAAGGCTGAGAATCTCTCTCCCATTCACATTTATAACAGCTATTGAGTTTGCTTCTAAAACAGAGCTTCTAGAAGCAGAATCAATTGCAGTTATGCATCATGACTATTTTTAATGATGAATGAATCAGAAAAATTTAGATTGTGAACTATTTCAACCGGTATTATCTCTATTTACTAAAAAAAATGTAGGTAGGTTACACCTACCTACAGAACGTGAAAAATTTATATCCAAATAGGATTCTAATTTTTCTGTAAACTTTTCTAATGATCTTTATGATAAGGTACAAGAACGTTTCACCAAAAAATAGCTCTTTTTCCCAATAAAAGTAATCCACTGTCCGACCAATCTACAACAATTATAAGTACAAAACTCTGGTAATAGAACCAATTGGTCCTTATCATTGGCGGCAGCGGGCGAAAGTTAAAATCGCATTACCGCCGCTAACGAGGCCGTGGAGTCGTTACTGTCACGTCCTCCTTGAGGTGAAAGGGAAGAGAGGTAGCGATAGCGATAAATGTGGGATGATCAAATAAGGACACCATAGCAAAACTTACAAACTATTAACAGAGAACTTATTGTACATAGGTATATGAGGAGGAGGATATTTTAAGACTTAGCAATATCAAGATGTAACTACTCACTGGAGAAAATATCACTCAAAGATCTTAATTTTTTTTATACCAGTTGCTAAATGTTTCATATCACAGATTGCAAAATTAAATAAACTGTTATTAAAGGTAGGTAATAATAATTCTCACTTATTAATAGGCATTAAACGTTCTGAACTTTATGTAAATCTAAGTGTTGAAATATTTACCCATGGTTCAGCTCTGCTCCGAGCCTGGAACGTTAATCCAAAGCTCGTTTGTTCGAATACTCTGTTGACAGAATCATTTTTGGTAGACATCTCCTTTCATAGAAAGCACGGTTGGCAGACATCACAACACGGTTTGCCGAAGAATCCAATGATACTTGGTGAAACTTGTAACTAATATTGAAAAATCGTCACTATTTGTATTGTACATAATTTGTTCCAATTACGCCTCACGTTATCCTAAGGACAATCCCAGGACTCCCTAAATCTGGGACTTTACAGTATCCTACACAAACGGCAGTAGGTACTATTCTTTGTTTTGTGCTAAAAGCCGATCGTATTGTAGATCGCTTCAGCTATATTTTAAACCACACCCAAAACCAAAACAGTTCGGTAGGCCGCACCAATTGTTATTGCGTGGTAATTCGAAAGCATAAACGTGTAAGTGGTAGAAAAAGACTATTTTTATAACTTCACGCTATTGATGATAGAGGGGCAACCAGTGTGTCCAATGACAATACCGAAGTTAAGGCTCTGTAATTGAACCTTATCTAAATGCTTTGGGTTTGTATGAAAATTTCGTTGTGTTTCTCTTGGAATCGTTTGTTTTTACTGCAGTTATTGAACTGGAGACCGTAGAGAGTAAATCGTCAGTATCAGATAGACAACTTTTCTTTTGTATGTTTTTATCTACAGGTCACATTTCTCATCTGATTTTCAGGTGAATTGGGGTACATGTTTATAGATTTAATGATTTTAGGGTTCCGTACCCGAAGAATAATACTGGGGTCCGATTACTGAGACTCCGCTATCGTTCTTTCCGATACCAGGCTGTCATGAACCGCGATAGGTAGACCGTTGAAATATTTGCATATTAATTTATGTGTATTTCTCTAGAGGCTAGAGAAATACACATAATATGCCAAAATTATGTGTATTATTATCTAGTTATAACGGCTAGACTCTAGCCGTTATAAAAACAAAATATACACAACATAAAATAAACGTGATAGGTATCTTTCCATTTTTTTAGGTACGAAACCCTCTGTGTGTGATTCCTACTCGAACTTGGCGAGTTATCGTTTTTCTAAATAACCAACTTTGGAGCTACGCGAGTGAAACCGCGTGACGTCCGCTTGTATTAAATAAAACTGTAGGAAGATTAGTAAGTTTATTGTGTGGTTATTGTGAAACAATAACGTAATTTAGATATTGACTCAGTAACTACAAATTAATTTGTGAAGTTTGTCCTTTGTTTGTTATATTGTAATTTAGTTAGAACTCTGCAGAGACTAGCGTCTGTAGACTACATCTTTTGGGCTTTAGCAACGGCTTATTCTACGCATCTACAAAGTCTGTTTTACATACAAACATTATCCTCTAATGAGTATGCAGAAACAAATTGTACACCCACTCTTTGTCTATGTGTGTGTGTGAATCTACGGCGTTCCTAGGGTTGACGGTCGATGCTGGATTGCAGTGGGGTCCACATATTGAAAAGCTAGCTGGCAGGTTAAGTTCAGCAGCATTTGCGGTACAAAAGATTAGGCATTTGACTGATGTAGATACAGCTAGAATAGTTTATTTCAGTTACTTCCACAGTGTTATGTCTTACGGTATTCTACTGTGGGGTAATGCCGCAGATATAAATTCAATTTTTGTTTTACAAAAACGAGCCGTAAGAGCCATATATAGATTAGGTCCAAGGGTCTCTCTGCGCGAAAAATTCAAAGAGGTAAATATTCTGACTGTAGCATCACAATATATTTTTGAAAATCTTATGTATGTGCAAAAGAATCTATCTAGTTTCGTTAAGTTAAGCGATATACACAGTGTAAATACCCGACATAAAGATAACCTTGCTTGTCATCAGTGTAGACTGAAAAAAGTCAGTAATTCCATCCTGGGTAACTGTATACGTTTTTACAACAGGCTTACAAATGAAATAAAAAGTATGCCCTTAAATAAGTTTAAAAAGTGTATAAAAAGTAAATTGTACCGCAGGGGCTACTATTCAGTTGACGATTATTTGCTTGACAGGGAAGCCTGGAAATGATCTGCTTGCTCTACTGCATTCTCAAGCAATAGTTTGTGATTTTTAGTTTAAATTTTTGTAAATAGAGCACAAAAAGAAAAGCCCGTCGAGTTTCTTGCCAGTTCTTCTCAAGCGGGCCGCGTTCCGAACTGGTGGTACTATTTGCATTGTATTCATTGACGTGTCGCAAGTGCCTATGTATTAGGATTATGCGAAATAAATGTTTTTTTGAGTTTGAGTTTGAGTTTGAGTTTTGTAGAAGGTTTCGTTGGTCTCACATTAAAAGAAGCAAAGCATGTCTATAATTGTCATGACCTGCCTCTGGAAAGAAAATTATACCCATCTCTAATTCAGAACTCGAATTCCATCAGTCAGAAAAAAAAAATATTTACTTAACTTAATATCTCTGAAGTACGATCATTATGTTTTGTTATTGACTTTATAAAAACAAAATCCAAGCTTTCGATATCACGAGTTTTAATGGGTGATCGATTGTAGCATATTTCCATTTACGAGCATTTCCGTGCTTTCTATTAGGCATGTTAAGCTACTAGTAACATGGAACTCGAATAGCTGAGTTACAAGTAATAAGGACGGCATGAAGTTTCAATAGCATTTCTTATATTGGTATTTCTCCTTTTATACATATCTACATACATATTATAATTAATTTGTCCCACGCAATAGGTGGTGATCCGTATTGCCGTGTTGAGATGGACAGGCGCAACTGACTGCTGTTGAAATTTTTCAAGCCTTCAAAAAGGCCTTCAACTTGACTTGACGACTGCCATTTTACTGGCAACTGGCACCAACGGCTTAGCGTGCCTTCCAAAGCACGGAAAGGTGTTTCTTTCTTTCACATGAAAGGTCACCCATCCAAGGACTGGTCATAGTGAAAGTTGCTTACTGCAGTGATCGATTACAGAACACTGAGTCCGCGGGGCCACGAGCGCTTCTTCTTTTATGATATCAGAATTTTCATACATTAAAATTTAAAAAGTTTATTCGAAAACACAATAAATGTGCGAGCACTGAGACTTTCCAAGACTGATGTGTACCCACATGCTAGTACCTACGGAACCAATGCAGGAAACACTCTATCATAGCCACACGCGCCTTGTAACCCACTGACAACGATTTAAAGAACAACGTCAAATAATACCGCGAGCTGGCAGCTTAGCTCCGTTAGTCTTGGTGAGTCCAAGACTAACGGAGCTGAGCTGCCATAGTTTTCCACAATTAAGCTCTTAATAGCATTCCGGTTAGATTTTAAACATCACACACAGCAATGTATCGCGCTTAAGGCAGTTGTCCCACCGCCGACGAGAAAACGAGTAACTATCGACTATTTTCTCGCTCAAAAACGTACAACAGATATACATTCCGTATAAACAAAAGAGTTGCATGTACAAATAGTTGATCGCTGACTGTTCACACTGCCCCGGCGAGCACTCGCTTTACTAGTTTGTCGCTGAGCGACAAGAGCTATGAAAGATAACACTCGCTCAGCGATACTCGCTTAGCGATTAGAACACGCTGAGAGAGCAACTCGCAGACTCGCTTATAGCCGAGCTAAACAACTGCCTAAGGCAACGATGAACGAGTAACGAGTAGAGCTAGAATTAGAAATGAGTTGGCGAGCCGCGGGAAGCGAGTGCGTAGTTCCGATAGTTGTGTAGCTCGGCTATAAGCGAGTCTGCGAGTGGGGCGAGCGATTACTCGCATAGGTCTCGACTCGACGAAGGTCATCCCGAGCCAGAGAAAAAACTTGGTTATGCTTAATGAAATTTATGGTATTCTAGACGACTTCGCCAGTGTGAAATTTTGTTCCAGCTTCCCGTGGGAACGTTTTCCCGGTATTAATAGCCTATGTGTTATTCCACACTATAATCTAACTCTGTGAAAATTTCAGCCAAATCCGTTAAGCCGTTGCGTGAATAAGATAACATTCTAATGCTCACATATTAAAATTACTGCGTGAAAATATTTGGAAATGAATTTTGAATATGAAAATTAATATAGTATTACATGGATCTAACTGATCATAAGTCAATTAACGGCTGCGGTAAGTGGTTCGAGCTTTTGAAGTTAATTAAACATTCGATATACCTACTATGTGTAATAACTGGTGATCTATAATGTAATTTTAAAGGGTTTTGAGAGATATAGATGACTACAATCCTACTAATAAATTTGAAAACTTGTGAAGATGTTTGAATGTTTGTTACTCAATCGCGCTCTAATGCGGCTGAACCGATCTGGCACAAATTTATGGTAGGTAATAGATTGGATTTTACACTTTACATTATAAAGAGGTAAGATTTGATTGATTGTTTGTTTTCATCGAATAGGCTCCGAAACTAATGAACCGATTTTCTGCAACCTATAATTTTTTTTAGGAAACAAATGTATGTGGACAATCTCAAACAACATCATCTAGCCGAAAAAGCTAATATCCGTGGCTGGCGTGAATAAGTTGACAAGTATAAAAAGTCAATTTTAGAGGGCGGCCATTTGAAAGTTTGACCGTTTCTGGTAAATCGGTAAATTAGTTAAATTTAAGAGTATGTATTGTTTTCCATGTTATTTTAGGCCAATTTTAAAACTATGATAGTAAATGAGACAAAATCCTTACAGTTTTGGCAATATTAGACTTGTCAAGTTGTTCACCGACGAGTTATCAAGTTAATCACCGAATTATCAACTTGTTCTCAGCAACTATAAAAGTGTTTACATTAGTTATCAACTTAGGCACCATCAAAATAAGTATTGTTTTCTTGGGCAAGCAATGTTTTTATTATACATGATACCTAACTGACAAAAACAAGGGAGGAAGGTACTTACTATTTAAACATCATTATCAAAATTCAAAAAAAAAGAGGTAACTGGATAAATATTAAAATCAAATGCTATGATTCTATTAGTTTCATATGGTAAAAGGAGTAATCACTGTAGAATAATCAATTGCTTCGTCCAAATCTGGATCAGTGATAGATGTCCAGCTGTCATTGACTGTTTTAAGTTGCAAATAAAAGTCTTCAAAAGACTCGTCGATTAAATCAAGGACATCCAACAAGTCCTTTTTTTTTCATTACTTATTGGTAAAGTCAGTTTTCATCGTACTGGAGCCATTGAATTGGTTGCCAGAGATATTTCTCCCCTGAGTCGTCTAGCTTTTTGATTACAAAAGGTCCCTTTTTTTTTCTTACTCCGTCTTGGCTGTATGTTGCCAGGGTACCTGTTGCACCCTCGAAAGGAAATCCCAGGGACCCTGGCCTGCCCTGGTCGCCATTCACCGGCGACCCCTCCTCGTGGAGAGAGACCACACATTGCCTCTTCTGTCTAATTGAGGTGCGTGCCAGAATACGTCACGCGTCACCACCCTGGGCCTGTCTCTGCCAGGGCGACAGCTAGCCCTGAGTGTCGCCCCCAGGCTCACGCTTATGGGGGACGGAGATCGTTCTGAGATCTCCGATTCCCAGCGCGTCTTCACCTGCGGCTCGGAAGATTGCTGTTCCTCTCCCGTTCCTTCTCCGCCGCCTCTTTTGCAACCATCACCTCCTCACAAAACAAGGCGGCGGAGTTCCATAAACTTTCGCTGCTGACCATAGCCTGAACCATGGCCTGGAGCGTGATATTTATCACTCCTAAGGCCACTGAAAGGCCACATCGTTGATCCGTCCACTCTGGGCAATCTGCCAGAGTGTGGAGCACCGCATCCGGTAAGCAGCCAGAACAGTAGTGGCACTCTGGCGTTGGCTCCCGCCTTATTCGATGCAGGTACACACCGAAGCAACCATGCCCGGTGAGTAGCTGCCTCAGCGGATAGGAGAGGCAGCAATGGCGCCTCTCCAGCCAGTCCTTCATTACAGGCCTTATCGCCTCAACTATATCATGCCCGGCTGTTGGTTGTCCAAGTCGCTCCTTCCACTTCTCCACGACTACCTGGCGGAGCTGAGACCTCTGTCCCTCGATTTCCTGTGAAGCAGGTCTCAGATCTCGCTCCCCTGCCTCTTTGCACCACAGGTATAGTGCTGCAAGGGCCCTCGCTTCCAGGTCCCATGAAGGTGTACCGGCTGAAAGAGTTGCCGCTTCAAAAGAGACCGTGCGGTATCCTCTTATAATCCTGACGGCCAGCAGCCGCAGTGGACGTCGCAGTATTGCCACGTTACTGGCCGTTAGATTCCCTGCCCATACCGGAGCCCCGTAAAGAGCCATGGATCGCACGAACGCAGCATAGTCTTCTGCAAGAGGTGTCAGGCCCCCTTAAGTTAGGCAGTAGTCGTGATGACGACAACGCCACTCCCTTCAACTTGGGGGCAGCACGATCTCAGGTGAGGCGGAATGTCTCCTAGCCGGGACCCCTCCATGGGACCTGGAAGCGAGAGCCCTTGCGTCACTGTTTAGATGGCGCAAGGAGGCGCTGGGGCGAGGTCAAAGGCCTGCGTCTCGGGAAATCGAGGCCCAGCGGTCCCTGCTCCACCAGAAAACCGTGGAGACATGAAGGTGCGACTTGAGCAACCAAAGGGGGGATTCGCCACAATCGAGGCCATCAGACCGGTCATGGACGAGTGGCTGGAGAGGAGACACGGTGCTCTCTCCTACCGGTTGTCACAGATACTTACCGGGCACGGTAGCTTCGGTAGGTATTTGTGGCGAAGACACCGGGAAACCACGGCCGAGTGTCAGCACTGCGAGGACCGCAGCGATGACACAGCGCACCACAAGCTGGTGGAGTGAATGGCGTGGGCGCAACAGCGCCAGGTCCTCGTAGTGGGTCTGGACGTGGACACTTTCTCTCTCGAGACCATGGTGCGAGCTATGATCTCCAGCGGAAGTAAGTGGGACTGCGCCGCCTCTTTCTGCGAGCAGGTCATGCTCGTGAAGAAGGCGGCGCGGCGGGGTGGGTACGGGAGAGAACTCTCCCACCCGAGATCCGCAGTCGGCGGCTTAGGCGCCGCCCACGTGTCTTCGCCGAAGACTATCGGCCTCCATGACCGGGCCTGAAGACGGTGAGAGGGCTGCTCACCGTCCTTATAGAAGCAGGCCCATGACGGCAGCGTGACGTGAGGGATGCACGCACGCCCACCTCCCCCTTAGAAGAACACCCTGAAACCCCTCAAAGACGCGGGATAGCACCCGAACTACCCCCTAGGCGAGGCTGTAGCGGCGGCCGTGGGTCTGTTGGGAGTCCTGGGACATCCTTCCGAGGGCTTATCCGGGGCTCCCAACCATAGGCTGTTGAGCGTTACATAAGGTTTTTTAGTCGGTAGGAGTCCGGCATAGCATACATGAGGATTTTCCGTCACGTTAAAAAAAAAACTCAGTACATTTTTGCTAAATAAACGCTGTTCAACGCTTAAATATTTCTTACCAGTTGTCTTTCTACAATAATGGCTCTCATAGCTGGGAAATGTGGCCTTTAACAAGCTTTAAATCTTGATTTGATTTATTATTTTTAGTTTGTTTACTAAATTGCGAGCTAGGAATGTGCGGCCATAACTGGACATCTCGATATGTCACGTATTGAACAGAAATATTCAACCTGTTCATAACTTGACATCATAACTTATCATGACATAATTTGAGGAAGACGGCTGTCTATAACTTGATATCTCAGTATGTCAGAATTCAAACAGAATATTCAGTTCGACATAACTTAATATATCCATTTGTCATTTTTAATCTCTCATTTTTTCTGACAGTCATAAGTGTGTAAGTGGAGATATCCAGAAACCGACATTATCCTGGTAGCTTAGTATATCTTGATATAACCACATATCAATCTTCGTTCACAAAAAATAAATAAACGATAACTAGGCATGTAGATTTATCAAATTAGAGACGATAAAATGCGAGATGTCAACATACTACCAAGCGTGATTACAAAAAAAATTATGTACATATTCAGTTGTAATTTTTTTATATATAGATTCATACCGTTAGGATCGTATTAAGCTAATAAAAAGAAAATCATACAAGTCGAGATGTCAAGTTGTTCACGCCAGCCACGGATATAAGCTTGTGCTATGGGATCCAAACCACTGATAGCTTATTTATTTGTAAATAGGTACACACATGTTATACATAGAAAGCACCCAAACTCCAAAACTAACATTTGTGGATCACACAAATATTTGGACCGACCCAGGAATCGAACCGAGGACCTCCAGTGCGATAGGCGGTTACACTACCAACTGTGCTACAGAAGCAGTCATTAAAGAGTTCAAGGAGTTCTCATGGAATATCCAACATCATTTTGGCAAAGTTCAATAAAATTCAAGCACGTTCGTACCAAAATCTAACGGAAATAACTGCTAATAGCACAATTACACAGCGCCAGACTTCGTCCAACTGTCTACGTTGGTATTGGGATAAGTTCGAAGTTGAATTCTACTTCCACGAACCACAAAACATAACGTAGTATGTCAGATGATTGTGAGATGAAACTGCTTGCATGAAAAAAACATTTTTGGGCACCAATTTCAGGACCACGGAGGTCAATATTATAGTGTCGTAGATATTGCTTTCCATCAGGCAGGCGGCCCCATTTTCGCAAGCTAAATAGAAAAGTATATAATTAAATAGAAAAGTTATATTAAAAAAAAAATACGAACACAGTGCCTCTAGTTGCGGCACCGTCTACAGCCATCTCAATCAAATAGGCCCATCATCGAACATTAGCTCTGGCTTGCTGTAGTACTAAAGACCAATGACGCCACATTTCTGCACTCGCATACAAATAAGAAGTCTACGGGTACTGTGAATAGTTAATGGTTGTTTTGAATCAATTTGTGTAGAACATCATGTAATTGCTCTACTAATGTATATACGAAAATAACTCTGTCTATAAAAACCCCGATTCAGACTCTTGCGAGGCGCCTCCTGAGGTTCTCTACACTCTCGATTTATATCGGATCGTCAACAAAGAAATAAGCGAGCGCCAGAGTGTGCTCGCGTCCTTTGACTCCGTCCCAAAAACCGACACGATGTGGGAGCATCCAGGAGGCGAGGCGACCGTCCTCACTCTCGCACTCGTCTCTCCTCCTGTGGCCTCCTAGAGAACTGTATGGGCTATTATGATTATACGCATTAACCACTAAACCGACTGTAATAAAATTTAAAACAGGAATAGAATAAAGCAAAAATAATGACAACTTCTTATCCCTGGAGGAACTAATTTATATGGGAAAATGGTACGAAAAACCTCACGGGCAAAATGTATTCATAAACAGAAAAGAAATAAAATTACCAAAATTGTGGCGAGACAGTCTCTTGTCAGAACGTGTCATTGTCGTCATTCAATACGAATATATTTATGAGCAGATGCTTACAATTTGTTACATATTGAAAGGAAAAAAATAACAAAAGAAAAATTACAGCCTGAAGCTAATTTCATTCCGAATATTTCAAGTTACAAAAAAAAATGTGAGAGATATGAAGACGCTCGTGGAATCTTATTACAGAGTCTCTTTAGAGTTTATTGGAACTGGGAACTAACTGTGTCCCTCGACTTTGCCTGTGATATGCTATGAATCGCGTAGTAACCATTGAACCTTTACATGCCCGTATTTACAATTATGTGTAGTACCTACAGATTTCTTGACATTATGCTACTGCCCAGGCCGCAACTTATTAAGTGCCTTAAAATTAATGATTTTTCTAATGCTAAAGGCAAAAAAAAATAGTTAATAGGTAGTTCTAGAGGTGATCGATAGCAAACATCTATTAAGGCTTTATAATATTAACTGATGGACAGGATAATAAATTAATAACTGACTATTCGCGCCTACTCACGTTTTAGTTGTTTTTTTTAACGTGAGTGAAAATCTTTCATGGACTCCTACCTACTAAAAAACCTCACGCAACGCCCAACAGCCTACGGTTGGAAGCCCCGGGTAAGCCCTCGAAAGGATGTTCCAGGACCCCCAACAGGTAGGACTCCCAACAGTGTTGATATTTTAATTTTAACTTATTATACTTTTCATAGATATTTGATTGATTATAAGTCCAAAATATTTCCCTGCAACATGACTAGAATTTCACCCAGAATAATATTAAAGCGATCCGTTTCATTTCACTCTCAAACTCGATTTGGCGAACAGACGATTTGGCAGCCATCGACCGTTTATTTCAGCCACTAGTTTTATAACAGTATATAAATTTTAGCTATTTTGCAAAGTTATAATTTTCTATGTGATTGCATATCATTATTTATGAATGCTTTTGGAAAATAAACACATTACCTACCCTTATTTGTATCGCGCAGTCAGATAAAAGGGGTATTAATGCTCGATATGGAAAAGTGATAAATTCTCACGTGCGAGCCGAGATCACCTAGTTCCTGGAAGTTTGAATGCTTGAAAGTTTAAGGGTGTCTGAAACCTAGAAAGTGTGCTAAAACAGATCATAAAGGCATCTAACTTTTTGAAGCACTCGTAGTTCGTCGGGCTTAGGGTTTTGAAAACGATCACTTTAAGTAAGCAACTTTGGCTATAAATAACATTAAGGTGAAATATGGTCGTATACTAACTATGCCTTAGCCTACCCCTTCGAGGATAGAGACATGACTAATTTATGTATGTTTTTTAAAACAAAATTCATACATCTTTGTAAGTAACAAGTCCATTCGCTTCTATATATATGTAGTCACTTCCTGAACATAGTAATGATAATGTTTATTTTAACAATTTTAATGTATTTGAACACACAAGCAAAATTATTGCGCAAAATACAAAAGTGTCTACCAAGTATTAACCGAGAGCTCAATTTTTCGCCGTAATTATGTTTAGGCTTTGTAAATTTTCATTTGACTTGTACAGGAACGAAATTCTGCCCGCCCATTGTTTGTGGATTTAGTTATCATTCAAAACCGAGCTATGGGAATGCTTTAGAATTAACGAACTTGTTTTAATGTATAAAAGTTACTTGTTTATTTTGTGTAGTTGTTTTAAGGAGTTATCTCGGATTATAATTTTGACCAGAAGAGTGAAAAGATTTTAGTATAAACTGTGGTTGAACTGTAGCAATGTACACGGTGTTTCTTTTAGGGTGTCAAGCCGCCACTAGCTGGTAGCAGGGTTCCATACCTATCGATTTAACCCCCATGTATGTTCTACGATTGCTTGTAGTTTTCGAGATATAATGTTCTGCATAATTCCCTATTTGTTTATTATCGATTAAAATTTTTACATCTTGTATCAAAGTTAGGAAGGAGATTATTTTGTCCATAATACTGCAATCAATAGGCAATATAATAATAAAAAATTATCCAAGAAAAGTCGAACCAAAAAGAAGTTTATTTATTAAAAGTTAATTTAATTATTTAAAGCCACGTGGAAAAATAACGAAAAAAGATTATATCTCGAAAACTACAAAAAATCATAGAACATGGGGGTTAAATCGATAGGTATGGAACCCTGCTACCAGCTAGTGGCGGTTTGACACCCTAAAAGAAACACCCAGTATATGTAATGCCTTTATTTTACGTCTTGAGATTCCTCGTAGATGCCATTCCGGACTTTACCGACTAAAACCACTGCGTGCCGCGGGAAGCTCCTGGTAAGGCGTCGGAAGGAGGGTCCAGGATAAAACACATCACAGTCTTATACAATAAAAACTTTAACTTATTATTTATAGCAGGATTGTCTAGAGTTAGACAATAATGTAATTGATCATCAAAAACTATAATAAAATTAGGAATGTTAATTGTAGTTTTTGCAGACCAAAAATTATTATACTTTCCTGGTTTATTATCGGTATTTCTATCCAATAATTATGGTAGATTTTGATTAGCAATTTATTTATATTAAACCAGACTATCCTCGCGCTTTAGGACCTCGCCCGCGTGGATTTCGGTTCCCCATCCCGCTGCAAAGTAGTCGGGTTATTCCAGACGATAATCTATGTCTGTATCAAATTTGAGCCCGATACATTCAGCAGTTTGAGCGTGATTGAGTAAAAACATCCAAATATCCAAACAAATTCACAAACGTTCACATTTATAATATTATTAGGATTAGAAGGATATTCATTACTCAATAAATCATATATTTCACTTACTATAAAATTAAAATCCATAGAACCAAATTTCAAAATTAAATTTTAATCCTATCAATGTTGCTAGCTGTGAAAAGGTTGAAAGTTTGCCAACAAACTTTAACCCTCGTCACTTGAGTTACTCTCTAAATTTACACAATGGATAGCACTATGGCAATACCAGTATTCTTCCTAATTAAAAGTACCAGAAAGTCAAAGTCGGCGTTAGTACTGGCTACAGTTTTCTAATATTAGGCGCACAGGCTCCAACCACTTACTGAATTAGTAAGTGATTATAAATATTAAATATTGTCTCTACTTCATACTTTTTAGGGACCTGTACTCAAAGGGTGAAAACGTCCGCCTCTCTGGTTGTCCGACATAAGGCTGTATTTGAGGAACCGTAAAAGGCTACGTTCATACGGCGAACGTTTTTCCCGTATACGATGCAATCGTTCACACGGCGATCATTTGATGCGTTTTTAACAATACGATAAAATCGTTCGAAATTTGTGGAATACACGAGTCCGACTCGCCCTAGGACGGTTTTTTTACTCAAGAATTTTTGAAGATATCTTTAATCTGTATCAGACGCCACCGCAGTCTGACTGACGGCCAGTCTCATCCGATTATAATTTACATAGCCAATAGAGTTTGGCCGCCGTCCAATTCACACAGTATGCTCTATATTTTTCTTGTTTATATGGTAATCAAAGCTTTTATATATCGAACAAATTAATTTACTATTGTTTATGTGATATATTGTAGCATACTTGCAAAAGGTTTTAATCTTTATCGTACAGTCTCTGTAAAACTGATTTGTTCTGTTGTTGTGTGTCGTAGTCCGTGTAGCCACAGGGCCCTGTGTGGCACTGGAATGAGTACAAAATGTCACCATCCCAATTTATCCCGAGGGTTTCGTAAGAGGCGACTAAGGGAACACTTTCACAAAACGATCCATTGTGTAGGGAAGGAAACTCTAAATGAAACCTGTTTGTCAGTAAAATGACAATCGTTAAACCAAGTTGAAGGCCTTATGGCTGACTTGAAAGTTTTCAACTTTGGGTCGTCATGATCTGCCCCTATCCATTTCAACACGGCAATAGGCACACACCTAATTACTAGGGACACAAAACTATAAGATGGGCGTATACTATGCCTCTGCCTACCCCTTAGGGGATAAAGATGTGACTATATGTATATGTATGTAAGTAATTGTAAACGCGCGTCCAAAAACCACAAGGCTAGAGTTCATGTATAAACTTCGTCTTCATTCGGATCATGATCAAAACATGCTTCCTACGTATGATCTACGTAGCCTAGAATATTGAGTTTACGGCACACCCAAGTAACAAAGTACATTTAAGTGCGCCTTCACACTAGCGTAGGCGTTCGATGGACGTATGCGCGGCGAATACGTCGCGTATACGTCGCGCACGCCCGACGCTTGTTTAGCGTACTCATGTGTTCCAGTGGAGACGCCGCGCCAACGCGGCGTATACGTCGCGCCAACGCGGCGTATACGTCGCGTATACGTCGCGTATACGTCGCGTATACGTCGCGCACGCCCGACGCTTGTTCAGCGTACTCATGTGTTCCAGTGGAGACGCCGCGCCAACGCGGCATATACGTCGCGTATACGTCGTGTCGGCGCCGCGCATACGTCCATCGTACGCCTACGCCGAAAAAACGCTAGTGTGAAGGCGCACTAATATGTATTTGCGACGTTCAAGTAGTCTACTATAGCACATAATTTTTAGGTTACATCACGCTCAAGTTACAATTCCGTAGCTTGCAACTCAATAAACAACTAAATCAAAAATGTAACAAAGAAAACCTTTTCACTACATTTACCTTTCACACAAAATGATTCATCCTGACAGTAATCTCCCGACAAGATTAATCATCAAGTTATGGTACATAAAAATAAAATTATTTTATACGTAATAATGGAGTGGCAAGGGGAATAAAGTGGAAATTTGATGAGAAGCGAAATGGTGGCTGGCGGTAACGAACTGTGACGTCAAACGTTTGACTCCGTTCTTTACGGCGAAGATGTTGGAATGGCTGGAGAAGGCAGTGCTATTAACATCTTCAAATATTTTTTGTCTCAAACAGGTATGTACTGCTGTTTAGTGCTTGTGCTTACACATGAATGAACAATAATATGCACACCTTTATTTGGCTTATCCTAAACGACAATTGAGAAACGTTCTGGGTAAAATGGTGTCGGTCTAATCGGCTTGCCTCTGCGGCTAGGGGTAAAGTGAGACCGTCACACCCGGCCAACGCTCATAGAGGACGAGTGATTGATTGGGTCAAAAAAGCAAATCACAGGCTCCTAATTCAGATACGGTTTGGAAGCAACTAGGAGTCGCTAAGAGAAAGAGTAATTAAGTCAGTAGTACCATAAGTGTAAATACTAATAGTGGTTCAACTCGGCCGTTTGGCGGAGCAACGATGCGGTGCGGTATGTCGGAGAGCGGGGTCGCCCCCCTAACCGCGATGCCTGAGGTGCGCCCGCTGGTAATGTATGGAGTTTGTGGTACGCCCGTTCCGGAGTGTCGAAATAAGAGACGAACATCGAAAATACAAAACTTAAATAGAATGTACCTTGGTATATAATAATAATATAATATGATGATGTTATATAGTCTATAAATAAAGAAAAACACTCGCCTTGCGGAAATAATCAATGATGTAGTGTTATTTCATAACTATTTTGAGAAATAAAAAATCAAGACGACATCAAAATGTAGGTACGAAATTATTACGAAAGGTATTTTAAAAAGTTGTTCAGACAAACACTGTAGCTGATTGTGAACTGAGATTTATTTCGTTAGTCTTAATCATATAAAATATCTATAAATATAAAAAAAATAATCCATATTTCCTTGGTGACGACATGACGCGTGAACAGCTAGACCGATTTCGCTTATTCATTTTTAGATATGTTTGTTATTGTCAGTAAAAATGCGTGAAAAAATAGAATATCTGCAATTTAACTGTAACTGGCTCGAACTGTTCAAGGAAATGGTTTCTATTGCAATTTTGGATAGGGTCTTGGGAGTTCCAAGACCCGATCCAAAAAGCGTCAAAATGGGAACCGGGAACGGAAAAACGAACTGGGAAATGAAAACCAGGAACTATGAACTCGGTACCAGTAACCGGGAACTCAGAACTCGGGATACCGATTTCCATATTCATAGTTATGGCAGGACAACGTCTGTCTGCTCAGCTAGTAGGTGTCTTATAATATGATATAGGTACGTAGTCGCGTGGGTACCATTAGGTACTTGAACTGTGTAAGGTTCAACATGATACATATGTATATTACTAACTAGATGACCCGCACAACTTCGTTTGCGTTACAAGAGAGAGAACGAAAGCGGTGTGGTATGATGTTAAGTAATTATAATGTTCCCCGCCGCATATACTCCCGTCGCGTCGCTTATATTCGTTAGACCTAACCCAGGCAAATTCGTTATTTATAAAACACCCCTCTTTCTCTAAAGTGACGACATAATAGAAAGAGAGAGTCGTTGTATTAATATATTAATATGATGTTTTCGCATTTACGACCGTTGCGTCGCTAATATTTTAGTAACTAAAAGGTTATTGTTAGCGAACCTTGATAGACATACGCTGTTGAGGACTTTATTTTCGAACTTTATACAGGTGAATTTTTGAAAAGGGCTTGGATGGCCAAATCCGAAACTATAAGGAATAGCTAAAAACACCCCTCTTTCTCTAAAGTGACGACGTAATAGAAAGAGAGAGTCGTTGTATTAATATATTAATATGATGTTTTCGCATTTACGACCGTTGCGTCGCTAATATTTTAGTAACTAAAAGGTTATTGTTAGCGAACCTTGATAGACATACGCTGTTGAGGACTTTATTTTCGAACTTTATACAGGTGAATTTTTGAAAAGGGCTTGGATGGCCAAATCCGAAACTATAAGGAATAGCTAAAAATGCTCAAAGGAGTCACGAGCCCGATTTTGATAAAACTTAAAACCTCATCATTAGATTTTTGAAAAACCAATAATCCTAGCTGGGAGTCGAACCCATTGATTTTGAAAAAAAAACACATCCTTTATTATTACACCATACGATAGTGTCGCTGATAAGGATCAAATTCTGCGAAGTAATGATATACGGCAAGTTTAAGGAAAGTTGGAAATTTTAATAGAATTCATAATTTCATGTACCTATATTTTTTGTATCAAAATTTGTTTCGTTCCAAATCCCAGAATAGATCGTAACTATTCCAAGTTTTAAATCATGCTCAGAATGATTCTTTGGAGAATATTCTAAACGAAATCAATAATTTTGAATGCAGTACGATCCTTTAGGTCTCGAATTCAGCTATGTATTGAAAACAATGAACAATTAATCAGTTACGTAAGAAAAATAAATTGTATTTTGTTAAAGATGAGCACTTTCCTTTAGTTTGCCGTATGTCATTACTTCGCAGAATAAAGTCCTTAATAGCAACACTATCGTGTAGTGTAATAATATAGGATGTTTTTTTTTCAAAATCAATGGGTTCGATTCCCGGCTAGGATTATTGGTTTTTCAAAAATCTAATGATGAGGTTTTAAGTTTTATCAAAATCGGGCTCGTGACTCCTTTAAGCATTTTGCGCTATTCCTCATAGTTTCGGACTTGGCCATCCAATCCCTTTTGAAAAATTCACCCTGTATAGGAACAATTTTGTACTTACCACACATTTTTTACGTAACGTTAATCAGTTACGCAGCGTACGTAACGGAAGCTCACAATAAAAATAAACCTAATAAAGATAGATAGATTATAGTGACATGAGTACCTACTATTTTATTTACTTACCTACAACTACACAAACTCTTAGATAATCAACGAAAGTATTTTTGTGACAACCCTAGCATATTTTATGCCGAGATAGCGTTGTAGGTATTGTACGATTTAACAATGGAGATGATTCACTATTAGTTTTTACACGTATGGTAGTACCCCTGAATGAAAAATTATATTCGGCCACCTTGAACCATAAACAACAGACTCTTTAACTGTCGACATAATGTTATGTTTTTACCCAACTGCAAATCTCAATCCAAGAAAAATGTAAGCAAATAATGATGTAGGTACCACCTCCGTTTTTTAAAGTGTATTTTGATTCTGGCATCCTGAATCGGTTCAGTGAGATGATGTTTTCTTTAAGAAACGCTAGCTTATGCTACTTTGCTTAAATATCCATGTCAAACTACCCTAGAACATTTGTGTCTATTTTTTTAGTTACATTTTGATAGCAGAGAGCATTGTTTTGCTAAAGAAAAGCAGGTACAATTTTAAAGCGTCCGACAAGTACAAACCATGTTATCTTCTGTGTTAGCCGTATGGTATAATGGTACAGTAATAGTAGCGAATGACAGATTCCAAGACTCTGTCATTCGCTACTATTACTGTACTAATAAATAAAATCATCTACTAATAAATAAAATAGAACGTTTCTAATTATGAGGGGATGTATGGATGTTTGTCGGGTTCTCTTTCACGCTTTTTTGGCGGAATTGGAATATAATTCGAACCCTGTGGAGCCGAGGGACCATACAGTGTAAAATATTTTTAGCCTAGATTATATCCGATTCTGTGATTTAAATCTTCAACAATGTCCAAATACGAGTATCGCCAACAATATTATATACAAACAGCTGATATCCCAACAAAAACATTGTACACATGTATCATTCCACAGTGTATAATAAGTTTATAACCCTTCCTTGAGCATGAGGGATTGACACATTCTAAGGATATAACCCTATCCCTTCTCACGTCCAACTACGTTACCATCCCAATAAGATTATTGCTTGACGATGTTACAGGGATGTTTTTTTTTTTTTTTTTTATACCACTAAGGTGGCAGACAAGCATACGGCCCACCAGAAGGACTGGTGGTCACCGCAGCCTATGAACGTTTGCAACACCAGAGGCGCCACACTCGCGCTGCCGACCCTGTAAAAACCTTCTTAGACCCCTTTTGAAGAACCCCATACTGTAGGCGTTTGGGAAAACCGAGGCAGGAAGATCATTCCACAACCTAAGCGTTCGCGGAAGAAAAGCCCTATCGAATCTAACCGTGCTCGAACGCTCCGGACGTAGGGTGTGAGGATGAAATCGCTGTCTATGGCGAGCGGTGCGATGATAGAACGTAGCCGTGGGCATCATGTCAAACAATTCCTCAGAGCACATACCATTGTACAGGCGGTAGAACACGCATAAGGAGGCAAAGTCTCTCCTGTCGCGAAGAGGTTCAACCCACCATCAACCCTAAATAGATTTCCCTTCGTCGAGAAATGTATTAAGAGGGTTATAACGAGGTTTTGTGTCGAGAAGCCAATTCGTGGGTCGGTCGAACAGCCTAAAGACAATTATTTTGAGCTTCAGGTATAAAATATTACATTAGAGAGTGTTTTAGACTGAAGTTGAAGATGAGTATTATAATTACATGAAGTGCTTTTGAATATATACGAGTAAATTTGATTTATTCGATTCATCTGTGCATGAATTTCAAACTCCTTTTTAACTCCTTTTACTCCTTATATTTCCTACGAGTAATGTGACCGTACAGTTGACAAAAGACAGTGTTTTATTACTGAAGTTAATAAATATCATGTACCTGCCAGTTATAGGAACCGATGACCTGAAAAAAGTTGCTGGGAGTGACGGGATGCGGAAGTCGCAGGACCGTGGATTGTTGCGTAATTTGGGAGTGGTCTACGTCCAGCAGTGGGCTGTCATAGACTGATTTGATTTGATGAATCACAACATCATGGGAAGTAGTGAATCCACAGGATTACCTGTAATCCTTATATCTAAAAAAAAAACTATTTTAAGGGAAGGACTTTGAAACCCAAACAATGAGCAAGTTTCACCAGAATACACAAGGCAATGCAGATTCCGATTTTAGGGAACTCTGCCTAAGACGTACCAGTTTCCTTGACCATTCAAATTCATAAAGAAGCATTGTGTGGTTATGGTACAGTCGATTTTGAGGTACCCATTCCACCACTAACTCCAATAGCAAGTTTTCGCACGTACAAAAAAGGAGGCCATATATATATTAATGTAATAGAAGCTAAGCCTGAACAGGAAAAACGTGCTTAACCCAAACGTTTACACAGTTACCATGATAAACGGTATGTTTAGGACATTGTCCGGCTAAATTATTACGGCTATTTATTATACCGATAGTGTTGTCCTACCTTCCTGCACTACTCAAAAGTTATACGCCGTCAGCCACGATGGTTGTATGAAATTTAGAGCTGTTGGCTTTTAATGAAATAATATTCAAGCTTTTACAATTTTAATTAAACTGACTAGGAATTTTAAGAGAGTTTTCGTTTAGTGAAATTTGGAAAAACATGATTTAATGTACCAATTTATTAATAACACAGGTACTTGTGCACTGCCTGGTAGAGCCAAAACATACCAGTTCAAATAGGTCGATTTGACCAATAAAGTACCATCACGAAGATAATGTTTTAGAGCGTTTAAATAAAATATATTTATGTTTGCTTCTATTAAAAAAAAACCGGCCAAGTGCGAGTTGGACTCGCCCATGAAGGGTTTCGTAGCAGCTAGTAACATAATATAAAAGTTCTTATAGTTCGTTGTAACTTTGATGTTTTAACGCGTTCGCAGTGGTAGTGATTTTTCTAACCAAAAATTGCGGTATATGACGTATTAAATACAACTACCAGCTCTATCTCGTTCAAACTAATTTTCGTTGGTAGTTTTTATGGCAATGTAGGTACGTCATATAATTTCTTTAGATTTATTATTCTCTTAGTGTAGAAGTTAGAGGGGGGGGGGGGGATACACATTTTTCCACTTTGGAAGTATCTATTGCGCAAGCTATTCATTTTCGAAAAAAATAATGTTAGGAACCTCAATAGCATTTTTGAAGACCTATCTATAGATACCCCACACGTATGGGTTTGATGAAAAAAAAATTTTGAGTTACAGTTCTGAGTATGGGGACCCCCAAAATTTACTACTTTTTTTCTAGTTTTATTAAGAATCTTAATCGGTTCACAGAATACATCTAGTTACCAAGCTTCAATACCATAGGCCTTTTAGATTCGGAGAAAATGGCTGTGACACACGGACGGACAGACAGACAGACAGACAGATATGACGAATCTATAAGGGTTCCGTTTTTGCCATTTGGCTTCGAAACCCTAATAATGCGATACCTACATTATTTTCTTTATAACAATTTTATAAATTTGATTAAGACAGAATATTATTTCTCGTACATTCCATTTTCTCTAAAGCCCAGTTGCTGCAGCTGTCTCGCGCACGTACATTACCTATATTATATTTGATCTACTATTATTATTATGACATGACAGTGCAGCTTCACGGCGCGTGCAATTGATACAGCACTCAGTGCATGTACAGTGTAGCATTTATTTTCTGTAGATGCAGCATTCAGCGTGTGAAAGCACCCTAATCGATCTATCGTTTTTTTAATCGGTTGTCTGTGGTGACATTTCTGCTGTCAGAATGACAGGATGTCATAAGATCGGTGATGAATCGTTTTTGCATTCAAAGAAAACAGGTTTTCAGATAGAATTCTAGATTTCCACGTGAGAGAGGGTATATATATATGGCCCTGCTATAAAATTCCAAGCCTCTTTTACCATCTGCTAAGCATTATTGAACTTGAAATTACACTGAGTCGCACACCTCAATCTTCGTTAGAGGTTATAAGTTGGAACCTGTGGACTTGATAAGGAATTAGACTGAGTTTTACCTATTCTCCTAAGAAAGTAATAAACTCTGATAACCTATACCCAGATTCTGGTAAGTTTCAATTAACTATTTGCAAAGCGGGTCGATTTTCGTCTGTCGCGCAGTCAGTATCTTAATTTGTCGTTTCTTTCATGACAGGGTTTTTTAGTACGGGGAAAAGTGGGTCAGCCGCTGTTCTGAGCCACACCCGAGAACACGTGGACCACACGAGCGAGGTTATTAAGGGAGAAGCCTGCCAACTTCACCTGAACTCTCAGCTCACACTGCAGGCCAGTACTTGTCACCCATTTATACATGTGTAGTCTAGCCGCTTACTTCCTCACCTCTAGTACCTGCTCATGCGGAAATAGTTTAGTGCTGTACTCTAGTACCTAAACCACCCCCCCCCCCCTTAATAGTATTTCCTGCGGATTCGACACGCTGGAAATACACAATAAAGAACACAGAATATTACTGACTAATAAACTAAGACAACCAGCTAGGTAATTCAAACACCAGCTGACTACAACCATTACACTACCAAAGAGAGATCCTCCTATACACCTAACTAGACACTGACTCGTGTACCGGATAGGCTAAGTAACTAGAGTCTAATGCCCTTCATAGAAAACGAATGCTCCCTGTACTCGCTGCTGATACCCTAACACTACCCAAGCTCTCAGGATATTGTAGAGTACTGAGGAGCGAATGAGAGAAAAACGCTCGGTGCGGTGCATAGAAGAAACTACAACGTAACAAAGTGCAAAAGTGACTACCCACTAATAATGTTTACAGAAAATAGCTCTATTACTCGTAGTTTGACTTACATGGGTCTGCCGTCAGTCAGAATTTAGTTCTAAACTTACGAATACTATACGTACAAGATACACTATTTTGTATAATCCAACGCTAAATTCATGCTTATTCCCTGATTTCTTACGTTATATTAAAAAAAGTTATCAAAAAGGAGGAATGTGAATATTCAATTTAAAAACAACAAACAAAAGAAATAAAGTTAACGGACTGGCATGAAACCTATCAATCCAGTTTCAATGAATTCTGTGAAAAAGACTAATTCGTATTGAAAAACACTTTTCACGCTAGCAATAAAAATGCAGTTTTCCACTCGCCATGCTTCTTTTTTCAACTTTCAAAAGAGTTAATTTTATGTTTATAAGGGAAACTGTCTAAGTTTTCAAATGTTTTGGTAGCTTTATTGATGATCTGAGAAAGTTTCAATAAATGTTGTTTCAAACTTATTTTAATCGCTTTTATGTTTCAAAACTATTTGTTTGTCACTGCTTTGTCTTTCCTTTACTACTATTTAAACTTTAAATGCCTATAACGAAACTTGGTAAGTAGATGTATTCTGTGAACCGCATTAAGATTTTTATATAAAAACTAGAAAAAAAGCAGTTAATTTTGGGGGTACCCATACTCAGAACTGAAACTCAAAAATTTTGTTTTTATCAGACCCATACCTATCTTTAGATAGGTCTTTAAAAATACTATTGAGGTTTCTAACATTATTTTTTTCTGAAGTGAATAGTTTGCGCAAGAGACACTTCCAAAGTGGAAAAATGTGTGTCCCTCCCTCTCTGACTTCTAAACTAAGAGAACGATAAATCTAAAAAAAATATGATGTACATTGCCATAAAATCTACCAACGAAAATTGGTTTGAACGAGATCGAATTGGTAGTTTTTTTTAATACGTCATAAACCGCAATTTTCGCCTAGAAAAATCACTACCACTGCGAACGCGTTAAAACATCAATTAAAGTTACAACGAACTACAAGAACTTTTATATTATGTCACTTGCTGCTACGGAACCCTTCATGGGCGAGTCCAACTCGCACTTGGCCGGTTTTTAGAATAACGTATGGTATAGCCATATTTTTGTCAAATACCTACAATGCAAGCTCGATGAGCAGTAATTTTAGGTTATTTTTAAGGGAATTTGGCTTAAAGGTCTGCGTAACCAAGCAGACCTTTAAGCCAAATTCTTATTTCATTCTAATATTATATCTTCAATCAACAACAATTAAAGTTCGCCACAGTTACTCAAAAGAAACTTTAATGGAATCGTAATTAATTGCGTTGCTGTTCACTGAATACGCTAATTAAGCAGCTATGGCGTAGATACTAAAGCAAAATTTGCGTGTTATGGTAATCCTAGAAATAAAGCGAAAGCGTTGAACTAGCAATTTGCTAAATATAGGCTTAGCTATTTGATGCCATGAAGCTACAATATGCCTGCTGTTGTGTTAGATAGGGATTAGTACTCGTATCAAATTTAACCCTCTGTGCTGTTTCTGCGACCCTGGTACTTTGGGTAAGGTCACATTTTATAAAGACGTAAGTTCCGACAATCATTGTTATGATGTCATACTAGGTGGTTCATAAATATGCTTGTCAGAAGACTTCAGAAGATCTTGCATCGAAGTAAGCGACCCGATAATAATTAAAGTACCAGAGAGACTTGGAATTCTTCATCAAAGCACGTGATTCCTACTTCAAAGAAGTCATACTTCTTCTTCTTGAAGCGTGAAAAGATACATGCGGTGTGCGGCGAACAGCAGACACTGGTCTCACAAGATGCAACAACAGAAAGAAAGAAAGAAAGAAAGAAAGAAAGAAAGAAAGAAACATTTATTTGGTGCATATCGCCCACACATACATAACATATAAAATGGTACAACTACAAAATAAATAAAATAAAAAAGAGCCTAAAGTAGTGACATGTGCAATGTGGCACACAGATGCACCAAATGGGTGTCCAGTTCAGCATTATGCCAGGAGAAACCTGACGCTGGTTTTCAACTGGAACCCCTTTGGACAGTGACACACGGACGCCGAACCGTCGAAAGCCGAGCGCGAAAGTGTAATGTAAAAAGTAAAGTAAAGCAAGCAATTCACAGGTACATCACAAGAAGTTCGCATATCAGTCAACAGTCTAAGAATTTATTTTTAAATAAATACATAATATTTCCAGAACTTAAAACTACAAATGTACAACAGTAGTACAGTTCTTCTTATAATGGTCGTCAGATATTTTCACATAAAAATATCTTAAAACAGCGATACATTGAATACACTGGTATAACTTTTTCTACATTATCAAGTTTTCTCGACACGTTTCTGTGAAAATACGGTGGCGTTTCTTAATAAACGCGTCCGAAACATACGCTGTCAAGATTTTTTATCCCTCGTAATCAACATGATTTCAAAGAGGATCATTTATGTTATGTAAACGTAAAAAATAGTTCAGCTTTGAAAAAATAGACCCGTATACATTATACAAGGCTATAAATTATTTTAACTAATTCCTACACGCTTCCTCGTTATTTCTAGACGTTTTCAAAATGACGTTTTCCAAATACTGCTATAGGTTTTTGAGGATTCAGCAATGCTAGTGAAACGTTCAGAGCTATTCTATCTGTACGTAATTTCATCAGAATCAGTTTAGCGGTTTTGACTTTAAAGTGTAAAACTATTTGGGATCGTATAATACATTAGTGATAGTCAGTTTTTACTCCTTGTTACGAGTACGTTAAGAAGAATTGTCATCAGTACCATGCAAATTTCGACATATTGAACTCTACTGTCTACAATTACATAATAAGTAACCAAATACTCCTAACTTACAAGTTCGTAGTACTTTATAAGTGATTAAGGCACTAACAGTTGGCTGGCATTCCCTCTAAAATTTCAGTTAGCAACCCTTCAACGTCTTAAGGGTTATTCGAGTAATTTAGCAGAGGGTTTCAGTTAGCGATAGTTTCACCATGTGCTTGAGTGTACGTAAGAGGTTCGGAACTATTCGAGTGCTTACGACCTACTTGAACCAGTAGGGTTTATCTAGCCTGCTATCACCAATTTATTATAAATGCTTAGGCCCCCAACATTCTGTTCTGTGGGTATGAACAATTCGGATTTGAAATTTAGTTTTTGAAATGAAAGTAGAAATATAATTTCTACCATTTTTGCTCAATAATAACAAATAAAACATATAACATCATGGAACAGCCTGCATCGTCAGCAGAGCTTTACATTCCAAATACAATATGTTTATATTTTCCAGTTTTATCGCGCAACGTGTCGTTTGTGACAGCCTTTTGCAGCGCTCTGGGAATTCAAACCGTAAATCTTTTAAATACCCTCAAAAAACCTGTGAGCCACGACTGTACACAGATTTAGTCCAATAACGCGTTATTTTCTGGTATCACACATACTACATAAAGTATAGATACTTATATTTTAGATAGAGAACCTCGTCTACATTTATGTTAAGCTTGATTTAGCATAAATCTTGTTTTCCGTGGGACCAAACTACACATTTTTACAGGAAAAATAGATGGTCACCCTGGAGTCATATCCATTTTTACGTCACTCTTAATATTAGACACAGCGATTTAAAAGAAGAACAAATAAACAAATTTAATACACTCTCTCGTTTACTCTCATTTAAAATTTATTAGCATGTTTTAAAAGTTTGATTAGCATGAAATATACAAAATTTATAATTTCACTATTAGTTTTCAGGTCCTAATAATTTATTTACAGCTGATATTACATCACTAGTAGCTGTTACAAAAATCAGAATACCAAGAAAGATTTAGAATCGACCTTAAGTTTCATGTTTTTGCATCTGTAGAAAGTATGATTTATCTACCCAAAAAAAATTGAATAATTCCATTAAAGTGATTAACTTATTCATATGTATCATGAATACGAAACATGTAAAAGGTTCACGTAACACGTGGCCAAAATTCGTAGACGTTACTCACGTAGCTCGCGAGGGAAATCTTACTCACTACTTGGCCATTATTTATCAAGCTTTATATTATTATAACCTCGTGTTGAGTCAAATTATTATAAAACACCGAGCAAGAGTTTGCAGGAACACGTGAATGATACGAATTTTTTACTTAGATTTTTTTTAAATAACACGTAGGTAAAGTTAGTGGTGATAGTTTTCCTTGTAATGTCGTGTGCCATAGCAGGTAGGTACCTATCTTTATTTTATACTAGCTGATGCTCGCAGCTTCGCCCGCGTATATTTGTTCCCGTTCCCGCTTCCCATAGGAACTTATTCCCGGGATAAAAAGTAGCCTATGTGTTATTCCAGACTATAATGTGTCTCTGTACCAAATTTCAGCCAGATCCGTTCAGCCGTTCGAGCGTGAAAGAGTAACAAACATCCACACTCACAAACTTTCGCATTTATTATATTAGTAAGATTACTTGCCTAGAAGCAACAAAGCAAGCACAACCATTTACCTGCTTTGCGTAAAGTTTGCATCGACTAATATTGACACTTTATTTCTAGTTTGATCTAAATTCGTTTTACGCGTAAAACGAATTTGGCTCAAACTTGGCATAAAGTGTAATGCTGTCAGAGATGGCTTGGGATAGTTTTGAAGAAAGATACCTAGATACCTTGTATTGTATGTAGTTACTGTATTCCTGGAACAAAAATATAATTATAGCATAGCACATACAACTAAAACCGTAGCTACGCTATCTCAAGCCATCTCTGACAGCATTTACATATTAAAAACTTCTTTTATCAATCAATTCTATTGCAGTTCATGTTGTTCCATTATAGTTTTTGACACACGTTTGTTTAGCTCGCATTCAGTCTTACCCGAACAGATATCTATCTTTTAAAAGTTTGCCGTACCTTACGTTGCCAAGTCGCGATCTCCAGCTTAAAGTTCAACTGCTCCACCAGGCATAGGTTCTTACACATTTATAACCAGTCAATTCTCACTCAATAAAGGGTGTAATATCAACCATGTCTGCTAAATCAACCATATGGTTAAATTAGCTGACATGGTTGATATTACACCCTTTACCAGATAACAGAGTGAATTTTTTAATCTATCCCTCAAAGAGACTAAAAATATAGACAATCTAAAAGACTTTGCGAAAAAGCTAAATATAGACGTCTAGCCGTTTACGTAGTTTAATAACCTTAACCTAAATAAAACAATATCTAGATTTCTGAATAGAAAATAAAATCAAACTGTCTTTATTTTTTTATTAAAATAAGGTTTGATTTTCTTTTGCATGCATAATCTTAAGCTACTTGTATCCAATGATTAATCTACGAATTATGCAGAAAGAACTGACGCTAATGATAATGAATCACTCATTTCGAATATTATTTTTATAAATTTCGAAGCCGAATCTTATCTTCGAAATCTCTGGAGAATAATTGGTCAAATTGTTGAGCAAAATAAAAGAAACATTTTTTTATTATTCTATTCGACTGTTTAATTTTATTATACCTACTATTGGTTTTACCTCGTCGAAATATTCAGTTTTATACAGTCAACTACTAACAACGCAGCGGTGTAAACCTATGAACAGTGTTTAAAGAGTTTCTAGTTATTTTATTACTTCGATTTTTAATATTTAAAGCAATTAGTATGCCAACTTTTTCATAATATTTTATTATAAAGTGAAAAAAGACAACTTGGCCCAGACGGGACTTGAACCCGCAAACCTTTGCCTAATCCAGGGCAATGCTCTAACCAATTGAGCTACGGGAGCCGTACTGATACAAGCTGAAATTCTTCACCTTATTGTAACCGCCATTTAAGAGTATGGCACAGAGCCATCTATCGAGCTACTTAGCAACTCTGATATCAAATACATCATCAAGCCATACTCTTAAATGGCGGTTACAATAAGGTGAAGAATTTCAGCTTGTATCAGTACGGCTCCCGTAGCTCAATTGGTTAGAGCATTGCCCTGGATTAGGCAAAGGTTTGCGGGTTCAAGTCCCGTCTGGGCCAAGTTGTCTTTTTTCACTTTATAATAAAATATTATGAAAAAGTTAGCATACTAATTGCTTTAAATATTAAAAATCGATAGATTGAGTCGGAGACAGCAAATCAATGTATAAAAAATGATTGCAATATCGTTCATTGATATCAGAGTTGCTAAGTAGCTCGATAGATGGCTCTGTGCCATACTCTTAAATGGCGGTTACAATAAGGTGAAGAATTTCAGCTTGTATCAGTACGGCTCCCGTAGCTCAATTGGTTAGAGCATTGCCCTGGATTAGGCAAAGGTTTGCGGGTTCAAGTCACGTCTGGGCCAAGTTGTCTTTTTTCACTTTATAATAAAATATTTTTTTACTTAATCTAATACCAGCGAATGTCACGCGGTTTCACCCACGTAGCTCCCGTTCCCGTGGGAATAGCGAATGGTCGCAGTTGTGTGCACTCTGTGTTAAAAAATCTTTTAAATTACAAAGAACGAGTTTCAAGAAAATATTATTCGATACACAGTGAAATTACGTCGCGATAAACATTACTAACGAGTGAATAAACGATAAAGTGAGTGATTTAAGCAGATATCGAAGAATAAAGTTGTGTATGAACGTACGTGTTTATAATTTTTCGGACGGTAACAGCACAAAATAATACATAAGTGACACTTTCACTTTTGTTGATGATTGACGGGAAGCGGTCAATGACTCCGAAGTTCATTCATTAATATAACTAACAGGACAACAATTTCACCCATTACAGTAACTGTTGTCGTGGCTCTGTGGGTAACGCCGAGTCTTGTGAAGTGAATGGTCGAGGTTTCAAATCTCGTTGTACTGCAATTCTCTTTTTGTGGCTTTTATTTCAAGTTTGAAGTAAAATTAGTGCGGTCAAGATGTCAAAGATTACTAGAACCCCACCAAAACAAAATACTCCATCACGTCCCGAGTCGGACATACAGAAACTATCTACGGACGAGGCGCAAGTAGGCAATATTTCAAACATGAGTACACAACGATCCAAGCGACGTCGCCGGCCATCATCTGATGACTTAAACGATACCTTAACTGAGTTTAAAAAAGAAATCACAGATATAATGCATACAATGATGTGTCAACAAAACATTCGCTTGGACGAACTGCAGAACCATTTGTGTGAAATAAAGGTGTCTAACTCCAAAATTCAACAATCGAACTCTGATATTGAGAAATCTATGACGTACATTACCGATCAGTTAGCAGTTTTGGAACTAAAAATTACTGGTCTAGAAAAGGAACGCAATTCCATAGGAACAAAGCTAGCGTTACTTGAGGAGAAGCTTGAATACATTGATCGATCAATTGTAAAGACTACTGTAGAAATACGTAATGTACCAAAACGTTTAAATGAAACCAAAGAGATGCTATATAATGCCTTGCTAGATCTATCAAAACACCTGGAGCTGCCCTTAAAAACATCTGACATACGCGACGTAACACGGCAACTATCAAAAAAAGAAAGCCCAACCTCAGCAGTATCTGTGGAGTTTACAAATACCTTGATAAAATCTAAATTTCTGTCAGCGGCTAAAAAGTTTAATAGGCTACACGTCAACGATAAGTTGTCTTCATCTACCATGGGTTTGACACCTCACACTTCTATCTTCATCGCAGAGCAGCTGACTTCTTACTCAAAGCGCCTTTTTTATCACACCCGGACATTCGCAAAGGCAAACAGTTTTCAGTACTGCTGGACGTCTAATGGTCGTATTCTGGTTAGAAAAGATGTGAATAGCCCTTATATCGTGATACGAAATGAGGAACACTTGCAACAACTGTCTGCACCTATTAACCAATGACTACTGGTAGTGCCATTTATATTGCCAAATTTAATATGTACTTTAATGAATATTTATTTAAACATGTATTTTACCTTAAGTATAGTGTTAAGCCTAGACATAAATACACAATCCTACTTACTCCACACATCACACAACAACAATTATCATGGATATGAATTTCATATACTTACACTCACTCGCCTGTGTCTTCATCTATTACTCGTTGTAACGTTTAAAATGACAAACCTTAATTGCCTTATTATTTTATTACCCGTATTCATAATTGTTAAAAATGACTACTCTTGTAAGTGACATTATTGAAAATTTTGATGACTTTTCTGTATCGGAGTTTCATGAATGTTCCCCAGAACAAACACAAACCTACATTCTAGACAATAAGTATGACCTGACAATTTTATCGCAAAACATCCGCTCTCTGCACTCTAACTTCCTTGAATTACAAACCCTACTACAACGTATACATGTCGACTGTGACCTCTTGGTCCTAACAGAGTGTTGGCTGGATTGTTCAACTAACGCCGTGGCGCCGATCTTACAGCATTATACTTCTTACAGATCCACCAACCACCTAAACAAGAACGATGGTGTTGTTGTTTTTGCGAGGTCTAACCTCGTAACTATCTGTGAGGAACCTGGGTGGCAGGGATCTGCCTCGGGCTTGGTCATTAAGGTAGACGCGGACACCGCCGTAATTTGTATATACCGCTCACCCTCAAACGACGATATTCAACCTTTTCTTACAGCACTGTGTAACACTATCCTTTCACTCACGAATTACAAAACAGTCATCATAACAGGAGACATTAACATTGATATTAAACACAATACATCAGACAAACGAAGTCAGGAATATTTAAATACCCTGGCCTATCATGGCTTTTTACCTGCACATATGCTTCCTACGAGGGATAAGAAATGCTTAGACCACACCCTACTTCGCACTAAGTGTAAAACCTTAACTCTCCTTTATAATACAACATTGACCGATCACACTTCCTCATTGTCCTGTCTTAAGAAAAAGATCTCAAAATTAAGTGATGAGAAAACAGCCACTAAAACAAACTATGAGGCCCTTGACGCAGCTATGGCTGACCTGGACTTTATGCCTGTGTTTTCTATGTCAGATCCTGATAAAGCTATAGATTACTTCATCACGTTGAGTAGATCAGCGATCGACAAATGCACTACCACCACAAAGATACCTGCAAGGAAAAGAATTTACAAGCCATGGATAACTCAGGGTCTTCTCAGATGTATCCGGAATCGTGATCATCTTCATAAAAAAGTTAAACAATCACCCGACAACATCACTCTACTGACGACATACAAGCGATACAGAATATTTTGCACTAGAATTTTAAAAAAAGCAAAAAGGCACCATGACTCTCAGGAACTAAATAAGGCTTCAAGTAATCCAAAAAAGCTCTGGGACACTATAAAACACATCACAAACACATCAAAACCTAAACACAGCAACACTCCCCTTCTAACACTTTCTTCGTCACAGACTCAGTCGTGTAACACTGTAAATCGCTACTTTGTGAACATAGGCAAGACGCTGGCAGATAAGATCAATTCGAGCTCCCTATCCTTTGCTCAAGCTCCACGGAGTGACCGGCACAAAGAATCCTTTGTCTTGGAAAAAACAGATCCTGACGAAGTTCTCCTAGTGGTAAATTCAATAAGAGTTAGCGCCGCTGCTGGATGGGATGGCATCTCATGTCTGTTTCTAAAACGATACTCTGAACTCCTAGCACCTATATTAAGCCACATATTTAATCTTTGCTTTGAAACAGCTATATTTCCCTCTTCTCTCAAAAAGGCTATCATACATCCTATCTTCAAGAGTGGTAACGGAAATCTGGTAACTAACTACCGACCTATAGCTGTCCTCTGCACACTATCTAAAATACTGGAACGCCTAATTAACAAGAGATTAATGAACTATCTTGAACATTATAAAATTTTATCACCTCAACAATTCGGCTTCCGTAAAAATAGATCTACCAGTGACGCAGTACACAAATTGGTAGATCATATCGCAGAAAATTTAGACAGTAACAGGAAGGTATTAACCATATTTCTAGACTTAGCTAAAGCTTTTGATACTGTTCCGATTCCGGCCCTCTTATCCAAGTTAGAAAATGTGGGTGTCAGAGGTATTCCCCTTGACTTATTTAGAAGTTACCTCTCTGAACGCTTTCAATATGTACAAATTGACAGATTTAAAAGTGAGGTTCTCCCCATTCAGTACGGCGTGCCACAAGGCAGTATATTGGGCCCTACACTGTTCCTCGTATTCATCAACGACCTGTGCAATTTAAAAATACCAAATGCACAAGTTGTATCTTATGCAGACGACACCGCGATCACTTTCTGCGCAAATACATGGTCTGAATTGGAGTCAGTTTCGCAAAACGGTTTTAATACTGCACAACATTGGCTTTTAACACACACTCTAACTCTAAATACTACAAAAACTAATTTTATAACATTCTCGATAACTTCCACATCCCAACCAAGACAGCCCCTTACATTGAAAGCCCACTCATGTTTTCCAAATCCTACCCCGGACTGCCAATGCCCTTGTCTAAATTCTGTCGAATACACCAAATATCTCGGAATAATAATAGATAAAAATATTAATTTCAAACCTCACACTATAACTCTCACTGGTCGTATACGTAAATTAATTTATATATTTAAAACCCTAAGACACGTAGCAAGTGCGTCTATAATAAAAAATGTCTACTCAGCACTGTGCCTATCACTGATTACCTACTGTATTTCATGCTGGGGTGGAGCCGCAAAATCAGTGATAATGCCTGTCGAGATTGCTCACCGCGCTGTGCTTAAAGTTGCTACCTTTCGACCTATTCTATTCCCAACCACAGATCTCTACAATATATGTAATGTTCTGAATGTTCGTCAACTATACATGTTGCACATTGCTTTGCTGCAACACTCTAGAACTCCATATCGTATAATAACCAAACGTCGACAAGACAGAATCTGTACAATACCACCACGTCGTACATCTTTCGCCAAGAGATTCTCGACATACCTTGCACCCTCTCTCTACAATAAAATTAATAGAAAGTGCCCAATATTCGAACTATCACGATATAATGCCAAAACAAAACTTCGAAACTTTCTACAACAGCTGGATTACGATGAGACAGAAACATACTTCGTACAGTAAACAGGCTAATCCCACTACTTACTTGCGCACACTCAAATACATAACACTCACTCACACACGCACACACATACACACACACAAACTCACATACATAAATCTATACAAGACATCTAATTCACATTTAATTTTATTTAATCTGTATTACCTGATCATTATTGTTATTTATGTTACACAAAAGATTAATATTATCATATGCAACTTTTCAATTGTTTGCTAGCTAGATCAACTCAAATATGTTACTCCAACCATACTAGGGAGTTTCACTGTTTCTCCTTAACACAGGCTACTTGTAGCCTATCTAGGAGAGCAGTACTCCGACCATGTTATTGTAGAAGAATTATCTCAGCCATTATTATAATGTTAATGCAACAATGTAAACCTACAATCTGAATTATTATGAATAAATGAATTATTATATTATTATTATTATATTATTATTATTATATTATTAATACGGGAATAAAATATATAGCCTATGTCACTTGGGGATAGTGTAGGTTTCCAACAGTAATAGATTTTTTCAAATCCGTTCAGTAGTTTCGGAGCCTATTTGATGCAAACAAACAATCAAATCTTTTCTATCTGTAATATAGATTAGTATACTGGTAGAATTTATAGTCGTTCTGGACCCAAAAGGGGGTTACTCAGAATCAATCATGGAACAATTATGGGGGGTCAAAAGTGTTGTACAGGCTATAATAAAAAAAAAACTTTTGTGTTATCATTTTCACTCGTTCGAGTTGAAACATTAGTAGCGCTTCGATTATTCATTGACATTCTTCAGTGAATGAAACGCCGGAACATGTGATTAGTTCATTGACCGAAAGCATTCGATTCGATTAATAAAGGACTCCAATTTCTCTTCATACTCAACACGGGCGGCTTAGGGCCGTCGGAAATACTTTAGTATTGTGCTGTTTTCGCGGTTAAACGATAAATTAATAAGGTCTATTGTACTAATAGGTACTAATAGGTAACGAAAATAAACGCGAACAAAATAATGAACTTAAATCTAGACCTACCTATTTACAGTTTATTTACGCTACCGAGTACCCCGGCGACTGCTCAAAATGGAGTCCAGAACTTATGATACATAAACGGGCACGTTTTATGTTATTGCCTTCACTATTTCAAAGGCCAACAGTCAACAGTCCGGAAGGGTCCACTCTATCACACTGCGTAATTCGTAATTCATCACAAGTTTCCTACTTCAGGAGTACGAAACTCATGATGTGCAACAGCCGAACAACCCCCCAAAGAAGCGGGCTAGCATCCAAACCCCTACATGAAGCCGCAGTGGTAGCCAAGATTTGTTGGGAATCCTGGGAGTCATCCTTACGAGGGCTTACCCGGCGGGACTCCCAACCGTAGGCATAGGTACGGAACGTGTGGTTTTTAGTCGGTAAGTGTCCGGCATAGCATCCATGTAGGATTTTCCTCACGTTAACTACTAAACACGCACTGTTCGTTTGAATATTTCGCACTGAATGACGACGACTCATTTTCGAAAATCGTAACGAACGATCTGTCTGCGCGGGAGTCGCGGCGTTACTGCGCGCCGCCGCGCCGCCGAGCGAGCGGCCGAGCGCGTTACGTACCTACAAGACGTAACTAGTCGAGTACCTACGTTACTTGGCAACGGGTCCACGTGGACTGCGGTGGGATCATGCGTGTGATTGGTCGAATTTTCCCGACGCGGCAGCTCGTCTTAGTGATTGGAACGTTAAACATTGAATGAAAAATTATAGTAGAAAATAGTAGTAAGCGTATTCCGTGAAATTTAAAGGAATAACCACAGAAAAGAAAAAACATTAGAAGTGCGAAGTAGGCGTGGCACGCGTGTCAACAGTAAGCGCAAAACCGCAAACTTGAGCTCATTCGTGCCCAGTCGTGTTTAACATCGTGTCTAGTCGTGTCTAGTTGCTCGTTACGCGAACTTCATAAATTAAATCTATTTTACAGCAAATATGCCTATTTGTGCTATTTTGCAGTGTAAAAATAATAGTAGGAGAATTAATCTTGGGAATGGAGGTGTTTTATACCACCGGAAAGTAATGATTAGTAATTTTTCTAAGAAATCGTAAAGAAATTCAATTTGTCAAAAATTAAATAAAAATTGCCACGAAAATCAACCATATCGCTTTAGAAATAAAGCTCGTTTTGGGTTACGCACACTAGCGTATTTTTTCTGGATCTTTCTCTGCTACTCATTTAGTGATGTGGTCAAATGAGATGGCAGACTTATCGATATCATTTGATACCATGTAAAGATTAAGTTCGCCTGGTCCACTATTTAAAGACAAAAGACTTATTTAAAATTTATTTCTATTTATCGTTAGCAAACTCGTATCAAATGTAACCTAGCTATTTACTCACTTCTCCTAACTTATATTTTTTTTTATGTATTGGAAATTGATTGATAAGGGAATGAATAAAATGTACCTTTTCTCATTAGACAACTTATAGCTTGAAATATTTTTAAGACCTTAAACTGATTTCGTTATACGCCAATTACTCTTTCTTTAAAAAATAATAAATTATAGTTATGACTTGAATACATCAAAGAACAGGATTCCAAAAGAAAAATACCTCTCATCATTATGACTTCAAGTTAGCCTAAAATCTCATTTTAAAAAGACCGGACGTGCTGGAATGTTTTTCGTTTTCGAAACATCTTTAAATAAGTTATAACATCCAGACAGCTTTTATGTTGCAGACCTGTGTTATCGATGTAGATTTCCTCGTCTCTGACTTCCGGCTACACTATGTTGCTTAAAGAAATTGTTCCTTATGAATGAAAGATTGGACAGGTGTTTTTTTTTTCACATCACACCTGTTCGATTACTGGATTAAGCAGGTATTTTTCAAAAAAATCTAAATGCAGTTTTACTTACTTTCGAAAATAAATGACCGTTTTTTTTTCAGCAAAATTTGTTATCATTAATATTAAGGGTACTTTTCCATCAACCATGGCCTTTAATTTCCAGCCTGTATATGTTCCGTTTCTAAACTTTATTGCCATGATGTTCTCTTACCTAAAATGTATCATATTTTGCACATTGCAGTGTGCTTAAAAATACAGCTATTGCTTACTGCAGTGAGCAATAGCTGTATTTTAAAGTTTTGTCTACTAATATTGTCTCCTCAAAATCTTAGTTGTTCACAGGCAGTATACCCCTTGTCTGTGTCCAGACTAAATCAGCTTGCGCGTTTAGTAGCAAAGTGTTCGTAGCATTACACTGTGTCTATCTTGCTCTAATCTATTCCAATCGTTAGAGGAAAGAACGAGTTAGACATATTTTTTTAAGTACAAAATAAACAAAATATTAGCCATAACATATTAGCTATTGGTTTGATTTTATTTGGTTTTAATTTTGTTAGTGGTGCATGCAACTTGAATACATGTCATTTCATGTTGCTAGCTTTGAAAATGACGAATTTTTAACGGTAGGTGGTAATCTAAGGTATAAACAACCGTTTATACCGTATTTTACTATCCTAATTGTGAAATTAATCTTATTATATAATCTATTTAATGAAAGCTACTTATTGTCCTAAATTTATTACTTAAATGTTCAGTGGGTTTTGTCTCCACGTTTATGAGTCAGTCAGTCCCATTATCTCTTTTTATAATAGAATAGATGCGAGTAGGTAGGTACATATATGTACAATAGAATTGAGAAACCTCCTTCTATTTGAAGTCGGTTAAAAAGACATGAAATGAAAACAGTGAGTCTTTTTTATACTACCAACCGCACCGCAGTCTATGGACGTTTGCAACACCAGAGGCGCTAACTTGCGTTGTCGACCCTGTAAAACCTTTTTGAAGAACCCCAAAGTGTATTGAAGTTTCTGTTATAAGTGTTAATTTGAAAATTATGAACTTAAGATTTTGGATTACAAACATCCTTTTATCGATATTGTAAATATGTTTTGCCCCACACTAGCTGATAAGCGAGTGAACTAAAATGAGTTGAGGCAAAGTCAAACATATTCCAAGGGAATAAGGTTTACAATATTTTGCTTGATATACACTGCCATCTCTCGCTGAGTAGCTGAACTTTTGCGTTAATCGAAGCATGTTTGATTTGTATCACAAAACGTCGTAAGTACTTTTCTTTATTTATAGTATAGCAAGTTCTATTTTGAAAGCGTAAAGACGTGTTTTCGCTTTGTAGTTTATATGATTTACGTCAATTTGAAATTAAAATTATGCGACGAATAAAATCAATTGTTTCATATTAGTGCACAATATTATTCACGGTTTGTATGTGTGAGTTTGGCGACAGCGGTTCTGGTAGTAAATTTGTCTTAACACACTTCCACTTGTTTTTATTATTCCGTGGGAATAACCACAAGTTCTCATTTTGACTTCGGCAAACGATATAAATTTTGACATTTTCGTAATTTTTTTTCGTTGATTTTCAAATTGACAGTGCCGATCGGTTCTGTTATCGAAACTGTGCCTAAACCTTTTCGTTCCAGAACGACTATAAATTCAACCAGTAGATTACCGTAGATAACGACTGGCAGTGTACGTACGACAATGATGAGCTAGAGTATTCCTTGACAAGAATATTAGCAATGATGAATTTGCATAGTCGCGAATAGTGGTAAGCAGCTGCGTGTTCCAAGCTATAAACTAGAGGAGTTTATACAATACCGCTAGCTCACGTGTTTCCCTCCTCTTACAGCATTTTGTCATTGAGACTAAGGACCATAGGGCTACTGTCAAAATTTCTGAACTGTAAGAGTGGCCCTTAATGCGTTATAGAGCAGGATCTCGCTGGTACAAGTAGTCTCTGAAGTTGTTTCTTACCAAGCATTTTTTTCGAAACTAGCCATACGTGTTAGTAAAATATTCAAACTTGACACGTTCTCATATTTAATTTTCTGCCGAGCGCCATCGCAAAAGATTTTCGAACTCAATTGCTATAGAAGAAACATTTTAAAAGCGGCAATAAGAACACAAGTATACACAGCTTATTGTTTTAAGCGAAAATATTGAATGTAGGACGAATCGCGTATTTAGAAAATGTCAGAGAAAAGAAATACATGGTGTATTTTATCGATAGCTCTTCTCGGCGATTATAAAATTCTTAGGAATTCTTCTTAACGGTATTTTAATGAGAAGGTATGTTCTGTTGAAATGAGGCACATAGACGAGTATTTTGGAAAGTTGTTATTCTGCAAAAGAGAGAAAATAAATAAAACTTTCAAATGTTTATGTAGGCCGGATTACAAAATGATACTCAAACTTATATAGTGCTTGAGCATGGAGAATGTTCTAAATAAAAGCTAACTATTAGAGAGTTATTTAACTATTTCACGGGGAATATTGTAGACATGATGCGGGATTATTTACGAGTGAAATTACCCACAGATACCACGCCGGCCATGAAAAAAATGAAAATCGCCATAACTTCTTTTTAAACTATTAAAGTTCTCATAGATATGCCGATTGCTACCGGCTAAAACGATGCGATCACTAAGAAGAAATGTGGCATAATGATACCTCTGTTTACCATTCAGGAATAATTTTTTGCCATGACACAAAGTGTACTGTCATTAAATGAAATATTTCATAAAATTTTGTACATCTGTTGTGTGTATACCATACCGGGTTCAAAAAATACATAATCTGTGAATATTTCAGCTCTCTAGCTATCACCGTTCATGATAAGAATGAAGATACAGCATCGTGATTGACAGACAGACAAACAGACACACGGAGAGACAGACAGATAGATAGACGGACGGCGAAGTCTCATGAATAGGGTCCCGTTTTTTACCCTTTGGGTACGGAACCCTAAAAATTTGTAAAGTTTATGTTCACCTTAGAACTACAAGATACTTTCAGCATTGCAACTCTGTTCTAGACGCCACCGACTATTTAGCAAGTCGAGGAGAGTTCGTTACTCAATTAGGCGCCGCCGGTTAATCAGCGCGTCGCGTCGCGTCCGCCAAACAGAATGTATTCAGAGTGAATAATTCGTCTGCACACCGTCTGTGTCTTCCTTATACAACATAATTTGCATTTACTTGTGCAGAGAAATGAAATGATTAATATGGAATACAAAATGATGCTCGTGGCTTCACCTACGTAGCATTTGGTTATCGTTCCTGCTTCCCATGGAAATATTATTTCCGGGATAAAAAATAGCCTATAGTCTCCGGGTTACAAGCTATCCTTTTACCAAATTTCAGCTTCTTTCAGCCGTTTGGGCGTGATTGACAATTCTAACATATTAACAAACTTTCACTTTTATAATATTAGTACAATGGTAGAAAACTACATTTAAATTTAACCAATGACTCACATCAACTTACTGTTAAGAAAATAAAGTGCATGTCTAAACCGCCTTAAATGCTTCAGCATCAAAAAAAAATTCCCGCAAGTCCAATGTCTTTGTATTCAATTGAGATCATTACACCTCTCTTTATGTAAGCCTTTTCTCTCATTTCAGAGAAAAATCTTGTAGGCCATCTTCCACGTAAAGACTGTTGAGTTCACTTTACGTTTTGTACAATACCACAGATAATGTAATAGTATTACGTACAGATAAGTAACTAACTGTATGTGATACTATTATATATTTCTCTGCAATCCTTCCAAGATATTTTTCACACTTTCCACGGTTAGCCTAGATCCCATTTCAAAGACGTGTCATTTTGAGATACTACAATGCAGTGGTACTACCCTAATGCTGCTGTTGTTATGTAAATCAAACAGATCCTATCCTATACGCCAAGTGTCAACTTGAACGGTTGAATTGGAGTTGTAAAATCAGGGCCCAATAAATTATATTCGATTTACAATATCGCCGAAGAGGTAGATAAAAGCATGGTATTGGTCCAAATTTCACCTTTTAACACAATCAGCTTGCCTTAAACAAAACTTACTTATCAATTTATCATTATTTAACCGACTTTAAAAAAGGAGGAGGTTACTCAATTCGACCGTATAATGTTTTTTTTTATTGTTTTTTATGGTTGTTCGCGCAGAACTCCGTCGTTTATGGACCGATTTGAAAAAAAATTTTATCGTTCGGAAATAGATACTCCCAAGGTGGTCCCATTTTAAGGAAGTCAGGATCTGATGATGGCATCTTGGAGAAATCGAAGGTAACTTTTAAAAATTGTAGGGGCATCTAGGCGTTTGTAATTTTTTTGTTAAAAGCTTTAAAGTAGTATAACTAAATGAAGTCTGGAGACGATCTGATGATGGAGACGACAGAAAGTAGAGAGAATTCCCTAACGATAAAAAGCAGTTACCTTGTGTTTGGGCTTGATTAATTTGTAATGTCAAGAACTTTACACCTAGGTAGATAGATTTTCAGTCTACACGTCACTTAAAACAGTGAAAAAAATGTTTAACAAAAAAGAAACCGACTTCAAACAAAACTAAAAACTGAAAAATAAAATTTACTTAGCACAAAGTTAGTAAATTCTGATTTATCAGATATCATTCAAATACACTCGAGAGCAATGAATCCGGGTCACTTAAAGAATGTTAAAAATCTCGGAAACTAAAAATGATAGGTTAATGCAATAAATTGTATTTAATAGATAATGTAATACTCCTTAAATGAAAGTAAAAAAAATATGAGTCACCATACATTTTATTAACACAAAATTACATAAAGAAAAAACTGCTGATCTCTCCTTAAAACAGAAATAGGAAACATGAAATTTTTGAACTTTATTACGATTTTCTTGAATTTTAATACTTCGTATTGCCTCCTCGTGCTTCCATTACTGCGTTTACGCGGTTTGGCATGCTGTACACCAAGTTCCTTATACGATTTTGGGGAATATTCTGCCATTCCTCTGTGAGAGCAATTTTGAGCTCACGAAGCGTGATTGGGGGAGGGTTTCGTTGTTTTACGCATCTGCCTAGCTCGTCCCAAGCATGCTCGATCGGGTTGATATCCGGGCTGCGCGCTGGCCACTCCATACGAGTAATGTTCATCTCTTGAAGGTAGTCATTCACAATCCTACCTGTATGAGGTCGGGCATTGTCATGCATAAATATAGCATCCTCACCTAAATTGACCATAAATGGACCAACGTGATCATTGAGGATTTCTTCCACATATCTTACGCTAGTTAAAGAGCCGTTTTCTATGATCACCAGCTCTGTGCGACTTTCAGAAGAAATTCCGGCCCACACAAGTACAGACCCACCACCGTAGGCTACTTTTTCTTCGATGCATGCTTGCTTGAATCTTTCCCCTGGTCTTCGATACACTCTGTGTCTTCCATCGTGCTTGTAGAGCATAAATTTTGATTCGTCGGAGAACATAACTTTTGACCAATCTTCAATACTCCAATTTACGTGGCTCTGGGCATACCTTAGTCTCGAAATACGATGCCCACGCTCCAGTTTAGGGCCGTTTGCAGGTCTAAGGGGTTTTAAGTTAGATTCAGCAAGCCGACGTCTTACTGTCCATGCACTTGGGTTACTTCCTCCGAGGCGTCGAAACTGATTGGTGAGTTCAGTTCCTGTGAGAAAGCGATTTCGAAGCATGGTGTTCACCAAGTATCGGTCTTCTCGTGCTGTGGTACACCTGGTTCTGCCCGTTCCTGGTCTGCGTAGGTTAGAACCAGTTTCTTCGTAACGTCGGAGAACTCTTTGTACTGTTGACAGCGACACACCGACAGTCCTGGCTGTATCGCGCTGACTCCGGCCGGTTTCCAGCATTGTAAGTATTCTGGTGCATTCTTCAGGCGTAAGCGACATAATTTCAGCTTGATTAATGAATATAGAGCACTATCAACATGGTTTATGTACCCACATAAATGACAGATTACAAACAAAAGCAACACCAAATGCTGTAATTTCGTAGTTCCATCTTCGAAAGTGGCCCTTTTTCAAATTTGATTTTTTTATGATATAACTTTACAATAACTAAGAAGTTTTAATACCTTCATTTAAGGAGTATTACATTGTCTATTAAATACAATTTATTGCATTAACCTAGCATTTTTAGTTTCCGAGATTTTTAGGATTCTTTAAGTGACCCGGATTCATTGCTCTCGAGTGTATAATACTGAAGTCGGTGCCAATATGACTATGAAAGAGCTTAATAATGCCTACCTAAGCCTACATAGTTTTACTGTGCAGTACTAGGCACCGATTTCTGTATTATATTTCTTGATATCTAATAAATCAGAATATACTAACTTTGTGCTAAGTAAATTTTATTTAAGAACCCCGTACCCAAAGCGTAAAAAGAAAACTGAGAAGAATAATAAATAGTAATAGGTACCTACATACTATAAAACTGAGAAGAATAATAAATAGTAATAGGTACCTACATACTTTATACCATTTGCGGTCCCCAAGTGCAACATCTTCAGTCGATTCGCGTCTCAGAATGGAATGGTGCTCACATATATAGAAAGTTTCTTATGTGCATCAAATAAATAAAACATTATAGTCGAAATGAAAAAAAATTTCGTTACGCTACGTTCAAAAATCGTTTACGCTTTCTTTTTAAATTAAGTTTAATGGCACTGGATCGATATTTAAAAATCATAAGTGACGAACCTTTTTGGTCATCGCGTTCTGATTGAGAAAGTTTGTTCTACTGTAAAACTACATTTCTCTTCTCCACTGTCAGATCCCTAATGCAAGTATGATTCATCCCAAAGATAGCTTATTATGATAATTAAGCTCTCTCACTATTGTGAATAGCATGGTATAGACAAGGACTGTTGGTATACTTTTTTGACTTAGCTACTAATACTTACATCCCATTTACCACTAACCACATCAACAACAGAGAGGGCTCTGAGTACAAGAACGCAAAATAGTATTATATCTTAAAGTAAAAGAATAGTTCAACATACATACATACGCATAGTCACGCCTTTATCCCCGAAGGGGTAGGCAGAGGCATAATGTATGTCATGTAATGTGCACATTTCAACTATAAGATTTTGTTCCATGTAATAGGTTGGGCACCGTATTGCCGTGTTGAAATGGACAGGCGCAGGTTGTGACTGCCTGAAGTTGAAATTTTTCATTTCGCCCCATAAAGGCATTCAACTTTGCTTAACGACTGCCATTTTACTGGCAACCGGGACCAACGGCTTAACGTGCCTTCTGAAGCACGGAAACGCATATAAACAAATGTCACAAAGTGGTCATACACACACAACGCTCACCCATTCAAGGATTTGCCATAGTATAATGTTGCTTACTGCAGTCATCATTTACAGAACACTGAGTCCGTGGGGCCACGAGCACTTCTTTAAAAACATAACTTATTCATTTTGAGACTGCAATATAACTCTAAGAAATGCAGTAAGTAAAAGCAATATGCTATGCAGTATGTGTTACAGCAAGTGGTACGAGGTCAGGGACCTTCGCTGTCATCCCTCGAGGAAAGACTAGTAAGATATGGTAAACACTAACGTCAAAATATACGGGCTGAGAATTTGGACTGGCACTTATGAAGGCTGTGAATGTTAATAATACGGATTAGAGTTTCAAAAGGAAATCAACATCAAAATGGGTTTTCCACTTTCTAAGTCATATTTTTTAACGTGCAGTTTAGGTGCATGACAGTAACAATGAGAGATGGGTCGGGTGCTGGTTTTTTTACTTAGCTCGCCAAATTCACGTTGCCACCAGCCTGATGGAAAGCCGTGGCGTAGCGAAAGCCAAGCGCCTTGTAGAGTTGACTGGTGACCCAAGGGCTGGTAGTTTTCTCGCTCAGCGAATAGGTATTGCTGTTCAAAGGGGAATGCTGCTAGTGTTTTGGGCACTTCATATATTTGAAATAGTTTTGCGTCGTAAGTTGAAACTCCTACCCGTATAATGCAACAAGTGCATTTCACGTTCTGCATTCGTGGAGTGGTGTCGTCTACGCTTCGTTATTCGCAGGAGCCGCTGAGACTTTTGTCTTTTCAAAGAAACGAGGAAATCTGAACATTTACACATATTTTTCACTTAGGTATCATGTTTGTGTCTTTGTAACTGCATCTTTTGCTTGACTAGAGATTCGCTCTTCATGTAGGTAATGTGGAATTAACTTGTTAGTTCGTAAAGTTATATTACTCTTAGAAATCTGATTTAAATTTTGTTTAAATCTTTGAGGATATAATAACAGAGCTTTAGTTTCGTCAAAAAAAATATATTTCATGTACCTACGTACTTAATAATATTTTCTCTCAAGTTTTGAATAAACAATTTCACTAAAACTTGAAGTACCCTTTGACAGTAATTCATTAATAATGCACTTTTTAGGGTTCACTAGCCAAATGGTGTAAACGGAACCCTTATAGATTCGTCATGTCTGTCTGTCTGTCTATCCGTATGTCACAGCCACTTTTCTCCGAAACAATAAGGCCTATGCTGTTGAAACTTGGTAAGTAGGTGTATTCTGTAAACCACATTAAGATTTTTATATAAAACTAGAAAAAAAGCAGTTCATTTTGGAGGCCCATACTTAGAAAGAACTGAAACTTAATTTTTTTTTTCATCGAACCCATATGTGTGTGATAGATATCTATTATATCTTACTAATATTATAAATGCGAAAGTTTGTGAGTGTGGATGTTTGTTACTCTTTCACGCTCAAACCGCTGAACGGATCGGGCTGAAATTTGGTACAGAGATACATTATAGTCTGGAATAACACATAGGCTACCTTTTATCCCGGGAATAACTTCCCGCGGTAACAAATATTACGCGGGCGAAGCTGCGGGTATCAGCTAGTATTCTATAAATAGGTCTTCGAAAATGCTATTGAGGTTCTTAACATTTTTTTTTCTAAAGTGAAAAGTTTGCGCAAGAGACACTTCCAAAGTGGAAAAAACAAAACTGACATAGGTTCCTAAAACAAGATTCGTAACACAAAGGTGAATCCTAAACTAAAAACAGCGTAAAGAATGCGTAAATCGAGTCCCCGCTCCGAGCTGAAGCTGAAGGGCCCTAATGTCACGTTGGGGTCGAGCGGGCTCTTTCACTCGTTATCATTCCAGTTCCGCTGGTTAACTCTGTAATGGACAAAATTTGTCTCTGTTGACGTTCTCGGAATTTGAATTTGACTAAAATTGGAACAGAATAAAAAAATAAAGTATAGTAAGTTCAAAATATTGAAAATAAACTGTGTTTCAACGGCTTTGCCTGTTTGCTACGAAACCCGTAACACCCACATTAACAATAATGTATCAAATCAGGGTATGGCATTTCACTGCTGGACGTAGGCATCTCCCAAATTACGCAATTATTCGCGGTCCTGCGCCTTCCGCATCCATTCACTCGCTGCGACCTTTTTTCAGGTCATCGGTCCATCTGGTGTACCAAGTTGCGATCTCCACTCCAGAACTCGTTTGCTGCACCGACCATCGGTTCTTTTAGATATGTGGCCAGCCTACTACCACTTCAAAACACAAACTCTGCGAGCTGTAATTAGACTGCTTTAGATCCTATAAGTGCCTATTGGCATCACAGGTACCTACTGTCTGATACCACTAAGATCCTGGCAGATTATACCTTCTTAGGTTTTCAAATAAACTGTAATAATAGCATAGATTTCAACATGACCAATATCGTAAAATCGTGTTACCCAATAGAAAGCTGAACCAATATTTAACTGTAATCTATTCTGATCGTGACTCCCTTTAATGAAAGGCGTATGGAGCCATTATGAGATTATTCCACGAAAGATTCTCTAAGGAGTTTTTGTAAAGAAAATCTTATTTACTTCAAGTGTACTCCTAGATTGTTACAAGTTAGAAGCGATTGCAAGCTATTTTTATCATGTGAAAATCCTCGTGGAAGCCTTGCCTGACTTTTACCAACTAAAACTACATGCCTTGTCCGGGTACGCCCTCGCAAGGTTAAACCCAGGGCTCCCGACACAGACTTTATCCACCATCGCAAACTCTTCCTATAGGTTTGGGCTTCGTCCCACTTCTTAGGGGATTCGGGTGTTATTCCGCTTCTTGGAGGGAGAGGTTGCTATCTTTCCGAATCTTTACGCTGAGGGCCTATATAATTTTGAACATATTGCACATGTTTACATAATTTCACGGCGTCTGAGTGGAATTTCACTCTCGTTCCCACATCATATGGAAATTTAACCCAGGAATAAAAATCCTATGAGTTATTATTACAAACTAGAATCTATCTTCGTATTAAATTTCAGCTAAATATATTGATGCGATCGAGAATGAAACATGCATTTATTCATATTTACGAACTTTAGTATTTATAATCCTAATTTGGATGATACCACATTTTATAATAACATTTTTTTTAAATATCCGTCTATTTCACTTTTAGCTCCAAGCTGGTAAAATTAACAGTGATGAATTTCAAGCATAAAGATTAAGACCTATTCGTGTATCTTTATTTCCAATCCTTTACATAAATAATTCGTCGGGTTTAATTTAAAATGGAAGCCTAGATTACGGTCTAGAAATTACCCTAATGTCAGTTCCGGTCTAGAAGACGCATTTCTTTACCAATTTTCACCAAGAACATGTGTGCCAAACATGTTCTTGGACTTAAAATAAAACTTTTGTAGAGAGCTTTTTTTGATACACGGGAAAATGGGGGAGAAAAGGGGGTGAAGATTGTTGTCGCGTTATTTATGAACGGATTTTGATGATTTTTGGCTGAAACATAAAGGATTGGTTGAAACGTAAAGGATTTTTGGCTAAAACATAAAGGATTCATTTTTATTTTTTTCTGGGTGATGCTCGCGAGGTCTACTTTTTGCGAAAATACCAGTTTATATTATCGTTTCATCTTATAGCTTGTACAAACACAAGGAGTAACTTTAATCGCTCTGCCGACTCGGACATTTAGTAGTTGATTTTATTGAATCAAGAATCGAAAGTGTTTTATCCTTCCCTTAGAATTGTTGAGTGGAAACAATTGAGATAAGGTTTATTTTCACTATGTCTTTTCTTTTCTCTCGTTCACTGAGTAATGAGTAATTTAAAAGTGTTTAAACGATTTGACATTAAATGTATCTTTATACGCTTTGATGCGTATAAAAATATAGTGTTGTGAGTATTACATAGTCAAGTTTAATCTACTTACAAGGGTAATTTTTTTAATATATTTGAAGAACGAGCATCTTACCAGTCGATTGCGAGGGGAAGGATTCGAATTCGAAGATGTCCTTACCTTCGAGGTATTAGAAGAAGGTAAACACCTAGGTGTAATGTTCCTTCCGTTTCGTCATCCCCTATTTTTCTCTTAATATTTAATTCATAGTTTATAATTCTAATATTCAACGTTATTAAAATAAAATAAGTAAGAATTTTGAAGGATTATATTGAACGTATGGACCTGAAGAAAAATATATGTTGCATTCAAGTAACACCATCTGATTTAGGTGATTTCATCGCCTTGGAAAGTTAAATAAATAAGATAGTTCATTCAAATTCGAAAGATCGTTCCTCTCTCGAACTATAAAAACATGGAACGACCTGCCCGCACACGTGTTTCCCTCATCTTACAATCCCGGGTTCTTCAAGAGGAGCGTGAAGAGGCACATCCCAGGGCCGCCAACTTGAGGACCACTGTCAGAAGTGGCCCCCAATCGCTAGATGCGCCACGGCTTTCCATCAGGCTGGTGGCGACGTCAATTTGGCGAGCTTAACCCTTAAATGCATGATTTTTTTATTTAGTTATGAAATAAATATTTCAGTATAGATTTTGAGTCACACATAAAGGGAAAAATAATAAAAAAAATCTTGGTTTGATTAAAAAGCATATTTTTGAAAAAATACAGTATGTAGACATTTGGCTACATTATGCGTCTAGGGAAAAATAAATAACAATGCGGTAGGTGAGATCAAAATCTAATAACGTATAATCCTAGCGGTTATTTATGTATGTAACGCGGCAAATCAATTTCTGTCTTTAGTACTACAAAGGTCCATCTGACACTTAGAAAGAAAGAAAGAAAGAAAGAAAAGTAGTTTATTCCACTAGCACTACTAAAACAAAAAATATCAAAAACAATAACTAAAATATACATCCTTAAATCTAAAAACACAATTTCATTACACGCACTCTGTGGAATAACGGCCGCCTCTCAGCTTAATGCTGTCTGCATGTGGTTCATGCAGCCAGCGCTGGTTTTCAGAGGCGGCCGGACGCGACGCGACTACCCGATAAAACAGTCAGCAAAACAACAAATTTAAAACAAACATCGCCAATCACATGCAACTATATTTAAAAAAAAAAATATATAATAATAAACATAACAATATGAGGGCTGGCAACATTTCTGGCAGTTTCCGTCTCCCTCCGAGCGAGAGACGCCACGCCACGCCACCGCCATTACTGTCAAGTGTCAATTCATGAATTCAATCATATTATCAACTTTGACTTTCCCTTTCATTCCCAAGAAACTGGTTAAACCAGATAATGGTAACTTGTTATTCAAGTAATAATCATATTGATAACAAAGAAGATACACAGTAAGCGACCTTAGTAAGTTGTGTTGCATGTGATTACGATTTGCATCCAGTAATCAATGTTCTGTTCTTTGGTGTAAAATGCGTTTAATGCTGTGTCAATCTTTACCAGTTCATGTCAACATTAACGGAATCATTCACAATTTCCATTATATACCATAACCATAACTCAAAGAGGTTTTAACGCAGTCGCCCATGAAATAGGTAAGCCAATCATTTTACCTTAGACTATTATTCTGCAATCTGAGCATTATACCTACTCGAAAAAATACCGCATCACAAATTGGTCCGGTTTTCACTACATTTATTAAATCAAGTTTTTAATTCTCTTTTCTAGAAATTAAGTAGTAAGTTACTCAGATACAGAAGTGGGCATTAGGACTTATAATTATATCTTAACTAGCTGATGCCCGCAGCTTCGCCCGCGTGAAATTTGTTCAAGTGAGAATTTATTCCCGGGATAAAAAGTAGCCTATGTGTTATTCCACACTATAATGTATCCCTGTACCAAATTTCAGCCAGATCCGTTCAGTCGTTCAAGCCTGAAAGAGTAACAAACATCCACACTCACAAACTTTCGCATTTATAATATTAGTAAGATTTAAGTAATTTAATTTATCTAAATTCCCTTTATTTCAGACAGGAATGAGAACGGGCCACATTCCCCCTCACCCCTGGCACAACCAGCCCCTGGCTATTACATATCGTGCTTCGACCCACCCTACTCGACGGCTAATCCCACAAGGTAATTAAAAACACTCAAACTCCTCCCAGGAAATTGGATAATTAGGCAGTAATCATTCCTTGACATTTCACACAATGTTACCCGATCCCAAAGCAAGCCAGGAACAACCTGCCCGCGTCATGGGAATCAGACCACGGATATCAATACCTATATACTTTTTAAATACACACACATTACACACAGAAACACACAGACTCCCGAGACAAACACCCATGGGTCACACAAACATTTGTCCCCGGTGGGAACTAAACCCACAACCTCCAGCGCCGCAGGTGGTATCACTACCGACTGCGCCACAGAGGCAGTCAATCATTAACTAAATACATAATTTCCATAACATGAACAATATATAATTGTATTTAAATTACCTAAATAAGTGTTATTAAAACATTCAAAATATGTACATACACAAAACTATAAAACAACAGTCACTATATTAGGTATAATGATTAAAGGCATCTTAGACAGATTTTATCTGTTGTGTCAAGTATAATGTCCTGAGATGCCGTAAAAATGTATTTTTCGTTTTCAGGCCGCGAATTGGTGGGGAGAGTACATTCCAACACTTAGCAGCCGCATGACGAAATGTACCTCGGAAAGCTGCCGTTCTGTGCCTGGGAAGTGATAAAGGGGGCAGCCCTGATCTCCTGCTAAATCGCTGCTTCTCATATCTCCAGCTCAATTTTTCTAAGAGATAAGTTGGACTTAGATTTTTAATCACCCCAAACAATAAACTAGCCAGGTGTAACTTCCTCCTAGCTTCCATTTTAAGAATTTTTAGCTTATTCAGAAAAGGGGTTACATGACTTCTTCTGGGGATGTCAGTGCAGAAACGAGCACAGGCGTTCTGAACTCTTTGTATTAAATTCTCAGTCCTCCTAAGCATACAGGGACCATAGACTGTGTCACAATAGTTAAATTTTGAAAGTACTAGGCTATCGACCAGGAGTCTTCGCAGTGGCTCACTGAGATACTGCCGTATATTGTACAGAACCTTAAGTCTGTAAAAGCAGTTGCTCACTATTTTATTTATATTTTTTTCAAACCGTAGCTCAGAGTCCAGCACCAGTCCAAGGCTGGTAGCAGAATCAAATCGCTCAATATTGTCACTCCTTATACTTACTACAGGGCCTAGTGCCACAATGGTTTGAACTTGTTTCTTGGACCCCAACACCAGGAATTTTGACTTTGATGGGTTGATCGTTAAAGAATTGCATTCTGCCCATGACGCTACTCTTGCTAAATCCTCATTAATTGCAGCCACTGCAGTTGCTGCTTCAGTCGGCTTGAAGGACTTATAGATTTGTATATCATCAGCGTACATGTGATAGCTGCAATTTCTGATTGAATTGACTATGTCTGCACTATACAAAATATACAATAGTGGTCCCAAAATCGAACCTTGAGGCACCCCCCTGGATACGGGACTAGGATCAGACGCAATTCTGGCACCATCCTCTCTTAAAATCTCTACACATTGTGTTCTATTCTTTAGGTAACTATGGAACCACTCCACTGTGTTCGTGGCAAATCCATAGTGCGATAGCTTGGAGAGTAGAAGTGTGGTGTTTATGGCATCAAATGCACGGGAAAAATCCAGAAGAACCAGGATAGACCCTTCCCCCACATCCCTCGCCTCCAGGATGTTACCCACTACATCTGCCATTGCGGTAGCTGTACTACGGCCCTTACGGAAACCTGACTGCCGCTCGGGCAACAGATTGTTTACCTCTAAGTACTTCGACATCTGTGTGTGCACTACTCGCTCTAGGACCTTAGATAAACAGGGTAAAATGCTTATGGGCCTCAAATCTCCACTATGCCGAGGATCACTTACTTTCGCTATCGGGCGAACAATTGCGCAGTGCCACAAGTCAGGGAACCTATGCGTTAAAATGGATGTATTGACAATATCAGTCACAGCTTGTAGTGCAGACGGGACAACCATTGAGAGCATCTCCTGGCTGATCCCATCCACACCCTGTGCGTTAGTTTTGATACTATCAATTATTTTCCTCACCTCCTCTGTGGAAACTGGCTTCAGATTGAACAGTTCCGGAGTGCACCTGTTAAACTCGAAATATGTTAACTGTGAGATCGACACCTTGGGGTCACCCGGAACATTCAAGAAAGCTTGGTTTATAGCCTCAGCATCATCGAAGTGATGAGGCAGCAGGGTCTCTTTATGCTTCGCCAGGATGTTGGTCTTTAGATTTTGCCACAACAATTTAGGCTCTCTTATTTGTGAATTTATGTTGGCCCCGAAATAAGCCGACTTTTCACTGTGTAGAGACTTTTCGGCCAATTTTTTAAGATCTATATAATACTTATGGTGTTGATCTAGTTTTGTACTACAATATCTCGCCCTAGCCCGATCCCGAAGACGGAACAACAGACGAATATTGTCAGTGATCCACGGCGTAGGAGGCGATCGAAAAGTCCTTGTTCTAATTGGTGCATGAAGGTCGAACAAATGCATCATAAAGGCATTGAATGATAAGACCATTTCATCGACATCATTTCTATCACCGGCCAACAGCCACAATAAATTATGCCTATCCTCTTCAAAATGCTCTATCTGAATGTCTCTTATAGGTCTAAAGGTGATTGTTCTTGGGCTAGGTTTGGATTTCTTTAGCACTGTGTCACACACCACAAATGAATGCCGTCCCAACTCAGGAATATGATCCACCATTACATTATTGGTCCTGACGTCCGTGCATATGATATCTATAAGAGTAGCTGTCTTGTCAGTGAAATGTGTAGGATTCTGTACCACCTGAACCAAATTCATGTGTGATAGAAAGGCATTGAGTCTCCCCACATCACTCTCACCCAGCTTCAGCATGTCCACATTTAGATCTCCTAACAGTACCACATGATCATATGGAGCCAAGGCAACAATACTGTTAGTTATACCACCCAAAAAATGATCCAAGTCAAGCCAAGGAGGACGGTAAGCGGTACCTATTAGCAACTTTTTTCCCATCATACTGAGTGTGATCCACATCTGCTCAATGTTTGGAGTTATGGGGTGCACCCTAGTTCTAACCGTAATCCCGGTTCTAACATAGAAGGCTATTCCACCCCCCCTACCCTTTTTAATGTCCATAGGCCTGGGTATATGACGGAGTCTATAGCCCTGTACTACAGGTGCTCTAGCTTCTTGATCCGTCTTTAACCATGTCTCGTTGATGGCCATTATGTCCACGGCGTGACGTAACATAGCCAACCTAAACTCATCCTGCCTGGTCGATAGAGAGCCTGCATTTAATAGTCCAAATTTTAAATACCTATTTTTAACCATTTATAGAATATATAATAATATTAACACAATATACACCAATTCTGAACATGTGTGCAACAATGAAGTGACAGCAAGATAGTAGGCTGCTATATTTTAAATGATAGTGATATAGTAGGCAGCTATATTGTAAATAAGAGTGAGTCATTATGCAGCTATATTTTAAGTGAATCATAATTGTATATAAGTATTTCCTTGATTGATTGATTGATTTTCTTGATATATCCAACTGTATACATCCATTTATAGAAAGTAACAAATTCCTGTAACATGAACTATTGTGCCCATTGCACCTACAACTCAGTATAATAAGTATGGATAATAAATTTATAATCACGAGATATGCCATTTCTACACAATATACATAACAATATAAATTTCCCTCCAATTTATCTGTACCCAATTGTCCAATGTGTCGCCCCTCCCGACCTCCACAAAGACGTCTGTACACAATACAAGATAGATAGCTATTAATAATAACTATATTTAACACAAAGATGGACTTACAAATAAAGAATAAAGTAGATTTAAACAACAATAGCAGTGGCAAAAACAACCTATATACGGGACACACTAACACTAAACAATTTAGACAGGTCCGCCTCAGTCCGCACGCGGTGGGTGGCGTCCCCGGGCCCCCTGCAGGCGAGGATGGCTCCCCTCCTCGTCCACACAAAGCGCCAGCCGGCAGCACCGGCGGCGTCGCGCGCCTGCCGAAACAACTGGCGGTTCGTCCTCGTCAGCCGCTCGTTGACGTAGAACCGGCGCGGGGCGGCGGCCGACACGACGCCCTCCGTGGTGGCGCCGCGGTGCACGCGCGCCGCCTTCATCAGCTCGTCGCGCACGTCGCGGCGCGCCAGGCGGGCCACCAGCACGCGCGGGCGAGCCTCACGGGGCCCCTCCGCGCTGCTGGCGTCCAGCCGGCGCCCGCCGACGCGCTCCACGCTGACGATGTCGCGCTCGTCCACAGACACCCCCAGCTTGGCGCCTATGACCTTTAACAGATGGACGGGGTTTTCTCCGGCATGCTCTGGCACGTGCGTTATTTCCAGGTCGTTCGCCAGTAGCTCCTGGTCCCGGTCGTTCAGCTCGCGCCTGATGTCCTCAACCACACGTTCGACCGACCCCGTTGTCCCTGCCCCAGGGTCATGGCTGGCGCCTCTTTCCTCCAAAGCTGAAATCCTAGCTTCCATGCTGTCCATTCGAGCGTTGCACGTTTGGACAGACATTTTAATCGCGGCCATATCGAGCTCCATCCGGCGTTGAAACGTCTTTACGTCCTCACGCAAAGCACGGAGCTCCTCCATCAGTAATCTGAACTCTCTACCTGAATTCGCTTCTTGTGTCCCGTCTACATCTAGTGGTGGCGCCACCACCGGGGCCGGCGTACACTCAGGCGACGATGCACGCCCATCAATCCCGTCACTCGCACAGCCAGCACCGCTGGGCTGAGTCACACGAACGGGCGTTTCATCATTTCCGCGCTTGTTGACGACCCGTCGTTTACACTCCGGACAGAGCCAATCTGGTAAGGCACCACCCTTAATCGGTAGGCCCACACACGCCCTAAAATGCGCCATTGTTTACCATAGTAAACAATGGCGCATTTTCGACACTTTATTGCAGTACCATCTGCCAATGATGAGAAACGTCCACATCCTCCACACTTGCTCATCCTGTCGATTAGTGCAGCTACTCAACAACAGATGTCGCCAGTGTCTCCCCGCGATGCAGGAATGTCTGTGATATTATGTGTGTTCAGGTAAAACTAGAATTTATTGTATTCAGACACCCACGATCCACTTATTATAATTATACTATTATTGATTTATTAATATTTAATTCATTTATTTAGCATTAGGTTAATATCTGTACACTTTGAAATGTTATTCTATTAAATTTATATGCAATTAAATGTCACTTTCACTTTATTGTTGTTTTTGTCTCTCTGTCACCCACTTCGTATAGACAACTTTTACTGTATTTTTACGAACTTTAATTCGATACCAACACTGAAGGTAAGTCACTAGATACTATTTTACTGATTGACACAACATTCACGCACTTCTACTTCAATTAACTTTACTTGATACATTCTGTTCGTGAAAACCCCTTACATCCTGGTAATTTGCACCTATTTTTTGTATCACACCTTCTCTAATTGTGATCAACCCCATCCATTCTAACATCTTTAGGTGGAACAGGCCTCATAGGTCCTCAGTGCTTTTTAGCATCAAATTCTGCATTCTCACGCTGGAGACCATGGTGAGGGCCATGGTTTCCAGCGGGGGAAAGTGGGACTCTGTTGCGTCTTTCTGCGAGCAAGTTATGCTCGAGAAAGAGGCAGCGGGAGAGAAATCTCCTTCCTGAGTTCCGCAGTCAGCGACGAGGTTGTCACCGGTTGCTTTACGCCCAGGACTACCGGCCTCCATGACCGAGGTCCTGAAAACGGCGAGTTGGCTGCTCGTCGTTCTTACAGAAGCAGGCCAAGACGGTGGCATGTCTCTTCACCACTAATAGTAGTGGGATAGCACCCACTTATCCCCCCCAGACGCGGGATAGTACAAAACCATCTAGGCGAGGCCGCGGTGGTAGTCTGACCCGGCAGACTACCACCGCTACCTCGCCTAGATGGCCCTGTGACATCCTTCCGAGGGCTGACCCGGTACTCCCGGCCATAGACTGTTGTAAGGCATCGTGTGGTTTTAGTCGGTAGGAGTCTTATACAACACCCAAGAATTTATAACCGCCATGTCCATCATGTGATAAAAAAAGCCGAAGATACCATTTTCGACTTTTTATTCTGATCCTATACCTTCCTAAGATACTGTCAATGAGGTCTACTCCGCCCAAATAGGCACTGTAGTCCTTTGTGATTTTTGGGCAAGTATGGTATATTTGAGATGAGGTTCCCGCCACAGGTTCCGCCGTGGATGCACCACCTGACAAGTGCTCCTCTTCATAGACTATGGGAGGGTCATTGTTATTGTTCAAGGGTTGATCTTCCAGTTCATGCAATAAGTCCCCTACATTTGAATAATAATCGATATTATCAACATCGAAATCTTCACCATCTTCGGAGACCTCACCATCATGTAAAGCAGCAAGAGCTGTCTCGATTTCCTTTTCTGCCAGCGAGCCACACATGTTGAAAAGAAAAGTGAAATAACCAAAATACTAAAACTATACCCAAATAGACAAAATAAAACTAACGCATGATGTAGACATTTGGCAACATACCTAAAAATAAAGCTACTGACATATCCAGGATAAATTGCCAAAAAACCGTTATAATAGTGGTTTCTTACCATATGTCTAATGTATTTCTTATTTTTTCAAATCGTTTCAGCAATTACTTCTCAGTAAATTTCAATTCAAAAATCACTAATTATCACACAATCAACTATTTCCCCCTTCGCTTATGTTATGTCAAATTGCGCGGTAATTTTAATTTCTAACGACTCTCTTTTATGATTTTTAACCGACTTCAAAAAAAGGAGGAGGTTCTCAATTCGTACGCTATGTTTTTTTTTTTTTTTTTTTTGTATGTATGTTACGCGATAGCGGCGCCAATTATGGATGGATTTTGAAAATTCTTTTTTTGTTTGAAAGAGGCTACTTCTGAGGTGGTCCCATATCCAGGGTATCAGGATCTGATGCTGGGATCCAGGAGAAATCGAGGGCAACCACCGAAAATTGTAGGGACAACTAGTGCGTTTGTTGACTTTTTGATTAAGTGCTTTAATGTACTAAAATTTAATGAAGGTCTGGAGTCGATCTGATGATGGAACCGAAAGACAGTCAAGGGAATTCCTTAACGATTTACAGCAGTTACCTTGTGTTTCGGCTTGATTGATTTGTGTTGATGAGAACTTTACACCTAGATAGAAATACTTTTCTGTCCACCCGTCACTTAAAATAAAAAAATAAAAATTTTAAATAAAAAATAGAACCGACTTCATACAAATCCTTAAAAATAAAATTTACCTAGCACATTGTAATTTGTATTTTGATTTATCCGATTTTATTCAATATAATATTGAAGTTGGTGCCATTAATAATACCTACCTAAACCTATGAGTTTACTTGGCACCGACTTCAATATTATATTGAATAAAATCGGATAAATCAAAATACAAATTACAATGTGCTAGGTAAATTTTATTTTTAAGGATTTGTATGAAGTCGGTTCTATTTTTTATTTAAAATTTTTTTTGTTTCATTATGTTATTGGCTATGATATAAACATACATTCAGAAACACTTGTCACATGTGTCAATTTTTAAAAGTACAAAAGTAGTTTGTAGACTTTTGGCAACAATATGCATTTAAGGGTTAACATAAAGAAAAAAAATAGGTCCTGAGCGGATTGCATTGGGTGTCAAGGTATTTGATGCGTGCCAACGGTATTTTTACAAGTGAAAATCTCTTCAATCTATTGACTGGGATTATGATGAACATTGAAAACCCAGACTAGATCTTGTTTTATTATTAGCTAAATAGATAGGTACATAGATACATTTATGTACAGTTATAACTGTCATAGTGACATTTATTTCAGAATTGACTGTTCATGGACTTTAACAATAGCACAGAGGATGAAAAAGAATTTGAGTATCACAATCTAATCCAAAGTAGTAAAATATTTATTTTCGTCAAATTCAAGAATCTGTGCTTCAGGCCGGATTCGACCAAACTCGAAAACGAGTGTCGCTATTTGGAGCATAATCTTATAACTTGAATTTATAATTTTTATAATGTTCGTTAACGTTTCTCCAAATTACTAGTAGGTTTTGTTATATTTAGGGTGGATTCGACCAACATAGAGTAAGATAAAACTTGTAGTATATATTTTACTTATTACAAGATTATAGTGATTTTTCATTTTATCAACAATAAGAAATAAGAATAATAATAAGAATCTAGAAATACTCGTATTTTGGTCGAACTCGCCCCTAGTCTAATAAGAACATACCAAAGCTCATTAAAAGTTCTGTACTTAATAATTCCAAAAACACAGATGCCAACTATTTAAATTAAAAACTTGCGGATTTATTATAAGAACATTGTTCTAAACTTGTAACAATTTGGTTGGAACCACGAATTTATTTCGCAACTTTGGTTATTTCAACCATTTCTTTGGTTTCCACCCTCTAGACTTAAGTATTGTAAAATCTAAGAATGGTAAAATATTTTTGGAACGTCATAAAATATGTCAATCTATTATTGAAATGATTTCTGATAACATTCATACTTAATGTGTGCGACTAAGAGTGTCAGCTAGCTTCATAATAAAATAAAACCCTCAATCACCTCAATCTGAATTCATGTACGGAATTTTGATTTGTGTTAATGATTCTTCAGAAAGAGTTAGGTATATAATCAGACACATGTCTGAGATATAGCCGCTGGGCACAAGTTTATTAACAAATGTAACAAAGTTTGTAAGGGACATAATCATAAATATCCGATAAATTCTTGTATTATTATTATTATTACTTCTAATATAAGTTACTGTTCCGTACACGAATCTTCGATAACTTTGAGACAGTCTGAACAAAAGTATAAGATATGAATCCAATAAAATAGTGTTCGGATTTAATGAAAAAATAGAACCAACAGATATTAATAACGCAAGATCTGGCTGCCATCGAGATGTGAACGCGCTGTGAATAGAAAATGGTAGATATTGGATGTACGTATTGTGGAAACTATCGATTATCAACTTCGTAGAACTAACAGTAAAGACGAGTGTTGACATCGAACCTAATGGAATTATAACCAGTTGAGCTAATAACGAAAGTAACAACGAAGTTCTGCAAAGGAAATATTGCTTTCCAAAAATAGGGTTAAAGAAGGTACCTAATTAAAGTCCATCGGGAATTCAATTTCATTCTTCCGAGGTTTTACATGGTTTCCGTGTGCAGTAGGAGGCCGCTATAGCATCCAATGAAACAAAAATAATAAAGGAAGTAAGATTTTTTCTTAAATCTTTGCTGTATAGGTCACACACAAGGCTTACAACCTTCTTTGTTTGATTGCTAATTGATTAAGTAGATTTGAAGATATGATGACCTACTCTAATTACCTATTATATTATTATATCCTCACTACTAAGGGCGGATTCAACCAAAATCTGAGTAAGACCAACTTGTACTTTTCTAAAAGTAAAGTGATTTTCCATTTTACCAAGAGGTAAGTTGCTTATTACATAGTTGTTGGTAAAATGGATAATATCACTATACTTTTAGTTCATGTACAAGTTATTCTCTACTTTAGTCTTACTCCGATTTTGGTCGTATCCGCCCTAAATCATAGTCCTAAACGGGGTACAGGAAAATGAGAGAGCATGAATTAAAATTTTTTCTCAGGGTATACTACAATCACATACTATCAGCAAACTTTATACCGTACGCGTACATTTCAATTAAAAGTTTGTGACAAGGGTGTGTCCATGTGTTGTGTACATTATCACACTAAACTGCAGTATCAATAAGCTTGAGTTGGTAACTTTAAGCAATAGTTTATCGTTTGGAAACCTCACATGAATTCACACAAGTATTTAATAAAGCAGTGAATATCAAAATACGGAGGCAACATTTGAAATGCTTCGTGACCAGGCGCTTCAACTAGTTTCAAAATCAATATCTCGTAAACCTAATGAAAATATTACTATCTATTCTTATTTTCAAATAGGTAAATATCTTTGTTTGTAATTGATAAAGTTTAAAACTACTTAACTAATTAAAAACAATATTTCTATGGGCGCTACGGGTTCTCAGTACCCATGTCACGGTTTTTTTTTTATATGAAGCTCGCCAAATTGATGCAAAACTATGGCGGTATCTAGTGATTGGGGGCCACCGTTTCAGATCGTATGACTTCTGACTATGGTTCTCAAGTTGGCTCATCCATGCTGTGTCTCTTCCATAGATTTTGAATTTAGATTGAGAGTAGCTAAAAATTCTAAATCTCTGATCTCTTGAAGAACCCAAAAATGAAGGAGGAGGGAGTTCGTTAATTTTTTTTTTAGTTTGACCGAGTACCGATTCTTTTGAATCGCTCTGTTCGGGTGAAGAATTTTTTTTCTGTGTTTCTGATTGAGTGATTTGAGAAGTGTTGTCCATATATTTTGTAACCAAAGACAAAGTTTATAAGACTTTTATCCCACTCCCTGGGCTGACCTTCTCTTTCTATCCAAATTACACCCCGCGTCCAACAAATCTAAAAGTTATAACGCAATTTTTCCCTCCAAATAACTTGTCTAACAAACGACTACAAAGTTATCTACCGTATAAAAGGAAAGTTCCAACTTCATCCAATGTGTTATTGCAGCATAAAATGTATGTTAGCGAATTAATCAAGATACAAAATGGCTGTAGCGATACGAGTGAAGCATTCCGATCTGATAAGAAGATTTTATGGTTGTATTATGAGTTAAAATTTTGTCCCCGAATAGAAAGTAGCATGTATGCTTTTTAGAGATCCGTAGTATTTTTGTGCTGTCTAAAATAACGGTCTTATTTTCAATACGGAACTGAGTTTTGTATCGAAAATAAGATGTTGATCAGTGTTTTGGAAATGTTTAGCTTCCAACTTTAGTTTGAACGTGAATTCATAAAATCGTAAATCTATTGATTTATGATAACGTTTGCCTCATACAAACAAACAATTTTTCTTTCAGAACATTTACCTAAGAAAGTATTTAAATATTGTGCATATAAGTGAAAGCTATATGTACATATAAGTGAATGCTATATACAGAATGAATTTTTGAAAAGGACTTTGATGACCACACCTGAAACAATAGGGAATAGGGAAAAATTCTCAAAGGAGTCACGAGTCCGAATTTAATGAATCTTAAAACCTCATCATTAGATTTTTGAAAAACCAATAATCCTAGCTGGGAATCGAACCCATTGGTTTAAAAAAAACACACTCTTTATTATTACACCATACGATAGTGTCGCTGTTAAGGATCAAATTCTGCGAAGTAATGATGTAGGTCAGGCATATTTCAGAAAAAAATAGTATTTTATGTACCTAAATTTTGTATCATAATTTGTTTCGTTCGAAATCCCAGAAAAGATCGTAACTATTGCGTGTTTTTGATTATGCTCAGAATGATTCTTTGGAGAATATTCTAAAGGGAATCAATAACATTGTAATATTGAATGCAGTACGATCCTTGAGGGGCTCGTGACTCCTTTGAGCATTTTTCACTATTCCATAAAGTTTCGGATTTGGTCATACAATCCCTTTTGAAAAATTCACACTGATGACTAACATTATAGTAACCGCTGCTCCAACCGCGTGAAATTCTACTCTGTTTAAGATAAGCACTGACTTTCGGCAAGAAGAGCTCAACCCAACAAAAATTACATCGATATTATATGCAGCAACTTTGAAGACATCACACACATCACAGACACGATCCTACTAATATTATAAATGTGAAAGTTTGTCAAGATGTTTGGATGTTTGTTACTCAATCACACTCTAACGGCAGAACGGATTGAGCTGAAATTTAAAGAAAAGTTACAGAAATAGCTTATAGTCTGGAATAACACATAGGCTACTTTTCATCCCGGGAAAATGTTCCCACGGGAAACGGGAACGGGTACCGAATTTCACGCGGGCGAAGCCGCGAGCATCATCTAGTATAGAATAAAATAGCAATATGTACGGAATCAAAGCCTCAACTACAGATTCTGAGTTGACATGTGTAATATCACATCCAGTAAGAATAAATTATGGACATTTATTATGTCTCGGACCTCATTCTTATGTAATTTGGAAAAAATACACTACGCTCTTTGAGTTTATCCAGGCTACGCCATAATATAGTAAGGAGTTATGTATTACGAAAATAACTTTATATTATTTACTAGATGTCGCTCACGGCTCAGTTTGCGTGGAATTTTGTTACCATCCTCGATTTCTATGGGAACTTATTCCCGGGATAAAATGTAGCACATATTATTATGCTATGCCAGATTTAGCTATCCCTGTACCAAATTTCACCCAGATACTTTTAGCCGTTAGAGCGTGAAAGAGTAACAAACATCTGCTCATCCAGATATCCCTAAATCTAGACATCTACACAACCACATTCACAAACCCTCATAATATTACTCGTATATAATAAGTAAGACAAAATAGCATCCAGTTCCTAAAAGGTGGATCGCCTCTAGGAAGCCTTGACATTAGATCGATTACAATTCATGGAATAAAAAATCTAGAGAAAGAAACAAAAGTTTAATCACACTAAACAAGCGGACTAAATCAAGAGGATCACTTGGGTAATTCCTTTCACAACTGTTACAAAAACATAATAGCAGTAAAACTATTCTAAGAAGGTAAAAGGTAGCTTTTAAGCCTTCGACTAAAGTTCTTGAAGAACAATGTTTCCGCACAAAACCTTAGCACCTCTGCTAGCAAAATTCTGAACTTGGCTTTCCTAGTCAGAGCCGTATTTAAAAACGTTCTATTCTATTTTCAGACATTCATTTGAGTTTTGCAGACATAATCACATTCGGAAACTGCACTAAATAAAACAGCTTTTGTTCCGTTGCGACTAGGTTACACCGGCCGGTTAGATTATTCTCCTACGGCCGCCCGTAGGAGAATAAACTTTGAGCGATGAAGATAAGGTTTTTTTAAAATTTTCCATTTAAAATGTTAACAGTGCCGTGGTTCAAATTTAGACGAAACTAAAACCAGCACAGCTGGAAATAGACCTTACTAATAATATGAATGCAAAATTTGTGAGTATGTATGTGTGAAGTTAGTTACTCTTTTACGCTCTAATGGCTGAACGGATCTAGCAGAAATTTGGTACAAGGATAGATTGTAGCCTGTAATAGAATTCAACAGTACTTTTTACTCCCCGATTGAGTTCGTATTATGGGATGCGGAAACGGTAACAGTGTTTAACATCTACTGCCAAAATAGCCACGCTTCGATTTCCAATCTCAAAATCCTTTTTACGAAATTTATTCTGCATTTTTGAACATCGAACCTAACCCAATCAGAGAATCAAAGAAATCTTCCTATCAAAGCAAATTTATGCTTAAGGGTACGGCCTGATGGCTGCCTTTTGACAATACAGCGTCGAATACAATGTAGTACATATTTCTATATAAACAGGATATATAATATGTCACCAATGAGCTACTTCAAATGTCACGTAAGGTTGAGAACATAGTTACTGGAAAATAGCGATTTCTTTTTGTTACTCATTTTGAAATAATAATGCGATAGTTTGTTTTGATTTTTTAATCTACAATGACTATTATCATAGTTATAACTTAGAAATCTATTTGTCCTAATTGGTACTTGAAACTTCAACAATAGGCCTTTCTTTAACTTGGTATAAACTCACCCAACTTAAGCCAGACTTATCTAGACAGAGTTTATAATTATTATTATTTTTTTTATTTATTAATAGTCAGCAGAAGTTAGGATTATGATTACCATCTGTTAATCTTAATCCTAAGTTCTGCTGACTATTTTTGGCTGATTAGTTAATCGAAATCGATTTTCACCCTCATTCTGATACTTTCAATGTTGATAGTATATAAACCAATTAAGAACTTTCAAGGGTAATCTATAATTCATTATCAAATAAAGTAAATATTCGTAAATAATTTAAAAAATCGCTACCGTATTTGCTGTGTCATACTCGTTTCATCACAAAGCAATAGTGAAATGTAGCGTAAAAAGAAATCCTTGAGAGGGCCAATGTCGATCCTTATTTATGAGTCAGCGTATTAATATGACTTGCCAATTTTCCGGAAAATAAAACCGGTAACGGCTCCGATCCGGCAACGCGACGATGCCGGATTGAGTTTAGATTTTACTGGCATTCTGTATGATAATTTATTGGGACAGAAATGTATGATTTTATTTTAAGGCAAGATGAAGAAATTGGCATCGTTCGATATCGGTAGATAGGAACAGAAATTGAAGGAAATTTTGAATAAATGCCAGGTACTGTGTAAATTTGTTAAGGATATACCGGTGTAGCAAAATATATGTGAAATTGAAATACCCATTACCAGAAGAATTTTCCTTTTCGTTTCTTTGATTTTACACAATTCGTCGCTTGCCTCTCTAACTGACGTAACTGACATTTAGCAAAATGTTCAGGGCAAGCTTTGTTCGGTTTATGGTTACCTAAAATCGGAAACAGCTCGACATTTATCAGCTTGAGCAAAATAAAAATCTGCCTGTATGTAGATCTCAGAGAGAACTTTGTGCGGGTATAAATTTAATTAAAATATTATTATTATTATTTTAATAATAAATGTTCAAAGCAGATACGTCACTTTGAGAGAACTTTGTTTTCGATTCGGACTGTATTTGTCGTCACTTACGTCGGGTGATTTTGTACTATAAATCGTGTAATAAAACTCAGGGTACAAAAATAATCAGTTGTAATCAAATTACAAGTTACAAATTACGAACACGTAACCATTATAAACTCACAGTTATAAAAAATAGCAAATTGTAACAAAACGTTGTAATTCTTTTTAGTAATTTTGTAACAAAAAGTTTAATCAGTTCAGCGTTAGTGTATCATTTTTTCATACAAGTTTGTACTTAAGTAAAAATTATGTACACACATCAACACCGTCTAGGGATATATTTTTAAAAGTTCTGAATTTAAAAAAATACTGGCCGATTTTAAAAACTTTTGATTGAATCTTATTTTGTTGGTATATTTGAATGATTCCAAATTTGAAATAAAAAAAAGAAATTAAAACAAATGATTTGCGCGGCATTAATATAGCGAAGTTCGAAATTGTAATTTTATCGACGATAGTTAATTGGTATTTGTTTTGTCCAGTTGAAGTTTTAAAGCTAGTTATTGATTAATTACGAATTTATTTCATTGTGTAAGTCATGCAGCGACGCCATTTAACTAGAGAAGAAATGCTAAGGGCAGTAGGCATGCTCCAAGCTGGGGCTACTCAGCGGAGTATTGCTGAGGAGATTGGAACCAGGCAAAACGTTTTTTCAAGATTGTGGTCACGTTATCGTGCAACCGGGGATGAGGCTGAAAGACACCGTGGCGGGAGACGCATAATCACCCAACAACAAGACCGATTTTTACAAGTTGCCGCGAGAATGCAGCCAAACGTTACAGCCGTGCAGTTGGTTCAACGGCTCCAGTCAGAACACCAATTGCTTGTCAGTGACAAAACTGTGAGGAGGAGACTGCATGAAGCTAACCTTCATGCTCGCTGGCCACTTCGTACTTCAGCACTACAAAGAGTGGACGAAGATAAGAGTGGGCTCGTGAACATTTGCTTTGGAAAGATAACCAGTGGTCTGTAGTACTGTTTACCGATGGGTCCCGATTCGGTTTTCATCCCGATTCACGAAGAGTACGCGTTTGGCGAGTTCCTGGTCGTGAGCAACACCCCCAGGTGGTCCATCCATACAAGGGCGGGACAATTATGGTTTGAGCGGGAATTCGTTTTGGTGGAAGAACGGACCTCGTTTGGATTAGAAACACCATGACCGCTGAAAAATACCGCGACTAGGTGCTTGTACCCATTGTCTACCCTCATCGACTTCAAATGGGTCAAGAATTTACTCTCGTGCATGACAACGCCCGTCCGCACACAGCGCGAGCGGTGACCTGCTGGCTGCAGGACCATGACGTGTCGGTTTTTGTCGGAGACATATCGTCGCCAGCAGGACGACGCAGGGGCATCCAAGACGCGGGGGGTCCACGCGCCCCGCTCACCGAGCAACAGCTGTGCGGCCGTCAGTCACTACGTCAAAAAACACCGTCACCTCAACACGCGCACCTATACCTACCTACCTATACGTCTGTGATTTTGTACAATCAACCGTTATTATAAAGTTCACCAAGAAACCAGCTGTTTACTTGCCACCACCTGCAAGTCCCAGAGCACGTCGTCACCACATGGTCCTTCGAGAAGAAAAGAAAAAAGAATTCCAGCAGACAGTGGAGTAACGGTTTTTTGGAAAAAAATTGTCAGACACCTTCAATCGTCGCAATTGGACAAGCAGGTCATCGCGATCATATTCGGAGCCCAGTTCCAGTCAACGATCGTCGGAAAGGCATAGGATTGGTGCGGAATATTTCACAAAAATTCAGAAGAAATTCAGAAAATCGATCAGTCGTAAGGGTCATTTTCATCGGGTCACAGCCGAGTAGCAGCCCAAGTGAAGCCCAGCGACATCGTTTTCATCAAAGGAATATTCTATTTACGGCGAAATCAGAATAGCCAGATTGGATGCGAAGCGCGCAGCATACGTGAGATCATTCCAATTTCATTACCTACTAACATTAGTCGCTTATTACTAACCATATCCCTAGTCCGAGTAGTTAATATCGCAAACCACAGTATCGTCCCGTAGCTGTCTATCTCGTAGTGCTAGCTACATAACCATAATTATATACCTCGGCGCAGTAGATATCAGCGTAGATCAATAGTGTTCTGTGCTGTGAAACTATCTAGTGGTTACTTGTAGTTATTCCATCTTTAACATTTTATAAAAACGCCTACTTATGTATTATTGTGCCGTACATAACAGTAGAATACCGATCTATTAATATCAGTGAAAGTTAGTAGTGATTCCGTTAATTTTATTGTGCAGTGTAGAATAATAATTAGTTCAAGTAATTTGCAAATTTATTTTTTTAACTACCTACATTTTTTTTTTCCAAATTGTAAAATTGTTTTCCTTTTTCAAATTAATAGTGAACTAAACCGTAGTTAAACGTTATTGCCGACCGCCAAAAGTACCTCCTTTTAAATTTAAACGTTTTTTTTCCGTTTTCAAACGGTCATTCAACCCACAATAGATTGATACCTACTTATCTATTGCAATCAGCTGTTCGCTTACCATTTACGTATGTAACATTGTTCCCGCTAGCAGGTAGCCTCCCCCGAAATTCGTGCTACCTCAAGGATCAGACGCCCTTGGCCTATGCGAGTCTGGATGCCCGAAATTTGAACTTTTTATTTGCATTTTAAAAATTTTTTGGCCTAAACGGGTATTCCTAAATTTGAAATTTTCTCAACACCATTGTAATTAACGTAGCTGTCCCCAAATTTAATTGCAGTTGGTTTATATTTAATTTGAAACTGCAATAGTAGAATAACATAACATATAATTGTTGGACTTTAGTCATATTCATTGTTTCTTTTACTTTTCATACTTGACTCTTCACCTTTATTTTCGTTCTTTAATTCTTTTAACTTGCAACCATGGCTGATGAAAAAGTGAAAGAATTGGTAAAGAGGCGTGCTGCTTTAAAGTCTCAGTTGACTCAATTTACTAGCTATTTGACGCCTATAAAAACATGCAAACAGCTTAGCGATGAACAGTTAGCCGAATTAGAGTTGAAAGTTGATAAATTGGTTTCTATATATCCTATTTATGATGGATTTCAGAGTGAATTGGAGTACTTGGCGGCTAAACCAGACGAGCAATATTCTGATCGCGACCAGTTCGAGACCCAGTACTACAAGCAGCTAGCAGCTGCTCGCACAATCGTAGCTACGCACCGCAGTCAGCAGACTGGAAAATCTGAGGTCGGTTCTGGTGATCAGCTCACTGTGGTTACACAAAGGCAAGGTAATGTTAGATTACCTAAAATTAATTTACCTCATTTTAGCGGCGGTTATCAGAATTGGTTGGAGTTTAAGGACATGTATGTGTCCTTGATTCATGAGGAGAAAGGCATCAATGATATCAACAAATTTCATTATTTACGTAGTTCTCTTCACGGCGCTGCTGCCTTGGTAATTAGGAGCTTGGATTTTACAGGCAGCAACTATGAGGAAGCGTGGAAATTATTATGTGACAGGTACGACAACAAACAGCTACTAGTTACTAATCACATACAAGCTTTGTTTAACATTGAGTCGGTGAGCAAAGAGTGTAGTAAAAGCCTGCATATGGTTGTGGATGAAACAAGAAAAAATCTGAGGTCTTTAGCAACCTTGGGTCAACCTATTGAACACTGGGACTCATTAATTATCCACATCATGGCGTCAAAGCTAGATCCAATTACTAATAGGGAATGGGAGGAACATAGGAATTCTCTGACTGAGCCCCCTTCTTTAAGCACATTCACTACCTTCGTTTCAAACCGCTGTAACCTGTTGGAGACGCTCGAGGAGGCAAGGGTGTCTCATGCTAGGGTCACAACTAACAATAAGCCGAAGAGTTTCGTAGTAGCTTCCAGCAAGGCTAAGCCGGGACTTAGATTTTCACTTTCCTGTCCATTGTGCAAGCAATCACATAATTTATTTAGCTGTGATCAGTTTAGGGCATTATCCATTGATGCACGCATTAGAAAGGTCAAAGATTTAAAACTATGCGTGAACTGCTTACGTCCAGGCCATTTGCAGGAAACCTGTAGACTGGGAAATTGCAAATATTGCGATCAAAAGCATAATTCTCTCGTTCATTCCCACGCTGAAGAATCTAGTACCCATAGTGAACACTTAGCATTATCGAGCACAAATCACGAATTTAAACCAATTTCCTCATCATGTAATGTATTACTTTCCACAGCATGGGTAAAGGTGACGGATCATTTGGGAAGGTCGCACGGCGCCAGAGTCTTACTAGACAATGGAAGCACGGCCAATTTCATTACCAAGGATCTTTGCGGTAAGCTTGAATTACCTATTCGTAATGTAAGCTCAAGCCTGGCAGGTATAAACAGTCAAACGTCAATCATATCAGAGTCTTGCTCCTTGCATTTAGAATCTTGTGACGGTTCATACACAACTGACATTGATTGTTTTGTCTTGCCGAAAATCACACCATTCATACCGCATTCATACATTGACATACAAAACTTACCTGTACCATCAGGCATTCACCTAGCTGACCCGTCATTCAACATTCCATCTGAAATTAATATCCTCGTGGGAGCAGAAGTCTTTTGGTCAGTGATAGGTCATAGTCGCATACAGCTAGGTAAACAACAGCCAACGCTTTTCGAAACAAAGCTCGGTTGGCTAATATCAGGCGCACTACCACAGTCAATTGATAGCAAATTATTGTGCATGTTTACACATGATAAACACACTACACACACACACACCACAGACCTCACACGTTTTTGGGAACTAGATTCAATCTCACCAAAATACAATCTCACTTCCGAAGAACGCCTATGTGAGCAGAACTTCATAGACACAACAAAACGAGACAGCAACGGCCGTTTCATTGTGTCCATTCCATTGAAAGCATCCCCTAAAGCATTAGGAAACTCTTATGACATGGCCAAACGACGTTTCTTGTCATTAGAGCGTAGACTCAACCGAGAACCGGAACTTAAGAAACTTTATGTGGATTTTATGAACGAGTATGAGGCATTAGGTCACATGACTAAATCTCCTATTCTCTCAGATTCATCACCATACTCATATTTTCTTCCACATCACGGCGTGTTTCGAGAGTCCAGTACAAGCACCAAATTGCGAGTCGTCTTCGACGCCTCAGCGGTTACAACATCAGGCAAGTCATTCAACGATATTCAGGCTGTAGGCCCTAGAGTTCAGGATGATCTGATGTCTATTCTATTGCGGTTCCGCCAACATAAATACGTCATATCAGCTGACATAGAGAAGTTTTTCAGACAAATCAATATTGAGGAATCTCAACGGCCTCTACAGCAGATTCTATGGCGATGCGATCCTTCTCTGCCCCTTATAGAGTATATTTTGAACACAGTAACTTACGGGAATTCAGCTTCACCATACATCAGTACAAGATGTCTGACTGAGCTCGCGAAGCAGGCATCTACTACACAAGCGCAACGCGCTATTCATCATGATCTCTACGTGGATGATCTCCTGTCGGGGAGTGACTCCATCGATTCCACTATCACCCTAGGCAGAGACATCATCAAAACTTTGGGGTCAGCACAGTTGACTCTACGGAAGTGGCAGTCTAATAGCCACGAAATTCTAAATTCAGTGACAAATCAGACTACAACTTCTTCTAACACAGTGAGTTTAAGCATTGACGAACCTAGTAAAACTCTCGGTCTCAATTGGCGGTGTAACACAGACACACTCACTTTTTCAATAAATTCACCATTACACACAAACACTATCATTACAAAACGTCACATACTGTCTATAATCGCACAGATCTTTGATCCCCTAGGACTAGTTTCACCAACCATCATGGAGGCCAAGCTAATCCTCCAAAGGCTGTGGATTGATGGGTGTTCTTGGGATGGAGAGGTGCCGGCAGAGGTTAAAAAGCTTTGGCTAAAGCTTACTGAAACTTGGCCTCATCTGAACACACTTAGTATCCCACGGTGGGTTGTATGTGACAATCCTTCATCTATAGCTTTACACATTTTTAGCGACGCTTCCGAACGGTGTTACGGCGCTTGCATTTACATTCGCGCCGTGGCAGGCGATGGCTCCATTCATGTAAGTCTACTTACCTCCAAGAGCAAGATCGCGCCGGTTAAGGCTACTACTATCCCAAGGTTGGAGCTTTGCGGAGCTTTACTCGGTACAAGACTATGTACGAAAGTTCTGGAATCCCTAACAATAAAACCTGATAGTTGTATCTTTTGGTGCGACTCAATGATAGTTCTGGGATGGCTGTCATCGTCCCCGGCTTCTATTCAGCCTTTTGTCAGGCATCGCGTTTCCGAGATCCGGGAAGGTTTTGGTGATCACACATGGCGCTACGTGCCCTCAAAAGAGAACCCAGCTGATCTGATCTCACGTGGTCTTAGCGCTGACCTCATAGGTCAATGTTCCTTGTGGTGGTCAGGTCCTTCCTATCTGTCTCTTGATGCCTCTCAGTGGCCGTCTACACCTAAATCAGACAGCAATGTTCCACTACCGGAGCTATTGAGATCACACACACAATACAATGCATCATTTCATACAAACACAATTACTCAGTCCAATGAAATCAAATATAATCAATTAATTTTGAATTTAATCAACAATTCATCTAATTACACTAAATTACAACGTACTATAGCATATTTATTTAGATTTGTAAATAAGGCTCGTAATAATAATTTAAGTCTAGGCTCAACTCTAACAAGTTCAGAATTGTCGTACAGTGCTGACTTTATTATTCAAACATGTCAGAGGGAAATGTTTCCCATGGAGTATGATCTGCTCTCATCGGGAAAATCTCTTCCCAAGAAAAACCGTCTTATTTCTTTATCACCATTCATCAAATCAGGAATCATACGTGTAGGAGGAAGACTGGACAACTCATACTATGATTACAATGTAAAGCATCCGATTCTTATATGTAGTCAGCATCATATTACTAAGTTGCTATTCAATACCTACCACTTAAGATTATTTCATGCTGGACCACAGTATTATTGTCGTCATTACGACATAACTACTGGCCTTTGGGTGGCAGGAACCTTGCAAAATCCACAGTACATAAATGCGTCAAATGTCAACGTATCAAGGGTCAAACCGTTCAACCTATGATGGGTAATCTGCCAAAGGAACGGGTTCAGTTAGAGTTTCCTTTCCTCGAGACAGGCACGGATTACGCCGGACCAATTCTGATAGCCGATCGTAAAGGTAGAGGATGCCGACTCATTAAATCCTATATCTGTGTATTCGTTTGTCTAGCCACACGGGCAGTTCATTTGGAGCTTGTCTCGGATCTTACCAAGGAAGCTTTTATTGCAGCACTTAACAGATTTATTGCTCGTCGAGGTAAACCGAAAACCATCTACTCTGACAATGGTACTAATTTCGTAGGAACATGTAACGCGCTGGCTGACATTTTAAAGCAGGACTACTCATCCGAAATGGCAGAGTCAGGTATTAATTTCTCTTTCATTCCAAGTTATTCTCCTATGTTCGGTGGGATATGGGAAAGTTTAGTACGTAGCGTTAAAGGACATTTGCGACGTATACTAGGTCTTACACATCTTACCTTCGAAGAGATGGCTACGTGTTTGATACAGGTTGAAGCCATATTAAACTCTCGTCCTCTTACACCCTTATCCACAGATCCATCTGACCTTTACCCTTTAACTCCTGCCCATTTCCTAATTGGAAGGTCTCTCACTGCTTTGCCTCATCCAGAAGTAACCAGCCAGAATATTGCCAACCTAAAGCGATTCGAGCGCATAGAACACCTAAAACAACAATTTTGGAAAAGGTTTTCTAACGAATACATATTTTACCTCCAACAGAGGACCAAGTGGGCGCACTCCGAAGGAACCCTTGAAGAGGGATCTATGGTGGTCCTGAAGCAGCCAAACACGCCGCCTCTCATGTGGCCAATGGGGCGCATTGTTCGTCTCATACCCGGGAGAGACGGAATAGCTAGAGTCGCCGATATCAAGACTAAGACAGGTATCGTTCGACGCGCTTATAATACTATCTGTCTCCTTCCAGTCACACACTGAATTTGAAGACAAGTCTTCAACCCCGGGAGCATGTCGGAGACATATCGTCGCCAGCAGGACGACGCAGGGGCATCCAAGACGCGGGGGGTCCACGCGCCCCGCTCACCGAGCAACAGCTGTGCGGCCGTCAGTCACTACGTCAAAAAACACCGTCACCTCAACACGCGCACCTATATATACCTACCTATACGTCTGTGATTTTGTACAATCAACCGTTATTATAAAGTTCACCAAGAAACCAGCTGTTTCTCTTGCCACCACCTGCAAGACCCAGAGCACGTCGTCACCAGTTTTACCCTGGCCGGCGCAATCACCTGATTTAAACCCCATCGAACATGCGTGGGACATGCTCCAAAGAAGGGCTTATAAGAATGTTCCTGCAGACATTGCGACTGAAGAGCAACTTTTTTTGCATCTTAGCAGAACTTGGGACAATATCCCGCAGCGAGACTTTGATAACTTAATTCAAAGCATAAAAAACCGTTGCAGGACCGTGGCTAACGTCATGGGTGGTTTTACTGACTACAGATTTTTCCTATCAGTGCAAAAAATTGAAAAGAAATTACTTATTTTTTTATTTTTTCGTAAATGACACATTCATCTTTAGTTGCACCATTTTTTTACTTTTTGTTTTCATTTTTTAAAAAAATTATATAGGTCGAAAATATTTTTATTTTATTTTAAAATATAGTCTGAAAAATGGGCTTCCTAAGAATATAACATTGTTGCATATTATTCCTAACAGATTTTCTGAAAATTGAGAAACTGTGAAATATCCCTAGACGGTGTTGATGTGTGTATAACGTCATTTAACGTCATTTATTTTTATATATCTAATTATTACATCATTTTTATAAAATGACATTTCAACCGCGCCTGCTGTCAACTAGACTTAGTCTAGTGAAAGAAACTTCAAAAAACAGTTTTTATGTAACTGGGCACTTTTAGTCGTCAAAATGTCAAATTATTGCCAGAGGGGGTTTGCTAGCTTTGGCCTCTCCCTCTGTAAAGGCGCGCGATGCTCTGTGCTTCCGCCCGACCCCCGGTTCTTGTTTGACGAAACTGAAACTATGTACTACCGCATAATATCCGAAGTATCACACACACTAAACGACGTATTATGTCATTTACGTCCCCAATAGATCTTTCAAAGACTGCAAAAAAATCTTACTAAACGTTGTAAGTGACATACGTCTTTTAGTAAAGTCTAAGTTTCAACAAAATGTAGATACATCTGCCTCAATCTTTAGGATATCTAAGGACTGGTAAGACATACAGATACGTCAATTAGACAGATTGATTCGTCTTCGAAAATGGATTAAAATGGTGTAGATAATTCAGTTTGGAAAAATATGTCAGTTACGTCAGTTAGAAAGGCAAGCGACGAATTAACTACTGCATTGTAGAATGGTGTAACAGAACGACATTTTTACTGATATTTAGGACGTACCAGTACACGCTATTTGCACACAATATAATGTATTATGTGAGAGAAAACTGAAAAAAGGAAGCACTGAAGGAAAATTATGTATATTAAATTTATGCAAATTCTTTCATAGAACGGTCTTATCGTATATTTAAATCACACAGGAAAGTCATAAATAGATAGGAAATCATACCTATACCAATATAAATTTATTTATTTATACCTAAACATAAATCCATTTGCAAAAGCTTAATGAGGAATACGTACATATTTCAATCGTATGTGTTGCCACCAAAATTTAATTTTCCCACATACAAGCACCCTAACAGAAGCATTACCAGACCTTATCCGACGAAATGATCAGCGCATATCTCATGGTGGGACCGTAGGGTCGTTACTCGGGCCCTTTGTTTTGTGGAATTACTTCCTTAGTGGCCTTTTGGGCGAGATAAAACTGTTTTCGACCATTTTTGGAAATTAGCCTTCACAAAACCTTTAGGCTGATTATCGCGAACGGGCTACTGCGTTCTTATTTGTGGGAACTGTTTTATGAGATGGCCTCGTTTGAGGGCAAATTATAGCAGACATAGTAACATCTAAATAACATGTTTTAAGTTAATATTTTGAGTAAAATTAAACTCTTGAGAATGTACAAAATTTTAAGCGTTTAAATTTATATTTATTTACAGTTTTCAAAATTTTGTTTTAAATTTACTTCGCTAAATTGATGTCACCGGCTTGATGTCCTAATAGACAGAGATTATGATTGAAGTAGGCGGCACTTCCGATGTCCCCTCAAGAGAGTAATATAGGTATTGTATAATCTCCGGATATTTAGGACCGCTTTCACGCTCAGAAACACTTAAAACAGAAATTGGAGAGCCTCTGTGAATAGAAAGAGGCTCTCAAAAAGTTAATACTCGTACCTCTAAGATTTGACACTTCACGTATGAAGATTCGGAATTATCAGAGTAGAAATATGTGGGCTGGTATATACAAGCGAAAAATATAAACAAAATATAAGCTATAAGTAGTTATTAGCCTGTATGTGCATACTAAGGGTGGTTGAGGGCTCAGATAATACATAAATTAGAATATACAAACCACAACATAATAATATATTTCGGGTCTTTTTCGCGTAAACATCTAACTATTCTCACCTCTCGACGTTTCACGTTTAAATATGTGAGCCATGTCACGAAAAAGACCCGAAATATATTATTATGTGTAGTACAAGTCGTGTGAGTTTAAAAACCTTACAAACCATAAGTTTACAAAGTTTTTTTATCACACCGAATAGACAGACCGCACGTTTCTTTATCGTACGAAAATGTCTCAATTCCAACACAAACTTTGTAACTGAGAACATTCCGTTACGTTACTTATTTTTCTTTTTCGTAAAATGACTTTGGCGACCTTGGTTCGGTATATATGTATAATGGCGGTATATTTTATTCATTTTAACATTTTAACAAAGTAGTTAATAAAAAATCTGGTGCATGTTTTTGCTGCTGTAGATAGATTGTTTTAGAATACATTTTAAAGCTTAGAAAAAATTCAATCATCTAAAGAAACTAGTAATCGAAGAAAGGAATAATAATGTAATAATTTTACAAGTAGCAACTACTTCTATTTTAATAATGATAGTGTACAATTAACAACTCCACTATGTCATATTATTACCTTACCTTACCTACATACCTTAGGTACCTTAGAACCTACTAACTACTAAGTAATAACTTTGTGACTGCCTCGGTAATGGCAAACTAATGCGACTGCCATGAATGTAATGGAATGCCGAAATGTGGGTATTTCCTATAATAAAGCAGTTAAGTAGTTAGAAAAATATAAGTATGTTCGGCAGTAGAACGATGTTCAAAGAGTGGAGGGAGAAGAATCCACTACACACCTTGGGTTCGTTTATTCTAACCTAAAGTCAAGGATAGCCTCAACCCAGTTCGTTAGTTCTTTAGATTCTATCGGGTAAGCTTATGTTGGTTTAATTTCGTTTGGTTAGAATTTTGTGTGAAAATGTTCCATTTTTAGGGTATCGTAGCCAAATTTGCCTCTAACTCGACCATGAGCGACGGGGGTGCTGTGCCGCCGGACGTTCCGTGGTGTGGAACTTCCATGCCGGAAGTTAAATTTACGCAGCGGGACGTCCGACGGGAGCTTCATTCTCTGGACGTTCATAAGTCGAGTGGGCCAGACGGTATACCCGCGGTAGTACTTAAGCAGTGTGGTCCAGAGTTGTGTCCGGTACTTACACGTCTTTTTTCGCTTTCTTATTCCATGCGACAAGTCCCGGCGTCGTGGAAGATCGCGTATGTGCATCCTGTGCCCAAGAAGGGTGATAGGACCGACCCGGCCAATTACAGGCCTATAGCCGTCACCTCTCTATTGTCTAAGGTGATGGAGCGTGTAATTAATACACAGCTCCTGAGGTACCTTGAGGAAAACGACCTGCTCAGTGACCGGCAGTACGGTTTCCGTCACGGTCGCTCGACGGGCGATCTTCTCGTGTGCCTCACACACCTAAGGGCGACGGCTATCGAGAGTAAGGGCGAGGCTCTAGCAGTGAGCCTCGACATTTCTAAAGCCTTTGACCGGGTCTGGCACCGTGGTCTTCTTAAAAAATTGCCCTCCTACGGACTGACCGAGAGATTTTGCGGATGGGTGTCCAGCTTTTTGGCCGATAGAAGCATCAGGGCTGTTGTCGACGGCAGCTGTTCTGACTGCATGACCATAAACGCTGGAGTACCGCAAGGCTCAGTGTTGTCCCCTACCCTGTTTCTGCTGCATATCAATGACATGTTGTCTATTGACGGCATTCATTGTTATGCAGACGACAGTACAGGGGACACTTGTTACACAGGCCGTCCCGGTATCTCTCGGGACGCAGTGGAGGAAAGTCGTGAACAGCTTGTGTCTGAAATCGAGGCTACTCTTACTAGAGTGTCCGATTGGGGTAGACAAAACCTTGTCCAGTTCAATCCCTCCAAGACACAGGCGTGTTTCTTCACCGCTAAGAAAGCCCCAATTACTGTAGCGCCACGATTCCAGGGCACATCTCTTTCCATCTCTAAAAGTATAGGGATCCTTGGTGTTGACATCTCCAGTGACGTTCAGTTCCGCAGTCATTTGGAGGACAAGGCCAGGCTGGCGTCCAAGAAGCTCGGTGTGCTCAACAGGGCGCGGCGGTACTTTACTGCGGCGCAAACACTGCTTCTCTATAAGTCGCAAGTGCGGCCACACATGGAGTACTGCTGTCACCTCTGGGCGGGGGCACCTGAATATCAGCTTCGCCCGTTTGACTCGGTGCAGAGGCGAGCTGTGAGAGTTGTCAACGATCCTATACTGACAGGTGGTGTGGAACCTCTTCGCGACAGGAGAGACTATGCCTCCTTATGCGTGTTCTACCGCCTGTACAATGGTATGTGCTCCGAGGAATTGTTTGACATGATGCCCACGGCTACCTTCTATCATCGCACCGCTCGCCATAGACAGGGATTTCATCCGCACACCCTACGTCCGGAGCGTTTGAGCACGGTTAGATCCGGTAGGGGTTTTCTTCCGCGCACGCTTAGGTTGTGGAATGATCTTCCTGCCTCGGTTTTCCCAAACGCCTACAGTATGGGGTTCTTCAAAAGGGGTCTAAGAAGGTTTTTACAGGGTCGGCAGCGCGAGTGTGGCGCCTCTGGTGTTCCGTGTTCTTCTGGTGGGCCGTGTGCTTGTCTGCCACCTTAGTGGTATAAAAAAAAAAAAAAAAAAAAAAAATGGCAAAAACGGAACCCTTATAGATTCGTCATGTCTGTCTGTCTGTCTGTCCGTCCGTGTGTCACAGCCACTTTTCTCCGAAACTATAAGGCTTATGCTATTGAAACTTGGTAACTAGATGTATTCTGTGAACCGCATTAAGATTCTTATATAAAACTAGAAATAGAAAAAAAGCAGTAAATTTTGGGGGTCCACATACTCAAAACTAAAACTCAAATTTTTTTTTTCATCAAGCCCATACGTGTGGGTTATCTACAGATAGGTCTTCAAAAATGCTATTGAGGTTTCTAACCTCATTTTTTTCTAAAGTGAATGGGAAAATTTGCGCAAGAGACACTTCCAAAGTGGAAAAATGTGCCCCGCCCCCCTCTAACTTCTAAACTAAGAGAATGATAAATCTAAAAAAAATATATAATGTACATACATTGTCATAAAAACGTAATTCATTCCCAGTAGTTCCGCGGCAGTTGTTCCGCGACGGAACTAGTGAGACTTTTTGTCCCAATAGTTCCATGGCGGAACTAATGAGACTTTTTTTTCCCAGTAGTTCCGCACCACGGAACTACTGGGACATTTTTATTCTCAGTAGTTCCGTGGCGGAACTAGTGAGACTTCTCTATTCTCAGTAGTTCCGTGGCGGAACTAGTGAGACTTCTATTCTCAGTAGTTCCGTAGCGGAACTAGTGAGACTTTTCTATTCCCAATAGTTCCGTAGCGGAACTATCATGGATCTTTATGGACATTATATTATGTCCACTTTAATATCTTAAAGCGTCAAAATATTTTATTTTTTATGAATATGGATCTTTTAGGACATGCGAGTGGAAAAAGATCCATTATACGAAGAACATCTAGTTTAAAAGTATAAAGTAGTTAAGTAATTTTCAAAACAAATAAAGATCTACAAAAACAAATGAAGATCGAAAAAAGCAAATGAAGGTCGCCGAAACAAATGAAGATCAGCAAAACAAATGACAGTTGGAAAAACAAATAACGATTGAAAAAACATTTTGCAGATCAATAAAACAAAAGACTATAAGCAAGTTGATAAGGTCAAAACATACTTGCAGCCATGTTTTGTAATCAAAATGCGATTAGCATTAAAAAAAATAGGTGCAAGCAATTCTCGACCTTAATGGCACTTATTTAAAAATGTGGTTTTAGGCGTTTATAGACATCACAGATCACGAATATTTAAAAAAATAAATAAATATTATGCATATTCATAAGGTCGAGAATTGCCTGCACCTATTTTTTGAATGGTAATCGCATTTAGCTTACAAAATATGGCTGCAAGAAACTTTTGACCCTATCAACTTGCTTGTAGTCTTTTGTTTTATTGATCTGCATAATGTTTATTCGATCGTCATTTGTTTTTCCAACCGTGATTCGTTTTTCCAACCGTCATTTGTTTTGCTGATCTTCATTCGTTTCATTGATCTTCATTTGTTTCGTCGATCTTCGTTTGTTTCGTCAATCTTCATTTGTTTCGTCAATCTTCATTTGTTTTGTCGATCTTCATTGGTTTTGTCAGTCTTCATTTGTTGTACCGATCTTCATTTGTTTTGTCGATCTTCATTTTTATTAATTGTATGAGAAAATAGCCGTAAGACACCGTAGGGAACTAATGGGAACATAAAATATTCGTATGTAAGAGATGCTTGTTCCCGCGGGACTACTGGGACTTGATTTATTAGTTTTTAATTTATGCTTTGTTCCGCGGAACTACTGGGAATGAATTTATTAGTATTTCATTTCTACTTTGTTCCGCGGAACTAATGGGAACTGAATTATTGATGCTTTGTTCCGCGGGACAACTGGGAAAAAAAGTCTCACTAGTTCCGCCACGGAACTACTTCAACGGAACAACTGGGAATCTATGATATAAAAATAAGTCGGGTTTTCCTTCCTGACGCTATAACTGTAGAACGCACGAACCGATTTCCACGGTTTTGCATTCGTTGGAAAGGTCTCGGGCTCCGTGAGGTTTATAGCAAAGAAAATTCAGCAAAATTTCACATACAGCGCCATCGCGGGCGAAGCTGCGGGCATCAGCTAGTAATCGATAAAAACTACCAACGAAAATTGGTTTGAACGAGATAGAACTGGTAGTTTTTTTTAATACGTCATAAACCGCAGTGCATCGATCAAAGTTACAACGAACTATAAGAACTTTTATATTATGTTACTTGCTGCTACGAAACCCTTCATGGGCGAGTCCAACTCGCTCTTGGCCGGTTTTTTTATTATAATTGGTACTAGTTAAGAAGGACCTACTAATGATAATGATGTCACGGTCACGTTGTTTAAATAGACTAAAACGACTGATTGTTCAGCAAATCAAATGCCTTCCTTATAGGTACATGGTTTAAATTCTAAAAGAAGCATTAAACAATTACCATAAATCTGTTCCGTTTGTGAACAAAACAAACACTGACAATAAGCCGGAACTTAGTTTAAAAGCTTTGCGAAGAAATATTCTTTCCGCTCATAAAACGAGATCTATCTTGCAATTTCCCAAATACGTTTGTATAAATAATTGTTTAAAAGTTACTTGGATACAATTTTAAAAACACATTTACTGTTACTTACGTGTAGTAAAGAAATTATGGTACAAAAATAGTGAAAAGTGAATACTTATAATTTATGGAAACCTAAAACTTTAATGGTAAGCAACCTATTAACTTGGCACCAGCTAAGGGTTATATAAATACCATTCTTAAGAGTGAAACGAGGAGCTTAATAAGTTTTTAATAGATTCTAATATATTATAAAATTGTGAATGGTCACACGACCACTTTACAATTTTACAATGGTATAATTAAAATAGAAAATAATACTTGAGTTTTGATATAAACGATTCTGAACACCAATTTTATTCGTATCCGGTTGTCTTGGACGTAGAAACTACTAAGGATTATGACTCGGCTTTTTATTACAAAAGTCTTTATGAAACTTCTAATTATGCATTTGTGTTATTGTAATTGATTCATTAAAACCAGAGCTTCGAACGAAATTAGAATTCTCAAGGTTGGATTTCCTTGAGATAATCTGACTTTTGGCGCGCTAACCGACAATCGGACCACGCGGTCGGAGCCGTGGTCATCAGCTAGTATGATATGAACATTTCATTTTAGACTTTTGATTGTCCATTGGTTGATAACCCGAAGATATGGCTATAATATAGAATCCTAATGAATGTAGAAATAGAACTTCATTTTATGCGGGCGTTACTATGAGTCAGAAACTCGTAGCGTATTTTTATTCGAGGAAGCTTACGTCATTTTTATGAAACCGGTTGTTTATTTCGCCTCCAAATAACAAGACTCGTTAGCTCAGTAGGTTAGAGCGTCGATATATAAGTTTACTTGATCATCGGAGGGCGGAGGTTCAAATCCTTCACGAGTCAGACTCGTTTTTTGCTTTTTGAATGAAGAATTTTCCTCTTCTTGTTACTGCAGAGGTTCCTGTACAAGATTTATGTACACCGAGCGACCCTGAAGTCCTTTCCTTGTCGTTTCGTAGAAATTTGGACTTCTTTAGCAACGTATTTAGTTATTTCCGTCCTCTGACAATCTCTCGTTCTTAAAGTCATTGCTGCAAGAAAACTTTTAATAACGCTTTGTGAGAAAAAAAAATTGAGTTCGAATTGAGTAACCTCCTCCATTTTTGAAGTCCGTTAAAAATTATTATATTCTAGTCTAATTAAAAAAAACACGAGTAGTTACGAGTATACCGAGATTACCAAGTTTGATTCTACGAGTATTCTAATTGAAACAAAAACACTATTACCGAGTAGTTATACCGAGTATATAAGACAACATCTAAAGAAGAGAACATCTCGTAGATCGAAAGACGTTTTACCTTTGGGCGAGTGATATAACGAATTAACTGAACTGGAATACAAGTTACATTTCCAATTAACGATTTCTACTCGTTTGATGTTCCGTATACAAAGTATACATACTCTATTCCCTATGTCCATAGGGAGCCAGAAGTACACTACACTTCTCATAGCTGGCAGCTAGGCAGAAAGTAGCAAACGTTTGATCACGTAAGTAAACTATCATGATAATGACAAACATGAGGAAGTATTAATCACAGCGATCTTGACGCTAGCTAGTACTGAAAAAATCGAAAAAGTAACACAAAATGATACATATTCATTTATAGTCTAAAATTAAAATGAGTTAACATGAAAGTTTATTGAAACACGGACAAAAGTATTGTACGAAATCGTGACAGACTCTGCAATAGCTGTGGAAATATGTAAGCCATGTCAGGAATACGCGATATCCCCGATATATCGAGAACAGAATTTACCTCTTATTTCAAAACTCACTTTTATTGTTCTTAATATACCATATATAAAGTCATTGATGTAAATGGGTGACACCCATTCGTTTTATTGACTTATACGTAAATTGAGAAATATGAATATTTTACGACGCTCATAAGCAGCCATACGCGTTGTGGTATCAATAAATAATATTACCTTTACTTCTGCTATAATGCTGCTTGGTAGTTTAACGGTATTCTTTACGACCACATTATATGGGTTTAAGTAAAATTTGATATACGAGGGAATAAATACGGGTAAGAGTAAGTATGGCATATTCTTATAAGAAACTTTTCATATTTTATTTTAGTCAAACTGTGTTATAAAATGATGTTATCCATTAGAGAAGTATGGTCGACATCACATGCAGAGTTAGCGCTTTAAAGTGGCAGTGGACTCACAAGCTCTGTAGAAGAACCAATGGCTATTGGAATAAGGAACCCCGAAGACCAGGAAAAGGTCAAAGGCCGGAAACTGGGGCGAAAGGCGCAAGACCGTGTGTTGTGGTGTAAATTGAGAGAGGCCTACCTCCAGCAGTGGACTGCCATCGGCTGGTTTGACGGATTGATTGAGTTAGAACTTTTGTGATACCTTATAATTGGCTCGTTTCGTTGAGTGGAAATAATTTAACTTGTTTTGGTGCTAAGCCGAGCACGTCAATTACTCAATTTTTTTTTTTTTTTTTTTTTTTTTTTTTATATTCAGCTCGCCAAATTGACGTCGCCACGATGGATAGCCGTGGCGCATCTTGCGATTGGGGGCCACTTCTTACAGCGGTCCTCAAGTTGGCGGCCCTGTGATGTGCCTCTTCACGCTCCTCTTAAAGAACCCGGGGTTGTAAGATGAGGGAAACACGTGTGCAGGCAGGTCGTTCCAAATTTTTATAGTTCGACAGAGGAACGATCTTTTGAAACGCTCGGTTCTGGCGAAGATTCTCTCCACTGTGTATGAGTGGCATCTCTGCCCGGCACGCGTTGTTCGGGATCGGAAAGGTGATGGTGGGATCAGATTGAAGAGCTCTTCAGAACATTCGCCGTGATACATTCGGTAGAAGGCAGCCAAGGACGCTACGGTTCTTCGCTGCGCCAACGGTTCGAGGCCTCCCGTCACCTCAGGACAACCAATTATTCGGACAGCACGTCTCTGTATAGCGTCAAGTGCGTCCAACAAGTACCTCGCGGAGTCATCCCAGAGGTGAGAACAGTACTCGATGCAGGGACGAATCTGCGTCTTGTACAGCAAACATCTCTGATGTGGCGTGAAGTACCGTCTCACCTTATTTAGGACTCCGAGTTTCCGCGAGGCCAGCCCAATACAACTCTCTATGTAGTTTTTGTGATTGAGCTCACGCCGGACGTCTATACCTAGAATCTCCAGGTTGTCCTTTAGTGGAACCGTAATGTTCTGAAGAGAGGGTAGGGGTAGGAATGGGGACTTCTTAGCTGTAAACGCACACGCCTGCGTTTTTCTGGCATTGAACTCGACCAGGTTGTCTGAACCCCATTGGGCAATGCGACCCAGGTCCCGGTCGAGATCCGCCACGAGTTGCCGTCTCTTTTCGTCCACGTCACAACGCCCCTCCGCTGGGCGGCCAGAATAGCTCCCATGCAGAGTACTGTCATCCGCATAACAATGAATGCACCCAAGGGACAGCATGTCATTGATATGCAGAAGAAAGAGAGTTGGGGACAATACCGATCCCTGTGGTACCCCGGCATTTACCTGCAAAAAGCAGGAAGCCTGACCATCACAGAGGACCCGCATACGTCGCCCGTGCAGGAAGCTGGCCAACCAGCGGCATAACTGAGGCGATAAACCATATGCCGGCAGCTTGGAAAGAAGCGACGCATGCCATACCCTATCAAAGGCTTTAGCGATGTCTAGGCCAATAGCCAAAGATTCGCCGTGCCTCTCCATAGCCTCACCCCAGGTGTGCGTTACGTACGCTAGGAGGTCACCCGTTGATCGTTTCGGCCTAAAGCTATACTGGCGATCGTTAATTAACGAGTGATCCTCCAGATAGCGCATGAGCTGTTTGTTGATGATTAGCTCGAACACCTTGCAGATGACGGTGGTTACGGCTATGGGTCGATAGTTGGCCGGATCCGACCGATCCCCTTTCTTGGGGATCGGCTGGACGTTCGCCTCCTTCCAAGCCTCCGGCACTTCTCCCGAGGAATAGGAAAGGCGGTACAGGCGTGTTAGCGTTGGAGATAATTCAGCTGCACAATTCTTCAGCACCACTGCCGGAATGCCATCAGGACCACTGGCTTTCCGCGTGTCGAGTGACTGTAGCACCGCTCGCACATCGCACTGCCGGATTTTAATATCCGGCATCGTGGTTCCACAGTTGGCGATAGTGGCGATAACAAATTAACCTATCACAGTTCACTGTCAGACCTAGTTCCTCTCAATTATTTGAAGAATGTGATTGATACCACGTTTGACTAGACTGGGTGATACAAATCTTTGTTTAGAGATTTCCTTCTCTTAGTTATTACCTCATCCGTTAGTCAATAGTTTAAAAATTTTATCGTCCAAAAATACCATCAAAACGCTGTCCTCCATTTTCCGAAAATGACGTCGCGATCGGTAAAAATACGAAGTGACAAAATAGAAACTTTACATAACTGAGCACATTAAAAGTTATAAAATTATTCATTTTCAAAACTCCCGGAAAACTTTCTAAGTAACCCCCTTGATTCGCACCAAGTGATTGTATTATTATGGATTTTTACAAAATAATTTAAATTTTTCACGTCTTCCAGGCGTACATACACATATCGTGACGGCTCACAATTGCTATATTTTTTCCGCGTCAATGTGAATGAGTGACAGATGGGAGATTTTCACATGGACGAAGTCAAGTGTGTCAGCTAGTTTCTTTATAAACGTTAATCAAAGTGATGCTTACTAAAACCTGCTTCAATTTTCAAATACCGACGTACTAGTTGGATGAATTGAACAGCCCCATTCATAACGTCCGTCAATTTCGGATTCAATTACTCGGAAACGAATTTCTCGGTATGATTGGCAAAATGATCACTTTTCTCATTTAACGTAACGTGAAATAACTGAAATGAGCTTTTCAATTTTGCCACGTTTCACATCTTGGAATAAATATCAAGCAATTTTCCTGAACGTAAACGATCTTACGTTTTGTTTAACTGTGAACAATGACCTGTGGTTTGAATTTATTGATACGATCTTTTTATGGTTTTTTTATTGACAATTCTTGTTCACAAAAACAATTTGTCGTTCAATGAGAACGCTTTTCTTAAAGTTCATTTTCTGTTTAGTTTGACACATATTGTTGTCCATTTCATTACAGCATGGGTTACTCCCACCAGTAACGGGGTATACAGTACGGATGGTAAAATGTGGATATTGTAGGTATGTCTCCGCCTAGCCTTTTGGTTATGAAGCGTGAGTACATGTATGTAACATTAAGACCCGCATTAGTAGCCTCCAATTTTTATTTGTTTATGCTGATTGACATTACGTTGACAGGTGTAGACCACCAAGTATTTATATTCTGGTAGTTTCATATCTATTCTTACATACATATGGTCACGCCTTTATCCCCGAAGGGGTAGGCAGAGGCATATTATATGCCCACATTTCACCTTTGTATAATTTGTCCCACGTAATAGGTGGTGAGCCGTATTGCCGTGTTTAAATGGACAGGCGCAGGTTGTGACTGCCTGCTGTTGAAATAAAGCCTTCAACTTAGCTTAACGACTGCCATTTTACTGGCAACCGGGACCAACGGTTTAACGTGCCTTCCGAAGCACGGAAACGCTCAAATAAATGTCACAAAGTGATCACATGGATGGTCACCCATCCATGGACCATGGATATTCTTGTATGGTTAATAAATACAGCGGACATCACGCGCTTCCACCCGCGTAGCTCCCGTTCCTGTGGGGATAAGGGAATAAAATACAGCCTTAGTTACCCGGGAATAGTGTAGCTTTCCACAGTGAAAGAATTTTCAAATCGGTGCAGTAGTTTCGTAGTCTATTTGCAAACAAACAATTAAATCTTTCCTCTTTATAATATTAGTAAACTTAAATAAAAGTATAAAATCCAATAATCTCCACATATACCGACCCATTTGGCCAGCGTGGTAAGGCCAATTAATGCTCCCAAATACGACAAGTCACAAAAAGCAACGACCCCCAGTTCCCGGCTCTTCCGTTGTCCCCAATTGAAAAAGGTCGCGAGGAGAGACTGGATGCGGAATGCGCAGGACCGTGTGTTGTGACGTAATTAGGGAGAGGCTTACGTCCAGTACTGAACTGCCACTGGCTGATTTGATCGATTGTTTGATAAAATTTTCATTCGATAATATTTCATTATCTACATTGAGAGCATACAACTACGAAAATAAATAAATAAAATAAAATAAAATTTATTCCCTTTGAAACTTTTAAAAAAAATATTTAGGTTTGTCAAAATTTTTGTGACTCTACCGGGGGTTCGGAAATACTACAGACTGAGAAGAACACCCCAAGAAACTCAGTCTGGTCCCTTCTCTTCTAGTATCTTAGTATCTAATACAGTTTTTTTTTATGTAGAAAGGAGCAATTCGTGTCACTGCCAGGCAGCCTTGTCTTCTAGAAAGTCTTTAATGCTATAATAAGCTTTCTGGCACAATTTAAGTTTTATTAGTTTTTTAAATTTATTAACTGACAAACCTGTTATGGCTGTCGGCAATGTATTGTACATTCGAATACAATTGCCCGCAAAAGAATTGCTTATTTTATTAAGCCTAAATCTAGGTACAGCCAATTTATTCTTATTTCTTAAGTTTAGATTATGGATATCACTATTTTTAATAAATTTACTGTTATTTTTATGAGTATATAATAAGTTTTCATATATGTACTGTGAATACACAGTAAGTATGTTGATATCCTTAAACTTTTCTCTTAATGACTCCCGAATCCCCATACCATAGATAGCCCGGACAGCCCTTTTCTGCAACACAAAGATAGATTCGATGTCGGCAGCGTTACCCCATAATAGTATGCCATAGCTCATGACACTGTGGAAATTGCTAAAGTAGACAAGACGCGCTGTTCTAATGTCTGTCAGTTGTCGGATCTTTTTAACGGCATAGGCTGCAGAGCTCAGTCTGCCCGAGACTTTCTCGATATGAGGCCCCCACTGCAAGTTGGAGTCTAACTTTATGCCCAGAAAGACAGTTTCATCGACCAATTCTACTTGATCATCCCTAATCTTAATACTGGTGTTAACGAGCCTAACATTTGGCAAGGTGAATCTAATACATTTTGTTTTAGTTTCATTTAACAATAAATTATTTGCGTTAAACCAGTGGACTACCCTAGAGAGGGCATTGTTTACTTCGTCAAGATCGTTGTCCACGTTCAACTTTAAATATTAAAGATGTGTCATCAGCAAACAAAACTACCTCGTGATCGTCTCTTATAAGGTGAGGGAGATCATTTATGTACACTAAAAATAGAAAAGGTCCCAGAATTGAACCCTGAGGCACCCCCATTGTTACAGCAGAACCATGTGACTGTTTACCATTTATAACTACTTTCTGTACTCTATCTCTTAGGTAAGAACTAATTAAATCCAAGGCCGTCCCCTGGATCCCATAATGATCAAGTTTTTGAATTAAAGTCTGATGCTGGACGCAATCGAAGGCCTTAGATAGGTCGCAGAATACACCATAAGCATCATACGACTCCTCCCAGGCCTCATATATATACTCTAATAATTTGATTCCAGCATCCGTGGTAGACCGACCGCGCGTGAAACCGAATTGTTTAGTATGGAATAGTTTATTTGTCTTAAAATGATTTTGCATTTGATTAAGCATTACCTTTTCAAAGATTTTACTAAACGTGGGTAGTACAGAAATAGGACGAAAATTGGACGGATCCGAGGTGCTACCCGATTTAAACAGAGGAGTTATTTTACTAAACTTCATTAAGTCAGGAAACACACCACTATCAACACAATTATTAAATATTATTGATAATTAAGGAGCAACCATTTCAATTAACGAATTAACTAAATGTACAGAAATTCCCCAGAGGTCAGCCGTTTTCTTAATATTTAAAGATTTAAAAGTTTTTATGATAGTGTGAAAACTAATTTTACTGAATTTGAATATTTCATTACAGCAAGGAACATTTGCTTTTAACAAGGATTCTGCTATTGGGGTAGAAGAACCTAGGGCTCTGGTCAAATCTACTGGAATACGAGAAAAAAATTGTTCAAATTCGTTAGTGACTTCGGCATCTGTTGTAATTATGTTACCATTTACTTTAAGTTTAAAATTATTATCATTTGATTTTGCTTGGCCTCTTTCTGCGTTAATTATTTTCCAAGTAGATTTAACTTTGTCTACACTATTGATAATTTTATTACTTATATACTTTCTTTTGGCCGCTAAGCAGTCTGCTTTAAACTTTTTTGAATAAGTTTTAACATAATTTAGAAATTCATCTGTTCTATTAAGCTGTCTTTCTGAGTATAGTTCATACAGTTTTAATCTACTTTTATGTATATCCTCAGTGGCCCATTCACTGAAGGCTGGCCTGTCACCGATTGTGACTTCCTTAGACTTGAACATGGAGTTGAACTCATTGTAAAAGGAATCAAAACATAACTTATACATTACATTTGGATCTAAGCCAGGGTCTAAAAATGGAAGTTTATTGCAAAGTCCAACTCGCATACGTTCCAAGCGGCCACTAGTTACTGGTCTACATAATATTTTACGTCTTTTAACTTTTTCTCTTGTGATCTTGAAAGATGCTATTTGCCCAGTATGATCTGATTTTATCTTATTTATAATACTCTTACTTTCTGGCAACATATCACTGTATATATTGTCCAGACAAGTAGCTGTTGTATCACAATATCTAGTAGGCTCTAAAAATAAGTTAGTGAGATTGTGTGATTTAAATAAATTTAAGATATCATTGGTCTGACGCGTATTTATAAGTATATTAACATTAAAATCACCGCACACTATTAGGTGTTTATTAGTTTTTCCAAGTTTAAATAGCACTTTATCCATTACTTCCTCAAACTCACAAAAGGGTGAGACTCCAGGTTTATATACGCATACTACTATGAATTGCTCCAATTCTACGCATGATATTTCAACTGTACACTTCCTTATACTTTAATTTCTTATTTAATAAAATCAACGAAACCCCCCCGTGTTGTGTTGACCCTGCAGAACACACTACCAACCCGGTGACTACTGAAACTGAACATGAGCTCATACTCCTTACGCATATGTTCTGTAAGACAAACAATTTCAATATTTTCTGAGCTCATGAACAGTTCCAATTCAAACTCTTTGACCTGCGTTAATGTTGCAATATTATAATGCACCAGACTGATATAATTTACATTTTTTAATTTAGTTTTGTTCGGAGGACAGTTTCCGATATAGTTATGGTTTGCAATTAAATTCAACTCTATCAATTTACAATTTTGGCTAGAGGGTAATTCCTCTGTTGTCCCAGAAGTTAATTTAAATTACTTGGAACAGATTCCGAAGTCCTAAATCTACTCTGCTGAAATAAAGCAGTTTTGTCAGCCAAGTTTTTGGCTAAAGAGTAAAAATAACTGAATAGCAAACTTGCTATTTGTCTTTTATAATAATTGTGTAGACAATACCTACCCTTGTGATTATTATAGACTTTATACTTGCTATGTGACAAATTTGTGTCAAATACAGAATTAAAGTCAATTACATTGAATTTATTATTATACTGACTTATTAAGTTTAAACGTAAATTCATCTTATATCTAAATGAATTTTCCGAATCTGGCACACCTTTTATAAATGGAAGTGTGAACATTACAACTTGTATGGCATTTAAGTTTAAGATGTAATTCATGTATAGGGACAAATCATCATTGCTAATTTTGCCCTTGTTTGCACAGAAAATTATTATTTTACTGTTAGCGTCAAATTTATATTCTATTATCTTTTGCATAATATCACTTAATGAAGCACCCGGATAGCAATTATTAATAACCGAGTAATAACTTGAATTTGAGTTTTGTTTTAAAAATGAACTAAGATTGGTACTAATATCATCACTAAATACAATTAATTTAGTACAACTATTACTATTATTTACACTGTCACACAATATATCCACTGATGTACTGGGTGAGCACATGGTAATGGGAGCTTGGGGCTCAGCGGTAACCGGTTCGCCCAGAGCCTCCACCGGCTCAATTGCTTTAGGGCAGTTAATATTGCATGAGTGGTCGTTTAGGAAACAATTAAGGCGCTCAGTGTTATCATTTGATGTTTTGAGTACCTTATCTATGGTTAAAGAACATTTAGTAAAGTCCTTAAGGGACCATTCATATTTTTTAGTCAAATATTGTAGCTCAAATTGCAAACTTTGTGTTTTTGATTCTAATTTTTGTGTGTCAGTGCAATATTTTAAATGGCTTTGTTCCAGCTCTAACATTGACAATTTAGCTTGTTCTCTAAATTTTAAACAAGAACCTATATTTTTACACTTCTTGATTTACATTTTATGGAATTTTAATTGCTTTTTTGATTTTTGTATAAACTTTTTAATTCTAAGATATTTTTTTAGTTTATTTCTGCTGCAAAACAAAACCGACTTGTCCTGTTGATATGGACTGTCACCTGTAAGATCTATAGTAGTCAAGTCCAGGTTTTGAGAATTTGCAGAAGGAATAAACTGCGGGATACCACTCATTAACTCACTATAAAGATTATCAGTTTGTTGAGCAGTAACTTTCTCAGCAGCTTTTTCCAGGTGTGAGATCTGTCCCTGGGCATCCCTTAGCTCCTGTTCCAGAAAGGTAGTCCTCCTCAAGGTTTTCTCATACTCGTCACTGCACTCTTGGAACCTATCTACTATTGACTGAAGGTGGTCCCGCTCCGCAACAATGTCATCATAACTAACATGAAGTTAACATTCCCCTCGGGGTTTAGGGGTCATGCGTTACTCCTCATGGAGCTAACGTTACACCCTGAGGGTACAGTAGTGGCTTTTTCAATCAGATCCCTAAGATTGAATATCTTAGGGATTAACGAATAAGCCCACATTAGGAGGAAGGGCATAACGGTACTCCGTTCGGTGAGCAGCCCGCCTGGGGCAGTACCTCCGCCCTGCAGAAGACCGCGGTAATAGTAACCTGACTCCGGTTGGGTTATGTTCTCCGTCGGTTAGCAGGGTTCCAGAGCTCATTGGAGTGACTCTGTGCCGGTGACGGTGAGACCAGAGGCTTAATCTGTCTCCATTGGCAGATTGAGGCGCGGAATATTGGTACGGCGGTCAGGGAGACCCGGTGAAACGGTTGACCGCTGACCGCCCGCAGGCTGTACGGAACCCGAACCTGGGGATCACATAATCTCCGCCCCAGGAGGCTGAACCAGCAGCCTGTGTAAAGTCCCTGGTGCTGTGGTCGTGCCGGAGGAGGATACCGGAGTGGACGCGGCCACTGCATCGGGGGAGGACCGGGGGCCCTTCCGTACGCCGTGCCAATCTACCGCACTACCTCTGTCTGCCTTTGGTTAGTTAGAGTCTCGATTAGTCTCTTGCGCCACCGGCACACAGGCACTCCTTCACTTTTTTAACCCCCCTTTTTTTTCACAAAAACAACATGGCTAAAGGTAAGAAAAAAGAAACAGTATACACAGCGGCATCGTCGTCCACACTCTACATGGACCTTTGCAACATCAGAGGTATGCACAAGAACCTCAACGTAGTCCACCACCATCTCGAAACTGCGAAGCCGACACTCTTTTTCTTGACGGAGACGCAGATTTCATGCCCGGGCGATACACCTTACTTAATGTACCCTGGCTATAAGCTTGAGTACAACTTCAAGCCGAAAGCCGGGGTATGTTTGTACGTCCGTGATGATGTCTGCTGTCGCCGTCTCACAAGCCTTGAAGACAGGGACCTGTCTACGTTATGGGCGCGCGTGGATCACGGGGGCCACACTCGGATCTACGCGTGCGTGTACAGGTCTCACAGCGGTAACACGGACACAGTTCGCCTTTTTGACCACTTGCAACAATCGACTGACAAGGTGATTGAGCAGTATCCCTCTGCGGAGATAGTGATTCTGGGGGATTTCAACGGTCATCATGTTGACTGGTTGGGCTCCCGGATAACCAACTTTGCGGGGAATGCTGCTCACGAATTTGCCCTGACCTATGGGTTCTCACAACTGGTTAAATCCCATACGAGAATACCAGACAAGGTGAACGAGCATAGTGCATTGCTGGACCTCCTGCTGACAACGCGTCCGGATGGATACACCGTCTCAGTGGATGCTCCGCTCGGTTCGTCGGACCACTGTATCATTCGGGCGCATGTGCCTCTCGCAAGGCCTGAACCACCTCGGCCCAAGGAGTGGCGACATGTGTGGCACTATAAGTCAGCAGACTGGGATGGACTGCGGGAGTTCTTCGCGTCGTACCCGTGGAGGCGGCTTTTGAGGCAAAAGCCTCAGACGATCTGGATTCCTGCGCTGCAGCAGTCGCTGAGGGGATCTTGGAGGGCATGGAGTGCTTCATTCCCAACCGCTGGATCCCTGTGGGAGCAAAAAAGCGACCGTGGTTCAATCGGCTCTGCAGAGAAGCTTTGATGCTGAAAGAATCTGCCTACAGAGCCTGGACCACGGCTCGTGCAAATTCAGATCCTAACATCTCTGAGGTGAAACGCAAATTAAATGCCGCCTCGAGGGCCAGCAAAAAAGCAATTGTCAGGGCTAAATTCGACTTCGTCGGCAGAATTGGTGAGCGGCTAGCGGGGTACCCTTCAGGGAGTCGTGAATTCTGGTCGCTTGCCAAAGCTGCCGAGGGAAACTTCTGTAAGTCTGGTTTACCACCTTTGCTTAAACCCGACGGTAGTCTCGCCCAGAGTGCCAGGGAGAAGGCCGACCTTCTGGGTTTTCTATTTGCCTCTAACTCGACCATGAGCGACGGGGGTGCTGTGCCGCCGGACGTTCCGTGGTGTGGAACTTCCATGCCGGAAGTTAAATTTACGCAGCGGGACGTCCGACGGGAGCTTCGTTCTCTGGACGTTCATAAGTCGAGTGGGCCGGACGGTATACCCGCGGTGGTACTTAAGCAGTGTGGTCCAGAGTTGTGTCCGGTACTTACACGTCTTTTCACGCTTTCATATTCCATGCGACAAGTCCCGGCGTCGTGGAAGATCGCGTATGTGCTTCCTGTGCCCAAGAAGGGTGATAGGACCGACCCGGCCAATTACAGGCCTATAGCCGTCACCTCCCTATTGTCTAAGGTGATGGAGCGTGTAATTAATACACAGCTCCTGAGGTACCTTGAGGAAAACGACCTGCTCAGTGACCGGCAGTACGGTTTCCGTCACGGTCGCTCGACGGGCGATCTTCTCGTGTGCCTCACACACCGATAGGCGACGGCTATCGAGAGTAAGGGCGAGGCTCTAGCAGTGAGCCTCGACATTTCTAAAGCCTTTGACCGGATCTGGCACCGTGGTATTCTTAAAAAATTGCCCTCCTACGGACTGACCGAGAGATTATGCGGATGGGTGTCCAGCTTTTTGGCCGGTAGAAGCATCAGGGCTGTTGTCGACGGCAGCTGTTCTGACTGCATGGCCATTAACGCTGGAGTACCGCAAGGGTCAGTGTTGTCCCCTACTCTGTTTCTGCTGCATATCAATGACATGTTGTCTATTGACGGCATTCATTGTTATGCAGATGACAGTACGGGGGACACTTGTTACACAGGCCGCCCCGGTATCTCTCGGGACGCAGTGGAAGAGAGTCGTGAACAGCTTGTGTCTGAAATCGAGGCTACTCTTACTAGAGTGTCCGATTGGGGTAGACAAAACCTTGTCCAGTTCAACCCTTCGAAGACACAGGCGTGTTTCTTCACCGCTAAGAAAGCCCCAATTACTGTAGCGCCACAATTCCAGGGCACATCTCTTTCCATCTCTAATAGTATAGGGATCCTTGGTGTTGACATCTCCAGTGACGTTCAGTTCCGCAGTCATTTGGAGGACAAGGCCAAGCTGGCGTCCAAGAAGCTCGGTGTGCTCAACAGGGCGCGGCGGTACTTTACTGCGGCGCAAACACTGCTTCTCTATAAGTCGCAAGTGCGGCCACACATGGAGTACTGCTGTCACCTTTGGGCGGGGGCACCCGAATATCAGCTTCGTCCATTTGACTCGGTGCAGAGGCGAGCTGTGAGAGTTGTCAACGATCCTATACTGACAGGTGGTGTTGAACCTCTTCGCGACAGGAGAGACTTTGCCTCCTTATGCGTGTTCTACCGCCTGTACAATGGTATGTGCTCTGAGGAATTGTTTGACATGATGCCCACGGCAACGTTCTATCATCGCACCGCTCGCCATAGACAGGGATTTCATCCTCACACCCTACGTCCGGAGCGTTCGAGCACGGTTAGATCCGATAGGGGTTTTCTTCCGCGAACGCTTAGGTTGTGGAATGATCTTCCTGCCTCGGTTTTCCCAAACGCCTACAGTATGGGGTTCTTCAAAAGGGGTCTAAGAAGGTTTTTACAGGGTCGGCAGCGCGAGTGTGGCGCCTCTGGTGTTGCAAACGTTCATAGGCTGCGGTGACCACCAGTCCTTCTGGTGGGCCGTATGCTTGTCTGCCACCTTAGTGGTATAAAAAAAAAAAAAGAAGTTTTGATAATTCGCATTTTAATTTTTTTGTGTCATTCAGAGCGTTTATCAATAAGTTTTCATTCTCTTCTCTTTCCATCTCCAACTGTTCACAGAGCTCTGTTTTACATTTAAGCTCCAGCAACACCAACTGAAGTTTGCTTTCCTCCTGCTGGCGGCCGAGAGCTCTGCGACTACGGGAATTCTTATTAATAATATACGTAGTATATTATTAATAAGAAAGTGCAATTAAACGCGAATTATATTGATGATGGAGCTCTTTGTACAGTTTATGGTAAGAAGTAACAAGGTTATGTATGTACCGGCAATAAAATTATACTTAATATTTTTATGTACTTACGCAAATACACCGACCGTCGTCAACGTCGAGTAAACGCTTATACAAGTATAATAATTCTACTCACGAGAAACAGTCGATTTAGTATGTATTTACGTGAAAAAGAAAACATTCAACATTCGAAAAAACCGGGTACCTGACTCGTCACTTTTTACACCAAAATACACGGACAGAACACTTTTATTAAATTATCTGACTATTTTAGGACACTATTAATGCGATGATATTGGTTTTAGTTGGTTAAAAATTGTTTAAATACTAATTATCTAATTAATTTTAAAAATAGTTTTAGAGAGCTAAAATTTTTGACAGTTCGATTGTGTTGCCAGACTCGAGAAAAAAGTAACTCAGCCCACTAACCAGCCAACTTGCCCTGCGGGCTCAGTTAACCACTTGCTACGACTACAATTCCGAATATGCCCGACTCCCACCGACTAAAAACCACATGTATCCAACCTAACCGCTTACGATTGGCAATCCCGGGTTAGCCCTCGAAAGGATACCCCAGGAGGCTGCTTACACTAGATACGTTCAAAATTTAGCTGACCCGACAGAGTCCTCACCTTTAGTATTTCTTAGATACACCGTACAGCGTTGGTGCGGGTGCCTTGAGCTTGAGTGTTAAAAAGCGCGATAGTTTAAGAATAATAAAGTAACTCTGCTAGGAGTAGTCATTAAATTGGATAATTATAGGTAGGTTTGGAATCAAATGAGAAGACGAAAGAACCCATTTTATGTCTTCCTTTCAAACAAAAGAAAATTAAATCTCTTCTCATTTATACCTGAGTGTGGCACAGTACTGTTATCAAGTCAGTTTCTTTAAACTAAATGAGTGAGAGGAGTCTCCAGAACGTTTTAATTACTTCCTCTGGCTTAGAGACATAGACCCGCAAAACTAATTTCTAAAGTAAGAGGTTCTATTGTCGGACGAACGGACGGTCTGCCGATATTACATTTTTAAAGTCGATTTAAATTCCCAAAGTGCTTTGGAAAGTTTGTTTTAGCAGACGAGAAAGACGCTTTGAAAGTCCATGGTTATTAAATCTTTTACTTTTTGTGAACGAAAGTGAATGAACACTATCCCCTATTATTTACTGTGCCCGTTCTTGTCAGTGAAAATTGTTGAGTATGAACCTATACTTTCCTGAGGTATCCTTCCGAGGGCTTACCCGGGATTCCCAAGAGTAGGCTGTTAGGCGGGATACGTGAGGAGTCCGGCATAGTATCCATGTAGGATTTCCATCACGTAAAAGAAAATGCACCAATAAATTGTTATATTTCCACATTATTATGCCTGTGGATGCATACATCATTTTATATTTAAAGCTATAAGCAAATCTAAGGCGAAAATATACTCAAATAACCAAACAAGTTGAACGGGTTTTCGTTCGTCTTTAATATTAAATGATGGAAAAGCATCTCCAATACAACAATAATTAGGAATTGTCAGAAAGCACGGGTCTGTATACATTTATTATTCAAAGAGCCCGGAAATTAATAAGTTCATGATTGAATGTTTTACGAAATAAAGTTAAATTAGACAAAATTACCGTCAATCAGTTTTTGTATTCTATGAAAAATGCACTTGACCCGCGCATGTCCCGTTCCCGTAGGAATATGGAAATTATTTATTCTTCATCCGATCATGAGTAGATAGAGAATCATGAACCTAAGTAAACGTGCAGTGTACCTATCTACTAATAATTATAGGCCATGGCCTCAGCTAGATTAGGAAGTGGCACTTGCAAGTACCACAATGACTAGGTAATCTAATTGCACCGCAATTAATAGTGTGTTAACGGCGTAGGGAATTATAGCCTAAGCTACTGACTGAAATTGGGTTTCTGTTAAGTACTCATTACGTTAGATTTATTTATAGAACTATAAGATATATTATGATTGTTTAAATAACAAACAAACAATCAATTCTATCCTCTTTATAATATTTTATAGATTAGACTATGCCTCCGTTTCCGTTTCTGCTTTCTATGGGATCTTTTGGATGGCAATTCTCAACGACAAAGACGAAAAATCACTGGTAAAAGGTCTTTTGATCGACAGCACGAGTGTTAAAATATATGGTCATGAGTGAAAATCGTCTTCCGTCGTCTTCGATTTTAAGTCTAAAAACGACGTGACCTAGCTTTCATATAAATTTTGTATGTCGATTCTGCGTACGAAATTAGATTTTTAACTGTCATTAATTTTTGACTGAGCCTGAAAGTTTATTTATAAATTTTCGGACTCATCAAATAAATCGTAAATTGGAATCAAAAATTTTCATTTACGAAATATTAACCGTGTAAGGATTTCGTAGTTTTTGGTATTAATTTCGTATTTGATCCCCTCCAACTATGAATCAATATAATTATTTCACTCGAATACTAAATGTATAAAGCTTAATATTGGGAAATAAATTATTCCAGGACTAGGTACTTATTAGCATTTTGGGACATGAAATGATGATTCTCTTTATTATTATTCCAATTCCATGTATGTTTCAGCAACAAAACTAAACAAACATAATATATAATCGAAATTATCTTCTTTGAAAAGCTACGTCAACATTCTCGTAAGGACTCTGTAATGACATAGCGTAAATTATTACGTTTAATAATAGTGTTCTAACCTTCAGCTCTAGAGAAGCACTGGCAGCCTAGTTAACTTAGTGTTCTGGAAACCAACATTGAACTTATCAGTTCCAAAGACAAGGACGCTGGTTCAGATATGCCAGTAGCTACATTGTAGACTTGTCTGTTTCAACCAGTCTATAGGCTCACTAATACCTACTACGTGGGATAAAGAAAACTGAAGAAAATATGCAAAATTTATAATAAATCACTCATACTACACACTCTATTGATCCTCTTATGAACCTACTTTTTTTACTCTATCTGTACTTACAACGCTCTCCTCTCTTGGGTCTGTTGTAAGAAATTTCTATTCAGAAAAAAGCAGACCCATTGTGTATAATTTTTTTCTTGTGTGTATCTAATTTTCAAATTATGTGTATACAATAAATAATTAACTAAATAAATATAGATCAAAGATTTAAATAGTTTACCCTACGTGTAAAATACCTAGTAAATAAGCTTGAGAGACTTCAAAATTTATGTATCCGTTTCATATTTAATCTTAAAAAATATGATCACGTTTCTCATCTTCGTCGGGAACTCAAGTGGCTCCCTATCCGTCTTCGCAGGAACACTCGTATACTTTGTCTTCTCTTTAACATCCTTTACAATCCTGCTTCACCTTCCTACCTCAAGGATCGATTCTCCTTCATGCGTGACCCTGATGTTCCTGGTAGGTCTCATCTACGCTTTAATCTAAAGTTTCCTGCCCACAAAACTCATTTCTACACTCATTCCTTTTCTGTCCAAGCAGTTAGACTATGGAATTCTCTTCCACCTAGTATCAGAGATTCCAAAACAATAGCTGTGTTTAAAAAGAAAGTTCGTTTGCACTACCTCTCCAATATTCTGTGATCGCTTCTGCATTAAAATTTTGGTCATTTTTACATTTACTCTATGTATTCATATTGATTGATAGGTTTATATATTTATAGATATAAATAAATATATATATTTATATATGTATGTATGGATATAGGTATAATTATGTATATAAGTATGTACTACATGAATAGTTTGTGTGTGTGCATTTTATTTAATCTCGATTTCTATATCACTTCTACCTTATATTTCATGTAATTCTTCAAGCTTTCCTCTCTTCGGACTGCTGGAAGAAATTTCTATTTTAGAAATAAGCAGTACCATTGTACTCATCTTCTCTTTATTGCTGTAATTTCCTTATTTCATGTTATTTGTGTGCATAAATATTAAATAAATAAAAAATAAATAAGATTTCATAACCAACTCTTAAACACACATATATATAGGATATATTTTTATTTGCTAAATTGCTAGTTTAACTTTTGAACTTATAAATTACAGCACTGTTCCGAATTCCAACCCATTAAAACCTTGCGTTATGTCGGTACGCTTCACGGCTATATGGTAACAATGAATAGTGAATACTACCATTACAAGTGGATATACCCCTTCTCTAGATTCCCGAAATTGTTCCATTGACGAGGGTTAAAATAGTTCGAAAGCTTTCAACCTTTTCACTGCTCTGATATCACTGGGATTAAAATTTAATTTTAGAATTTGACTCTATGATTTTAATAGTCTTGTACCCACGTTAAATATTGGAAGCAGGCTTATGAGATTAATTTGAGAATCTGCAGTTGACTTTTGATTTTCCCTACCTTACCTACTTTCATTAACTTTAACTGTAAACTACATATTGTGGTGCGGTGGCGCGAAAACAAGTAGGTATGAGCACAGCTTCATCAAATTTATGATTTTTTTTGTAGAATTAGGATAATGCTAAGATTTTTCTTATACTCATACTATGTTATCAATTTTCACTATAAATAATTATCTTTAATATTAAGTATATCATTTTGATTACTTCAGGAATAGTTCATTTTATGATTTTCGAAATTCATTTAAGAAAATTAAAGTGTCCTTTTCCGAAAATTAACTTTTATTAATGGTAGGAATATGAACGTAGGTAGGTATACAATATAATTTCTTAAGAAACTTTGAACAAGCACAATTGCGATATACATTTAATTTGTCTACGAAGATTTGTTGAGCCGAGGTCGGGTGAAACCGTTAATTTTATTCTACCTACTCGGGTCGCATGGGTGAATTTTACACTACTTCCTACAACTCAAATATAATTACAAAACATGTACATACGCACAAAAGTAAAACATTAAGATTGCTTTTCCACCAGAGATGTGCTATGCTATGGATGCGATTAATATTCACTAATTACATTCATCAGTTGCACAATTTGACAATATAAACAGTCAACATTATATGTCATGTGGGCCGACGAATAAGATTGATGAATATCAAACGCACATGGCAAAATAGCGTAGCACGTCTCTGGTAGAAAGCACACTGGTTATTACATCAGTTCTCCTCCCTACTTGTAAAGAGGGAGGCAAAAAGTGACTAAGTGAATATCCTATAGAATAGTTCACGGATATAGTATACTGGAGGACGGCTACAACTCAGAATCCTTTTACTCTTAACAATGACGATGCCTTTTTGTTTTAACCCATTCAATATACAGCGCGTCTAGTAAATCAGACAAACTCTTATAGCTCTTCGCAATGTACGCTGAGGAAATCGATAGTCGAAATAAAATTGAATTCGTTGCAATTTTATCCCCGAACAAACAAACATAAACAAATTAAATAATGGTTGGACTTAGAATCACATAAATAGTTGATCGCCACACTACATACTCTAACTACTGTAAAATCCGTTGTGATTATTTAAAAAACAATCCATTTTGAGTGTTGTAAACATATTTAGCAATACAATCTATGACTTTTATCGGGAGGGGAGGCGTCATGTTGCTTTGATCTATGATTGTAAATAGGGATTCAAAATTATTATCACACTTCGTGCTTTTATAATAATTCAGCAATTTGTTTTTTAATAAATACATTTTCTATAAATTGAATCCTAATAATATTATAAATGTGAAAGTTTGTGAAGATGTTTGGATGTTTGGATGTTTGTTACTCAATCACGCTCTAACGGCTGAATGGATCTGGCTGAAATTTGGTACAGGGGTAGAGTATAGTCCGGAATAACACATAGGCTACTTTTTATCCCGGGAAAATGTTTCCACGGGAAGCGGGAACGGGTACTAAATTTCACGCGGGCGAAGCCGCGCGCATCAGCTAGTTTTTTAATAAATACATTTTATATAAATAAATATAAAACGAATTACATTCTCATGAAAGAATGTTTTGCTATTTCACATCAAATATAATCTAAAATCAGTTAATTTCTACCCTTGGCTAAGCTATGTTTAGTTCTGTGAAAACCTTTCGTTGCTTCACGCCATATTATCAGGTTTGACCTAGCAGACAAATTACCTGCTTAGAAAGTGCTTGCTATTATCACTAACTTAAACTACAACTCCCTTCTATTTTCCATTAAGTGAGCACCCATCACTACCAGACGCCCCACATTATACCACGAAAATATGCCTCCTTACAATAATTCATTCATACAATAATTTCATTGAGTATAACCAAGTTTTTCCCCTGGCTCGGGACGACCTACGTCGGCACACATTAAGCGCGATACATCGCTGTGTGTGATGTTTAAAATCTAACCGGAATGCTATTAAGAGCTTTATTATGTAAAACTCTGGCTTGGGTCCAAGACTAACGGAGCTGAGCTGCCAGCTCGCGGTATAAATTATTTGACATTGTTCTTTAAATCGTCGTCGGCGGCTGTTTAATTGTGCGTATCTATGGTGTGTTTGGCTTTGATGTAGTACTTGCATTTTTCTAGTTATGAAGTGAGACTATTGGAGAAAAGCCTTTGTTATTTCCGATTTGGTCGTTTGTCTGAGAGTCATTAGTGATGCTTAAATATTGCTCTGGCTTAATACGTATTTTGCGAAAACAGTAGGTGCTTATGTCTGAACACGTAGATATGTAACAGTGCCACTTTGTCTTCGTTAATAAGTTTAAATTGAGAACTAAGTAATGAGAACAGAGTAATCAAATCTTAGGCATACAGTCAATAGCAAACTCTGCCTACTGTGATGTTAGAATTAAATATCATAAAGTCAATATCCGCCTTAAATAAGGAACTTTTTATAATGACAATGGTAATAAAATAAGTGGCAATAAGACGACCTATTGAACTATATTGAGCTTCCTAGTGGCAATATCTCCTTAGCTAAATCTTAATAATGCTTTTTGCAGAAAACAAGCTATCAGAAGGTACAAATACCTGAGGTATAAATAATATAGAACTTAAAATAAAAACGAGACTTGCAGATTCTCTGCAGTAGACGTTCATTTTGAATGTGAATCTTATTTTCAAAGATCCTTTGTCGTACGATCTGTTACTGTTCAGTTTGACTCAAGAGATTTACGATAATGTTCAGTAAGTAGATCTGATATCTCACGACGACGTTATTTAAAAATTGAAATATCTTCTTAGTATGGAATGCAACACGTTCAATTTGATCAATACATTTTAACTAACCAGTTGTTATTAGATTTCCAATTTTTTTATAATAATCAAATACCTACTTTTTCGCCGAAGTTATAATCTGCAAGCAATATTCATCGGAATATATTAGATAAAATAGTTTTAATATTTGCAACTCCTTTGTAGGCATAATAAAAAAAAACTAATATTGAACCACAGATTAATAAATAGGTACTACGTAAGCTGAACGTAGACCTCTCCCAATTTACGTCACAACACAAGATCCTGCTCCTTCAGCCCCTGCCTACTACATTTTCTAGCTCGTCGGTCGGATAGGTAGACGTTATAGGTACCCTACGCATGCCTGGTCGCAAATAAATTACATTTCAAGCAAATTGTAGCTGTTTTTACACAATTCTGTAATGTTCCTAAAACACCAAAAAGGTGTGGACATCGGTCGCTGTAATTGCCTTGTAAAAGAATGTAAGTGTAAGATGCGTCGGGAAAATTGACTAAATAAACCATATTACTATTGCATTAAGGGTACTTATGGTTTGGCAAGAAATGTTGTTTTTGGGTATCGTCTTGGCGTAAACGACGGTGGCACGTCGAGAAAGTTTGAGATAACGCCGTAGAGCGTGTTATCAGCCAATCAAAGTCGACTTGTTAAAGAGATAGCGTGAAATGTCACTGTTTGTGTGTAAAACTTTTTCTTACAGATTTTTCCTTTTCTGTTGTTTTTGGTTTCATAATAGCTGATGATGTCAGTTTTATTGTTTAGTGGTCTGCATTTCTTTTATCCTACTAATATTATAAATGTGAAAGTTTGTGAAGATGTTTGGATGTTTAGATGTTTGGATGTTTGTTACTCAATCACGCTCTAACGGCTGAACGGATTGGGCTGAAATTTGGTACAGAGATAGTTTATAGTCTGGAATAACACATAGGCTATTCATTCCGGGAAAATGTTCCCTCGGGAAGCAGGAACGGGAACTAAATTTCACGCGGGCGAAGCCGCGCACATCAGCTAGTGAGTTTATAAAGTTTTTGGTATTAGCAAGTTTAAGATGTTGCTATTATAATTTAGTTCAGAGATGTAACTTCGATAATAGTCTCTTTATGATATCAGCATTTTATTTTATTGAAAAAATAATAATAATGATAGGTATGTTTAAAGCCCTTTTTACAGCCGTATTAAAGTGGCATCACTCACATGAATCACTTAGTAGGTCTCTCCCATTCAAGTCATATTCATAGATGATTCTTTATACGTTACTCTAGTCAAATGTTAAATTAAAATAAAGCGCCTTCTAAAATCAGTCGTGTTTAAAGAGAAAAGGCTAAACACTATGGGACTGTCCTATCAGGAACAACAAAGACCTAAAAGGCACTAGATCTGCGGGTGCTAAGGGCGAATTGGAAATAAATCGATTCTAGGCAATTTAAAATGTTTGATTTCCCTCGACTTGGTTTTATATTCGCTATTGAAAATTTTGTTTCTACACTAGATTAAATTTAATTTGAATAACAAAATTATTCAAAAACGTCTCAGAAATACTTCATAGCTGTCCTACGGATGGATAAATTTTATTTTAATGCAGTTTTTGTTGTTCTAAGTCTGGTGTGAACGACATGGTTCTTAGCTATAAGTTGAAGATTATCAGCTCTTTCCTAAGTGATTTCCTAAGCTAAGCTATTTCCAAAGTAATTCTTACCCAACTCAGAAAATTACAGGATAAAAGTACAATTTTAGGACTAATTAGAGAAGTTTTAGGGGTCGGGGTGTTTTGTTATAATTTGGTTATGAGTTTCACTCCAGGGGGACTAGCAAAATATTGTAGATAATTTTGATCTATGATAGATTATAGAAATCAACATACTTAGTAACCTTTTAACGAGCAGCTAATAATATTTTGTGCGATAAGTCAGCGTAAACCACAACAAGTCTTAAGAACAGTCTGCATATTTTAAAGTTTTTGCCCGATTTTCTGATCTCGTGCCGCTGTCGTCTTCATCCGTCAACGTCAAGACCACGCCGTGATGGTTATTTATGCACGTATTCCTGAATATCAACAAGCTTCCTCGGCGTATATTTTCATATTGATTATAATACGTGAATTACAAATTTCTCCATTGAAGCGTGAGTCAGTTATGTCAACACTTTTGAACCTCTTTATTTGTGGTGACAACCTAGTTTAAGACCAAACTAGAATTTCTAACAATTATATTTCCGGATCAATGCTATGTCCGCGCTAGCTTATCAGAACCAGTAGTTGATAGAAAGGGCGTAAAGTGCACTAAAATAATCTCCTCACACCACTTCTCACAAGCCTACCTGTGGAAGGGTCCGAACCCACGTGCCATCACTGCCATGCACGTGTAGGAAGGTCCTGTATTGCCTTCATATGCAGTATTGGTAGTGTTCCAAGCCAAAGCCGGCAGCAACAATAACAAAGGGGTGCTGAAAAAACGCTGCAGGGGGCGCGTCGCTATATGGCCAGCCAGCTACCCTAGCCAAAGCCTTTCGCTAGTGTAACTGTAGATAGAGGGTAGGCAGGCACGAGAAGAAATATTAAATACTAGCTGAACCTGTAACTTCGTTTACGTCACATAAGGTGTATGAAGGGAGAGGTATTTCTTCATCAGACTCATCAAACAGCGTGTGAAACTGCCCTGTTTCCTTAATCATAAAAGAACTTATTGATTAAGGCTATTTTAAAATAATTCAGTCCGCTCCGAAGGCGTACGCCAATTTAGATTTACCCATTTTTAGATCCATATGTCTATGTATGATTCTTTAAAGTAATATAACTTTTTATTTATAAACCTATTGACATAAAACAAACACTAAATGTTAAGTGAAGTAAACTTCAACACAATAAAGAAAACCGCATTGTAATCGGTTAAGCGGTTACTGAGATGCGTGCACAAAGGTACAGACAAGCAGATATACAGACAAACAGACAAAAATTCTAAAAATCATTGTTTTGGGTTCTATTGCGTTCATAAAGCCCCCCTATAATATTTTTTCTAATTTATCTCCTATGTACAAGCAGCGATCTGTAACAATTTTATTATAGTACGTGTTAATTGATTGACTAGCGGACGTCACGAGGTTTCACCCGCGTAGTTCCCGTTCCCGTGGTAATACGGTAATAAAATATAGCCTACTAGCTGACCCGCGCAACTTCGTTTGCGTCACATGAGAGTGAGAAAGAGAGAGGTATGGTATACCTAATCTATATATATAAAAATCAATGCCACTTTTCGTTGTTTTGTATAACTCAAGAACCAGCTCACCTATCCAAACCAAATGTTTAGGCTTTGTTCGGACTATTTAGTAGATGGTTTATGTGCAGTTTGCAGAAAATCGGTCTAGCGGTTCCTCATTTATCACGCAAACGAAGTTGCGCGGGTCAGCTAGTATGTTATAAATGAAGAACCGCTCGACCGATTTTGTGCAAACTTCACATAAACCATCTACTAAATTGTCCGAACAAAGCCTAAACATTTGGTTTGGATAGGTGAGCCCGTTCTTGAATTATAAAATTACAACGAAAAGTGGCATTGATTTTTATATATATAGATGTTCACCGCAAAGAGTGAAAGCCTTCCCAACAGTGAAAGAATTTTCAAATCAGTCCAGTAGTTCCGGAGCCTATTCGATGCAAACAAGCAAAAATATTTTTTTACTCTTTGTAATATCAGTATAGATTATGCTATGTTACTGAGCCAAAAAGACAATTATAGTGTTTTAGAATAACCTTCTATACTACTTTCTACTTCCGAATATCATAATAACAAACTGTTTCATACTTAATTTTCAATTACAGAGCAAAGCTATCATTACTGGATACACTGCTTCTCTTATCGCCGTGGGTAGGAAACAATAAAAACAAAGTCGTACCACTTACACGTTTATGCCCTCGAATTACCACGCAATAACATTTGCTACGGCTGACCGAACTATTTTTGTATTGCGTGTGGTGTAAAACATAGGAGTCCTTATTGAACTCGTTGAGGTTATTTGAGCTCGAGCATGCATACATGGCGTACAGTGACAGCACGGAAGCCTTCAAAAAATCAGCGCATACTTATGTTTTTGACCGGGGATGCGCAGCCATCTCAGCATAAGTGCTGTACTTATGCTGAGATGGCGACCTATACAACGTGAACTTTTGTGTAGTGCAAAGCACAGATACCCTAACTAGAGTTTCGCTTCAAAATACAGTATAAAAAATTAAACGAAAACTATTATCTCCGAGAAAATACGGTCACTTCACGTGTAGTTAGTCACTATTCGTGTGGTGTTTATAATAATATTAATAAACCATTTTAATAAGTGTTAATTATGGGACAGTTTGTTAGACGGAAACCGGCCAAGTGTGAGCCGGACTCGCGCAGGTAGGGTTCTGTACCGAAATACGACAAAATTCAAGTTTATTGTATGGGAACATACTTAAAAATTTATTTCGATCTGTTTTTAGGGTACCTTATTTAAAGGGTCAAAACGGACTGTATTCATGAGACTTCGTTGTCCGTCTGCCTGTCCGTCACGAGACTATCGTAACCGTGATAGAGCTGTTTTTTTTAGATGATGTATTTCTGCTATCGCTATCATAACAAATACTAAAATCAGAGAAAAAAAGGGCGATTAAGGGGGACTCCCATATAACAAACGTGATTTTTGCTGCTTTTTTAGTACATAACCGTCTAGCAAATTTTCCTGCAGAATAGAAAAATACACAATTTCTTTAACACACTTTTAAACGGTTTACAGTAAAGTTTCTTCAGTGCTCTTGGTAAATAATTAAATCATGAATTCCGAAAAAAACGAAGAAATTAGTTTGGCACAATGACGTAAAACAATTTATACAAACGCACAAATAGCACGGCTTTCTAATACAGCGGGACTGGATGCGTAAGGGGGACTGGATGCGTAAGGCGCAGGACCGTGGATTGTGGCGCAAATTAGGAGAGGCCTACGTCCAGCAGTGGACTGCGATAGGCTCATTTGATTGATTGATCTAATACAGCACAAAGGGCAATGCCAGGTCTTCATAGTAGTTTAGGCCCTGGGTGCCCAATCATGAAAATGGGTACAATATATTGCTTGTAAATAAAAATAATTTATTCATAAAAGAAAAGTTAAAACATAAGTTGGGGTTTCCAAAATATCAATGCTTTTAATTTTTATAAATGTGCTCTTACACAAGCACTATAAAGTTATTAAAAACTCTTCCTGCAGTCATTTAGCTAATTAATAATGTATTTGTTTATTCATTCATCTAAAGTCAGTATTCATGATCAGAATTGAATATTTAAATATTGAAAACAAAAAACAGAAAAACGTACAATGATGCATTACTATTTGACAATGACATAACACTGGGTGGCTGTCAGTCACTCACTTGACTAGTCAGTTTAATTTAGTGTTGCTATTTAAACAAACAAAATGTCTACCGTCGATCGTCGCAACAAGTATATCCATATTTTGTAAGTTCAGCGTCAACGTCTATAATAATTATTACATTACATTGAAATTCAATAAGACTTACTATTTACCGTTTAGAAAATGAGATCTTTATATAAAGAAGTACCTCAGTATCTATACGTTTTCTTATCAATATCTTTCCATCAGGTCACTGCATGGTTGTCTTGTATTTCTTAGTAGTATACTTAGTTATAATAAACAAATATTTAAGCCGCCACAGACAGTGTATTCATCCCCACACTTTCCGTCCGGAGCGTACGAGCACGGTAAGATCGGATAAGGAATTGTGGAATGATCTTTCTGCCTCGTTTTTTTCAAACGTCAATGATATGGGGATCTTCAAAAGGGGTCTTAGAAGGTTTTTACAGGGTTGGAAGTGCGAGTGTAGTACCTCTGTTGTTACAAACGTTCATAGGCTGCGGTGACCACTAGTACATCTAGTGGGCCGTATGCTTGTCTGCCACCTTAGTGGTATCAAAAAAAAGTAAATGAAAACTTAATCTGAGTATTTTGTAAAAATACTACCTATTCTATTAGTTTACGAAAGACTGGCAACCCAGCAGGTGCAAATGGCGGTGTATTTATTGAATAACTTTTTATTTTGACGAAATTAATCCTAACTTCTATGAAGTCGTGAATAGCAACAAAAATTATGAAATTTCGTAACTTATTTTTTCAGCTAAATACCAAGTATGGGCAATCAGGGCCCTATTTCGGCATTGCCCTTTGTGAGTAGTCCCTACTCACAAATTTACTACTACGTTACTAGTCTTAAGTTAGTAATTAGATACTCTGTTGTAGGCAATGATATAAAAACTATAGATACGTTATAGACACTTGAAAATGGCAACACGTAAAGTAGGTAATTACCTGAAAATCTGTGACGCGGCTGTAGGGTTAGCGAAAGTTCTATTAAGCACTTTTTTAAATTCTGTTAGTAAGGAAAACTCGAAAAAAACATGCCTTCATGTATCTTCAGATGATGCACAAGCTACACAGCAACTGTTCAATATAAAAACGTGTCATTTCATGCGTAAGTACAATAGAAATAATAATATTATTTCATTTTCTCGGACCGATAAAATGGCGGCAAGCTTATTGAATGCACAAAAAAAATGTACTCTATAGTCTGTGGTTTGGCACCACACGTTCCCTACCTACAGCCTACAGTTGGGAGCCCCAGGTAAGCCCTCGGAGGACCCTGTGATACCTAGAAACCGTTTGGTGATGTATTAAATATGAACCGTCACCTCCCTGTTAGGGATTTCGTTAAAAACATTAGTTCGGTGCTGAACCAGGCTTTAAGAGGACGTATGACGCCAAATAGACTATTATCTTGATCTTGATCTCAGGACTCGTGAGGTCTGATGAACTAACATTACAACACAAGCAACTTCAGTTCATGAACTAAAGATCTACTAGCCTGAAAACACGATTACTAAAAAAAACCTCGATACTTTTAATTTTTAAAAACACCTCGTTTTAGTTAAACTTTAGGCTGGATCTCTATAATTATCTATTATTTGGATATTATTTTTAATGTAAAAGAAAGACAATACTAAAAACTTGATTTACACTAGTCGGTTTTTTTAATATTTATAATAGTTTTCTTTTTATCTGTTTTTTAGCTTTCATATCATTTCGCTAAACGCGCTCCAAACCTTCTCTCTCTTTCTTTCCTCACGAAATCTGTATGCGCTATCCTCTACCGATTACGATCTTCTTAAAGGTCAGAATAGATGTTTTAACCACATAATTTTCCTGTGATATCTATTTTTTTAACGTCTAAAAATCCATCCAATGATGGATTTTCTACACTCTTGCCGACTGAAAACGTAGTTTGACCTGTGATGTTGGTTACAAGCTATCCTTTAGTATGTGGGATTTTCCGGGACATCCTTCCGAGGGCTTACCCGGGGCTCCCAACCACAGGCTGTAGGGCGTTACGTGAGGTTTTTTAGTCAGTAAGAGTCTGGCATAGCATCCCCTGAGGATTCCCCCCCCCCCCCCTCTAAAGTGGGATTAACCAAAACATTGTAATAGTGTGAGTGTATTATAATAATAATAATATCGTTTATTTCCTCGCCACAATACAAGTTTTATTAAGTACCGTAAAATGGGGGGAATGGGGTTTAGGAGGTGAATTGGGACAAGCGTGAGATCTTTTTTGTGACTCTTTTATCCCACAGTATTTTCGTGTAAAATTATATGGTAGGAAATTTATTTTAAAGTTTGTAACATTTCTTATATACCCTGGCAACATTTAGTGTTTCTGTCATTAAGAATTAGGAGAAAAACGGTCTGCAATCTGTGGAGTCAAGAACATTAGAATTTTGGTCATTAAAACATTTCAGTTTACTTAAGCGTTTACAATATTTGTATCAAAGTGAAGTTTGCATTTATAGTGGCAGTGTTTAAGGCTTCGAATAAGATATAAAATAAGTAATTTGGCACATTAGTTTTTCTAATATTGTCATAAAATATCATTGAGGTGGATTTAAGAAAAAAAATGGGGGGATAAGGGTCCAGCTATGGGGTGGAAAGGGTCGTATGTGAGGGGAATCGGGTCAGTAATGGGTTCGATTGGGACCAAACAGGGGCGAATCGGGACGTCTATGGGGGAATCGGGGTTAGGTCACCAGGTCTCCACCTTTGACATGCTATTGTATTCAAGTTTGTGCACGCAGCTTTACTATCAATTGTGATGATAATCAGATAATTTTACATTTATAATAATTATAATCTACATAATGAATATGGTCTTAGTTATTTCACACACATATATAGTCACACACACACATATATAGAACTAATAGATAGGTCCCCACAGTTAGTTACCGCTGCAAAACCCAAACAGACAGACATTATAGACCTTACAAATGATACTCCCAATCACACTACAGTATCGGCTAAAATAGGTTTAGGTCATTGTAGTAACAAAAAGTTAAAACATTATATAAAAATAAATAAGTTGATAAGAAAAAATCAAAGTTTGCTTAATAATAATAAAAACTTTACCAAAAATATTAAAAATTGCAGAAACAGATTAGATATATTACATGAACTAAATTTATGCACTGAAACGTTATAAAGTAGTCAGAAACAGCATGCTGCAGATACACAGGAATTTAGTTATAAATTACAACAGCTTCAAGATTCCTTGGAGTCTGTTAAGACAATGTATGATAAATCTCAGCTGATTATAAAAGAATATTCTTTGGCTATGGATAAACTTTTAAACTCAACATCTCATTATGTCAACATAATGAGATGTTGAGTTTAAAAGTTTATCCTAAAAAACGGTCAAAACGGTCAGCCGTTTTAGCTCTTTAGCAGATAAAACAGAATGTAACTGCAGCCAACCCGAACCAGGGCCGAGCCCGAGCCGGCCACTTACCCTGTCTGGTCACCAGATGCATAGGATACAAAAACAGGTCAATCTAGGTCTTATAAAAGATAACAGCGAAAATAGTCGATGGATCATGTTCAGTGATGAAATTGGAAGAGACATGGGGTCAAAAATAAATCTTTGTACACAGGGGCAGTCCTTTATAAATCACTGCATGCCTTCTTCATCCCATACACAAATAATGAAGTCCATATGTAGTTATAAATTTCAACAGAAAGACAATCTGGTCATTTTCATAGGAAACAGGATAGGTATAACCAAACAAAAACTTATTAAATATTATAATAAATTAAACTCCTTAGATTTAAATAATATTATTATTTACACACTGCCTTACTGTAAGCTTATGCCAGCTGCAGAAAATAGGATTAGATACTATTTAAATTTGTCATTGGACACAATAACATGTCATAATATAAAGTTTCATATAATTGACACTAACACTATTGTTAGAAAAAAATATTATTTTTATTTGACTAAAGGAAAGCATAAGCTTCTGGATTATTTTAAAAGACAGGTAGGACAATGTCGCTACATTATTTTATAGATATGTTAGCCAAAAATCTGGCTATACCTGCTCCTTTTGAGCAAAAAATTGACATTGATATTAGAACCCTGGATAGCTGTTTATATCCAAGTAATTTAAATTAGTATATAAGACAAAAGAGCAACGTTCTTGCACTAAACTTGACACAATGTATAAATCAAGGAATGTTAAATCTAGCCATTTAGTTCTACAACAGCCACATCAATCTCAGGCCGTTGAATCTATTAATCTTAAATATAATAATTTAAACCTGGTGCACCAAAATGTTGAAGGCCTGATTGGTGGAAAAGAATTGGAATTGGAATTGTACATGGACTTGAATGGCATTGATATTTTTTGTGTAACAGAACATTGGTTAAGGCCTTATCAAGTCATGTTCAATTTCAAAAATCACCGGGTTGCTAGCTCGTTCTGTAGAATAAAATATAAACGGGGAGGCTCTTTAATTATTATTAATAAGTCAATAAAGTGTAAAGAACGTAAATCCATAGTAGACCTCTCTGTTGAACGAGTTATTGAGATAGCCAGTATAGAGTTTGAGCGGTTCATTGTACTAAGCGTATACAGTCCCCCGGATGCTCCATATGCACAGTTCGAAGAGAAACTTGAAGAAGCATTGTTTAAATGCCAAAGTACAAAAAAAACCGTCCTATTTTTTGGGGACTTCAATGTAGACATTTTAGAAACTGCACGGGAACCTTTACAGAGAGAGAAAATGTTAAATTTGTTCAAGTCATTTGGTTTGTATAATATATTTTTGGAACCTACTCGTATAACTGCAACTAGTGCTACTTGTATTTATAATTTTTTTTACTAATATAAATCCCATTAAAAAATGTATAGTGGACCCTGTAAAATCAGATCATCGTGGCCAGTCTGTTTCTTATCTGAGAAATAGTAGGGAAACTAAGAAGATTATTAGTTTTGTCCCAGTTAACACACATCGCTTGGAAACCTTTAGAAGAAACTTAGTCAAGAAAATAACAGAATTGCCTGATTACATTAGCGTAGAAGAATCCTACTCTGATTTATTTAATTTGATACATACTGTGTTTGGGAAAATCTTTACCCCGAAAACATTATCAATCGGAGGCAGTTCTGCTTTCAGTGACTGGGCTACACCCGGAATTTATAAAAGTTGCCATAAACTATGTGAACTGTATTCTGAAAAATCATATAATTTCAACCCAGAGTTTCAGGAATATGTTAAGAAATATTCAAAGATATTTAAGCAAGCCTGTACCTTAGCCAAGTCTAATTTCATTAGAAATAAAATTTATGATTCTGCGAATGTAACTAAAACTACTTGGAACATTATCAATGCGGAATGTGGTAGGTGTACAGCGAATGAAAGAAAGTTTCATTTAAATATAAACAATCGCCACGTATCGGGGGATTTGGAAGTGGCGACCGAGTTTTAAAAATTTTTCAGTAATGTTCCAATAGAGATAACTGACACTCTCCAGTCGTCTTTCACCTCCGCCGAGCTATTATTAGCAGAATCTGTAGCTGCCTGTGAAGGCGCGTTCGAATTCACCGTTGTCAACTGCAACGACATCATAAAAGCTTTTAGATCTATTAATGTTAAAAAAAACCGCTGACCTTTGGGGGTTATCAGTAAAATCAATATCAAGTATTATAGATGTCATTGCCCCCCACTTGGCAACTGTGTTTAACGATTGCGTCTCTAGTGGTGTATTTCCTGATTTGATGAAACGCAGTAAAGTTATACCACTATTCAAGGCTGGCACCGCTTCAGATCCGGGTAATTTCAGACCTATCTCGGTGTTGCCGACCTTGAGCAAGATATTTGAAAAATTGATACTAGAGCAGATGCTGATCTATTTTAACAGTCACAAATTATTTCATGAGAAACAATTTGGCTTCACTAAAGGACGTTCGACTACCGATGCTGGTGTACTGTAGAGTTATTGAAATGTATTTATGACGCCTGGGAGGATAAACAAGATGCAATCGGTGTGTTTTGTGATCTGTCTAAGGCATTTGATTGCGTCCAACATAAAACATTAATCAGGAAATTACACCATTATGGCATAAGAAGCAAGGCTCTCGACCTTCTGACTTCATATTTGAACAATAGAATTCAGCGGGTCGATGTTAATGGTACACGCTCAGAGGGCTCTGTAGTTACTATGGGCGTCCCGCAGGGTTCAATACTTGGACAATTTTTATTCCTTATATATTTTAATGACCTACCCTTTTACGTGGGGGACAACAACAGGATTGTTTTGTTTGCAGATGATACTTCTTTGATTTTCAAAGTTAAAAGACAAATAGATAACTATGACGATGTCAACATCGCAATCTTGGAAGTGGTTCATTGGTTTAACACTAACAATCTTAGACTAAATGATATTAAAACTAAATGTATTAACACTAGAGTGCACGCGCGTGTTACATATGTAGCCCAGCGTGTAATATTGCCGTATATTATCGTACCTGGGCACGCTATAGATCTATCGTCTCGTGTATTCCTCGACTACTACCCCCTGCACACACACCATAGTGTGTCGCCACTTGCTGCGCACAGACCTTTAAAATATACGTCCTTAAAGTTGCTTGGGCTACACCTGTGCCCCGCGCGTGCGTTTGAGGAATAATTTCGTGAAAGTGTACAAGTGACAAAATTGAGGTAAATATACTCTATTGTAACATAACTATATTATATAATTATACATAATTATAATATATCTTACTAAAAACATATTAATAGTAAGTATGCATTATTTATTGTTGGTATTTGTTTATTTTTCGCAGATGGCGGTGTCCGACGAAATCGAACGATGGCTTGATGAAGTTAGTGAATGTAAATATATTTTGACCGAAAGCGAAGAAGAAGAGGAAGGAATTGCAAGACCAAGTGACGCACTGGGATCACCTCATCATTCTGATACGGAACAATCAGGCGATTAGGAAGATGACGACGTGCCTTTGTCGACATTGGTTTCCTACCAATCTTGAAATAGAAACAAGTGGAGTAAGTGTCCACTACCTACTTCAAGAACAAGGTGCCATAATATTTTAGCTCGTCTACCAGGCCCAATAGGTCCAACATAATTTTCTATTGATTGTTACGTTCCTATTTGATAATATGACCTAGTGATCTCAAGCCTGCCAAATACTAGTTGATTTTTAAGAACTTTCTATTATTGTACAAAATTACAGTTAAAAAGTTAAATTTACCTAGTTTTATAAACAATTATAATAAAAATAAACATGTTTTATATATATATTGTGTTTAAATTATTAATTTTTGATATATATTTGTAATTTACTTCCTTGTTAATGGGCTACACCTGTGCCCCGCACGTGCGCTCATGGGCAAATTAGGGGCGCGTGTACTGCAGTGTTAAATTTACCTTGCCTAATGTAGCACAGTCAGAAACCAATGTTCAACTTAATGGTCGAGAGTTGGAACTTGTGGAACAAACCACATTCCTAGGGTTAACGGTTGATGCTGGTTTACAATGGGGTCCACATATTGTAAAACTAGCTAGTAGATTAAGTTCAGCAGCATTTGCTGTACAAAAAATAAGGCACTTGACTGATGTAGATACGGTTAGAATAGTTTATTTCAGTTACTTTCACAGTATAATGTCTTATGGTATTCTACTGTGGGGCAATGCTGCAGATATAAATAAAAATTTTATTTTACAAAAGCGGGCCATAAGAGCTATATATAGACTAGGTCCAAGGGTCTCTCTGCGCGAAAAATTCAAAGAGGTTAATATTCTTACTGTAGCATCACAATATATTTTTGAAAACCTTATGTATGTACAAAGAAATCTACATAGTTTCGCTAAGTTAAGTGATAGACACAATGTCAACACTAGAAATAAAAATAACCTTGCTGTTTTTCATAGCAGATTACACAAAACCAGCAATTCTTTCATGGGTAACTGTATACGCTTTTACAACAGGCTTCCAGACGAAATTAAAAGTATGTCCCTTAATAAGTTTAAAAGATCTGTTAAAAGTAAATTGTACTGCTGGGGGGGCTACTATACAATCAATGATTATATTATTTGTTGGATAAGGAAGCCTGGAAATGACCTGCTCTGCTGGATTCTCAAAAAAATTGTTAAAATGCATAGTTTTTAGATTCTTTAAAATTGTAAATAGAGCAAAAAAAAGAACAACCCGCTGAGTTTCTTGCCAGTTCTTCTCAGGTGGGTCGCGTTGTGAACTGGTGGTAGAGTTTTTGTTTTATATTCTGGACGTTTTGCAAGCGCATCTGTATAATGCCTATGTGAAATAAATATATTTTTGATTTTGATTTTGATTTTGTCACGCCTTTTCCACAAAAGGGTAGGCAGAGGCATATTTTTATGCCCAAATTTCAACTTTTTAGAAATTGTCCCACGTAATAGGTGGTAAGCCGTGTAGATATAGGCAGGCGCAGGTTGTGACCGCCTGCTGTTATTTTTTTCAAGCCACCCATAAAGACCTTCAACTTGATTTAACGACTGCCATTTTACTGGCAACTGGGACCAACAGCTTGACATGCCTTCCAAAGCACGGAAACACTCGCAGATAAATGACATAAAGTGGTCATGTGATGGTCACCCATCCATAACTAGCCATACTAGATGTTGCTTACTACAGTGATCGTTTACAGAACACTGGGTCTAACAATCTAATTTTATTCAACCTTCTAAAAATTCAAATATAACCATGCTGTCAACCATACATCATATAATTTTGTAGAACCCTTTCAAAATTACTTCGTTCATTATTACAACTCAGCACTAACATCAATAACAAGAGCATAAAAGGAATCTCAACAATACTCGTATTAACGTCAATTTGAGTACGTCATTTAGGCATATTATCCATTGTGCACGTGTCGAACATTTCACACGGCTTCAACATTGTGAATCGGGTAGCAAATGTGAAGGGCACTCTGTCAAAGGATTATTAAGGTATTGTGACCCAATATAGTTCATGTCTTCCTTATTAATATAATAAGTAATAGCTGAACCATTTTAGCGAACTGTGAATATGACAGTATAATAATACAAGCTATTTACGTAAGAAATATTAGGTTACAAACAAAAAAAAGGACTTGGCTGACGTTACAATTTACTTTTATACGTCTCATGTATCGAAAATCCGGTAAGGATCGAAGGGCGGTAGTAGTCTGATCCACGCTACAGTACCACGTAGAAGGATAATCCTCGGCCTGGGGGAATGTTACGGTTACTGGGACATCCTTTCGAAAACTTACCCGGAGGTAACTCGTGTGGTTTTATCTGGTAAAAGTCCAGCATAACGTCCATGAGGGATTTTTTTAAAAGTGAGACACCTCTCAAAATAATCAAGACCAGACACCACTGTATAAATAAAGATGAATACTGCATTTTAATAAATCTGTCCCACAACACGATCCAGCACTCTATGAGCAATAATACTTGTAGATGAACATGTGAAATACACACGCAGCCTCCCCTGATGTATGGCGCCATTTACACGCCTCTCTGGGCCGTTATTACCCGAACAAACAGGTACTGTCACGGTAAAAAATACTGGCATATAACGAGAAACATAAACATATAAATGAGAATAATATATTATAATACTTGTTGATTTTGTTTTGCTGACGTTGCGTTGGTTTATTTTTTGGAAAAGTATGGAGTCATAATTCAGAATATGATTAGGTACGAGTATGTATATACAAATTCGTTTGTGATACACATTATTTTGTTTAGCCGTAAGTAGTCACTTTTCAGGATTAATATCTTCATATTTCTCCATAGCCAGAAGATAAATGAAATGGAATGAAACGGACCTTGACTGCGGCATCAAAGGTGATGCCGCAGTGGTAGTCAAGGTCCGTTTCATTCCATTTGGTAGTTCAGGTCCGTTTGGAATCCTGGGGATATCCTTTCGAGAGTTTGCCCTGGGCTCCCAATACGTGGTGTTTCTTAGTCGGTGAGAGTCTGGCATAACATCCAGGACGGATTATCCACACGAAAAAAAAGGTATATGAAATAATGTACTGAGGTACTATTATGTTACAAGTCAATATACATTACAAATATCAAACTATGTATGGGTAAGTCAAAATTTGGCGTAATAGTGGTTGACATAATTTACATTCAAAATGAAGATTGGTATCTTTTGCACAGCTAGAAGAACAGACCTTAGTTATAATTATACTTAAAATAGGTATAGATTAATTGCAACCGAAAATGTTTGAAATGCAATTATCATCATTAATGAAAAATTGTTTAGATATCTTTAAAGTACAAATTATGTACCTACCTAATGAAATTTTCTCTTACTTACATTCCGTTGAGAATCCTGGGGTCACCGTTACGAGGGCTTACCCGGGGCTCCCAACCGTAGGCATTTGGTAGGGAACGTGTGGTTTTTAGTCGGTGGGAGTCCGGCATAGCATCCCTGTAGGATTTGCCTCACGATGACCGACGACGACGTTTCTTTGCAGATTTATGTTTCATCAGTAGAAATAATTAGGTACTATGTTTTACAAAATATTGGTGTCATTTATTAGTAAAATAATAGGTATCGTGGATAATTTTAACATGAATTTTCCTGTAGCTCTGACTCAACCGCCTTAGGAAGAATCAATCCTCTATGAATAAAACATTTGTTTTATTCATAGAGGATTGATTCAGTCAAGCAATCAAACCAGCCTATAGGAGTCTACTGCTAGACGTTGGCCTTTCCAAAATTACGCCACAAAGAATTGATTGGCAAAATTTATACAAAAATACATCCACAACTTCAAAATCGAATTGAATTTTAGAAAAATTCCTCATAATTTTATATTTCGTGTACTAAAATATTTTATGCGATACGAGACGTGTTTTACGATAACATCATGTTTGTGCACATACGTGTGTTTGTTACGATGTGAGAGACAGAGGTACAGTGACCTCTAAAGCCTATTTTCTCTGAGATATTAAGATACTAGCTGACCCGCGCAACTTCGTATGCGTCACATAAGAGAGTAAATCACCCGTTCCCGTCGCATTTACTCCCGTCAGAATAATTTCGTTAACGATAGATGTTTCCCGTCGCATTATTGTAGAAATTGCGCATATTCATGCATAGGACGTGGACTACCGGTGTACGTCGCCAGCAGAATAGTGAATCGACCAAAAATAGCGAGGTCAAACGGGATAGAAAGTATCCTATGTCCGTCTCCTGGTTCTAAGCTACCTCCCCACCAATTTTCAGCCAAATCGGTACGGCAGTTCTTGAGTTATAAGTGTTGTAACAAACCCGTCTTTGTTTTATATATTAAGATACGAGCACGATGTTGTTTTATTGTTCTTTTGTACGTTAGTTTGTTCAGTTTTATGGGTGGTATGGTCCTAAAAGTGCACAGAGTTATAATAGTACCTACTTGGTAGTCATGAAAAACTACGATTATGGCAATGTTCTTCTCATATAATAATCATAGGTTGAAATTTAGGCTTACAGCAAAGTAGAACTTTACTATGCTTAAAGCGTTACAGTTGTAGCTACAGATATAATTATCTACATTCATTACTGAGTAAAAAGTCTAATTCACGAAGGTACGAAAGGTTTCGTACCAAAAAACGGCTTTATTAATGATTTATAGCGGCAACAGAAATGCATAATTTCTGTGAAAATTGTAACGTTCTGGCTATCACGGTTCATGAGAAACAGCCTGGTCACAAGACAGACCGATAGACGGACAGCGAAATTTCAGTGATTAAAATACCAGCCAAGTGCGAGTCGGACTTGCGTATGAAGGGTTTCATATAAAAAACATACCTCTATATTATAATACTAGCTGACCCGCGCAACTTCGTTTGCGTCACATGAGAGCGAGAAAGAGAGAGGTATGGTATTAATATTTTGAGTATTATAATGTTTCCCGTTGCATTTACCCCCGTCGCGTCGCGTCGCTTGAATTCATTAGAGCTGAACCGCATATCTTCGTTTGCGTCACATGAGAGTCAGAAGGAAAGAGTTGTTAAGTGCTATAATGTTTCCCGTCGCTTTTACTTCCACCCATCCGTTTTTCGGTATGGAACTCATCGTGCGCGAGGCCAACTCGCACTTGGCCGGTTTTTATCGTTCAGTTGACTGGCTGCCACTGCTATCCAAGTTTACTCCCGTCGCGTCGCTCATACTTTAAAACTTAATAAGAGGGTTATTGTACGTGAACCTTAAAAGATAGACATATGCTGTGTTTTTTCCCGACAAGTTTACTACCGTCGCGTCGCTCATACTTTAAAACTTAATAAGAGGGTTATTGTACGTGAACCTTAAAAGATAAACATATGCTGTTAAGGTGTTATTTTTATAATTTTTTAAGAGAAACAATTTTGTAGTACACATTTTTATGTAACTTTAACTATTTATGCAGCGTCCGCAATGGGAGCTCTCAAAAGAAAAAAATAATCCCCGTTCTCGAAACATTACTCATGGCTGCTCCGCTCATATTCGTCTTAGCGTGATGTTATATCGCCATGCCAGCCTCAATAATTTTTGAAATGCAACCAGTAGTTTCTGAGATAGTAGCACAAACAAACTCGTCAGTTTCATTATATCGTGAGCGAAACTTAAGAGATAGACAAAGTAGGATATTGTAAGCGAACCTTAAAAGATAGACGTATGCTGTCGCGGACTTTTTTGTAGAACTTTTTAAGAGAAAAAATTTTGTAACACACATATTTTACCTAACTTTAACCATTTACGCAGCGTATGCCTCGGAAGCTCTCAGATGGTATAAAATATTCCCCGTTTTCAAAACATTCTTGATGGCTGCTCCGTTCCTATTCGTCTTAGCGTGATGTTGTATAGCCTATAGCCATCCTCGATAAATGGACTATCAAACTGTACAATAATTTCCGAAATCCAACCAGTAGTTCCTGAGATCCTAGCGTTGAAACAAACAAACAAACTCTTCAGCTTTATAATATTAGTATGGATGAACTATAAGAAAAGTGGGTTATATTTTAATGTACAATACCGCGTCTTTGTGTTTTTCCATTGTAACCTGTAGACTACATTATTCCTACCAAAAACTCACAGCTTTTCCATCTTCATTAAGATCCATCAGCATAAAATTTCGGAAGTAAAATAATGCCAAAGAACCGTTACCAAATATAATAAAACTCTCGAAGGACCCTCAAACAGATCCGCATTCATTTATACATAATCATAAAATATTTCAGTTCTGTTGTTCTCATCTTCAAAACAAAAAGAAACCTTCCCCAAACACATATTTTACGGAATATTTTTTCTGAGAGTGAAGTTGCCTAAAAGTTCTAAGTAGCAGCGGTTCCCTAAGGTCATATATCCCAGTCGAACGCGGTACTGTGTTTAAAGGGACTATCAGTCACGTTATAGGTTTTATTTTAAGAACCTTGCTGGACTTGCGTAGGCCTCATCAAATTTAATTTTGGAAGGCTGATTATTCTATCTGTACCACCACGTGTGCCAGACAAGCTTCCACAAAGACTATCGGCCTTCATGACCAGGGGCCTGAACACGGTAGGAGGGCTGCTCACAGTCCACATAGACGCAAGGCCAAGACGACAGCGTGACGTTTTAGTTTCACGCACGCCACACTCCCCAAGAAGAGGGCTAACACTCGGACAACCCCCCAAAGATGCGAGTTAGCACCCCGTAGGTAAGGCCGCAGTGGTAGCCAAGAGTTGTTGGGGATCCTGGGGAAATCCTTCGGAGGCCAGCCCGTGGCTCCTAACCTTAGGCAGGAAGGAAACGTGTTAGTTTATTTGCTTGATATCAAGGTATGTTGTCTACACAGATCTTTCTATATACTTTCGATTTTATTCATACTTCGCCTAGTGCCTTTGATTGTTATTCATTCTTCACCTAGTGAATTTTTAATTGTCCTGATGGTGAGATGCAGTGATCGTTAGTAGAACACTAAGTAAATGGGGCAAGGAAAGTTAAATTCTAATTTAATATCCCATCTAAATAAAACAGTCAAATTATACTTCTACAGAAACACAAACTTTACAATTTTACAGCGCTAGTTGTATGTCGCTACAAGCAATTGAGAGGAATAAAATATCCTACGGAGTTTCATTCAAATGAACTTGGAACAAACTATAAAATGTATTACTATTTAACTCGTTTATTCATGAGTTTTTTTTTTTACGTGAGGGAAAACCGACTAAAAAACCTCACGTAACGCCTAACAGCCTGTGGTTGGGAGTCCCGGGTAAGCCCTCGGAAGGATGTCCCGGGACTCACAACAGACCTACGGCCGCCACTACGGCCTCGCCCAGGGGGTGGTACGGGTGCTATCCCGCGCCTATGGGGGGTTTCAGGTGTGATCCCGCTTCTAAGGGGGGGCGTGCGTGAGTTGTTCACGTCACGCTGCCGTCATGGGCCTGCTTCTGTAAGGACGGTGAGCCGCCCTCTAACCGTCCTCAGGCCCCCGGTCATGGTGGCCGATAGACCTCGGCGAAGACACGTCGGCGGCGTCCAGGCCGCCGACTGCGGAACTCGGGTGGGAGAGTTCTCTCCCGTACCCGTCCCGCCACCTCCTTCACGAGCATGACCTGCTCGCAGAAGGAGGCGGCGCAGTCCCACTTACTCCCGCTGGAGAGCATGGCTCGCACCATAGTCTCGAGCGAGAGAGTGTCCACGCCCAGACCCACTAAGAGGACCTGGCGCTGTTGCGCCCACGCCGTGCACTCCACAAGCGTGTGGAGCGCCGTGTCATCGTTGCGGTCCTCGCAGTGCTGACACTCGGCCGGACCTTTTCTTACATCTCGCAAAAAATACGCAGTTCACCTGATTTACAACGCTGGCGACATCTAGTATGTCCCTCTCACAAACCACAAAATTATTGACAGTGGCCGTCATCGTGGTCCATGAGCTGCCTCTTCACGCTCCGCGTAAAGAACCTGGGGTTATAAGAGCAGGGAAATACGTGCGATAGAGGATCGTTCCAAGTTCCTATGATTTGCCAGAGCAACGATATTTTCTCTACCCACCCCTCTGTTTCTTTGTATAGATACAATTCAAAAATTAGGTATCACATATATGTATTTTATTTTGTCCCTCTTACTATTAAGAGGTACAGTAAATTGTGCTATCAATGACTAACAAGTCATACCAGCGAACTGAGCAAAATTTAATTATCATTTGAACCAACGAATAGATAGAATTTGTTCAAATTTTTATCACTGTGTATTGATTAGATCACCGTCCGATTTCAAATATACCTTTATGAAACTGAAACTTATATTGGATTCGATATCAAGTGTCTCGAGTTTTAATGATAATAGGGAATGAGATCTGCTTTTATTACGTTTTAAACCTAATGTAACTTTGTTTGTGATTTTATTTGTAGGTGCTTATCTCGTTTTGTTACAACTTTCTAATAGTAGAGATTATTTTGAAAAGCAATTAGTAGGTATGCTAATTTAATCACAAATTTTATGTGGAAGGACTTTCTAATATTTCTGCAATAATCAATGTACAAAATAAAGTATGTGCAACAAGACTTATCGAGATTCTAAAGCCGGCACGCAGGCTTTAGGATCTCGATAAGTCTTGTTTTATATTTGACCAGCGGATAAAACACTACTAAAAATATTGTTTGAGTAGCAAACGCTCAATAATGCTACAGCTTTTATTTATTTATTTTAATGAAATACGGTACAATTTTACATTCCAATTATTCGTGTAAGTTAGGTATTGATCTTTAACATTATGACAGTATTTTAATTTTATTGAAGGACCAGTTGCCGGATGAACACATAGAATGGCACAGCCGGTGTCGATTGAACAATGATGCGCCAACCTCCTAATTTGTGTGTACAAACACAGTAAAAATGGCGATAACGAAGACACACTTGTAATCAAGTATAATGCAGTTTCGACCATCCAATTACTATATCGATTAAATCCATCCACAATAGTTGCAACTTACGATACCGACTCGTTTAAATGCAGCAGAATTTTTTTTGTCACTTTACCTCTGATACTGCTAGTTGATTTCTTTCTACTAAATGCCCTATGATGCTTCTTCACCTCTCTTCTTGAAAAACCCGCGTTTGTCAGCGAAGGAATTCACATTTGCTGATATAGTGTTATAATCTTATTTTTTTAAAATTTACGTATCGAAAAAGATCTGTGCCTTGTTTTCTGCTTATCTTCAATCATTTGTGGAAAAGCACCTCAACTCGAATCAGAGCTCCCTAGTTTTGCGCGAAATCATGTTGATGCAGATTACAATGAACGAACTGGCATACTGTATAATGCAACATTTATATTCCATCCATGACGACCGGGTAACGTGTATTGCTGTATGAATAATACACCGTGTTGACATACTCGTACACGTACCTTAATATTTCTATGCACAGTAACGAATTCCATGTTAATTTTATTGCATTTTGTTCCATTTTACCCTTAAATTTGGCACTTGGCACAAACTTGGTACTGAAAATTACGTTCTTGTTTGCAGATTCTTACCATTGGAAGGTAACACCGTATATTTCAAGTCTAAGTATAGGAAAAATATTGGCGACTTGGAAGCCTTTTCCCGTAATTTTGGCATTGTTCTAGAGCTTTTGTTTATTAACTGTAATATAATACTAATCAGATTTTGCCCTTCCAAATTGCATGCTGAAAAGAGACGATCATATTAGAAAAGTTCACGTGTTGTACAAACCTCAGATACTTCTGCTAGCTTACCTAATAATTTATGTAAATGCGAAAATTTGTGAGTGTGTAGATGTGTGGATGGTTGTTACTCTTTCACGCTCTAACAGCTGCGCAGATTTGGCTGAACTTTGGTACAGGGATAGATTACAGTCCAGAATAACACATAAACTACAATTTTTCCCGGAAAAAAGTTCTGTCAATTCGCTCAGCCTGTACTACCTCATTACACCCACGGGATAAAACAGTCTTTATATAACTCATAAAAAAATAAAAATAAAACAATTAAAATCATAAAACGCTCAAACTTTTACAACACAATTTTGAACCGGGCCTAATCGCACCCCAAAGATAATCTCATCAAAATTATCGCGATATGAATGCAACCTTTATAGAATACGAGTATCTTTTAACGTTATGGCGTAAATAAGTACACTGTATGAAAATTTTGTAAAATTTTGTTATTTCCTCTGTTAATCGTATTTCCATGAAATTAAGTTTGAATTCAGTGGAAGCTTGTAAGACTTATTTTTACGTGTGGAAATCCTACATTTATGCCATGCCGGACTCCTACCGACTAAAACCACACGATGCCTTACAACTGTCTACGGCCGGGAGAGCTTGTGAGGCTGGATGAATATTTGCAAAATCACTGAATGAAAGCTTATAAATGTAGCCTATTAGATTTAAATAACTTAAAGATAATACTAATAAATTCGGGTCATTCTCACAGATAGCTTATAATATATATTGTTATTTAAATCCTTAAACTGCAAAATGAAAAAAATCCGTCTAGAGATTTTTCCAACTTCACACCAAAAAGATGTCAAGCTAAATTTTATGCGAAAAATGTCTATAAATTACTAGATGCCACCCGCGGCATTGCACATACAACAAACTATGTCAAATAGGTGGGATATGTCGGACAGTCGTTACAACTACCATAGATCTACAGGCTACTTATAATCCTGGTAAAGTCATCTGAATTCGGATAGACACATTTATACCCCCAAGAAGCGGCATATCACCCGAACAAATCCCCAAAGACGCGGGATAGCACCCGAACTCCCCCTAGGTGAGGCCGCTGTGGTAGCCAAGGTCTGTTGGGGGTCCTGGGTACCTTCTTGGAGCCTACCCGGCGCTCCCAACCGGGATCATTAGACAGGAAACGTGTGGTTTTTAGTATGTAGGAGTCCGGTATAGCATCCCCATAGGATTTTCCTTAAGTTAAAAAAAAGACACATTTATGGAAAATCCAAATTTCACGCACCAACCAAACAGTCAATAATCCTCCAATACAAAATAAAGCCTACACAAGTAAACTGTGTGAAAATTCTAAGTAAATCGTGAATTCCCTGAAACATTCCACCAGCTCTTATTTCAACGTGATAAGGTTGGAATTCGTTTCAGTAATCAAACTTAATAACGTATTTTGCTATAAATTGCGTGCGTCGCTGGACGCCAGTTTTCAGTTCATTTCCCAAATAAACTTGGTTGAAGTAATATCAAAGTTTGGTACCATAATGTATGGGGTTGTGTGCTAACAAAAAAGTGTTATGGACGAGGTAATTCGCAAATTTATATCTCTTTTGTACTACTATACTTCACACAGTCTTTTCTATAATCGAGAAACTAGTTTTGTTTGTATCAGGATGACAAAGAATTTTTTTTGTGATTTTGAACAGTTCAGATAGCTTCGGTGACAAAATATCACCCAAGTGTTTTTTTTGTGTTTTTAAGATTGTACTGCTCATAAGCTCGGCAATTACTTTTCTTATGTCTATAGTTATTATTGTATGCTTTTGCATTTCCCTTTCGGAATCTAAATCTGACTGTGTGTGTATGTGTTATAAGTCACAGAAATATATCAGAGTTTAGTTAATCGTTTATTATATATGGAAGAAATAATATATACAGTATTAAATTTCATATCTAACGTATAATACCGTTATATAGATAGAAACTAAGTATTGAACAATTTTATAAAAGAAAAAAGCTCCCCTCAAAAGCTTGTTACAGGAAATGCAGAGTTCAGTAATGGTAAAAAATCCTTTCGCAGCTACTTTTTGCTTATTTAGAAACCTTATTTATTATGCTAATGCGCTTTTCCTTTTGTTTTAAATCCGTTCCCTATTGAATCCCTTTTTCTTCAAAATCTTATCATGGTGTGAAAAAAATATGTGTGCATTTTAAATTACTCTTTGTCTCTGTTGGAAAGAATCAAAGTGCTTTCTTTTGAAACAATATTAATACTGCTTTAATGTAGGTGATTTACAATTAAATTTCCTCACTATTTTTATACTCAACGATATCGTAAGTTAGAGTAAAGTAATAAATATATTATTAATTATATTTATCACTTTACTCCTAATTGGTGTAATTGGTTTCTGTGCAGGTTTGAAGTTGAACAAAGTATGCTGTGACTAGTAGTTACAGGCATTTTATAGGGATACGAACATGATCTTATGCATGATGTAGCATGAATAACTGTGTAAAATTTAACGGTAAAGATTACTTTAACTTCTGTTGTTTATCCGCGTTCGCTAAATCCCAAAAGAAGTACATTAATCGTAGATTTAAATGAAGTAAAAACAACCGCAAAGGCAATTATAGCTGTTCTGAAAAATCCTTTACATATCGGGTTAGTTTACTATGCTTTGACCCGTAGAAACAATCATAGCAGTGAACCCACTAAAACCAAAATTGCTTTATCGACATAGTCGTGAATTTTTCTTTAGTTTCATTACCTAGTAAAAGCTTGGAACGAGATTACGATGGTGAAGTTTTTTATGGCAAATATGGTACTAGTTTGTATTCTAGCTGCACAAGTATAATAAAACTTCAGTTGAATGGGCTTTTTAACAGTTCTATGGAACTAATGGGATAAAAAAATCCATCATGGAACTACGCAATGGAACTACTGGGAAACGACGATTAAAACCCACTCGTTTCCTGCCTAATGCCCTCTGTTCAGAGCCCCGGGTAAGCCCTCAGAAGGATATTGCCTGTACAAAAATATATAGTCATAATAATGGAATTCTGTCCCCGTTCCCACATTGCATGGAAACTTATTTCGAAATTATTAGCGAGAGCAAGGGTTTCAACCGGGTGTTGATAGATGCGTGCGTCACCCCGTAATTTTATTAGTATTATGAAAGATACCTTTTCCATACTTAAATAATCATTTGGTTCTGTAAACATTACATAGAGCAACTTAATTTATTCTTCTTATTTTGCCACAGAGAAGCTTATTATCAAGTTTTATCGACCCAGGCAATACATTTCAGGAGCTTTTAGAATGTAAATATTTGCACACAAAGTTGTTCCCCGACTCCGACTATTTTCAACGACTTTGCTCGTTAAACATCAATGTCAGCAAAATGTAAGTACACAATAAAATGTTTGAATTTGAAACAAAACTTCAAAGTTGCAGCTTTGCGAAAACAAAATTAGAAAATAACAGAGACAATACGGCGCTGTAGTGTTTTTCACATACCCTGACGGCCAGCAATGTGGCTAGACTGATGAGCCCGCAGAGAGTGATGGCCGTCAGGGTGATAAGAGGATACCGCACGATCTCCGGTGAGGCGGCATGTCTCCTAGCCGGGACCCCTCCATGGGACCTGGAAGCGAGAGCCCTTGCGTCACTGTTCAGATGGCGCAAGGAGGCGCTGGAGCGGGGCCAAAGGCCTGCGTCTCGAGAAATCGAGGCCCAGCGGACCCTGCTCCACCAGGAAACCCTGGAGACATGGAAGATGCGACTTGAGCAACCAAAGGGGGGATTCGCCACAATCGCGGCCGTCAGACCGGTCATGGACGAGTGGCTGGAGAGAAGACACGGTGCTCTCTCCTACCGGTTGACACAGATGCTTGCCGGGCACGGTAGCTTCGGTAGGTATCTGTGGCGAAAACACCGGGAAACCACGGCCGAATGTCAGCACTGCGAGGACCGCAGCGATGATACAGCGCTCCACACGCTGGTGGAGTGCACGGCGTGGCACAACAGCGACAGGTCCTCGTAGTGGGTCTGGGCGTGGACACTCTCTCGCTTGAGGCCATGGTGCGAGCCATGCTCTCCAGCGGGAGTAAGTGGGACTGCGCCGCCTCTTTCTGCGAGCAGGTCATGCTCGCGAAGGAGGCGGCGGGCCGGGTGCGGGAGAGAACTCTCCCACCCGAGTTCCGCAGTCGGCGCCCTGGGCGCCGCAGACGTGTCTTCGCCGAGGACTATCGGCCTCCATGACCGGGGGTCTGAGGACGGTGAGAGGGCCGCTCACCGTCCTTACAGAAGCAGGCCCATGACGGCAGCGTGACGTGAGCACTCACGCACGCCCCCCCTTAGAAGCGGGGTCACACCCGAAACCCCCCATAGACGCGGGATTGCACCCGAACCACCCCCTGGGCGAGGCCGCATTGGCGGCCGTAGGTCTGTTGGGAGTCACGGGACATCCTTCCTGAGGGCTTACCCGGGGCTCTCAACCATAGGCTGTTGGGCGTTACGTGAGGTTTTTTAGTCGGTAAGAGTCCGGCATAGCATCCTACGAGGATTTTCCCTCACGTTAAAAAAAAAAAAAAAAAAAAAAAGTGTTTTTCACATCGCAACTCGATAGAAAATCGTATTGCACTGACTTCGAGCACAATTCATTTTACTATATCAAAGGTGACATTCTGATAATACTAGCCAGCATGCAAAAAATTGTTTAGTTTCAAGAAGTTTTTGCCACACAGTATCTATTTATTGTCAAACTACTCGTATCGTCTCAATCTAGACGTCAACAATTACCCTATAAAATTCTAAGCTACTGAATCGATTTTACTTAATCAAACTTTGCTCAGTATGCAGTTGAATCTCACATAAGTAATAGGATAGTGCTTTTTATATGAAAATGCAGTTACGCGGTTTAGCTAGATATCCAATAGTGATGCTTCCAAAGGATAGAAAATATTCAAAACGATGACACATGATACCTAAATATCTTAAGAGTATTTATAGAACGTATTACATGATAAGAAAATTACTTTGTAAAACGTTGCACCAACGGCACACATGCACTTTCCATTCCACAGAACAAACGACCGTCCCGGGAAATCTGTTATGGAGTGCATTAGCCTGGATCGGGGAGACCCAGACGTCACTGTCTTATTACGTCAGTTGCACGATTTCTAGACAGTTTAAAGATTGGTGACATTTATTTTGCTAGATTTCAAATCAATTTCGGTTTCTTTTTTCTTTCTCTAACCAACTGCAGTTACTACATAGGTACAACTTTTTAAAAGATCATTTAATGTGTATAATTACTTACTATTTAGTTTATAACTCCGCCACCCGTCTTTAAAAAATATAGAATTACAGAACTAGGTATCCCGAATTCAAAGATTTTGTTCATCATTTATTTTAGTATGTATTATTTGTTAACATTTTTTGTTTTCGTGATGTTTCGATAGATTTTGCGTCAATTTAAATCGCGATACCACGTTGTTTGGTTTGGTATCTTATTTGAATATGATAGTTTTTAATTAAATAAGATTGCCCTTGATCCTACTTTTTTATTTACATTGCGGTTTGGCACTTGTACAGACTTAAACTAAGACTGAATAAGTTTTATTGAAGGAGTCCTGTAATAACGTGCTTTTAAAAACGTGTTTAAAAATACCAGCTGAGTGCGAGTCGGACTCGCGCACGGAGGGTCTTTCCGAGAGGGCCATAACTTACCCGAGCTGGCTTAGGCCAGTTCGGCGAGATACTATGTCGTGCGGTGTTCCACAGGGATCGGTCCTAGGACCGGTTGCGCTTTGCGCTTGGGCCCTTGCGTCACTGTTAAAATGGCGCAAGGAGGCGCTGGATCCGGGTCTGCGTCTTGAGAAATCGAGGCTTGACGGTCCCAGCTGCATCAATAAACTGTGGAGACATGGAAAGTGCGACGTGAGCAACCAAGGGGGGTATTGCTACAATCGAGGCGGTCAGACCTGTCATGGACGAGTGGCTGGAGAAGAACCCCGGCGCTTTCTCCTACCGGTTGTCACAGATGCTTACCGGGCACGGAAGTTTCGGTACATATCTGTGGCGAATACACCGGGAAGCCCCGGCTGAGTGCCAGCAACGTGCACAACGTGGGTGCAACCGCGCCAGGTCCTCGTGGCAGGTCTGGACGTCGCAATTATATCCTGAGGACAGTGAGGGGGCTGCTCACTGTCCTTACAGAAGCAGGCCCTAGACGACAGCGTGACGTGAGGGATGGATGAATTATTCTACAATACCTTTAATCATTAAGCTCTTTTATGACTAAGAAAACAGGGCAGTTTCGCTCGTTCCTATGAGTCTGATGAAGTTCTATGAGTCTAATGACCTCTCCTTTCATACACCTTATGTGACGTAAACGAAGTTGGAAGGGTCAACTAGTGTTGAATAGATGTCTAAAAACTTCTAAAAATCATAAAAGTTGAGATAAAAAGAAGTATGAAAAAGAAAATATCTAAGAACAGTTACACAGTCTTGCTTCCAACTTTTTAGATACTGTTAAGTTGTACGTACCTGATCTGATTTTGTTTAACTTACACAAGACTTTCCTTTTCGACAAAAGAAAACAAGCGAGTTTATTTGTCAAAACCTTGTATTTCTTGCGACAAGTTATTATTCTTGCTTTTACTCTGATGTCGAAGTTTCGACAGTGACAAAGAAATACATCTGTAACTTATAATTTAATAAACAAAGTTGAGTTATGAAGATAATTAAAATTTGCATAAGTAATAAGTATTTAAAGTAACGGTTTTAATACTTACACGAGCAATAACAAAACAATTTTGTCCTATGTTAGGAGTTGCAGTACACAGTAAGTACATAACCCTTGAAAAATTTTAAGTCTTTACTACTTTAAGCATAAGAATGTCAGATATTTTTCTAACTATAGTAAACCTACAGGTTCTTCCTGTTTAGTCAAATATAAGCTAGCACCATAGGAATAACACCCTGCATATAGTTTATTAACCAGAAATATATACTCTCATCCGTCAAGATTCCGTCACATTTTGAACTATTTTATAACATGTATCGATGCCACATGATTCTGAACTTTAAAATAAAAGAAATGAAGTTTACATTTATTTCAGATCTGAGTGAACTAGTCCCAGTAGAGCGACAAGAGTCAATTTTCCACTAGAGAAGCCAGTACTTTAATTATGTTTCTTCATGCTTGAATGTGATCACGTGTTTGTATGGTACCTATTTTATGTCAACTTTTTTGTAATACTACACACGGATGTCTGACGGAATACAGGATCTTTAGAGAAAGCATAAAATATCGACGGTAAAAAGGAAAAACACTTGAAGCGACATTTTTTGAATTTTACAGGAGAGCCAATCAAAGTTAAATTTTTTCGAAAAAAAATCATAAAAAATTCTAATTTGGAGTTAGAAAAACCAGCGAAAAAACCGTTTCTTAATTTTTTAAGTACTTTCTTTCTTTAAACTTAAAAAAAATCCCTAAGAATTATAAGAGGAGTTATGTGTCGCTTCAGTTTTTTTCATTAAATACTGCGCAAGGAAAAACGCATTAACCACAGCACCAGTATCTTGACAAACGCAAGGAAAAACACATTAAGTGACCAGCAATGGGTGATCTAGCTTGGTGGAAAAACAACTGAAGCGCCATGCAGCCTAAGATAGAAGGATGTGGAAAAACAAGTTTTCCAACAAAACCATAAAATATTAAGCAAAGGAAAAGCCCAATAACCACTAGTCAATTATCATTACATTTTGATTTTTCAACTGTAATCCCTCCTACGCCACTGATAAATACCAAAATAAAACCAAGAATGTAAGGATAAAATAGTTAAATTTGTATCTTTATTGTTTTAAAAGCTTACTGGTTTACAGTATTGCACAAACAAAACCCATTCCAGGGACAAAACATAAATTTTCTTTTTAGAATATAGTTCGCTGAGGTTATAAATGCATTTATAATTAAATTACTATTTCTATGATGTACCTAACTAGTACATCATAGTAGTAGATACTATATAGATATAGCGTTGGCAAGCCAAGGGCCGACCTACACATACTAGGTACTATAAATGTCGCAAAATAACAGAAATACCTATTTCAAAAGATCACGCAATTCAATAATAAATATACTTTTTTTAACGTGAGGGAAAATCCTTCATGGATGGTATGCCGGACTCCTACCGACTAAAAAACTTCACGTAACGCCCAACAGCCTATGGTCGGGAGTCCCAGGATAATAAATATACCTACTTATTACGAACATAATCAATTACTAGGTGTTATTTTTAAACAATCGCAGTTTTTTTACACTCTTACTTATAGAACTCGGGACTTCCCACGAAATAGATTGGGTCGCGGTTGAGTCCAACCACAACCACGGGCGCTGTAACGTGCTCGAAACGTCGGTGTGAAAGTGTAAGGAAATGTATTTCGTGTAAAGTTCCGAGTTCTATAAGTATGAACAATTACTACTACCCGTTCGCTCTAACTTTGCCGTTGGCGTAGAGGCGTTTACCCGATTTTTTAATTACACGAAGTAAATTGACAGTAGCTAATGTCACTTCGTCATAGAAAATAAGCAATATTTTATGAAGAAGTGACATTAGTTGTTGTCAATGTACTTCGTCTTATTAAAAAATCGACTTTAGTATGGAGCCAAACGGCAAAGTTAGAGCGAACGAGCAGTAGGTGATTTAAATAAGGAAATCTCTACGCTTTCAATCAATCAATTTAGCCTATAGCAGTTCACTGCTGGACATAGGCCTCTCCCCAATTTCGTCACAACACACGGTCTTGCACTTTGCGCATCCAGTAAATGCCTGCAACCTTCTTTAGGTCGTCGCTCCATCTGGCTGGGGGTCGTCCTACCCCACGTTTACCAAGTCGCAGTCTCCACTCAAGAACTCGCTAACTCCATCGGCCATCAGTTCTTCTACAGATGTGGCCAGCCCACTGCCACTTCAAAGCGCATACTCTGCAATTTATGTCGACCAATCTTGTTCCCTGACGGATAACATCGCTTCGGATCTTATCCCTCAGAGACACCCCAAGCATACCTCGTTCCATCGCTCGTTGCATAACTTTAAGTGCATGGACTAGCCCCACTGTGAGTGTCCACGTCTCGATACCGTAGGTCATAACTGGTAGAACCTTAGAGTATACAGGGTGTCCCACGGCTATGCCACATGGAGGGAAAGTACCTTAAATATTGTAGATGGAACATTTTACTAAAAGAAGACATAATTTTAATTTAAAAAAGAACTTAAACTGCATTCATAGATTTCTAAATAATTACATGGTAGAGCCGGGAATCAAACCCGCTACACGAGAAAAAATAATTACCCTGTAGCTTTATCATACCGATCGAAAGGCTTTATCATAAGGATTATTTTTCGCTAAGTAACATAGTGTCAGAAATAAATAGAAAGTACCTTCTAATATATACTCTAAGGGTAGAACGCACTGGTTGAAAACTTACGTCTTCAGGCATTGCGGTATCGGCGTATAGAAAACCTGACGCAGTTTGCTAAATGCTGCCCAGCCCAAGCGAAACCTTCTGGCAATTTCTTAATCCAAGTAACTCGTTTCAAGTGTCCCAAGGTAGGTGTTTTTATGGACAACTTCAAGCTTCGATCCTTCAACGTAGATTGGTCCTGGCACGACATGCTCATTGAACATGACCTTGGTTTTGTCCAAGTTTATGCAGAGGCCAACACGTCGAGACTCTTTGCTTAGACTATGCAGCATCTCGCCCAACTGTCCCAGCGTTTCGTCAACTATGACGTTGTCGTCGTCAAACCGAAGGTGTGAGATGTATTCACCGTTTATAATCACGCCCCCCCCATCCCAGTTCAGTGACTTAAAGACGTCCTCAAGCGCATTGGTGAAGAGTTTCGGGGATATTACATCGCCCTGTCTTACATCTCTACGCAGTGCTATAGGATTGGTCCTCTTATCCTCCAAATGGACGATCATGGTAGCGGTATCATACGAACACCTCAATACCTCAATATATCGCCAATCAATGAATACGATTGAATGACGATCTATCGAAACCATTCATCAATCAATGAATGAATGCTTTCGATAGAGTCGAAGGCTTTCTCGTAGTCCAAGAAAGCGATACACAGCGGCTGATTGTACTCGTTTGTCTTCTGTGCAATCTACCTAACAGTATAGATGTGGTCTACAGTCCTAAAGCCCTTACGAAACCCGGCTTGCTCCTTAGGATGAAACTCGTCGAGTTTTCCGGCGAGGCGGTTTGTGACTGCTCTCAAGAACAACTTGTAAACATGGCTCAAGAGTGAGATGGATCTGTAATTCTTCAACAAGGTCTTGTCACCGTTTTTGAAAAACAAAGCCACCGCACTCCCGCTCCACGCTTGAGGTGTTTCTGTTGGAGGACGGAATTAAAGAGACTCGTCAGCTCTTTGAGAACTGGAGTCTCGCCAGCTTTAAGAAGCTCAGTCGTAATTCCGTCCTCTTCAGAAGATTTGTTAGGTTTCAGTTGCTCGAGAGCCGCCTGACCTTGCCCTGGTCGATGTCCGGTATATCCTCCATGTAGTGGCGTGTTAACGGGGCTCAGTGGTCATTCTTGCTAGGGCCCGTGGGTTTTTTGTGTCCGTGATGCATAGAGGTCTGTGTAAATTTTCTCGAGAATCTCGAACCTTGAGGTCACGGTTTCGTCACTCGCTGTTTTAAGTTTCCATAGACGGGGTCTTTTGAGGTGCTGGGCAAAGACCTTGGTGCCCCTGTTCTGTTCAATTACGTCCCCGATGACAGTGGTGTTGTAGCTCTTGAATTTTGACGTTCATGTTTCTCAGTTCTAACGAAGATGCTGGCGTAAGTGGCGTTTCTCGTGCGATCCTCATAAGTTCGTGAGTCTTGAGCGAGAGATTCAAACACCTCTCTTTGCCTTTCCCGGACAGAAATTTTCGGGAAACTTGCTGCAGCGTTTTGACCAGTCGGGGCATACACTTGAATCACTTTCAGGAAGTCGTCGGTGAACTTGAGTATAAGGAAAGTTACCCGAGCCGAAACACTATCGACTTACATAACGCTGCCGAGAGGGTCCTTTTTCACCATAAAACTGACACCGCCATCGGAAGGGCTCCTTCCGTCACCCTCTCGAAAGTAGAACAAGTCGCCTGACGCAAGGGTTAGCGGGCGCCTCCCCTTGTTTTCGGATCTCTACGCTGTAAAGAAACATTTTTAGGTACTTACAATTTACGAACACACGCACTATCTTTGGCCGCTGTTTGCAGAACGCCGAAACGTGACGAGTTCGACGAAAAACGATGGTTCACCGGTGAATGAAACGCCACGTAACGTGTCACCTCCTTATATAGGTTACGTAATTTCCACAAAAGAGACAAAAATACATTGCATGTAGCGATATGAATGGTTTTGAATACTTAACTTAAGTACACAATTTTGAAAACAATGTTTACTTTAAGCGACAATCGTCTTTATTGAGGTAGTCGACGAAATTAAATGAACCGACGTTATGGGAATAAAAGACGATGTCGGTTAATTTAAGAATTTCTGTTTAAAAAATTGATGGTGTTACTTTAACTGACACTATCGATTCACTCTGCAATTGCAAAAAATACTGAAATCCATAATATGTCATAATGATCGTGGAGGCAAAACACATTAACTCCAGCTTACAGATACAATAAAAGCAAGGAAAAACGAATCTAGCGACTAGACACTAGTGATACAAGAGTGAGTCAAAACACCTGTAGTGCTTTACACCCCATTTCTTATGACGGAGAAAAACGATTTTAGTGACTTAGGATATCCAAAACAGAAAAGGAAAAACACATCAAATAACAATCTTAGTATGAAGTTGGTACTTTAAGCGGTAATTTGACCAAATTCGCTACAATTTTGTGTCACTTCATTTAGCGTCTGAAAAAAATCAGCCTAAAAGTGCCATTACTTGAAGCGACACCAAAGTGGTCAGATCGCTACGAAACCAAGACCAATCGACGCGGAAAAATTCGCTGATTCCGAATATGTATATAACTCATTTTCGACCAAAGTGTCGCTTAAAGTGTTTTTCCTTTTTACCGTCGATATATTTTTTTACTAGCTGACCCCGCAACTTCGTTTACGTCTACTAAGGTGTATGAAAGGAGAGGTATTTCTTCATCAGACTCATCAAGCAGCGTGTGAAACTGGTCTGTTTGCGTAATCATAAAAGAGCTTAAAGATTTACCCCCATATTCATAATCGTTTATTAAACCTATTTTAGTTAAAACACAATTTAAGTCTATTGCTGTCTCTAACCATACTCTGTCATTGGTTAGAGACAGCAATAGACTTAAAGTGTGTTTTAACTAAAATAGGTTTAATAAACGATTATGAATATGAGGGTAAGTCTATTCTAAAACAATTCAATCCGCGCCTAAGCCTACACGCTAGTTTATATTTACCCATTTTAGATTCATAAGTCTATGTATGATTCTTTAAAGTGATATAACTTTTTTATTTATAAACCGATTGCCCTGAAATAAAGACTAATTGTTAAGTGTAGCAAACCTAAACACAGTAAAGAAAACCATATTGCAATCGGTTAATTGGTTACTGAGATAATCGTGCACAAACGTACAGACAAACAGATATACAGACATACAAACGAACAGACAAAAATTCTAAAAATATTTGTTTTGAGTTCTATTGCGTTCATAACGCCCCCTATAATATTTTTTCTTATTTATCTTCCATGTACAGACAGCGACCTGTTACGATTTTATTATTATATTGATTTTGATAAGGAGAACATAACCCCTGTCGTATCAATTTATAAATTAAAATGAAAAAGAAACTCCCACAATTTGATAAAAATTCAATTTTTAATACGACAGGTACCTAGCAACCTATAAAGGTACCACCTGGTTTGAAATATGATTTTATAGAACTGCTCTTAAATCCTGCGGAGCTAATATTAACAATACACAAGTAAAATAATAGCAAGCTCAGAGTATTAAAAGGTACCTACCTTTTTTTTTTTTTTTTTTTTTTTTTTTTACAAGGAGTGCTCCGCTTACGGACTACCCATGCTGGCGAGGCATGGGCTCGTGTGAGGGTCGCCCAGCACCTGATCACAATAGCACTGGGAATACTCACTAAAACTCCTTGACACCGATCTGCCCCTGTGGGAGTGTTCTGGGATCTGCCTAATTCACCAGAACACCGCCGGGCGGCTCAGGGTAGCTGAGCTACTGCGCCGATGGAGGATTACCCCGGTAGGTGCCAAGTAATCCTCAGACGTGGTGACCTGTGCAATGCACACGTGAGTGCCACTCGACGTGTGCAGGCCAACCCCGGGGTTAGAGACGGTTCGCGGCCAAAGCCACTTGCCTTCTCCTACCCCTCCGCCTTCGCCGGATGGGAGCGGAAAGAGCATCCTCTTCCCGCACCCTCTCCGCAGCCTCCTTCGCCGACATGACCGTGTCGGTGAAGTTGACAACCGCCTCCCAGGCGTCCGCGCTCCCGACCATAACAGATACTATGTCCGGCAGCGCGAGGCCCCGCCCGGCGAGCGCAGCGCTGAGCTCGCTGCGTTCGCTACTCCAGGCCGGGCACACAGCCACTGTGTGCTCGGTCGTGTCGTCGGGAGCGCCGCAATGGTGACACATTGGCGTCTCCTCCCGTCGGGCGACCCGGTACAGGTAGTGACCGAAACACCCGTGTCCGGTCTGTACCTGCACCAGGTGGTATGTGAGGCTACCCCAATTTCGGTTCACCCACTCCTCTAACACTGGATGGATTGCCTCGATTGTCCTATGACCTGCAACCGGGTGAGAGAGTATCTCACTCCACCGACGCAAGGCTTCCCTCTGCGCCTGTGAGCGAACCTCTTCGATATCATCTAGATCAGGCCGCTCACCCCGAGTTCTGGTGTCGACCCGATGCCGATACACCTGAGCAAGCACAAGTGCATCGACATCCCACGGTAGTGTGCCTGCTAAAACACAGGCAGCTCCATGGCTGACCGTGCGATAAGCACGCACGGCCCGGGTCGCCATCATCCTCTGCGGTTGACGCAAGAGAGCCTGCGTCCGTCGGACGAGACACTCCGCCCACACTGGAGCCCCATACAGGGCCATCGACCGTATCACTCCGTGGTACAGCCGACGGCAGGGCGCACCGGGACCCCCTATGTTGGGGAGTAGGCGTCCAAGCGAAGCTGCTGCTTTACGCAGCCTGGGAGCGAGAAGCTTTAGGTGCTCCTCGAAAGTCCATCGAGGGTCCAACGTAAGGCCGAGGTACTTCATGTGCACCTCGACCGGTACGCTGACACCTTCGATCCGGACAAAGAGACCAGGTGGGGCTCTACGACCTTGAGCATGGAATGTCATAGCCCTCGTTTTCGTGAGGGCTACCTCCAGACCCAGAAGACCAATGCGCTGAACAACTAGAGACGTGCCAACCGATGCCAGACGAACTGCATCCTCCCACTCCTTTGCAGCTGCTGCTACTAAGGTGTCATCCGCAAAGCACATGATGTCCATTCTTGGCAGCAGCACGCCGCGCAGAACCCAGTTGTACCCCAAGTTCCAGAGCAACGGGCCCAGCACGGAACCTTGGGGCACACCTGCTGCTACTCTCCAAGATTGGATTGAGCCGTTCTCGTCCTCGTAAACTACGCTTCGATCACCCAGGTAGTCATTTATAATGACACAGAGGTAGGAGGGTACTCCGTGAAAGCGTAGTGCCTCCATTATACATTCGTGGGGGATGGTGTTGAACGCGTTGGCAATATCCAACGACACTGCCACCACCATCTCCCCACGCGAATTTGCCCTTTTGGTCCAGGATTTAAGGCGACTAACTGCGTCCATGGTCGACCGTCCAGTCCGGAAACCGTACTGGCAGTCGGCCAAATCTGGTCCCACTCTCTCGAGATGCTCGATGATGCGGGAGGCAAGGATCTTCTCAAAGGCCTTCGCCGCCTCATCGAGCAGGACTATCGGCCGATACCCATCCGGTGAATCCGCTGGACGGTTTTCCTTGCGGAGCAAACAGAGTCGCCCTACCTTCCATCTAGCGGGGAAGCGAGCCTTTTCCAGGCATAAATCCAATACCGCACGGAAACGGTCCTCCAGAGAAAAAAAAAAAGGTACCTACCTACCAATAGATTTGTAATCTACATTATATTTTTATGAGTGGAAATCCTTTATAAATACTATGCCGAACTCTAACCGACTAAAACAACACGTAACCTACCACTCCATACGGTAAGCCTTCGTGAGGATGTCCGAAGATAAATCTACATTACCTTACTAAAACAAAACAGTAGTAAAAAATTGACATCCCCAATCAACCAGAATCGTAAATCATGTTGTAGATCGAGAAATTGATCGCATCCACAGTCTCCATTCGCGTCACCTCAATAAAGTATTATAGGTAACCGACGTAATAAAGAGATACGTTTTATATTTTGTGTCACGCGTTGCGAATTTAGATAGGGACTTCTCGTACAAAGGATTTGATACAGAAACATTTTGGTATGTGGCTACGTCGGATGTATGCCTAATACAAGATCTTTGAATATTGCAAGAATAAAATTAACTGTCTTTTTTACGTGTGGATCTCCAGTCGGACTTTTACCGATCAAAACCACCCAGTGCCCTACACCCTACCACCCTACGCCCTAGCCCCGGGTAAGCCCTCGAATGGATGTCCCAGGATTTTCAACTTTTGCTACCACCGCGGCCTCTACTTTGTAAATTAAAATAACTTCATACATACAAATAGGGGAACGAAGAAGGGTTCTTAGTCTTGTCTCGCGTCATAAACAGCTTATAAGACTATTACTGCCACATTAAAATGATGCAGTTTGCAGATGAGACTTTAAATGAAATGCCATGTTAATGACAACCGGGACCAATGGCTTAACTTGCCTGTCAAAGCATGGAAACGCTCGTGGAATGGAATTTACAGAAAGTGTTCATCCACCTCAAGACGCAGTGATCGCTTACAGAATACTAAATTAGCTAAAAATAAATATTATATTAAATTTGTAAAGTACTGCTATGAGACTAATTAGTTTCGTATAGTCAGCAAAACTGGTTGAGGACAGTAGTTAGTAAATACAGCGATTCGATTGAACAAAATCGGTTTTGTCAAAGCAATCTTTTGTTTAGGCCAAATAAATTGTCAACATTCCATTGTGTACCAGTTGTGGGCATTTTTATCTATTTGTTTTAGATATGATGTTGAAAATGGCAGAAACTATAGTGTTTGTTATGTTATGAAAAAATAAAAGCACTCGTAGCGAATTGGACTGGAGGTAGTTGCGTTGTTCGGTAAACCTGTTACCAATGACATATTAATTTACACAGTACTAGCATGGGCATAAGGGTGGTCAAAACTTAACCCACGCACATACAATATTAGCTATCGTGGATTTGTTAAGACAAATCTATTCTCGATTATAATTGTGTGACTTTTTAAAGAAGAGGGGGAAAACTAGAACCTCATCCGATACAAATCATTAAAGACCAAATATACTATTGACTGTGGCCCTCAAGGCCCCAGGTTAAGGAAAAACACGTTCCAAGTTTCTGGGGTACAGCAAAGCTACCGGTTGTCACAGATACTTACGGGGCACAGTAGCTTCGGTAAGTATCTGTATCGAAGACACCGGGAAACCACGGCCGAGTGTCAGCACTGCGAGAACCGCAGCGATGACTCAGCGCTCCACACGCTGGTGGAGTGCACGGCGTGAGCGCAACTGCGCCAGGTCCTCGTAGTGGGTCTGGACGTGGATACTCTCTCGCTCGAAACCTGATGCGAGCCATGATCTCCAGCGGGAGTAAGTGGAACTGCGCCAACCTGCTCGCAGAGAGAGCTGCGAGCAGGTCATGCTCGTGTAGAAGGCGGCGGGGCGGGAGAGGGAGAGAACTCTCCCACCCGAGTTCCGCAGTCGGCGGCCTGGGCGCCGGCGCCGCCGACGTGTCTTCGCCGAAGACTATCGGCCTCCATAACCGGGGGCCTTAGGACGGTGAGAGGGCTGCTCACCGTTCTTACAGAAGCAGGCCCATGACGGATTCACGCAAGCCCTCCCTAAGCGGGATCACACCTGAAACCCCCAAAGACGCGGAATAGCACCTGAACTGCCCCCTGGGCGAGACCGCAGTGGTGGCCGTAGGTCTGTTTGGAGTCCTAGGACATCCTTCCGAGGGCTTACTCGGGGCTCCCAGCCATAGGCTGTTGGGCGTTACGTGAGGTTTTTTAGTCGGTAGGAGTCCTCTCGTCTCCAGTCTAGATTTTCCCTCACGTTAAAAAAAAGGAGGGTACAGCAAAGCATGGGCACTAATTAGAATCAATAACATAGGTAGTATAAATAAATATTTATTGAAGTCTTGTTGCCCAAACTGGTATGATCAGTCAGGGAATAGATTAGTGAGGTGACTTATCTTCACCTCTGGGTTTGATTTGAACCTCGTGTCCAAGTAAGTCCAGCTTAACGCATAGTAGAAAAGTATAATGATAACTAGTGTTCAAAATTTCAGGCTCATAAAAACAGGATTATCGCAGTAGAATAGAAAGAATAGCGTAGAATTGAATTCATCGCTATTTTGCAACAAAATAGCTAAAGCTATGAATGTGAAAATCGCTAACCAAACAACAACACTACAATGAAAACAAAAAGCAAAGCTTCCCACAAAAATGTACTTCACATGTTCCCGATTGGTTTAATTTTTATTCAAGCATTATGTATCATTACAAAATATTAGTTTACTAGATGATGCTGGCGGCTTCAGTCTCGTGAAATTTGGTTTCCGTTCCCGCTTATACTATAACATATAAATATTCCCAGGAAACGACTTTATTATTTCAGGCTATAATCTATCCCTGTACCAAATTTCACCCAGACCCGTTCCGCCTTAGAACGTGCTTGTGTAAACCTTCACATTTAAAATATGAATTGGATTAAGCTCTATTTTATTATTGTAAAAGATTTTAAGTAAAAACTCATTTTAACATCTTTAGTATTTTTTTTTCAAAACGCCTGTCCATTTTAAGAGCAATGATACCACTGAGCAATACCACTGTATACTGTAGTTTGACTCGGCCGGATTTTAGAAATAAATGCCTACAGCCGCGCGGTACGTAAGCATGCGATAGGGCTGCCCACCTATAGCATTTTAATAATATGTGCCTACTTTGACTTTCTATTTAATATTGTGATAGTAAATATGTACATATATACATTCATATAGTCACGCCTTTATCCCCGAAGGTGTAGGCATGGCATAGTATACGCCCACATTTTACCTTATAGTTTTACGTACCGCGTAAGATAGTGAGCCTAATGCAGTTGAAATTTCAATCCGCCAATAAGGCCTTCAATTTCCAATGTCCTTACAGAAGCAGGCCCAAGACGGCAGCGTGACGTGAGCAATTCACGCACGCCCCCCCTTAGAAGCGGGATCACACCCGAAACCCCCCAAAGACACGGGATAGCACCCGAACCACCCCCTGGGCGAGGCCGCAGCGGCGGCCGTGGGTCTGTTGGGAGTTCTGGGACATCCTTCCGAGGGCTTCCCCGGGGCTCCCAACCACAGGCTGTTGGGCGTGACGTGAGGTTTTTTAGTCGGTAGGAGTCCGGCATAACATCCATGAAGATTTTCCCTCACGTTAAACAAAAAAAAAAAAAAGCCTTCAATTTGTATTAAGGATTGTCGTTTTACTGACAACCGGCTTTCATTTCGAGTAAATATGTACCTTTTTTATTTAAACAAAAAAATCCTTTGTGAGCAATAAGTTCTTAATAAAAAATTATAAAATGCATGTACCTTTTGATTGCTAGATTATATTTAAAAAACCATGTTTATGTGGGATTTATTAACAAATTGGTCTTATAAATGATATATTTTTAAATACACATCTATATAATTTTTCTGCACACTAGGTAACTCCACTAATTAACGGAATGCATACCAGAAATCTGAACGCTGTGCAAAAAAACCAATTGATTAACTAAACATGTACTACTTAAAAAACTTAAAATGTTACACAAAACGAGATCACCTTTTTTATCGAATTTAAACCAAAAATGTGGTTCGTGCACCGAATATAAGATTTGCTAAACAACAAAACTACAAATTGCTTATCAAAAATACTAACTTCCACGCCAAATTTTACAATCTTATAACGGAATAGGTTAGGTTAGGTTCGTTTTTTATTTTTTTATATTAATAATATATATTAATAAAATTTAATTTTGCAAAGATGACTGATTAAATTGGGTTTTTAATTAGAATAAAATATGTTCCTAAAAGTAAATTAGGCGATGGTTTTCCTTAAAAAAGTTTTAATATGTTTTTTAAGCAAAGAAATTTTTAGATATAATTTGTCTTATTTAGTGTACATAATTAGTGTGCAAGTCAGTATTTTTGGTTTAACTTCGTAATATTTTGTTCGAAAAAAGGGAAAAAACTGATATCGATTTAAATACATGCCCTTATAAATTTGCGACCGAAAAATATTTGCGCCTTGACTGAGATGTACGAAATGCTTTATTATTATATTTTAAAGTATAATAAATCCGCATTTGAATGTAGAGCTTAACTAAAAATTGTTTTGGAAAGCATAGAAAAGGCGGAGAAAAAGGAATGTCTTTTACTTGGTCATAGATACCTGCAGCTACTTTACAATTTATATGTCTAGTTTTAAATGAAGTTCGGAAAATTTCTACCAGTTTTTCTACATATTCCACGAAGTCGTCTCTGGGCACGATTAAAATAGTTTGCGAATTAATCTTACTGTAGTCTCGGTATCATAAATAACGACTGTCTGAGCTGAAATTTTGGCTAATTTGAGTGGCAGCGCCCGTTATCTACTTACAATTATTGTGTTAGACGGGTATAGAAATTTGAAAACGAGTAAGTGGCGTAGACAATAATAATCGGCTCATCACATGTTTCGTCAGTGATAGAATCACGGAATTCTAGTCTTTATAATCATTGCGTTAAATTTTTGATTTACAAATCTAAAACTATCTTTCGCTTTGAAAGTACTAGTCAGTCTCTAGTACACTAGTACTTTTCGTACATTGTCAAGTTGTGTTAAATTTTGGAAGTTCAAATTTGTCTCTATGCGTGTAATAAAAAACCGGCCAAGAGCGAGTTGGACTCGCCCATTAAGGGTTTCGTAGCAGCAAGTAACATAATATAAAAGTTCTTATAGTTCGTTGTAACTTTGATTGATGTTTTAACACGTTCGCAGTGGTAGTGATTTTACTAACCAAAAATTGCGGTTTATGACGTATTAAAAAAACTACCAGCTCTATCTCGTTCAAACCAATTTTTGTTGGTAGCTTTTATGGCAATGTACATTATATATTCTTTTTAGACTTATCATTCTCTTAGTTTAGAAGTTAGAGGGGGGGGGGGGGGACACACATTTTTCCACTTTGGAGGTGTCTCTTGCACAAACTATTCACTTTAGGAAAAAATGATGTTCTAAACGTCAAAAGCATTTTTGAAGACCTATCTATAGATACCCCATATGTATGGTTTTGATGAAAAAAAAATTGAGTTTCAGTTCTGAGTATGGGGACCCCCTAAAATTTACTGCTTTTTTTCTAGTTTTATATAAGAATCTTAATGCGGTTCACAGAATACATCTAGTTACCAAGTTTCAATAGCATGGCCTTATAGTTTCGGAGAAAAGTGGCTGTGACACACGGACGGACAGACAGACAGACAGACAGACATGACGAATCTATAAGGGTTCCGTTTTTGCCATTTGGCTACGAAACCCTAAAAATCAAAGGTAACAAAAATGCTGTCAATCAAAGTCATACGGTGCTAAGTGTACTGTAACATCGGTAATCCACAAAGAAATGAATACTCTTGAAACATACCTAAATCATTGCTCTCAATTAAATAACTACGAACTGACAACGGAACTAAATGTACTACCTACACGTACTAGAGTTCTGAACTAGTTTTTTTTGGATATTGTACTATATTGGATCGCACCGTTCACTGACTGAGCAAGCACAAGTCTAGTTTTAAACACAAACATACCTACTTCATGTAACTACCTAGTTCACTCGTGTCAATCACTTTGTTTAACTTTAGTCAACCAGTAGTATAGTACCAATTAGTACTTAAGTAAAATCAATTTATAGTCTTACCTTTTGGAGTTTTCAGGTAATTTAAAAAACGTTATCTCTGGGTGCTTGTGACGAATTCATGCAACCAAAACAAGCACAATAGACTCTAGTTGTCATATTAAATATAGTAGTTCCTGAGATCCTAGTGTTCAACCATACAAACAAACAAACAAACGAACAAACAAACAAACAAACTCTTCAGCTTTATAATATTAGTATAGATTTTTAGTAAATAAAACACGCGCGGTTACTATTTAAAAAACGACACACCGTCCATTCGTCTACTCTTCACAATAATAATTGCGACTGCGGACGCTGCTTGCGTGCTGAAAGGCCTGCCGAAAACGAGAATCGTAGGTATACCTTGCGCTTCGTCCGTTTGTAGGGAGCTACAATACTGGTTAAACAACATATATATACTGTGGCAATACACTCAACGCCATTACATGAGATAAAACAAATAATAATAAACACGTGACTTCTTTATTCATGACAGAAATTTTAAAGCTTCAGACATTTACAAAAGATTACAATACAATACAATACAAATACTCTTTATTGCACACCAGGAAATACATCAAACAAATTATTAATAAAGTTGTTGGTATAACAATTGGCGGCCTTATCGCACAAGGCAATCTTTTAGAGGCAACCTTTGGATGGAAACCGGAGGGTGGGAAATATTTAGGGCAGTTTGGGGTGCAGTATAAATAAAGTAGGTATATATCTAAATTAAAATAATTGTGTACATACATACATACACATGTACATACATACATACACACACATATAAATACACAGATACGTATGTTAACTACAAGGTATAAATTATAATAATACATATTCTTACATAATAAATACAAAAATATACATTAAAACATACTTGTGATAATAGAGGAGATGTACTAATAAGTTATATGCAGTCATTGACACGTAGGTAGTAGCTCTTAACTAATGTTTTGAATGTGTGCAGCGACTTTGCATGTCGAATTGTCACTGGTAGCGCATTCCACAAGCGAACGGCCTGTACAGTGAACGAGTTGTTCACAAAATTAGTGGAGTGACCTGGCATCTTCAATCTCAAATTCCTCGATGAACGCAGGTTTGTAGAGTGGGAGACATTTAAAAAATTAAAGCGTCTCTTAAGGTATGGCGGAGTGACAGGGTTGAAAAGAATACTATATAATATAAATAGAATATGAGCATTCCGGCGAAGGCGGATAGGTAACCACTTGAGTTTTCTACGATATTCGGAGATATGATCATATTTGCGTAGTCCAAATATAAATCTAATACAGAAATTCTGGAGTCTCTCAAGTTTATTTAGTTGGTCTTGAGTGAGATCTAAATAGCTGGCATCGGCATAATCAAGGATAGGAAAAAGAAGTGATTGTACAAGCGCAATCTTAGTTGAAATTGGTAGAAAATTTCTCAGTCTGCGCAAGGACCCTGAAGCAGCAAATATTTTGCGTCTCAGCTCCTGCAATTGAGGACCCCAAGACAGGCATGAATCCATAAGTATGCCCAGATTTTTGACAGAGTTACTGTACGCTATGTCAGTGCCGTTACATATAAGTTTTGGATTCACTGTCCAGTCGATTCTGGAGATCTTCCAAGGGCTCCCAACTATTATTGCCTGAGTCTTGTTTGGATTCATTTTTAATCCATGCGATTCACTCCATCTGCAAATAGTGTCCAAGTCTGCATTGATATTGTCAATGGCTACGCTCAAATTATCCAACGAAGCTTGAGAATAAATTTGGAGGTCATCTGCGTAAAGGTGATAGGAAGAAGATAAGTCCTTAGTGATGGAGTTTATAAACACTGAGAAAAGTAAAGGAGACAGAACGCCGCCCTGTGGCACTCCAGCAGACGTATTACACCAAGAGGAAAAGACATCCTCGATACTAATACGCTGCCGGCGACCAAACAGGTAACTTCGAAACCAATCAATCACCGTCGGAGATATGTTAAGTGAGCTCAAAGTACCAAGCAGGATGTCGAAGTCTACCGTATTAAAGGCATTGCTGAAGTCTAGCAGGGCTAAAACTGTCAGCTTGCCGTTCTCCATACCTGCTCTTATGTCCTCAGTAATGTGAAGTAAGGTTGTAGTGGTACTGTGTCCAGGACGAAACCCGGACTGATAGGGGTTAAACAGTTGATTTTGAGAAAGGAAATTTGTGAGCTGAGTGTGAACAAGTCGTTCTAGAACCTTAGACAGAAATGGTAGGATAGAGATAGGGCGATAGTCAGAAAACGTAGAAGGGTTGGATTTTTTGGCAATGGGAATTATAAGTGCATCTTTCCAAGCTGTCGGAAAGACACCGTGAGTTATTGAGAAGTTTAGGATGTGGCAGATAATGGGAAGGATTTCATCAATTACAGGAATTATCATTTTTCGGCTTAGGCAGTCGGTACCTACGGCATTAGAGGTAATTGACAATATGCTCTTCTTAACATCACAAGCAGTGAACTGACTAAAGAAGAAAGGAGCGCGATCGGGAGTGGTTATGGTTGAAAGATGATGAAGCGTATTTGTTTTGGTTTCCATATTCATAGTGGAGGTGGCAGTAAAAAACTGATTGAGTGAATTTAGGTTATGACCTTTAGAAGCAGACTCTTGACGTGATTTACCAACTCCCAAAGATCTTAGAAATTTCCAGACTTTAGCTGGATCTCCGTCCTGAACAGAGCTGTGGATATGTTGGCGTTGTGCATGCCTACACACCTTATTGCAGTGGTTCCTGATGAGGACATATTTTTCCCAATTTAACTCCGTTGGCCGTCTCTTATACTTGGACTTCGCTGTTGCTTTTTGTGAAATAAGTGATTTAATTTCAGCGGTTAACCAAGGTGATGGCTCATGCTTAACTTTGATTCTACGAACCGGCGCGTGTACATCGTAGAGAGAAATTAAATTCGATGTTAATAAATTAATTTTATCGTCAATGCACACAGAAGAGAATAACGGTATCCAGTCAATTTCGTCAGCATCCCTGCGCAAATCTTCGAGATTCATTCCACCAAAATTGCGGTGTAGAAGGAATTTAGGTTTGGGCTTAGGAGTTCGAAGGCGATAGGATAGAAATATCAGGTCATGGAAAGAGAACTCACCAGCCGATCGCTGACCGTGCTTAACGACTCTATCAAGAGAAGAAACAAGAATCAAATCGAGCAAGCTAGGAGGATGATTCGGACAATGATGTGTGGCATGGGAAGGAAGAATTGAGAGGTTACAAGATTGTACAATGGACTTAAAAATAGAGGAGCGAGAGTCATTTTTGAGTAGACAGGTGTTGAAGTCACCCAAGATTATAGTATGAGAGTAATTAGGGATGAAGGTTTCTAGTAGTATTTCAAAGGAGGTGAAAAAGTTGATGTTGGAAGACGGACCATAAAAGACTCCTAGGAGTATCTTAGTGTGCAGAAGTTCAACCTCAAGGAATAGATGCTCACCGGCAAGTCGTGGAGGTGGCTGAGGAGACGAATCAAGAACAGTGTAAGAAAGGTGATTACGTAGGTAAATCGCCACCCCACCATAACCGTCCGGCCCGCGATCATGTCGAATGAGGTTGAAGCCCGGGAGAGAATATGCCGTTGAAGGCAAATAAGGATTCAACCATGTCTCAGAGATGAGTATGGCATGTAAATGTGAGCAGTGAAATGATGCCAGCATAGCGGTGATATGAGCCGGAACACTTTGGGCATTAATGTGCACTACGTTGAAATTTTCAGGAACATCGGAAAATTGAGATGAGATAAAATCAGCCAGTGGGGGCTCGTCTTGAGAACTACAAGCAAAAGAACAATTTCCACTACTACCCGTGTCGGTACTACAGTTTAACATAGGTATAATTAAATATATAACAATATAATATTAATAACTATAAATAAATAACAATAAATGTATAAAAATAACTTATGAAATAACAATGCTAATATTAATTGCTCCAATTTTCATCTGCCGGTTTTACATTATGCACAAATAAACATTTAGAACATGAAAAACAATGAAATAAAAACAGATAACACCAGTAAGAAAGAAAAAGAAATCAAAGCTTGCACAATCCAGCATTCAGTGCATTTCCATATTCATTGTCATTTCTATCCATAGCAAATAAAATACCAGGAGCAACCTGGTAGTCATGCCATCAGTATGTAAATAAAAAAATAAAATAAAAAAAAGTTGATTATGATTGGCAGCATAATGCCACAACCCACGTTTGTTCAGTAAACATACCAAGGAAAGAAAAAAAAAAAAACAAAACAAATCAAGTCATTTGACAATGACAGCCATGACAGCAGCTTAGGCTACACTGAGTGATAAATTGATAAATTCTCTCTCATCTCTCTGGTTACAACTAAATCTATAGATAGCTACAACTTAAACTTTCCAGTCACATTATAGTTATATCTTAACAAACAAAAGGAAAAAAAAAAGACAATGAAACGACAACAAAGGCGTAAAGTTAAAGTTAAAATAAACATACAAATCGTAGTTATGGCACGAGGGCGTAAACCGAAGACAAATTGAGTAGAAGATAAACATAAATACATAACTACATAACATCAATGCCACATGAATGTACCTGGACTGTGCAGCCCGGAGATCTACCTCTACTTCACTTTTGAGGTTACAGTGCGTTTAAGCTTCGTAGCGGCAGCCTTAGACGTGGTGGCCGTTGCCTTTGCTGGCACGTCACAGATGTTCACGAGCTCAACAAGCGAGTCCACACGTCGCCGCACGTTATCCGCAGCAAGCACGTAGACGGAACCATCTTTAGTCCAGCTTTTTGTGACTCCCATCTTCTCACGGGCTGCCATGAACAAATCATGCCTGGTTTTTGTGAGAAATTCAGACAGCGTGATTCCAGAGCCCCTCAGCTTGGTTTTGGAGAACCATATTGTATCCCTCAATGTTGTGTCCTGGAGCTTAAAAAGCAGAGGCCTAGGCTTCTTATTCGTAGTGGGACGTCCCAGCCGTTGGCAGCGCCTTATATGACTGGCACTAAAATCAGGGATATTGAAGCGCTGCTTGATAATGCTGACTAGAGTATTGGTGGGATTCTCACCATCCACCTCACAAACGCCATGCAGCAGCAGAATCTTTCGGCGTCTCTGCATCTCAGTAGAATCTGCAGCTTTCACTAGCGCCTCCAACTGCTGCTGAAGCAGTTTCAGTGTTTGTGTAACAAATAGTCTGAAGGCAGAGAATTCTGCAGCTAGGGTGGTAACACTCACCGATTTATTGGGAGTCAGCTGCTCCTGCCGCTTCTCAAACTCCTCCATCCTTTCGTTGAGACTATCTCTCAGACTGTAAATAGTGCTCTGCATAGCATCCATAGTGAAGTGTAATTTACTGTGTTTATGTTAAGGAATTTTTATTAGAAAATTATTTTATCCGGCAGAATAACCACTCAACAGTATTTATGTTGCATGTAAGTAACTAATCTGTAATTATTACTATTTAAAAAATAGATTTTTGTAGAGAGTAAATAAAACTAGACTTTTTCCTTTGACTACCCGATTTTTTCTTGTTTTACCGATTCTAGTTTTACCAGTTAATTTCTTTTTACTGATTAATATCTGTCCCAGCTTATAATAATAATAATTTCAGATTATTGTTATTAATCATAATAAGTCAACGAAACAAACAATTTGATTTCAGTGAACACGTTTTTAGGGTTTCGTAGCCAAATGGCAAAAACGGAACTCTTATAGATTCGTCATGTCTGTCTGACTGTCTGTCTGTCCGTCTGTCTGTCCGCCCGTGTGTCACAGCCACTTTTCTCCGAAACTATAAGGTCTATGCTATTGAAACTTGGTAGCTAGATGTATTCTATGAACCGCATTAAGATTCTTATACAAAACTAGAAAAAAAGCAGTAAATTTTGGGGACCCCATACTCAGAACTGAAACTCTAAATTTTTTTTTCATTAAACCTATACGTGTGGGGTATCTATAGATAGGTCTTCAAAAATGCTATTGAGGTTTCTAATATCTTTTTTTTCTAAAGTGAATAGTTTGCGCAAGAGACATTTCCAAAGTGGAAAAATGTGTGTCCCCCCCCCCCCCCCTCTAACTTCTAAACTAAGAGAATGATAAATCTAAAAAAAAATATATGATGTACATTGCCATTGAAACTACCAACGAAAATTGGTTTGAACGAGATAGAGCTGGTAGTTTTTTTTTAATACGTCATAAACCGCAATTTCCGGTTAGTGAAATCACTACCACTGCGAACGTGTTAGATCATCAGTCATAAATCACTACTATTTTAACTCGCTCGTTTTCTCCTTATATTTTTCTCTCAAACCACGGAAGCATGCAATTTATCAATGACAACAAAGATATAGAACTAGACAAAAAATAAAAAAAAGCCGACCAAGTGTGAGTCGAACTCACGCAAGAAGGGTTTCGTGTAAAAATTTTAAGAAATCGCGTTTGTTTTTAGTAAAAATCTCGACTAGAGCGGCAACAGAAATACAATTCGATCTGTGAAATGTTGAAATCTCTAGTTATTACAGTTTCTGAGGTACGGCTCTAAACAGATAGAAAGCGAAGTCTTATTAATGGGGGCCCGTTTTTCCCCGTTGGATACGGACCCGAAAAACGGTAACATTTTTAGGTTCTTTTTTTCTAACATCGCGGGACAGTAAATTAATGCAACGTTACGTTTGAACAGATTAAGCAAAGACGAGATAGCCCTGAAACGCTTATAGCGCGCCAGTTAATGGTTATTTTTTAGTAAATGACTCTCCCTTTCTTTCAAGTTTTTTAAGGCTTAATATATTCGGAAGAGACTCATCTTGGGGTAAACTTTATATTAGGAAATATTCTTTGATTTGATCTGATAAAACTATATAATGTATTAGAATCGAATGAAATTCGGCGGTCCTAAGCGCTCGCTGCAATCCTTCGAATTGCCTTAGGATATTTTGATGTCGGATACGGAACGAGCCTTAACTAGTGGATTTTTTTTAGATTTTTTTTTTTGAGCGGACTTCCTCATGAATGCTTTGTCAGACTCTACCGGAGGAAACGGTACGGTCGAAGTCCAGGGTAACTTCTTCCTTCTCAAAACTTAATTTCTAAGTAAAATAATGTATTGACGCGAAATAACAAAATTAGTTTAGCCCTTTCAAAGATTAAATCTGCAACTTATGTTTTCACCTACATCGACTGAAATGTCTTTGTGTTTCATAATGAACGCCATGTTGCAAACATAATTGAATTTGATTATAATTATGTTATAACTTATTCGGGTATGCTGCGGTAATCTTATAAGATTTGATTAAGTTGATTCAACTGATTACAATCTTGATTTGGAGAGAGAATTAAATTTGTGTTTAGCTAGGCAGTATTTGATATAATATTAATATTATTATGAAGTAATAATAATATAGATACTTGTATTAAATCTTAATCGTATGTGATATGCGACAGTACTCTAAAGCAATATTATGTATAGTGACACTATAAAAAAGACGATTTCTAAATAATTTATTACTATCGTTTTCAAATCTTTGTCTCTGCTCTCCTACCAACTGTGCATCACGATGCAGCCAATTCAAATTAAAATGAATTGATGTAATTGAATCTATACGTATGTACCTATGTATATTTATTGCAGTTATATTGACAACGCTGTGTTGGCATATTTTTGTGTTCAAAAATACTCGAATATTTATTGACATGTACTAGCTATAGCTTTTTTTAATAAAGTGCTTCAGTGAATGACATACTACGAGCCTATTAGCACTCATAGAATCCATAAACCTTATACAATAATATCTGCCAGAAATCTGCCAGATTTGATTATATTTATTATAATTTGTTCCCCTTCCTTGTATAGGACATGATGATGTCTATTGGCGAAAGAATTTATAATACATATCGATCACAAAGTAAAAAATATTTACTCCAAGAAATATAAGCATAGATTAGAACCACAGATGAACTTTTATTGAATCACATTTAAAGTCTATTTTCCTCCCAACCTCTTCTCCCGTCTGTATCCGTGGTTAGATTGCATCGTTAGACCTCCCAGCTTCAAGGGAGGGGTAAAAGGAGTGCGATGACTTGACTGAGTAAAAGGGTAACCTATAACTAATCTAAGTTAACAAAGGATTCTAATTAAAACTTTGGTTTTAGATGAAACATTCGACCACCCCGGGTAAGTGGTAATTGAGTAAGCACTTAGCTCGTTTTCTGCAACCAAACACAAAATGGAGGTTTTATAAGGAAAGGAAAGTATTTATCACTCGCTATTTCATGTTTATAAATGAGTTACTTACACGATATTTGCATATTTTGATAAAGGGCTTTTTATATTTGTTTAGCGCTAGTCTTTTAAACCTACTAAATTAAATTAAAAGTTACAATAGTTTTCATTGGTTTCAATCAAAACAGCCGGTGGCAGTCCACCGCTGGACGTAGACTTTTACCAATTGCAACCACAATTAAATTCACGACTTGCGCCTTTTGGATTTCTTTGGTCTATTTGATGGACCGACGCGACGACTTCATAATAGAATGTTATTAAATTCTTTCAAATCCGATAGTTTCCGTGCTTTGGAAGGCACGACCGTAGTTGATGCCTTCTGGACTGGTTGAAATTCTCTCTACAGTATGTAGCTCCGACCAATTCCTGTAGGTTTCACACTCGTATTATACAATTTTGGGTCTTATGCGAAAATTATTTACATTGAAGATTGTAATTCTTATTAGGTACTAATTATGGGACACCGGAGTGGTAAGTAATTCTTATGAAAGTTAACAAATAGGATCAAATAATAATATAGATACGTACCACGCCTAAATATCTCTTTATTTTTTTTTGTAGATGTACCTAAGTTTGTTTTAGCTGCTGTATCTACGAATCTCTCAGACACCAGATGCGTTGTGTATTACTATAACAATACCACCAAAATGAATAAAAGCCTTTTGTTTCAGATCAAAGTAAAGACAGTAAATTAAGTAAATAAATTCCACTGCACCTAAAATTAAACGGTACCCTTTGTTTAACTGAAAATTCAGGTGGAATTATAATTAACCTTAAATATAATATAACAAAGTTAAAGAGTTTGTTTGTTCTCTGTGTGACAAAGTAATTTTGTAATCATTATTTATTTAAGGAACAGTAATGAATTCTGTACCGAAATGAGGGTAGAAATTATTTATTGGCCTACGTTCCCGCGGGAGTCCTGGGACATCCTTCTGAGGGCTTACCCGGGGCTCGTGGCCGTAGGCTTTTGGGCGTTACGTGAGGTTTTTTAGTCCATAGGAGTTTGGCATAGCATCCATAAAATTCCCTCACGTAATAAAAGAAAAAGCCTACGTTCCCGACTCATGCCGGGTGATATATTTTAAAAAACTTCTAAGGTGGTAGGTAAGCTAGCGGCGCACCTGATGGTTGATCATTTTATTTCATTTTTATATTTTCGTAAAACTTACAGCTAACGTAATTGTTTTACATTAACCTTAGCCTATGGACGTTTGCAACAACAGAGGCTCTACACCCGTACTATATTATTATGGCCACACTATCCAATCAGTTTCCTACGTAACAGGGGCAGGAGAAAATCTATAACCATTCTATACTCCTACACAATTTTCAACATCCATGCACATCGATAAGTATAATCTCTGCAGACACAGTACAGCACTTTACTGGAATCAATGTTCGTTAATTTACGAAATTTCAGACATCTCGGATTATTCGGTTCATTCGTTGCTGCGAATTTGATTAACCGACGACGTCCATAAATCTAAATTAACATTATCATATCATTAAATGTTAAGAGGAACTTTGAAAGCAATTTCTCACATCAGCGGCAACAATCGTGTTTGAAATAATTATGAAGGAAAAGATGTGAGAGAAAACGTCCTCGTTACGTGGGGAGCTACAAGTGTCTAGCGATACCGCCTCCATCAGACCCCAGGACATCTTGATTTCATGTGGGAGAGATTGAAATCTAATAATTGATGTTTTACCAGAAACTTTCTGTCAACGCGTTAACGCCGTATGATTGAGAATCGCCGCCTTGGACGCACTCGTTCTAGCCACTGGAATAAATAAAATCTGCCTTTATATTTTTATAGAATTCTTTTTCGGGCTGGGGCTACGGACGGTTTTTCCAATAACAATTCATTATTTTTGCATAGCATTTGTTACAACAAAATTGTTATTTATCCTCGACAGAATGAAATGAAAATATTATAATAACCAAATAATTATGTAAATATAACAATCTTTCTTTTCTTGGTTGCGTTTAGTAAGGCAAATCAGCCTATCAAGTATCCAGTCCAGTGCTGAAAATTGACCTTTTCCAACATTTAGGTTACTGAAATTTAAGTGAGATTTAAATGAATGAACTGTAATGTGTTTTTATTGGTATGGGAAAAAAAGTAACATGCTTCGTATTAACTTCGGCTGTATATATCTCGCTATCTGGGCATTTTTAGAACTCAATTTTCAAGCACTTTACAACGTTAGATTACATCAAAGGTTTTAGTTTTAAAACGCAGTTTGTATACCATAATTTTGAAAGATTGATTGAATTTTCCGTACCCCCCTGACAGGATTTTATTATGACTTGACTTTCCTCATCACCATAACCTTGTCCGTTATTCCAACAGATGAGGCTGGCTTGAGTTTGGAAGGTCTCGGCAGGGCGCCATCGCACACTACAGTCTCGTTTACTTCCTCAAATATATTGTGTGTGTGTAATGTTTGGTATGATCTGTAAAATGAGCCTAGAAGTGCAGTTAGAAGATGGCCAGTTTACAGGTACAGTATGTAGTGTTAATTATTTATTTCTCAAATCAATGTTTATAAATTTTTTTAATGTTTTTTTTTATGCGGGGTTCTTGGATAATCTGTTTTGTTGAGTTATTCCTACAAACTAACCACCGGTATAGTTATTAACGCTTCATGTAGGTATTAATCTACATTTTGCTCATATTGCGGTAATTAAACCCCTCCGGACGTTTCAAAATAGGTCAGCTAAAGAATTATAAAATAATTTATTTAATCGAAAGTCTACGCGTATCTTTCATATTTTACTTAAAAGAAACTCTTATTCTAAACGATTTAATGACTCAATGAACTGAGGAACGGGAAGGAAATTTTCTCTTCCGTTTGAATTGAAAACAAGCTTAATGCTTTCAAGGTGGAAACCTATCTCGGTATTTTCGTTTAATTTGGATTTATTCTAAAAATTGGATTTTTTCGAAAATCCATACTAATATTATAAAGCTGAAGAGTTTGTTTGTTTGTTTGAACGCTAGGATCTCAGGAACTACTAAATGGATTTTGAAAATTCTTTTACAGTTTCATAGTCCATTTATCAAGGATGGCTACAGGCTATATAACATTACGCTAAGTCGAATAGGAGCGGATCAGCAATCAATAATGTTTTGAAAACGGGGAATATTTTTTACCGTCTGAGAGCTTCCGAGGCGTACGCTGCGTAAATGGTTAAAGTTACGTAAAAATAGTGTATTACTAAATTGTTTCTTTAAAAAGTTCAAAAAAAGTCCGCGACGGCATATGTCTATCTTATAAGGTTCGCGCACAATAACCTAATTTGTCTATCTCTTAAGGTTCGCTCACGATATTATAAAACTGAAGAGTTTGTTTGTGCTAGGATCTCAGAAACTACTGGTTGCATTTCAAAAATTGCTATACAGTTTAATAGTTCATTTATTGAGGATAGCCAATGGCGATTTAACATCACGGTAAGACGAATAAGAGCGGAGCAGCCATGAGTAATGTTTCGAGAACGGGGAAAATTTCTTTCTTTTGAGAGCTTCCATTGAGTACGGCTGCATAAATGGTTAAAGTTACGTAAAAATAGTGTATTACAAATTTGTTCCTCTTAAAAAGTTTTAAAAAAAAGTTCTGAGCAGCCAAAGGTTCTTTTAAGGTTCACTTACAATAACCCTCTTTAAAGCATGAGCGACGCGACGGGAGTAAACGTGATCTGCAGTGGTAGCCTGAACGATAAAAACCGGCCAAGTGCGAGTCAGACTCGCACGCGATGAGTTCCATACCAAAAAACAGATGGGCGGAAGTAAAAGCGACGGGAAACATTACATCACTTTAACACCTCTCTCCTTCTCACTCTCATGTGACGCAAACGAAGTTATGCGGGTCAGCTCTAATTAATATAGGTAGGTAAGCGACGCGACGAGAGTAAATGCAACGGGAAATATTAATACCATACCTCTCTCTTTCTCACTCTCATGTAACGCAAACGAAGTTGCGCGGGTCAGTTAGTGTTTTCATATGTTACAAGATTACTTTTTTAACTAAAAGTTAAAATGCCTATACCTATCCTAGAGCGAGGTGATTAATACGCAAATGCGAAAGTATCTTTATCTGTTCTTTGTACGTAGCATCCAGGAACCCGGGAAAGAGGGCGGCGTCGCGGGCACTGCTTGTTTAAAAAAATGGATAGCTGATTGGGGCTTTTTGGAATTTTGATTACAAAAAGAATTGACAAATTCAGAATTATTATCTATCTTTCTTTTTGTTTTTACCTCCTCACGTCAATGTGACTGAATGTTTTTTTTTTTTGCATACTAAGCGATAGCCAATTTGCCAAAATTGCAGCAGCATTCGAGCTCACTGATCAGTAGTTCCATGACTGCTGGGTAAACTAATATTTATGAGTTTATATTTAAACTTTATATTTGAAGAAGCTCCAATTCTTAGTTACCTAACTTTGAGGGTATTATACACAACTTTTAAAAATTCTTTTATGTAGGTATTGCGGTTTAGGCAAAGGGAACATTGCCCTTTAACAAAAGCTTTTTATATTACCAACGTCAATTGTAAATGCGCCCTGATGTCATTACTTTTGGTATAAACTGAAATAAAACGAGATTTTCAGTACAAAAAGTCTGTAGAAAATTTTTGAGGGATTATTCGCTTAATGCCAACTGAACTTGCACTTTTCATTAAAAGGATAATAGAAGAAGTAATTAATCTTAGACTTTAAAAAGAAATATGTATTTTACTGTTTCGATTTTCACTCGGATCCATATTAATTCTAGCAGTATTAGTAAATTCGTATCTAGAAATTGTGTTATGATATGGTTTCCATGAAGTTCAAGAAACAAGAAGGTAATCCCTGTTTAGAAATAAATTTGATATATTTATTTCTTTTTTATTAGAAAAAATTGATAGTGCTTCAACATGGAAACATTTTAGTATCAGAAAGTTTCAGCAACCACTAAATTATCTCAAAATTAAAGGAAATTTATGAAGAGAGGTTTGTACTATCAGAGTTGCAATCATATAAATCGCTAGCTGTTCCCCGCGGCTTTGACCGCGTAGAAGTCGGTTATCGCGTAAAATCATAACTCCCTTTTTCCGCAGCCGCTTAAAAAGTTGCCTTTGTCCTTCCTAGGGCCTCGAACTATTCCCATACCAAATTTCATCTCAATTGCTCCAGCCGTTTAGGCGTGAAAGCGTAACAGACAGACAGAGTTACTTTCGCATTTATAATATTAGTATAGATGACGAACAAAACTGTTTGAATTTCAAACTATTTGATTTGAACATGGATAGGACGTCTAGTTGAATTCAGTCGGTTCGATTCAGAAATCTTAATAATACTATTAACTAGCTGACCCCGCAACTTCGTTTACGTCACATAAAGTGTTTGAAAGGAGAGGTATTTCTTCATCAGACTCATCAAGCAGCGTGTGAAACTGCCCTGTTTGCTTAATCATAAAAGAGCTTAAAGATTAAGTTATTAAAATAGTCTTAATCATTAAGCTCTTTTATGATTAAGCCAACACGCAGTTTAGATTTACACTCACATTCAAAGAAACCCCTAGGTACATTTCAAAGAGAATATAAAAAAATAGCTGTAGAATGAAACCTATTGCATAAGGAAGAGAATGTGACAAAAATAACAGGAAAAAGAATTTACGGGCGATCTGAGGCCGGGAAGTGAAAATAATGGGAATTCTATGGAAAAATGTTTAATGGCCAAGTTTAAAAATCTACAAATTTTGGATTTACACTTTTGTGACATAACCTCAAAAAGTGCTTATCAAATTGGTCAAGGGATTAGATCGTGATCGAGTAACAAACATCCAAACATATTTACAAAATTTTTACACGTTTAAGACCCTGCATGGTTAACTGAGCCCACGCCCGAATGATTAATGTAGAAATAGGATTTCGCCTTATTTATATCTATCATTCAGATATCTACTGGTAAACTAACTCACTAATGACACTAAAACTCTTACGTCGCCGTCGCTTTAAAATAGCAACAATTTTTAAGAGCAGCAACTCAAAACGAACGTCTGCTACGAGTAAAATTAAGAAAAAAGCGCTGCCACAAAAACAATTATAAGTGATGTAAAGTGGGTAAAATGTCCAGATTTCCTCGTTTCTTTGAGGAGACAAAAGCCCTTATCTCTGTGGCTTCTGCGAGTAACGAAGCGTGGGGGAAACCACTCCGCGAATGCAGAACGTGAAATGCACTTTGAAAAAATACGTGTTTAAAATTGATACGGGCACGCGAACTAAATTTGAATTGATTGCAGTAAAATGTGTGTATCCAGCTGCCCTAATAAGGAATTTTTAATCAACAAACCGGTTGTATAATTTTCATTTTTAATCGAATTATATTGTTGATTCATGGTAGAGAGAATAATTTATTTATATCTAAAGAGGCAAGATTTTATTTATTACTGTTGAGTGATGGCAAGTTTTGTTTGTTTGTAATGGATAAACTTAATTAAGGTAACGCCTTTTTATCCCCGAAGGGGTAGGCAGAGACATTATATACCCACATTTCACCTTTTAATAGGTGGTGAGCCGTACAGGCCGTGTTGATACCGACAGGCGCAGGTTGTAACTGACCGCTGTTGAACCACTTTAAGAACATGTAGATATAATTTAGTTTCTCCAACACCATAGTATAATTGCTGATAAATTTGCACTATCAGAATAAACTTTAACTTAAGACTACCACTAATGTAAATACCCGTAGCGAGTTGAGGCAATAGACCAGTTCAAACTTATTGCTAGTATGTTTTCATTGTAAAGTTTACCATATCTTGTGACCGACTTTTCTCAGGAGGTGGTAGGAAAGGTCGTTGACCCTGTATCATATACTGTATCATCATTAAATACTGAAGGGTTTCAGCATTATGCTTTTGCTGACTGCAATTTCGAAAGTATTATAGTACAATTCAGCGGCATAAATGAGTTCTACACACACTAAATTCTGTACTGTGTTTTTAGATTTTTTGGAAATTCGGAAAACATATTTTCTCCGATAGGTGACAAAATGTGTTGTTTGCATGCTAAATATTCCTAGGCTACTTAAAAATTTACATTTTTGAGTTCAAATACAGCAACAACGATCAGAGCAACGTTTGTTGTATGGGAGTATTTGTTGGCAAAAGAAATACCCCACCCCGTTTTTACCTTTCAGGTACGGAGCCCTGAAAATGATAATCGTGCAACTGGACAAGTAATCCCTTCAATTTAATATTTTTGGTGCAATATATTACACGGCCGGCAATATTAATGTGTCATGCTGGCAAAGACCAGATTGTCGGTTTAATATAATATCCAATATTGGATATGATGAATGACTATAAGCCTATTGATCGTGTTAGCACAATGACAATTCTGTTTAATGAAAATTCCATACGAGTATATTTTTCTTGTATTCACAACAAAGTTATAAGGGGTCAAAAATAGCCTGAACTGGTTCCAGAAAATATTTCCCTCCGTGTCGCTTTGGTGCTCAACTTGGCAGGGTCACTGCTGTACCCCAATGTTTAAAATATCACTCACAGTACTAACCTACTTTTTCAGTGCTTACAATCCCGAGGGACTACTGATCTACTTTCCAAAGAAATTAATTTAAGAAGAAGCCTTAAGAAGCTCTCCAAATATTGTATTATTGTATTCTTATGGACCATGAAACGCTAGTGCAATAACCGTTAACTTTTAGTGTGAGTAGTCGTGAAATATTAAAAAGCTGGTCTTTTTCTGCTGAAATTCACCTTAACTTGAAACAAAATTTGTTCGAAATGATTTTCTGAATTTTTTGATACACTCATAACTTCAAAGTAGCTGTTTATACGTTTTATTGCTTTACAAGACTTTGTTTTGAATAGAATCGTTTTTAGAGTATATAATTATTATGCCGGCATTTTTTCGCATTAGTCTAGTTATAACAAATCGCTTTCATTTATACTCCACTTCTACCGACCACTATAAAGTTCAAACAAATATCTCCTTCTTTAGTTAATTCAGTGGCTACCTCAGACAAGATATAAATCTCTTACACTGCAATATACAGCCCCCTGTTGAAGCAAAGCCGAGACAGTGCCCATTGAGTATTTAGTGAGAGTCTTCACGTCAGGGTTCTTTTACACTTTGTGAACATACATACATGGGTGCTATGTGGGCCCCTACTGCTGATACGCCCTCGGAAGAATAGTCCCATGTCTCCGGACACAGAATTTGTTCGAAACAACCAACTCGCTCTCCTCAGGCCCTCGGTCATGGCAGCCGGTAACCCTGGGTGAATGGCTAGTTGTTATGGGCTAGTATGATCTGTAAAAGAACCGACTGCCGTTGTTCTCGAATGGATACCGCAGCAGATAGACTGATGATCCAATAAAGGTACCAAATCTGTTGCTGAAAACTGGGAGAAATCTAGACGTACTGCATAAATTATTATAACTGTATAGTTTTACCTAATAAACTGTCCCAATTGGTCCCAATTGTGGCGTTTTTTAATAAAAATTCACCATTGGGAAAGCTACATTCACCCTGAGTAACATATTACATTCCCGTATTCCCACGGGAACTGGAGCTACGCGGGTGAAACTTCGTGACGTCCGCTAGTTAATAATATTATTTGTAAATTAATACTTGCTACGAGATTAGGCTACGCAACTGCTACGATGCCTACGCCAGATTTATAACCGCGAGGCTTAGTTATTTAATAATAACATTTCAACCACAAAGACCGTTCTGCTTTTGACCTTAGCTATCTTCAATCTTATAAGATAACTTAAATCAATGCTAAATCTTCCACCAGATAAAATGTTCTGTTTTTAGTTTTATTTTCATTTATTTAGCAACAGTAAATGAATATTAGGTATATTTTGGGATGGCACAACCGGGTCCGTACCCAAATCCACCGTAACAAATCCAGTTGGCCTGCGAATCCTGATCCTGATACCGTTATCAGGATCAGGATTCGCAGGCCAACTGGATTTGTTACCTCAACTGAGGCAAAATGTCAACATGTCAGTCAAAAAAAGTTAATACGTAACCAAGTTTGTCTCACTTAAGTGTACTGATGTAAAACGTTCAATCTTCACAAAATGGCTCTTACATGTTAAAATGTAATGTAAATATCATGTCGTGTCAGTGAGAACAACTGGCAATAACGTTTCTTGTTCTAAAGTTATTCGATATCCTTATAAATAGATAGATACACTGAAGCTGACGCCACTGGCCTATGGAGGTTTTGTCACAGGTCATATTTCCTCATGACAAAATAACTCATTTAAGATATTACTCTATACCTAGTGACCTCAAAATGTCATAGAGAAGTGCTCGCAGCTCCGCTTGCTTAGTGTTCTGTAAACGATCGTATCTAATACTAAGATCAGTTATGATATGACTGACCGTTTGTTGGCATTCCAATGTATAAACGCTTCCGAGCTTCAAAAGCCATCTAAATTCATTGACTCTTTCTCCATTTCCAGTAACTTGATAGTTTTGTGAAGTTATGGTTAGCGCAGTATGAGCGTCTAAAAAAAATTATTGCAAGTAGTCATAACCTCTTTCTCTGTCCCTTTGGACATACCAAAGAATCTCCAACAAAATGTGGGACATTATATCAGTATAATTGTTAAAATGTGGGTGTATAACCAGCCTCAACCAACCCCTTTACAAAAAAACCTGACCAGCATTAAAATAATATCTACATACGTTTGTATGTAGATATTATTTTAATGCCCTTAAAATCTGGTTTCTAAAATCTTAACGTTTTACAATACAAGCGAAACTGAACTTTATTTGACTCAACATTTCGTTCATTTTAGTTTGTAAAAGATATCCTCAGACCGTACTTATTTTCTTACTCAACTACACAGAATGTCAAAGTGGACCGTAATTACAGCTTAACAAGATGCTGTCTGTCCTCTGATTAGAGTCGTCGGTTGAATTAACTAACGTTTTCTCTGAATAATTTCCTTCCAACTTCGAACTTAAAAGTTTTCAAAGCAAAAAAGTTAAGTTGTACCGTGAACAACTTAAGTGGCGAGAATTGTTTCAACTGACTTAAGAGGACTTTTCAACGGAGTTGCATAGTTATTTGTCTGAGCTTTGAAGGGGTTTATTTTTTCAGGATATCGCAGTCCTCCGCTTGATGTGGGCCTCTCAAAATTTTCGCCATAACACGTCCAGCAGTAGATTGGTATAAGCTGACTTTGTTTATTGATTGTATTGATAATCTCCATCTATAAGAGTAGTAGTTTCAAACACTACAAAATTTCGTTTGATTGAGGTTTCAATAGAGTGTAATTTCAGAATATTCTTTGATTTACTGTCGTTCAATTTTTTTTAACGTGAGGGAAAATCCTCATGGATGCTATACTTTTATCGACAAAAACCTCACGTATCATGCTTAACAGCCTAAGGTGGACTCCCAACAGACCTATAGCTATCACTGCGGCTTCATCTACGGGGGTTCGGGTGCTATCCCGCGTCTTTGAGGGGATTATCGGTTGTTATTCCGCTCCTTAGGGGGGCCTGCGTGAATCTCTCATGTCATGCTGTCATCTAGGGCCTGCTTTTGTAAGGACTGTGGGCAGCCCCCTCATCGTCCTCAGGTCATGGAAGCCGATAGTCTTTGGCGAAGACACTTCGGCGGCGCCTTTGGAACACGGGTGGGAGAGTCCTCTCCCGTTCCCTACCAACCGCCTCTTTCACGAGCATGACCTGCTCGCAGAAAGAGGCAGCGCAGTCCTACTTTCTTCCGCTGGAGATCATGGCTCGCACCATGGTCTCCAGCGAGAGAGTGTCCACGTCCAGACCCTGCCACAAGGACCTGCCGCTCGCGCTGTTGCGCCCACGCTGTGCACTTGACCAATGTGTCGAGCGCTGTGTCCTCACTGCGCTCCCCGCACTCGGCCGTGGTTTCCCGGTGTTTTCGATACTTACCGGAGCTCCCGTGACCGGTAACTAACTGTGACAACCGGTAGGAGAGAGCACCGTGTCTCCTCTCTAGTGATGTACTGTCGTTGTAGCATTATCATTATAAAACAAAATGCTCCTTTAGCCTGTAGGTTATATTCTGTTAGAGAAACAGTCCTATACTATAATCATTAGTTTGTCTAACAACATTTAAACTACATTACTTATTATACCTATTAGGTTTCAAAGTAAATCACAGTGCGTTGCACAACATCCAATTACATTAATTGGATGTTGAGCACGTTGTTCCCGCGGGCATCAACTAATATGACCAATATATATAATCAGACACCGTCATAGTGGATGCTGTGTACAAGCCTAGGATAGGAGCGGTTGACTGCATTTGAGTGAGATGTTTCCACGTAGGTACTGTTAAACATATAATAACAGTACGTTACGTGGAAACTTCTCAACTCACTAATGTGCATTGTTTCATTTTAGTTCAAACACACAGACCTATGTAATATATAAGTTTAAGCCTTTATCCCCGAAGGTGTAGTCAGAGGCAGAGGCATATTATATGACCACATTTGACTGCCTCTGTGGCGCAGTCGGTAGTGATACCGCCTGAGGCGCTGGAGGTCGTGGGTTCGATTCCCACCGGAGACAAGTATTTGTGTGACCCATAAATGTTTGTCTCAAGAGTCTGGGTGTTTCTATGTATAATGTGTATGTATTTAATAGTATATAAGTATTAATATCCGTGGTCTGATACCCATAACACAAGCAGGTTATTCCTAGCTTACTTTGGGATCAGATAGCGTTGTGTGAAATGTCCGAGAATATTTATTTATTTATTTATTTATTTACCTTTGTAGAATTTGTCCCACATAATAGGTAGTGAGCTGTATTGGCATGTTGAAATGGACATGAGCAGTTTGTGACTACCTGCTGTTGAAATGTTCATGGCCTTCGACTTGGCTTAATTACTGTCATTTTACTGGCAACCGTGACTAACGACTTAACGTGCCTTTCAAAGCACGGAAATAAATGTCACAAAGTGGTCACGTGGAGTCCAAGGTTTAAGTTTAATTCAAAACAGATGTAATATCTATTTTGATGTAACATTGTTTTGAGATTGTGGCAATTTTCATACTTCAACTATCATAATCGGGATGATAACGCTCCTGTTTTTAAGACCGCTGGTACATTGAGCACAAGTTAATCAATACACCTAATACTGAAGAAGCAAAGTAAAGATGAGTAATGACAAAGAAAGCGTGCTTAGTCTGTTTTTGGTCATTTTTCAGTTATTGGTTTAGGTTAAATTAAAATAACAAGAACGAAAGAGGAAAACTGAGATATTTCGAAGACTTGTTAATAGATAGTAAACCAATCACCAACGAAGAAAAGAAATTAATGAAATATAAATATTTAAGCTTGATAAAAGGCTTGCTGTTTATAGGATAATTTAAATTTCTCCCGTTGAGCCTTGAAGGAATATTAAAAAATATTTCACCGCTAATATTAAAGTCTCTATTCCCTTAGTAAATGAAATTTGAACCCCGTTAACTTGGTTTTCGTTGAAATAAATTGAATATTGTTTAATAAGAAGTTCAATCTCTTCGTTCTAAAATTTGAAGCACTCGTGGCCGCTATATATCAATGTGTACGATCACTGCAGTAAGCTACATATGCAATGGACTGTCCTTGATTATGTGATCACCACTTCACCTTTTGGTGACATTTATTTGCATTTCCGTGCTTGGGAAGATACGTTAAATGATAATATAGGAGGGCCAGGAACCCGCCTCACACCCTCGATTCGTCAATCCTAACTTACAGTAGTTAAGGATAACCACAACTAATTGTATGGGAGGAATGACGAACCAAACTCCTCAGGAAAGGATTTTGGATGTTGGATAGGAATGTACTCTCCAAATTGTTAATAATTAGCTCTACTCCGCTTAACAACGTGACTAATTAGTCTTATCTTTATTATCATTCTAGGATGGATTTCCGCCATGTTGCGCCTGATTCCATTAGTTAAGACACGTTGAGCCATTGGTTGCGGTTATCATTAACATGACAGTCGTTAAGCCATGTAGAAGGTCTTATGGTCGGCACGAAAATTTTCAACAGTGGGTCATCACTACCTGCGCCCGTGTCGGCAGCGCCTGTGTTGCGTCTCTGGTGTTGCGCAAATGTCTATAGACTACGGTAACCACTTTCCATCAGGTGAGACCGTACGCTTATTTGCCACTTTAGTAGTAAAAAACATAAATTAATTTTAAGAGCTCAGCTGTACAACCGAGCAGTTTGAAAGCTAGATAATTTCATATAATTTCATTTTATTTTCAGGTTTCCATAACGCAATGGTACTGCAATGGTCCTGCATATTGCAATTCTACTGGCAACGATGATATTGTCGGCAGTGTGACCCAATTCCTTCGAATATCTTACACTAGAGCTAAAAGATAACCAACTGAGACAATCTTAAGCTTCCATTTCTAATGTAGCAGCTGAAAGCATTTGGATTGCGGAAATACAAATACATTGTGGCAGTAAACAGAAGCAATTGTATTTACAGAATCGTTTAGATTTCATGTTCAGCATATTATCCTCTGAACTGTTATTTATAACTATGCATTCTTTTAAAGCCATGGCTAGGGTGAAATACGAAGTTACTAGAAGGAAACTATTACAGAAATAAGTTTACTCTTTGATTTTACCCTTGGATATCATAGTTTACATCTTTACAACTTACTCCAAGCAGCATATGTTAACACTGAGAATTAAGGATTAATCAGACACCGTACGTTTCAGTAGTGCAACGCACATTATTATACAAAGTCGGACTGTAACAACATCGGAAATTCGAGCTATCGGATTATCGGTCGTACAAAATGTTTGACTACGACACGCACCGTTATAGTATCAGGATTTAAAAATAAATAGTTCTAGTTGTAGCAGTTCTGGGAAAAAAATACCGTTGAAATCACTTCCATTAATAAGCACTTAATAAAACTTTTCACTTGATTATAGGGACCTCAATCCAAATACACCACGTAATGTAGTTATCAATCAACTAGAACTCTATCAAAACTTAAATAACTCACAGTAATGGAGTCAAAAGAAAAATGCTTTCTATAAATAACTTAGAGCTTGATAAAACAAAAACTTTGAACAAAAACTTTGAACAAAGAGATTGATACTGTCGAGAATTTAATTTTCAATTTGATCTCCTCCGAGGGCTTTGATTGCTAGCTCGATATGAAACGTACTGTTTCCGTTAGATAAATGAAAATAATGTGCGCTACGAGATGTTGAAAATAACTAGCGAATGAAGGGTTTTATACAAACACTATTGGAACGTTTTAGTAATGAAATTTTAAGTAGTAGTAGCACAGCCAGTAAGAGTGTTACTGGTGGGGACACGTTTTCACTAATCTCCACTAGTAATATTAATGTACTAGCTGACCCGCGCAACTTCGTTTGCGCCACATAAGAGAGAGTATTACCTGTTCCCGTCGCATTTACTCCCGTCACGTCGCATTTACTCCCGTCACGTTGCGTTTCCTCCCGTAGCGTCTCGTCGTTAATATTCAATACTACGTGAGAGAGAGAGAGAGAGAGAGAGAGAGAGAGAAAGAAAGGTTTGTCGTCGCGTGTATTCCCGTCGCATTATTTTTAATGACAATTTCTTTTATGAAAGAGGTATCCCGTGGCATTATCGTAGAAAAAAATTGATTGCCATTAAAATGGTTATTGTGCACCAACCCAATGATAGACACATGCTATCGCGCAATTTTTTTTGAACTTTTTTTAGAAAAACAATTTTGTAGTAGGTACATATTTTTTTACATAACTATAAATACACAGCACACGCAACGAAGCTCTGAAAAGGAATAACTTTTCCAACGTTTTTGAAACATGTACCATTACTGCTCCACTCCTATTCGTTGTAGCGTGATGCTATAATAGCCTATGACACTCCACAATAACGTAGCTTTCTATTGGTGCAAGAATTTTTAAAATCGGTTCAGCAGATCCCGAGATTACCCCTTACAATTTAACAAATATACAAACACACAAACTTTACTTCTTCAAAAATTTACTTAGCACAAAGTTAATTATTCTGATTTATCAGATATCATTGAATATAATACTGAAATCGGTGCCCAGTAAAACTATGTAGGCTTAGGTAGACATTATTAATCTCTCTCATAGTCATATTGGCACTGACTTCAGTATTATATTTAATGATATCTGATAAATCAGAATATACTAACTTTGTGCTAAGTAAATTTTATTTTTCAGTTTTTAGTTTTGTTTGAAGTCGGTATCATTTTTGTTAAAAATTTTCTTTTCACTATTTTTAGTGTCGTGTGGACTGAAAATCTATCTATCTAGGTGCAAAGTTCTCGACAGTACAAATTAATCAAACCCAAACACAAAGTAACTGCTGTATATCGTTAGGAAATTCTCTCTACTGTCTATCTTCTCCATCATCAGATCGACTCTAGGCCTTCATTAAGTTTTTTTTTTACGTGAGGGAAAATCCTCATGGTTGTTATTACTCTTACCGACTAAAAAACCTCACGTAACGCCCAACAGCCTATGGTTGTGAACCCCGGGTATATTCACTATTTTTAGTGTCGTGTGGACTGAACATCTTGGTATCTATCTAGGTGTAAAGTTCTCGGCAATACAAATTAGTCAAACCCAAACACAAAGTAACTGCTGTATATCGTTAGGGAATTCTCTCTACTGTCTTTCGTCTCCATCATCAGATCAACTCCAGACCTTCATTAAGTTGTACTACTTTAAAGCCCTTAATAAAAAAATTGACAAACGCCCTAGATGCCCCTACAATTTTTAAAAGTTCCCTTCGATTTCTCAAGGATGCCATAATCTGATCCTGGCTTCATTAAAATGGGACCACCTTGGGAATATCTATTTTCGAACAGAATTTTTTTTTTAAATCGGTCCATAAACGACGGAGTTCTGCGCGAACAAACATAAAAAAACGGTTGAATGGAGTAACCTCCTCCTTGTTTGAAGTCGGTTAAATAATATTAGTCACGCAGCACACGCAACGAAGCTCTCAAAAGGAATAACTTTTCCCCCGTTTTTTAAACATTTACTATTACTGCTCCGCTTCTATTCGTTGTAGCGTGATGTTATATAGCCTATGACACTCCACAATAACGTAGCTTTCTATTGGTGAAAGAATTTTTAGAATCGGTTCAGTAGATCCCGAGATTACCCCTTACAATTTTACAAATATACAAACACACAAACTTTACCTCTTTATAATATTAGTATAGATGATATCTGATAAATCAGAATATACTAACTTTGTGCTAAGTAAATTTTACTTTTCAGTTTTTAGTTTTGTTTGAAGTCGGTTTCTTTTTTGTTCAGTTTTTTTTTTTCACTATTGTTAGTGTCGTGTGGACTGAAAATCTTTCTACCTAGGTGTAAAGTTCTCGACAGTACAAATTAATCAAACCCAAACACAAAGTAACTGCTGTATATCGTTAGGAAATTCTCTCTACTGTCTATCTTCTCCATCATCAGATCGACTCTAGGCCTTCATTAAGTTGTACTACTTTAAGGCCCTTAATAAAAACATTCACAAACGCCCTAGATGCCCCTACAACTTTTAAAAGTTTCTTTCGATTTCTCCAGGATGCCATAATCAGATCCTGGCTTCCTTAAAATGGGACCACCTTGGAAGTATCTTTTTTCGAACGATAAAAAAAATTTCAAATCGGTCTATAAACGACGGAGTTCTGCGCGAAAAAACATAAAAGAAAAATTAAAAAAAGAAATGTTGAATTGAGTAACCTCCTCCTTGTTTAAAGTCGGTTAAATAATATTAGTCAGGCAGCACACGCAACGAAGCTCTCAAAAGGAATAACTTTTCCCCCGCTTTTGAAACATTTACTATTACTGCTCCGCTCCTATTCGTTGTAGCGTGATGCTATATAGCCTATGACACTCCACAATAACGTAGCTTTCTATTGGTGAAAGAATTTTTAAAATCAGTTCAGTAGATCCCGAGATTACCCCTTACAATTTAACAAATATACAAACACACAAACTTTACCTCTTTATAATATTAGTACAGATGACACTCCGCAATAACGTAGCTTTCTGTTGGTGAAAGAATTTTTAAAATCGGTTCAGTAGATCCCGAGATTACCCCTTACAATTTAACAAATATACAAACACACAAACTTTACCTCTTTATAATATTAGTATAGAAGTATAGATAAAATGGGACCACCTTGGGAGTATCAATTTTCGAACGAAAAAAAAATTTTCAAATCGGTCTATAAACGACGGAGTTCTGCGTAAAAACATAAAAAAAAAATTAAAAAAACGGTTGAATTAAGTCCTCCATGTTTGAAGTCGGTTAAATAATATTAGTCACGCAGCACACGCAACGAAACTTTCAAAAGGAATAACTATTCCCCCGTTTTTAAAACATTTACTATTACTGCTCCGCTCCTATTCGTTGTAGCGTGATGCTATATAGCCTATGACACTCCGCAATAACGTAGCTTTCTATTGGTGAAAGAATTTTTAAAATAGGTTCAGTAGATCCCGAGATTACCCCTTACAATTTAACAAATATACAAACACACAAACTTTACCTCTTTATAATATTAGTATAGATAACGTAGCTTTCTATTGGTGAAAGAATTTTTAAAATCGGTTCAGTAGATCCCGAGATTACCCCTTACAATTTAACAAATATACAAACACAGAAACTTTACCTCTTTATAATATTAGTATAGATGACACTCCGCAATAACGTAGCTTTCTGTTGGTGAAAGAATTTTTAAAATCGGTTCAGTAGATCCCGAGATTACCCCTTACAATTTAACAAATATACAAACACACAAACTTTACCTCTTTATAATATTAGTATAGAAGTATAGATAAAATGGGACCACCTTGGGAGTATCAATTTTCGAACGAAAAAAAAATTTTCAAATCGGTCTATAAACGACGGAGTTCTGCGTAAAAACATAAAAATAAAAATAAAAAAACGGTTGAATTAAGTCCTCCATGTTTGAAGTCGGTTAAATAATATTAGTCACGCAGCACACGCAACGAAACTTTCAAAAGGAATAACTATTCCCCCGTTTTTAAAACATTTACTATTACTGCTCCGCTCCTATTCGTTGTAGCGTGATGCTATATAGCCTATGACACTCCGCAATAACGTAGCTTTCTATTGGTGAAAGAATTTTTAAAATAGGTTCAGTAGATCCCGAGATTACCCCTTACAATTTAACAAATATACAAACACACAAACTTTACCTCTTTATAATATTAGTATAGATAACGTAGCTTTCTATTGGTGAAAGAATTTTTAAAATCGGTTCAGTAGATCCCGAGATTACCCCTTACAATTTAACAAATATACAAACACACAAACTTTACCTCTTTATAATATTAGTATAGATGACACTCCGCAATAACGTAGCTTTCTGTTGGTGAAAGAATTTTTAAAATCGGTTCAGTAGATCCCGAGATTACCCCTTACAATTTAACAAATATACAAACACACAAACTTTACCTCTTTATAATATTAGTATAGAAGTATAGATAAAATGGGACCACCTTGGGAGTATCAATTTTCGAACGAAAAAAAAATTTTCAAATCGGTCTATAAACGACGGAGTTCTGCGTAAAAACATAAAAAAAAAATTAAAAAAACGGTTGAATTAAGTCCTCCATGTTTGAAGTCGGTTAAATAATATTAGTCACGCAGCACACGCAACGAAACTTTCAAAAGGAATAACTATTCCCCCGTTTATAAAACATTTACTATTACTGCTCCGCTCCTATTCGTTGTAGCGTGATGCTATATAGCCTATGACACTCCGCAATAACGTAGCTTTCTATTGGTGAAAGAATTTTTAAAATAGGTTCAGTAGATCCCGAGATTACCCCTTACAATTTAACAAATATACAAACACACAAACTTTACCTCTTTATAATATTAGTATAGATAACGTAGCTTTCTATTGGTGAAAGAATTTTTAAAATCGGTTCAGTAGATCCCGAGATTACCCCTTACAACTTAACAAATATACAAACACACAAACTTTACCTCTTTATAATATTAGTATAGATAAAATGGGACCACCTTGGGAATATCTATTTTCGGTCGAAAAAACAATTTTGAAATCGGTCTATAAACGACGGAGTTCTGCGCAAAAACATAAAAAAAAAATTAAAAAAACGGTTGAATTGAGTCCTCCTTGTTTGAATTCGGTTAAATAATATTAGTCACGCAGCACACGCAACGAAGCTCTTAAAAGGAATAACTTTTCCCCCGTTTTTGAAACATTTACTATTACTGCTCCGCTCCTATTCGTTGTAGCGTGATGCTATATAGCCTATGACACTCCGCAATAACGTAGCTTTCTGTTGGTGAAAGAATTTTTAAAATCGGTTCAGTAGATCCCGAGATTACCCCTTACAATTTAACAAATATACAAACACACAAACTTTACCTCTTTATAATATTAGTATAGATATCCCATTACCATCATTTACTGTAAGCCAATTCATCCCAAAGGTGTCGTCAATAGCGACTAAGGGAACACTATCGCAAAACGATCCATTTTTTTTTTTTTTTTTTTGTTTAACGTGAGGGAAAATCCTCATAGGATGTTATGCCGGACTCTTACCGACTAAAAAACCTCACGCCACGCCTAACAGCCTATGGTTGAGAGCCCCGGGTAAGCCCTCAGGAAGGATGTCCCGTGACTCCCAACAGACCTACGGCCGCCAATGCGGCCTCGCCTAGGGGGTGGTTCGGGTGTAATCCCGCGTCTATGGGGGGTTTCGGGGGTGACCCCGCTTCTAGGGGGGGGGGGGCGTGCGTGAGTTGCTCACGTCACGCTGCCGTCATGGGTCGCAAAACGATCCATTGCGTAGAGCAAGAAAACTGGAAATAAAACCCAGTTGTTAATTCAACTATAAGGCTTTATGGACACCATTTGGGGTCCGTTGTGGGTCGTCAAAACCTGCTCCTGTCCAGTTCAACACGGCAATAGGCTCACCACCTATTACTTGGGACATATAAGTAAAAAGTGAAATATGGACGTCTTTATGGATGAAGGCTTGAGTATATTATGTCTGTACAGTAAGCCTCGGTCTAATTTCATACACAACCTACATACAGGTCTAAGAGCGATTGATATTGCTGACACCAATATCAATCGCTCTTAGACCTGTATGTAGGTTGTGTATGAAATTGTATCAATCACATTTGAAATTGATTGACTATGATTCGAGACGCAATCTGAGGACATGACTTATGCATCGTAGAAATGGACTTGGGAATTGATTGATTATGTATTTGAGTAGGAATCTACTACTGGTACTGACCATGGTATAATTTAATTAATACATACTTTACACATAGTCACGCCTTTATCCCTGAAGGAGTAGGCAGAGGTCATCTTTTACGTGGGAAAAAATGCTCAAATAATGTTGATGAATAGTATACCTCTATAAACCCCTTCATTAAGGCCGTGAATATATATACTAACGTATGTACTCGTATGTATATTTATTTGTTCAATCTACATTGGAATTTGTTTTATAAATGTTGTACTTTCATGACCACACAGTAAAAAAGTTTCTTGCAAAGGGACCAAGCTGTGTCGCCTTAAGATTTTTTTTCATAATATTATTTTATTTTAACTTTGCCATCATAACGCAGATTACGTCGTACGTGGATACGATCCACGTATTTTCTATAATAATAATTCTAAATACTGTTAATATTCTATAGGTGTAATAAAAGTGGCACAAAATACCTAGTGGTACCTATAGTCAATTCAATTTTCAGTATCAATGGCCATTTATCTCAACACTGACAGAGGTACCACCTGTAATCAATCTTTTTTTTTAGAATTGGGTGATCCTCTCTTTGTTGCAAAGGATTTGAATAAAGGACATGAATTCAAGCAAGAATTATGTACTGAAACTTTTTTGAAAAGGGAGACCGTCCAATTGCGGCTTTTCTTTTTTTAGACTAGTTTCGTGCTTCGGCCGCTAGCCGTTGATCCCAGCTGGCAGTAGCATGATAATCATAAAATCAAGTTGAAGGACTTATTTTCAGGCAGCCAAAACCAGCTCCTGTTTATTTTAACACTGCAATAGGCTCACAGTATGCCTCTGTCTACCCATTCAGGGAAACGACATAACTATCATTTTAGCCCCTCTCTATAAAATAGAGTGCAGAGGTGCTTATGGCGAGACTTTGCTACGCATTAAACTACGTCACTATGCGACGATCACTATGCTATGATGATCCACGCGACCTGCGTGGATCATCTGTTAAAAGTTTAAAATAAAACAAACATGACAACGTCAATCGTATTGAACTTTCACTTTCACAATAAACGTGTTAGAGAGGGGCAGTCTGGTGAGAACGATCTCACGGCTTTCTTGTTTGATGACAATTAAAGACGACGTTTGGATTATTTTATCAGCATTTAAAAACATTCGATGTGCATCCAGAAATTTTTTACGAAGCTGTGTGTACCTTATGTGTGTATTTCCTACTGTTAATAAATGAATCTATTTACAGTGCATTGTTAAAATGTTACTCGGTTTATTCCACTGGCAAATTTTACCAATAATGAAGTAAACAGGCATAGACGATGACTGGAACAAGTGTTTGCAAAAGCTTGCCGCTTTCATAAACGTTTTAAACCTTCAATTTTTTTTTATATATTGCCCGAAAAATCTTCAAGCACCTGTATTCTTTCCATTTTGTTTGTATTTTTATAGGTACTTATAGAAGAGCGAATAATGAGGAAGCTTTTCTTGGGACACTTAATAATAAATTATTTGTGGCAAAAATATTTTTTTTGGTAAATCCTAATTTTTTCCATCTTTCCGTAAACGTAATTGGTTTTGATCTGTTTGTATTATGACAAAGCCAATATTAATTTTCAAAGGTACACTAAAATTTTCATCCAGTTTGTTTACCTGCGATAAGTTTGATATTATAGAGTGCTAATAAATTTTCTCAGCAAGTAGTTATAGCTGCTACCGAGAGGATGATAAAAATGATAGCGGAATACCGACTCCTTCTGGTGTCCTCCATTTAAGAAGTTTGTTTAAAATTTTATACAGACCGCTATGTCTTATTGTCGCAGGATTATGATAATATCAGATTTTTGTTCAAAAACCTCACCTAACCTATTGTGACCAAATACCTAATTTAATCCTAACTCTGCAACATTCAATATTGATCAAAAGCGCAATAAATTCCTTCAGAAATGTATACGAAAAAGCAGTATCACTCTTTGCAAGCATAACCTCACACTTTACGTCCGGGGCGTTTGAGCACGGTTAGATCCGGTAGGGGCTTTCTCCCGCGTACGCTTAGATTGTGGAATGATCTCCGTGCCTCGGTTTTCCCAAACGGCTACAGTATGAGGTTCTTCGAAAGGGGCCTTAGAAGGTTTTTACAGGGTCGGCAGCGCGAGTGTAGCGCCTCTGGTGTTGCAAACGTCCATAGGCAGCGGTAACCACCGGTACATCTGGTGGGCCGTCTGCCACCTTGGTGGTATAAAAAAAACCATTTAACTGCCCTGGGAGCATTCTTTCACCTTTTTAGCAGTGTTCGACCCTCACTTAAACCATTCTATTTTACGCCCGGGAACGACCGGGAATGAAAAACAGTCACTATAGAAATTCCTTACCACCTTCAAACCAACAAAAGGCATCAAAAAATCGCTAAACTAATCCAGAATACGATTAACTAAAAAGTAAATTACTTAAATCTATCTAATATGATGAAAAATCGGTAAAAAGTTGCGAATATAAAAAAAAATATTGAATGAACCTTACTTTCACTTTTGCAAAAAACGAATTTATCCAAAAATAAACACTGTCGAATTGAAGTAATTTTACGCAATACGTAAAGTACAGATAATCCCGATCACACTGATATGCAATTAAGCAATATAATCGTGGCAGTGGACAAATAACAAAATGGAACACAATTGTACATGATGATCAAAATACGTAATTATACTTAAGCTCCTTGTCCGAATTTACGTGTAGTAACGCTGATGTACCAGCGCCTAAGTCACTATTTAAAAGCTAAAAAAAAAAGAATTTAACAATTTATCGTTTGACAGCTATTACGTCATTACGTTTTTAGTGCACGCGCCGGTCACTGTATCCTCTTATTTTTATATTCATATATAAGTGTTTTTAAGTGAAAAGTACCTGCACCTCCATATTGTGCACATAGAATGTGTCCAATCGAATATTTCATCAGTGCAATAGTCTTAAGAAACCGTATCTGTATACGAAGTGAGTCTAACAATACGTGATAAGACAAACACCAAAGTTTGTAAGTATAACTTATGCAAAAACAAACAATACATAATACCGGATTTATAAGGTATGTAAAAAATGTCTAATTTGTATGCTTTTAAGATAATTACGGTCAGTTATCGAGAAATTTGATCGTAATAATATACTTTGTTCATTGTCTTAAAAATGGCCATAGATAAATAATGCTGATTACGCTCGCGCTCGTTCAGTGCGTTCAGTATTGTTACAGAATTTGTAGGCATATTTATTATTTTTATAAGATACTGCCATTAGTTTGAAGTTTGACAGTGACAAGTTGACATTTGACGTTGACACGTCAAACGTCAAAGTGTTGTGGAGCGTACAGAGTATGTGTCAGGCTTCCGAGTGAAACGCCAGTCAGAGGGCGGACGCGATTAGATCAATAAGGTCAGTAAAACTTTGTTTGTGAGTTTCTGTTGAGGAGTAAATTAGAAGTGAGGTTAAATAAATTTTGTTAAAATATTGTGATTCGTTTGATTTATCTCCCTCCTGCGATGTCTTTAACATCTCAGAAGTAGGATATCTCGAAAGAAAACAATATTTCGTTAAAATCCACCTCACGAGCACGGTGGCCATCATTGATAAATGAAGTGAAAGAAACTATTTTTATATAAAAATACAGTGTTCTATAGATAAAGTAGCCTCATTGACATAGTAAAACACATTTCTTGTGAAGATTTTTATCGCGGTTTGATGGATGGAAAAGGATTTTATTCGGATTCACCTACTTGACCTCAGTAGAATCTAATAAATAAAACTTTTGTGATGTTGAGTAATATGAAAAATATGCATAATTTTAATATTTACATATTTAACAAGTCAGGAATATAAAAATAAATTATAATTTCTGCCTGAATTAGTCAAGATGCAAATGGATTTATACTTTTAGTCTACCCTATTTTTTTCTTCTCGATTTCATAATACGGTTTTTCTTAACTTGTGATAAAACTGTTATCAGATTATAGTGACGCATAAGGGATAAAATCTAATACTTTGTTAATTTTCGAGCTTTCAGAGAATGAGCGACCAAGGTTCTGCAACGAACTCTCCTGAACACCGGGTACATTTGCGACGAAGTTGGAGTGGCACCCGTCGCCAGGTTTACACTCCTTCAAGACTACGATCTTATTTGTAGTAAGTAGGCGTTGAAAATAGTGATGAGCGGGAACGAGCTTTCTGTAATTGAAAATACACCTTTTCTATAACAGCGATCACGGTGACTGAGTACCTACATACGTGAGCTTAATCAATCGATTTAAGAGATAAAGAACATTGATTCGTTAATTTGAACCTGTAAAGTGCGTCGTTAAGCGATTTCCGACTTGTGGTTACATAACCATTATCAATATGATACGCCTCCTTGAGGTAGGTATGTCATGGCAACAGACGGGTGTATTGTGGGCGCTTTGAGGAAGACTCATCGTCGACCTTCTATAAGAGCCATTTTCGAAATATGTGATCCTTGATCGATATGATTTTGAATTATATTATTATAATTAAAGCGTAGGTCGGGGTTAGCTTCTAACTTTTTCTCTAAAGTAAGGAACTGGCGTTTTGCGGTGGGACCAGAGGTGAATCAGTGTGATCAGAGTGGCGATCGATGTCATTTCGAGTAAGAGTTGAAATAAAAATGTGTCACAGACTTCGTAATGTCTGTTAATAGTGACACTTTCGAGTTATCAAAAGCGTTGCGTAAGCGTTTCAAGCGAAGGAGTTAGTTGCGTTAAGCAAAATTAAGTTTTGTTGTGAGAAGCGAATGTTTTTATTTTGAGCGTGCGTCGTGTGTGATTTTCGCGAGCGAGTGTTTGATAGTTGCGCGGGCGAGAGTATTGTGAGAGATGTATGCGAGGACGAAAATGATACCGCGGTACATTGCTGTGCGTGGATTGATTATGAGCGATGTGAGATCAAGGCGAGTGATTTCGTTCTTATGTTGTGTATTGGCAATTGTCAATTTTTAATGTTGGTAAGACAAATCCTGTATTACAGAACTGTTCTGGGAAGAAATCTACTGATTTTATTCAACGTTCAAAGTCTTTATTGCATACATAAAATGTGAAATCTCTAGTGTAAATTTGATTCTAGAGGTTAACAAATTAAATAAGGTTACAGTTCACAATGATTTGACGTTTTTTTTTAAGAATTAATTGATGTATTAATATAGGTCGTTAAAATTATAATCATAATGAGGTAGGTACTGCGTTGAAAATGATTTATTTATTTTATTTATTTAACAATTTATGTACACACATAATATATTACAGAGATACATAGTTAGGAAAAAAGAGTACAACGGCACTGCTTATTTCTATAAGAAATCTCTTCCAGCAGGCCAACGAGAGAACATGATTTTGAATAATTCAGAGAGGTAGAAGTGTGTGAGATAACTAGGTAGAATCAACTATTTATACGGGTGTTTTTTTTGAGGTATAGAACTTTAAGTTGGCCTAGCTGTTTTAACCGGCGGTATTTTTGTCAGCTGTAAAGTGATTTATGTTTAGTATGGTTTGGCATTTTAACATAAATAGACTGAAGCCTGAACAATGCTTCCAAATTGTGCAAATTTATTTTGAAAATCATGGTTCTTTCCGAAATGCGTATCGTGATTTTCATAAGCGAATTTTCTTTAGCGGTGCAGCTCACTTTTGGTTGAATGGATACATCAATAAACAAAACTGCCATATTTGGGGTGATGATGATCCTCAAGTGTATGTTGAGACACCGTTACATCCAGTAAAACTGACTGTGTGGTGTGCTTTATAGGCTGGTGGAATAATTGGTCCGTACTTCTTTAGAAACGATGCTGACCAGAATGTTACAGTCAATCGTGACTGCTATAGAGCGAAGATTACTGACTTTTTCGTTCATCAATTGAACAACCATGTTGTGCAGGAGTAGTGGTTTCAACAAGACGGCGCAACATGTCACATTGCTCGTGCCACAATTGATTTATTGAAGGAAACGTTTGGTAACCGCATAGTTTCACGTTTTGGACACGTGGATTGGCCTCCAGAGTCGTGCGATTTTACGCCACTTGACTATTTTCTGTGGAGATATGTGAAGTCGCTCGTCTACGCCGATAAGCCCGAAACGATTGACCACTTGGAGGATAACATTCGGAGCGATATTGTCGCTATACGGCCACAAATGTTGGGAAAGTCATCGAAAATTGGACCTCTAGATTAGACTACGTCCGAGCCAGCCCTGGCGGTTATATGCCAGAAATCATATTTAAATTATAATGCCAGAAGATTTCCTTTCGAATAAAGTCATTTCCATATCAATAAAAACAATCACCTTCGTTTTATTCCATTTCAAAGTTCTATACCTCGAAAAAAAACACCCTTTACATACTATACAAATACAAAAATATTAATATGTGTATATATATATATGTATATGTGTGTATAAGTGTGTGGATTGATGGGTATATATATATATATATATATATATATATATGTATATGCTTATTAATTTGCATACTTCCTCTATTATGTGTAGTTGGTATATATATATATATACTAACTACATAAATAACATGCATGGATATATATATATATATATATATGTATATATGTGTGTGTATATACATATTTATAACAAAAAAAAACTTACATACGTGAGATTACATTTTAATAAATAAAAAAAGGCATTATCTGTTAAGTGGTAGAGAGATAGTATTCGCGGACTTTCTTCTTAAAATTCGCAACTGTGTTAACGTCTCTAATATCATGTGGCAGGGAATTCCACAATCTAACCGCATGAACTGAAAAAGAGTAAGAATAGAAATCGGATTTATGGCGTGGGAGTTAAAGGATGGAACGAAGGTGTGTCCTGCAAGGAGCATCGTCAATGATTAAGTTTAGCAAGGTATAGTTAGCATTACATGTTAATAAACAATTTCTATTTTGTTAAAAAAAGCCATATATATATATCCGATAAACAAACTACATTTTTAATGTAAATTCGATAAAAAAAAAAAAAAAAAGTTTCGTTTTGTGTACTACTTAAGTTTTGAATTAGACATGTTTAGTTAATCAATTGGGTTTCACATAGCATTCAATTTCTGATATGCAGTTGGTTGATTAGTGGAGTTACCCAGCCTACAGAAAGGTTATACAGATGTGCATAAAATATCCCTTTAAATATACAGGTATTAACATAGTAAAAAAAGGTTTCTATTGAAAATGCAACAAACACAAAAGATTGGTTTATTAGCAGTCAAACACATTTATCAATAGCCACAGAAAAGGCGGCGCCACCGATCATATGTATCTATATTCCTAGTCCGTATAACTGCTCAACGCGCGCAAGGCTCCGACAGGCGTAGGGTACGGTCCTGAGCGGGCCACTATGCGAGTCTATTTATCGCACTCAAGAAACAAGTGGTGAGGTAACTTGTGTTGGTTGTGGTTGTGGATAAACAGAAGTCTTTTCCTACAGGCTCTACTTGGTTTTACTGTTCAAATAAAACTTTTGGTAAATTAGTTTTAATATGTAGTTCTATTAAATTTGTTAGATAGGGAGTGTTGAGTGCGCACTTAAGTAACTTGTTTTGGACAACTAGAAGACTATTAAGGTTGATGACTAGTACTGCTCCATACTGGGCTGGGCAAACATAAGTAAAACCAGGTCATATGGTACAATATAAAGTCAATTTAGTTTCACTAATAGGCAGGAATCCTCAATTGAGAATGGGAGTTAAAGCGTTCAATGCTGTAGTGCCCTCAAATTTTAATCTTATTGTGTTATCACTCCAATTGAGCTTATGATCTAGCATAGTGCCCAAGCTCAAACAGAACGACTCCATTCGATCCCACTTCAGTCAAATTTGAGATTTCACCTAGGGAGCGACTTTGCCTTGAAAACAGAATCGCCTCCGTCTCAACAATTTTCAAACTGCATTCGCGACAGTAGGCGGTTAATAGCTCAAACGATAAATGTATGCGAAGTTAATCAATATCCAACAAAGATCTAAGAGATTCTGTGTCGTCCGCAAAGCTGTCATATGGTTGCATTGGTGTCATTAATATTTAGTGATGTAGTACGAAACTTAAACCCTAGCATCCTACAAATTTTCTAGAAGTGCCTTCCAAATGGTAGCGTAATTATTGGCAGTGAAAGGAATCTCTGAACACACTGTCGAAGCCTTGTTAGATTATTTACCCTCTAAGTACTGAACCTTCCCTGTGAAGAGGCGGGTGTGGTCATGAATGAGACTTATGAGGTTCTTGTAGAGAAGTCACCATTCACTTGGAACAACGTCAAGAAATGTCAGGTTAAGAGGAGGGAGTTTTTGTTAGTAGACCAGGTTGTTTCCTTCTTCCTTCTGACCACGGAATAATAAAAAAAATGACGAAAAGAATAGATATCTACCTACTAAGTATGCTTGCATGACTCATCGGAAACATTAAGCACAGGTCATAAACATTTTGTGGCCATAAATATTAGCGCAGCCTGCATTACTTTTTAATATGAATTTTCATAGGGACCGGACTGAGTTTCTTGGGGTGTTCTTCTCAGTCTGTAGTATTTCCGAACCCCCGGTAGAGTCACAAAAATTTAAACACTAAATAATAAAAAAATAAAAAAAAAATAAGAAAAAACTTCAAAGGGAATAAATTTGATTTCATTTTATTTTTATTCAAATACAGATTCTCTATCTGCGATAAATAGGGTACACAATGTTGTTACATCATATGAATAAGATAATCCTTGCCTATTCAGCCATTGAAATAGCATGCAAGATTTTGTGTATAAACCGTCACATTTTCAGAAGTAAGTACATTATGTCGTTAGATAATTAATTTATTAGAGACTACAGAGATTAGTGTTATATTAAATAAGATTCTTTAAAAAAAAAAATCTCAACAATTACAATAAGAAATAAATACTATTTGAAGTCATTAAGACTAGAGTTTAAATCATTGAATACATAAATACCCATAAAAAAAAAAAAAAAATATCATCCAGCTGATACTTTAACATTGGGTCAAATGTAGTGATAAATAATTGATGCCTTTCATTAGTAAATTTAGTATAATAGACTTTCTTTTTGCGTTGAAAAGTTTAACTCCATCAGGGAATTTACGATCATCCATAGTTTTGAGCATTCTGTTTGCAAAAGACTAATTAAAGTAATTTATTTAAATCGGCGCGTAATTTCAAGAAAAAGAGGAGCCTGAAGATGCTTTAAAAAAAAAAAATACTAGGAAATTGCGATCGTTATAATATGTCAATTTAAAATAAGAGAGTTAAAGCGTCGAATACGGCATAAAAATACACGTGAACGAGTTAATAGCGAAATATACCTATAATGTACCTAGTGACGGTATTATTACGGGTTGCGAAAAAAAAACCTTGCAATAAATTTAATTAAGTCTAAATAATGTATCATCTAATTTTAACAAAGACACCGCTACTTACTCCTCAACTGAAAATGGTGTTAATGAGTACTTGTATTTTAATGATAAGAGATTGATTACAGATTTAGGACGGCAAACATTTATGATTGTAAAACGTAGTGAATGCATTAATTTTAGTGATTTAAGTATAGTGATGTATGAAGGCAGGATGTGAAAAATGATTGTAAATTATCGAGTACATACATATGCGTGTGTATAAGTGATTGATGAGGGATTTAAACCTTAAAATTGAATTGAGCCTGAGTAATGTACTTATCATCTAATTTTGGCGAAGACACTGCTACTTGCTCTTCAACTGTAAACAGTGTCAATGAGTAATTGTAATTTGATGATATGAGATTGAATAATTACAAATTTAGGACGACAAACATTAATGATTGTAAAACGGAGTGAATGCATAATTTTAGTGATTTAAGTATAGTGTATGTAGGCAGGATGTGAAAAATGATTGTAAATTATCGAGTACATACGTATGCGTGTGTATAAGTGATTGATGAGGGATTTAAATCATAAAATTGAATTGAGCCTGAGTAATGTACTTATCATCTAATTTTGGCGAAAACACTGCTACTTGCCCTTGAACTGTAAACAGTGTCAATGAGTAATTGTAATTTGATGATATGAGATTGAATAATTACAGATTTAGGACGACAAACATTAATGATTGTAAAACGGAGTGAACGCATAATTTTAGAGTGATTGAAATATAGTTATAGTGAGGGTGCTCTCGAGCCGGGCAAGATTGGCGTAAACGACCTCGCCGCCCACGATTGGTAAGAGACATCGCAGTTGTGTGTCGTTCTGGTGAAAGAAGTAACCTTTGCGGCATGCAGCTATACCATAGTAGTGACGGGTGTTCTCGAGCCGGGCAAGATTGGCGTAAACGACCTCGCCGCCCACGATTGGTAAGAGACATCGCAGTTGTGTGTCGTTTTGGTGAAAGAAGTAACCTTTGCGGCATGCAGCTATACCATAGTAGTGACGGGTGTTCTCGAGCCGGGCAAGATTGGCGTAAACGACCTCGCCGCCCACGATTGGTAAGAGACATCGCAGTTGTGTGTCGTTCTGGTGAAAGAAGTAACCTTTGCGGCATGCAGCTATACCATAGTAGTGACGGGTGTTCTCGAGCCGGGCAAGATTGGCGTAAACGACCTCGCCGCCCACGATTGGTAAGAGACATCGCAGTTGTGTGTCGTTCTGGTGAAAGAAGTAACCTTTGCGGCCGGCTATACCATAGTAGTGAGGGGTGTTCTCGAGCCGGGCAAGATTGGCGTAACGACCTCGCCGCCCACGATTGGTAAGAGACATCGCAGTTGTGTGACTTACTGGTGAAGGAAGTAACCTTTAAGCCACACAGCTATACCATAGTAGAAGGTTCTGTAGTAGTTTAAGTGTATGTAATTATATACGTACAGTAAAAATCTTAATTTAGGTAATTATAAAAGTGATGCGAGTGATACGTTCAATTTTATTATATAGTTAAACAATGTATTTGTAATGGAAATATAAATTATAGTTAATTAGAACGAAGAGACTCGTTCCCATAGGATGGCCGACTGTTACAGAATTTGTAGGCATATTTATTATTTTTATAAGATACTGCCATTAGTTTGAAGTTTGACAGTGACAAGTTGACATTTGACGTTGACACGTCAAACGTCAAAGTGTTGTGGAGCGTACAGAGTATGTGTCAGGCTTCCGAGTGAAACGCCAGTCAGAGGGCGGACGCGATTAGATCAATAAGGTCAGTAAAACTTTGTTTGTGAGTTTCTGTTGAGGAGTAAATTAGTAGTGAGGTTAAATAAATTTTGTTAAAATATTGTGATTCGTTTGATTTATCTCCCTCCTGCGATGTCTTTAACAGTAGTAATTTAAAACCAATTTCGGATAGGCATAGGCAATTCGAGCCACACAGCTTAGTCTTTTATTAATTGATTACGATCATAATATTGGCATTTTTTGTCATGTTGTCATAGCCAATTATCTCGTTTACTTTTTTTTTCACATTACGGAAGTTTTTCCCTCCAAATATGAAAAACCGTTCTCCGAACTATGAAAGAGGCAGGAATAGACATAGACACTTTTACAGCGCATAGTACGAGTCATGCGTCATCGTCTGCTGCGCTCAGATCTGGCATTGGTATTGACCAAATCCTGAAAACTGCAGGTTGGTCGAAAAATTCGAATACATTTGCCAGACACTATAATAGGCCTATCCAACAAGATCCTACTAGATTCAGCGATGTCATTTGTAACTCTATAAATACCATTTGAGTGGTGATATCGCTTGCTTACTGCAAGACCGACATATCTCAAAATCACAAGATTTTCAGATTACAATAAAAAAGAAGTCTTTTATTAGCATATTTTTCAGTACTACAACGTCAGAAAGATAATTTTACTCGATGCCGCTAGGTGGCGACAAATGTCGTTTTTGCACGCTGTTGGTGGCGGCATCGGCTTGTTTCAATATAGTGCTATCTCAGTTACGCCAAAGTGGTCGACGCAGACGCACGCGTCTTGTTCCTCAAGGATGTCATATTTGGAGTTAAAATGTTCTTGCAACAAATGGTAAGAACTATTTTCCGACTAATCCTTTAGTACAATATATAATTATTTTGGGTTATGACGTTATTACAATAAAGAAATAAGTTTAAATATTTGTATTATTAAACAATATGACGTTATTGCTTGTAAAACTAAGGATGTGTTTGTAATATTTTATGTTAAGTCATTAATGTAACTATGACATTGCATTTTGTAATTTAAAACGAAGTGTCACATTTAAAATTAAACCGTCCTAGCAGAAAATATTCAGATTTTATAAGTATTATGTAAAAATATGTTACTATAGCAAGAAACGAAAAGTGTTTTTTTCAGTTTCTTATTGCTCTTTTTTCATTCTAGGCGTCTCGCAAACCACTACAGTTCTCAACACTACACTACCAACGACAATTCTATTAGTCCTGAAAAGAAGGTGAGGAAGCGCGCTAGGAGAGAGGATCAATGGAGGCAAAATATTTTGACAAAAGCCAGAAATATATAAAATTCTTTTATTTGTTTTTAAAACTGTTTAAGATTGGATGCGAATGTTACGAAGACGTTGAAGTCATGGCTTGGGCTAGCTCAATCAGCCGACCCGTCGCCGGCACTATACAGAGCCTCTAATAACTTCAGAATGACGTTAAAGAAGCCGTCGGAATTCTATAAATAATCATCTAAGAGTTACTAAAATGCACGTCTGGCAAAATCAAGACACGAAATCGTTCAAACTCTTCCAAAGGATAAAAATATAGCAGAACTTGAGTCACGCCTCCAATTATACAAGAAATTCATGATGGGTTCGCAGACTGGTAGAGTGGGTTTGAGTAGTATCCGGGGACAAACAGATAAAGTCGTTACAAAATCCTTTCTGGAGCAGGATGCGAATGACGCCTATAAGGTGCACGCGATGAACCTAGAGATGCAGAACGAGTGGCTTACTCTAGGCGAGTTTTGTATTCCCATGGCCTTGCAGTGGCGTACCTTGTTCTACGACTGGTCGCCGGGTTTGCTTAGATTCTATCTGAACGCGTTTCAGTTGACCCTCTCTAACCAAAGTAATCTGGTCAGATGGGGGAAAGCCACAGATAAAACTTGAGAAGCAATTGGAACTGCTGGGCACCTGCTGGTGGGTTGTACGACGCTATTAGACATTGGTTATTACTCACGCCAACAAAAGGGTATTGGAAATCATACGTGAGGCTGTCAGTTTGGTGGTAGCTAGAGCCACAAACATAAGAAATAAAATAGCGTTTGTAAAGGAAGGCTGTTCAAAGAAAGTACCTCAAAAGCCATACTCAGTTTTGATGGCTGCCGCCGATTGGACCATACTCGCAGACACGTATGAAAAACATTACAAAATCCCGGAGGATGTATGTACCTCGCCATCCAGACCCGACATATTCTTGTTTTCAAGGATACACAAGCGAGCAGTGCTCGTAGAGCTCACGGTGCCGTGGGAGACCAACAAACCGAAGGACAACGCCATGAAGATAAATAAATACTTTGACTTGACCAATGAGTTAACAAAAATGGCTATGCGGTTGAAGTCTATTCCATAGAAGTAGGAGCAAATGGAATTCCAGCTAAAGCCCTGTATAAATTATTTTAAGACCTTGGATTGCCAAGAGCTTCAGTATGCTCTTTACTAAAACGAATATCCAAAGCGGCATTGATAGGGTCTTACCAAATCTGGTTGGGCAGGGGAGGGAATCGTAAGGTGACCACCCTAAACCTACTCAAATGGGTCGCAAGTTCCAGACGCCGTCGGGATGTTCCCCCCTGTGCCACGCTATGGACCCGGCGCCCGCACTTAGAATCCATGGAATGATACGAATAAGGTCTCTTACTGATTATAGACTGAAATTACGAGACTGTTAATAATGAGTACCTGAGATGTGGTTCACATTTGTGTTAAGAATTGTGTTTTTAAGTTTAAGCTTAAAGTGTCTATGTTACTTTCTTTTTCGAATATTTTTTTATATTTTACAGATTTGATTATGCTGATTTTATAATGTTTTTAAATATTACAAAGAATGTGCCTAAGGTATTTGCAATAAGTAGTTAGTAAGTAAAGAAGTTTTATTGAAAGTTGATTTAATTTCGTTATTTTTGTATTTAAAAAATAAAAGTTTAGACCTGCAGAGGCTGTCTTATTTCAAGGTAACGAATTCAACCTTTTTTTGCAATACCGTCATTATTTGTTTTAGATCGCGAATTCTTGCGTATTTTGTGGTGTAATAATGACTTATTTTGAGAAAATACTTTTAATATTTAGCGTTTTTCTGCAACAATGGCACATGTGAGGACTATATTACTATGTTTTAAAACTACTTATAATAGGTAACATTTATTTACATTTTAATATACGATTTTTAAAGTACAGTAAAACACTAACACATGACATATGGTTTCCCAGTATTTTATTTGTAATATAGACGAATAAATCAAATTGATACTTTAAAACCGCTCTCCTGTAAAACTTCATTTTTTTTGTTATGACATTCTTGCAATAAGCAAGCGATATGTTAATTAACATAGTAACTGTTCTTTATGATAAGAATCTTAAGTTTATATTGTTTAAGTACCTTCGATTGTTACTAAAAACACTTTATTGTATGTCCTCTCTTAGCATTGATTCGTGTTCCTATTATAAAGTAAAAAAAAAAACATTTTTACTAACATTAAAAAATATTTTATTCACAACCCTAGCTTCAAACAGCTACACGTAAATTCGGACAAGGAGCTTAAGTATAATTGTAAGATTAAACGAACTTACCTTAAGTGAAGTTCTATCTTAATTATACGTAGCTCCTTGTCCGAAACGGTTCTCCCAATCCCGACCACTAATATTAAATATTATCCCAGACTGAGGGTTGTTCATAATACACCTTTAAACGAAATGACGTAATAGCTGTCAAACGATAAATTGTTAAATTCTTTTTTTTTTTTAGCTTTGAAATAGTGACTTAGGCGCTGGTACATCAGCGTTACTACACGTAAATTCGGACAAGGAGCTACGTATAATTAAGATAGAACTTCACTTAAGGTAAGTTCGTTTAATCTTACAATTAGCGGGAAAGCATCATTTAGACTCTGAAATCAAAACTTGGAATACAGTCTGGAATAAATCTCTGATTGTTTTATAGTTGAAAATACATACATACATATAGGCACGACTTTTTCCCGAAGGAGGCATAGTATACGCCCGCATTTATAGTTTTATATGTCCCACGTATTAGGTGGTGAGCCTATTGCCGTGTTGAAATGGACAGGCGCAGGTCGCCGCGACCCGCAGTTGAAATTTTTCAAGCCGCTCATACGGCCTTCAACTTGGCTTAACGATTGTCATTTTACTGACTTCCATGTTTCATGTCGAGTTTTCTTTCTCTACGCAATGGATCTTTTGCGAAAATGTTTTCTTTGTCGCCTCTTACGACTCCCTCGGGATTTATTGGGGTGGCGACATTTTATACTCTTACCTGTCGCAACACGGGACCCCGTGTCGCCACACGGCACGGGGAGTTAAAAAATCTCTATCTCTTCTAGTCTCTACTTCACTACTAATATTATAAATGCGAAAGTAACTCTGCCTATCTGTTTGTTACACTTTGATATTTATTACATTCATGATATGAAATTTGGTATAGAGATAGTTCGAGGCCCTGGGAAGGACATAATTATGCTACTTTTTATCCAACTGTGCAAAAGGAGGGTTATGATTTTACGCGATAACGACTTCTACGCGGTCGAAGCCGCGGGTAACAGCTAGTAAATAAATAAAAATGTTTATTTTACGCAAATATTTTACATTCGACACAATAATATTATTTTAACCACTAAAAATTACACAGAGTGTTCACAAAAAGTGCTGATACTGTATTTCATACCAGGCATGAGCCTGTATTATGAGGGATAGCGTAATGAACTTTCATAATATTCTAGCTTTCTCCATCAATTTCCTTTTGTATTAACCCAGGCCAAGATTAGACTACACACAATGTATTACGAAATGTTGTACCTAGGTATTACAAAAACTCTGCGCTTTATGGGCGAGCGACCCGCTGTTAATGTCGCAGCATTTTTTTTTTTTTTTTTTTTTTATACCACTAAGGTGGCAGACAAGCATACGGCCCACCAGAAGGACCGGTGGTCACCGCAGCCTATGAACGTTTGCAACACCAGAGGCGCCACACTCGCGCTGCCGACCGTGCAAAAACCTTCTAAGACCCCTTTTGAAGAACCCCATACTGTAGGCGTTTGAGAAAACTGAGGCAGGGAGATCATTCCACAACCTAAGCGTGCGCGGAAGAAAACCCCTATCGAATCTAACCGTGCTGGAACGCTCCGGACGCAGAGTGTGAGGATGAACTCCCTGTCTGTGGCGAGCGGTGCGGTGATAGAACGTAGCCGTGGGCATCATATCAAACAATTCCTCAGAGCACACACCATTGTACAGTCGGTAGAACACGCATAAGGAGGCAAAGTCTCTCCTGTCGCGAAGAGGTTCCACACCACTTGTAAGTATAGGATCGTTGACAACTCTTATAGCACGTCTTTGCACCGAGTCAAATGGACGAAGCTGATATTCAGGTGCCCCCGCCCAAAGGTGACAGCAGTACTCCATGTGCGGCCGCACTTGCGACTTATACAGAAGCAGTGTTTGCGCAGCAGTGAAGTACCGCCGCGCCCTGTTGAGCACACCTAGCTTCTTGGACGCCAGCTTAGCCTTGTCCTCCAAATGGCTACGGAACTGAACGTCACTGGAGATGTCAACGCCAAGGATCCCTATACTTTTGGAGATGGAAAGAGATGTGCCCTGAAATTGCGGCGCTACAGTAATTAAGCAAACTTAGCGGTGAAAAAACACGCTTGTGTCTTGGAAGGGTTGAACTGGACAAGATTTTGTCCACCCCAATCGGACACTCTAGTAAGAGTAGCCTCGATTTCAGACACAAGCTGTTCACGATTTTCCTTCACTGTGTCCCGAGAGATACCGGGACGGCCCGTGTAACAAGTGTCTCCCGTACTGTCGTCCGCATAACAATGAATGCCGTCAATAGACAACATGTCATTGATATGCAGCAGAAACAGAGTAGGGGACAACACTGAGCCTTGCGGTACTCCAGCGTTTATGGCCATGCAGTCTGAACAGCTGCCGTCAACGACGGCCTTGATGCTTCTACCGGCCAGGAAGCTAGACACCCATCCGCATAATCTCTCGGGCAGTCCATATGAGGGCAATTTCGTAAGAAGACCACGGTGCCAGACCCGGTCAAAGGCCTTAGAGATGTCAAGGCTTACTGCTAGAGCCTCGCCCTTACTCTCGATAGCCGTCGCCCATCGGTGTGTGAGGCACACCAGAAGATCGCCCGTCGAGCGACCGTGACGGAAACCGTACTGCCGGTCACTGAGCAGGTCGTGTTCTGAGCAGCTGTGTATTAATTACACGCGCCATCACCTTAGATAAAAGGGAGGTGACGGCTATAGGCCTATAGTTGGCCGGGTCGGTCCTGTCACCCTTCTTGGGCACAGGATGCACATACGCGATCTTCCACGACGCCGGGACTTGTTGCTTGGAATATGAAAGCGTGAAAAGACATGTAAGTACCGGACACAACTCTGGACCACACTGCTTCAGTACCACCGCGGGTATACCATCCGGCCCACTCGACTTATGAACGTCCAGGGATCGAAGCTCACGTCGGACATTCCGCTGTGTAAATTTTACTTCCGGCATGGAAGTTCCACACCACGGAATATCCGGCGGCAAAGCACCCCGTCGCTCATGGTCGAGTTAGAGGCAAAGAGAAAACCCAAAAGGTCGGCTTTCTCCTTAGCGCTCTGGGCCAAATTACCGTCGGGTTTAAGTAAAGGAGGTAAACCTGACCGACAGAAATTTCCCTCGGCAGCTTTGGCAAGCGACCAGAATTCGCGACTCCCTGAAGGGTAGCCTGCTAGCCGTTCACCAATTCTGCCGACGAAATCGAACTTAGCCCTGATAATTGCTCTTTTGCTGGCTCGAGGCGGCATTTAATTTGCGTTTCACCTCAGAGATGTTTGGATCTGAATTTGCACGAGCCGTGGTCCAAGCCCTGTAAGCAGATTCTTTCAACATCAAAGTTTCTCTGCAGAGCCGATTGAACCACGGTCGCTTTTTTGCTCCTACAGGGATCCAACGGTTAGGAATGTAACATTCCATGCCCTCCAAGATCCCCGCAGCGACTGCTGCAGCGCAAGAATCCAGATCCTCTGAGGCAAAACAAAGCCGCCTCCATGGGTACGACGCGAAAAACTCTCGCAGTCCATCCCAGTCTGCTGACTTATAGTGCCATACATGTCGCCACTCCTTGGGCCGAGGTGGTTCAGGCCTTGCGAGAGGCACATGCGCCCGAACGACACAGTGGTCCGACGATCCGAGTGGAGCATCCACTGAAACACTGTATCCGTCCGGACGCGTTGTCAGCAGGAGATCCAGCAATGCACTATGCTCGTTCTTCTTGTCTGGTATCCTTGTGTGGGATTTAACCAGTTGAGAGAACCCATAGGTCAGGGCAAATTCGTGAGCAGCTTTCCCCGCAAAGTCGGTGGTCCGGGAGCCCAACCAGTCAACATGATGTCTGTTGAAATCCCCCAGAATCACTATCTCCGCGGAGGGATACTGCTCAATCACCTTGTCAGTCGCTTGTTGCAGGTGGTCAAAAAGGCGAACTGTGTCCGTGTTACCACCGCTGTGAGACCTGTACATGCACGCGTAGATCCGAGTGTGGCCCCCGTGATCCAAGCGTGCCCATAATGTAGACAGGTCCCTGTCTTCGAGGCTTGAAAGACGACGACAGCAGACATCATCCCGGACGTACATACATACCCCGGCTTTCTGCCTAAAGTGGTACTCAAGCTTGTAGCCAGGGTACATTAAGCAAGATGTATCGCCCGGACGTAAGATCTGCGTCTCCGTTAAGAAAAGAAGGGTCGGCTTCGCAGTTTCAAGATGGTGGTGGACTACGTTGATGTTCGTGCGCATACCTCTGATGTTGCAAAAGTCCACTCGAAGTGTGGACGACGATGCCGCTGTGGAATCCTTTTTCTTTCTCTTTGTAGCCATAGTTCTTAAAAATATGGGGAATTAAGAATGTGAAGGGGGCGCTTTTGTGCCGGTGGCGCAGGAGACTAGGCGAGGCTCGAACTCACCGAAGGCAGACAGAGGTAGTGCGGTAGATTGGCACGGCGTACGGAAGGGCCCCCGGTCCCCCCCTGATGCAGTAGCCGCGTCCACTCCGGTATCCTCCTCCGGCACGACCACAGCACCAGGGACTTTACACAGGCTGCTGGTTCAGCCTCCTGGGGCGGAGATTAAGTAATCCCCAGGTTCGGGTCCCGTACAGCCTGCGGGCGGCCAGCGGTCAACCGTTTCACCGGGTCTCCCTGATCGCCGTACCAATATTCCGCGCCTCGATCTGCCAATGGAGACAGATAAGCCTCTGGTCTCACCGTCACCGGCACAATGTCACCCCAATGAGCTCTGGATCCCTGCTAACCGACGGAGAACATAACCCGACCGGAGTCAGGTTACTATTACCGCGGTCTTCTGCAGGGCGGAGGTACTGCCCCAGGCGGGCTGCTCAACGAACGGAGTACCGTTAGGCCCTTCCTCCTAATGTGGGCTTTTTCGTTAATCCCTAAGATATTGGATCTTAGGGATCTGATTGAAGAAGCCACTACTGTACCCTCAGGGTGTAACGTTAACTCCATGAGAAGTAACGCATGTCCCCGAAACCCCGAGGGGTAAAAAGCATTTGGAGAGTCGCCAGTGTGACGAGACCTTAATGGACTAATGGAACGAAGATGGATGCGTTCACTTAAACGGTCCACGTATTATTGAATTGATTATGTTATCGGTATAATAGAAGGTCGATTGACAAGTCCACTTACATCGTTCATAACATAGCAGGTAGACTGCTATGTTTTGAACGATGTAAGTGGATTTTTAGGGTTCCTTGTGTACAACGAATCTTTACCCTTTGAAGTGAGGAAGATCTTAGAAGTGCAGGATTCACAGCGTAAGTTATCACCTCTCGTATTGCTGAAGGAATGGATGGATGTTCCGTTAAGCTGTAGCCACCTCTTTCAGTAATACGTGTGTGTATGTTGGTGCGGTATACGCTTGACCATAGATAGGTATATACATATTATGTAGGTATTTATGTATGTAGTTTGTATAAATGTGCTTAATCATACATACATACATACATATGGTCACGCCTTTATCCCCGAAGGGGTAGGCAGAGGCATATTATACGCTCACATTTCACCTTTGTATAACTTGTCCCACGTAATAGGTGGTGAGCCGTATTGCCGTGTTTAAATGGACAGGCGCAGGTTGTGACTGCCTGCTGTTGAATTAAAGCCTTTTTTTTTTTTTTTTTTTTTTTTAACGTGAGGGAAAATCCTCGTAGGATGCTATGCCGGACTCTTACCGACTAAAAAACCTCACGTAACGCCCAACAGCCTATGGTTGAGAGCCCCGGGTAAGCCCTCAGGAAGGATGCCCCGTGACTCCCAACAGACCTACGGCCGCCAATGCGGCCTCGCCCAGGGTGAATTAAAGCCTTCAACTTAGCTTAACGACTGCCATTTTACTGGCAACCGGGACCAACGGCTTAACGTGCCATCCGAAGCACGGAAACGCTCAAATAAATGTCACAAAGTGATCACATGGATGGTCACCCATCCATGGACCGGCCATAGTGAAAGTTGCTTACTGCAGTGATCGTTTACAGAACACTGAGTCCGCGGGGCCACGAGCGCTTCTAATCTCGATATGCTTAATCTCTACACCTAAACTACTCATCTTTATTATATCATAAATTTTATCTGTCCATCTTAAGGTTGTCTGGAAGAAATTGCTTTTTAGCGATAAGAGCGCCCATTGTACAATATTGTGTGTTAATTTTTTTTAAATAGTTTTAGCGCGGGGCTCCCAACCATAGGCTGTTGGGCGTTACGTGAGGTTTTTTAGTCGGTAGGAGTCCGGCATAACATCCATGAGGATTTTCCCCCACGTTAAACAAAAAAAAAAAAAAAAAAAAGGTGTACAAATAAAGCTTTATTCTATTCTATTCTAGTCTATTCTAAAAGAAACCAGCCAAGTGTGAGTCAGACTTCGCTTTCCGCATGTCTGTCCATCACGAGGCTCTGTTTCAGAAACCGTGATATAGAGCTAAAATTTTCAGTGATGATTTATTTCTGTTGCCGCTATAACTACAATTACTAAAATAAATAACACACGTGGTTAGGATGCATGCCGTACCAAAGTACGGCATGCATCCTCCACTCGCCCTTGACCGGTTTCTATACATATATTTCACGCCCACACATAAATAAATCGCAATGTTCATGCTTCACTTATTATAAGTCGAGGTTATATCCATAGATACTATTGTCTCCATGGTCACCTATTGTTTTACGGTTCGCAAGTATTCAAATAAGTTGATAAATGGCCCGGTATTGTGATCATCGCAGTTGAACAGTTTTCAAATATCCATTTAAATAGCTTTTCCGTTCGTGGAACAAAATTTTCAACATGAATAGTACGGCAGTTTCAGTTTATTCAATAGATTTTTAGCACAGAGATATTTTCGAAAATGCTGAGTTTAGTTCAGTCCCTGTGAGTTTTATTCAATGACATATTAATAAGTATCATGTTGGCAGTTATTACACGTACGTTCATAACTTCGCGTCTGTTTCCGATCACGGTAGGCAGACTATGGAATTCCAACTGCTACGTTCCTGAAAAAAAAAATCTTCTTCTACTGCTTTCATACATGCTCGCTGGTTAAGGGTAATCTTGACCTGGCTTTTCTCACAACGTTTTCGATCTGATCAACATAATGTACGCCCAGGTCGACCCCTGCCAATTGTCGATTCACTCTCGCCTCACAAATCTATTTGTCCGTTTATTTCCTTCCATTGTCTCCACAATGATCCATCTGTTCATCAAACCGTTTGGAACTCCACTTCCTCAGATCAACGATCGATGGTACAACATGTCTTGAATGACTAACCAATTTTTTTTACTTTAATAGTATTTTCGCTACCAGTTTTTGGAAACCAAGTTCAAGTACATCAACAGTAAATAGCAACCCTTGTCGGTTTCATCTTGGCTACACACTTATTTGGGACAAAATGCAACTGGGGAAGCGTGTCTTTATATTGAATTATAATTACTTTACCTTGATATTGAGACTGTACAAAGTTCAACTCAAATATTTTAGTGCTAAGTACAACCTCGTAGTTCTTCCGAATGAAAATACAGTTACAGTCTTGGGGTATCCTTCCGTGGACTTACCCGGGGTTCCCAACCGGAGGCTATTAGGTAAGATACGTGTGGTTTTTAGTAAGAAGGAGGCATAGCATAGCATGCATGTAGAATTTTTCACACGTTAAAAAATACAGAAAAACGTTCTTTCTTTCAAACTAGATGGCACCTGTTGCGGCTCCAACCGAGTGGCATTTTGCTCCCGTTTCCACTTTCTACGGGAACTTATTCCCCGGAAAAAAGTAACCTATGTGTTATTCCTAACTACAATCTATTTACATGCCCAACTTTAGCCAGAACCGTTTAGCCGTTAGAGTGAGAACATCCATAGACATCGCATCGTCACTAATTTTCTCATTTATACCCATAGTATTAGCAAAGACAATAATGTAATATTTGATAAACGCCTACAGTATGGGGTTCTTCAAAAGGGGTCTTAGAAGGTTTTCACAGGGTCGGCAGCGCGTGTGTGGCGCCTCTGGTGTTTCGAGCGTTCATAGGCTGCGGCGACCACCAGTCCTTCTGATGGGCCGTATGCTTGTCTGCCACCTTAGTGGTATAATTTAAAAAAAATATGATAATACTGAGTACAACGCAGCATCATTCAGGTCAACACAGAAAGATCAATGTAATGAAACTAATATTCGGATCTTATGGAAATCTTGTATTAGTAAGATTCAGTTTTGCATTCAAATTGCACAACCGCAACGCAATAGTGATATACGAATTGCGTTACGATCCATATCAACATACTACAGACCTAACTAGATAAGCACTACATATTTCAGTACTATCTCCAACACTACGATAACTTGAGCTAACATGCCACTGCAGTAGGTCATTCATTAACTATTCAGTAGCTTTATCGAAAACGTGGCAAGTCGGCTCATTCTGAACGTCTTGAGGTAGAAGGACTCGTGGTGTTATATTATATTAATGGAAAAACGTATTCTGAAACTGCAAGTTAAGAAATGCCGTCATTCGAATGTTTTCCCAATTTTATACCACTTGAGGTTCAAATATCGTTCCACTACTTCTTCATTTATTGTCTGCAGTATTTTCCGTAATTGAATTAAATAAATACCTTTAACTAAATTATCCCCGGTTTCGCCCCATAACGTAAATTGATAATCTTTATCCCCTAATTTTATCCACTCAGGGGTAAAATTTTAATTATTATATTATTTTCTTCGTGGGTACCTAAAAAGTATTATTTAAGGTAAGTATCTTACCTTCAAGATACTTTCTAAAGCTAAGTCTTTCCTGTGGATATTATTTTAATTAGCGAGTGAGTCACTCAGTAATTGCATTAATATAGATGTCGTTGTTTGTTTGTGTCTTATTAAGCTTGTTAATTAAAATAAATAAGTTATAAGTGCTTATTATTACTGTATCTTTAATTATCTTGAAAGCATTGTATCCATTTACATTGTACCCAAACCTTTATTCAAAGATTCTTGTTTTAATTTTTTGTCTTTTTCAACGCTATAAGAAGTCTTTGTTTAGAAATTTAAAAAGTAATTACTGTTGTTTGAAGTAAGGTAATTGTGATGACTCTGTGGTTTAGTTTTAGTACTAGAACTTTGACTTCGACCACTGAATGAAAAACTAGACTGGTTACAGAACCACGAAAATTGACAAAAATAAAATACATAGGTAATTGAAATTTTGATTAACGTGTCTGTAATTAGCAAAGTAAGTATAAAGAGAAAGTGATGCAACAGTTTCACTTACTTTCGGTACAATATAAAAATCTTTGTTAGAATGCCTGTTAACTTTTATTTATTAAATTCTTGAAATATTCCAGATTTACAAGTATCACAGGTGATAAGGAGCAGAGCTTAATAGGTAAATTGTATTAGGTATTAACTTCATCATCATTATCCAAATGCTGCCCCGGTTTCCTCTGACACTCTCAGTTTAGAACCTCGGGTTCACTTTACCACTTAAATATGTACTTACGAGTGACTCTTACAATTACGTACTCTCATTACGTGGTGAAATAAATGGTGAAATGTGGACATATAGTATGCCTCTGCTGCATGTATGTATATTTATGAGGACTTTACACGTTTGCCATTTTAGTACCACTTGTTGAAACCACAACATAAAATAGAATACAATATAATAGCAATATGCTATATTTTACACCAATAAATATTGACTTAGTTATGGAATACAAGCCTTGAAATGTACAATGGGCGGCCTTATTTCTAAGACACTCATTCAGACATTTCTACCAGGCAAACTTTGGATGGAGATAATTGTCTGAAATTAAGAAAAAAAAAGGTCACGACTAAGTACATAAGCAATATTCATATCTAGTACCTTTTGACGGAAAGGAACCAAATCCTTAATATTCAATTATTTATACTGCACCAAACTTTTGACAACCCTGTAATAGAAACGAGTTCACGAAAGAGTTTCAGAATAAGGCTCTCACATGTTACATTATGAAAGTTGGTAAGCAATAAATTTAAAAGTGTATGCGGGGACGACGTGTGTGGCGGTATTTTATTACATCAAACCCAATTCAGAGAATATATGGATAAGATTTTCATCTAAACAACTTTTCATGTTTAAACTTTAAGTGCACGGGGTATCGGAAATGCTTGGGAAAAAAAATGCATCGATTTCTTCGCTTTACTCACTGATATGTGAGCTAGTTAGATATATTATCTGTAATTATCAAACCAACCTGAAGATTTTTCATGGGAAAATGGTAGATCATGTTTTTCCAGCCGCATTAATATTGTTTAATGATTAAACAATAATCAATCAATCAATCAAATCAGCTTATGGCAGTCCACTGCTGTACGTAGACCTCTCCTAAACTACGCCACAATTGAATACACGGTCCTGTTCCTTCCGCTTTCAGTCAGTCCTGGCAACAATTTTCAGGTGGTTGGCCCATCTGGCGCTCACCATCCAGACCTCGCTTCATCGGCCATCGTATCTTCTACAGACTGATGTGGCCAGTTCATTGCCACCTAAAAGTGCATACTCTGCGAGCTATGTCGATCACTTTGGTTCTATGACGGATAACTGCGTTTCAGATCTTATACCTCGGAGACACCCCAAGCATAGCTCGTTCCATCACTCGTTGTGCAACTTTAAGGGCAACGGCCAGCCCCACTGGGAATGTCCACATTTCGGCACCGGTAGGTTATGCCTGGTAAAATGCACTTGTTAGGTGTAAACTATCGTCTTAAGGCATTGCGGTATAGGCGAATAGAAAATCTGATGCAGTGTGCTGAATGCTGCTAAGCCCACGTGGGATTTGGTTCTCGTTCCCTTTATACTGGGATGTATAATTGTATATACCTAAGTAGCCTGTACGTTATTCCTGGCTATATCTTTACCAAAATTCATCCATTGGTTCAGCGGTTTAGACGTGAAAACTTAACAGACATACAGACAGACAGAGAGACAGAGTTACTTTCGCATTTATTATCTTAGTGCTGATATTCCCGACCGTAAAATAGCTTTAAACCTTGTTAGGATGAACCCCTCAGTATATTACATTTCTCGGTGTTACAGGTCTCGGTCTCTATTTAGGGTTGATATAGCCTTTTATCATTATCATGTGATAATCTCGTTAGGATAGAAACGTAATCAGATGAGCGATGGGGCGGGATATACATCGCGACACAGTGGCAAGTTTTGTACTAGATGGGTGCCCGCAGTTTCCCTCGTTTGGAAACGTTTCCTCTGGCCGTATCTGAAGGTTTTTCGGGGATAATCAAGAAAGCCGTGAAATCGTTCTCACCAGACCGCCCCTCTCTAACACGTTTATTGTGAAAGTGAAAGTTCAATCCGATTGACGTTGTCATTTTTGTTTTATTTCAAACTTTGAACAGATGATCCACGTGACCTAGTGACGTAGTTAAATGCGACAAGTCACAACTTTAGACAAAGGTTCTCCATAAGCCCCTCTGCACTCTATTTTATGGAGAGGGGCTAAAAGCTTATGTATTATTCTAGACTACAATCTATTTCTGCACCAAGTTTTAGTCAGATCCCTTCAGCCATTAGAACGTTATTGACCAACAAGCTTTACAACATTAGTAGGGTTCGATATTTTATATAAAGACTTTTTATTTTCATTTAAATAACGTTGATTCTGTTTTAATTTTTTAGAAGACTTTGTTATTGTCAAAACAAGGTTGATTAAACATAAATAAAAAAAGTACTTTACAATTTCAGTTATGACAGCCACCCACCCTTGTTTTTTGTATTTGAAAAACGTTCCTAAGAAACAAAAGTTCATCTCAAATGAGATATTTAAAAGCAATTCACTTTATCATTACTAAGTCAGGCAGGCTTCGCTCTGTCAACTGTTTCAGGAAAACGGTTTGACCTCAAAATGTCGAGGATGAAATTATTTTTACGCCTCTAGCAAGAGATAAATAATACAGGCTACAGGGTGGTTTGGAAATCAACCCTTATAAAGACTTCTAAACGCACTCTGTACTTAGTTGTTGTGATTATTTTTATTTGTGACTAGCTGTTCCCCGCGGCTTCGTCCGCGTAGAAGTCGTTATCGAGTAAAATCAATATTCTCCTTATGCTTAAGGCCTTAACCTTCGTGATTATTTTTTTAAACAGAAAAGAAATTTCAATACGCACACACCCTGTCATCCTGAGAATCTGTCGTTCTGCGAATCTGTCATTTTGCGACACCTGGCATTATGCGTTCCTGTCAATTCGCTAATCTGTCCTTTTGAGTTTCTGTCATTATACGTCTAAACCAATTTATTTTATTGAAGCGCGTTCACGATGTTTCAAAAATGGAACTTTGGGCACAGTATTGATTTTTTTCTGACTCTGACTTTTTAGAAACGTACCTACCCGTAATTATCTTTTAGTTTCTTACTCATTTCTCATACTTAAGTGCATCCATAAAAAGTCAAGGCAAAGCGTGGCAGGGAATCGCTAGTATTTAATGTAAATGTTCCGTGGACATAATTTCAATAATATTCAGTAACGTCGCTGGCACAAATTTGTGTGGTGGTTCGAGAATTGGCAAAGTTCACCAATTAATTGACCGGTTGCCAGACCATTGCGTTTCAATTATGTAGCTCACTAATTATATGGACTTGACGTCAATGTGCAACATTACTTAGTTTTAAATATAAAGGTTCTGAACTTCTGGAGTGGTGGCCGCATAGCAGAAAACGTAGTTATAGAATATCTAATGGTACTACGTAGAGTAGGGTTACCATAAGGTAGATAGACCAAATAGAGACCTCGAGAACCTGCTGGATGCCCATGTGTCGGATCGGAAAGAAGAGCGCGGGTTTAGGTCAAAGAGTTCTTCAGAACACTCACCGTGATAGATACGGTAGAATGCAGCCAAAGACGCAATAGTTCTTCGCTGCACCAATGGCTTCAGACTTTCTGTCACCTCCTGGCAGAGTCCAGCGCATCAAGCAAGTACCTCTCGGAGTCGTCCCAAAGGTGAGAGCAGTATTCGACGTATGGACGAATCTGCGTCTTGTACAGCAGACACCTCTGGTGTGGCGTAAAGAACCGCTTCACATTGTATAGGACACCTAGTTTTCTCGAGGCTATGTCCTGCAATGGACAAATCGGGTGAACTGATGAAGGTGGTATAAAAAAATAACAAAGAGACTCTTATTAACATTCTTAAAAGTAGAATGTTAATATTTCTAAGTAGCTCAATGGATCCCTAATACTCAACGATATTTGGTAAAATATGCTAACTATGTATTTCATAGTTAACATATTTTACCAATTACCGGGTTTTAGAATGTCGTTATTCCCTTCTTTTCAATGGTTAATATCTTGTCAAATAAAATCCTTACTAATATTAATGCGAAAGTCACTCTGTCTGTCTGTCTGTTACGCTTTCACGCCTGAATCGCTAAAGCGATTTAGATGAAATTTGGGATAGCGGTAGAGTCCCTGGAAAGAACATAGGCTACTTTAAAACCGACTTTGCAAAATGAGGGTTATGATATTACGCAAAAAGACTTCTACACGGCCGAAGCCGCGGGAAACAGTATAATATAAAGAGACTTTGATTCCGCGACGTTTCCATCTAGTTGCACCTGCCTGCATGTCCACCGACCGTAGAAACGTTGGAAAAAGGAACAAATAGCCTGCTATTTAAACGACATAACATAAGCTTATTTTATACAAATTTCGCTAAAAAAAATTAGTATTTGATTTAATATTGTAGAAAATACGTGGTTGCTCAGGCAAAGTAATAAGACGTTAAATAATAAAGTTAGCTCACTTCACTAGGATGTTAGAATCGTATCGGAATTAGATGGAGGTGGTTATTTATTTTTTTTATACCACTATGGCCTACCGGTCCCGGTCCTTCTGGTGGGCCGTATGCTTGTCTGCCAAGCATACGGCCCACCAGAAGGACCGGTGGTCACCGCAGCCTATGAACGTTTGCAACACCAGAGGAGCCACACTCGCGCTGCCGACCCTGCAAAAACCTTCTTAGACCCCTTTTGAAGAACCCCATTCTGTAGGCGTTTGGGAAAACCGAGGCAGGGAGGTCATTCCACAACCTAACCGTTATACAATCTTATTGATCAGGTAATTATCGCAGTGATACTAGCTTGAAATTTAAAAAAGTTTCAGGACCATCTTATAAGATGCTAGGGGATGATGATGACTTCAGTAGAGAGGGGGTCTCGGTTCTCGAAAGTAATGGGATTATCCTTCCGACGGCTTATCCGGGACTCCTGACCTCAGACAGATGTCAGGCACAGTGTTGTTTTAGTCGGTAGAAGTCCGGCATGACATCCATGAGAACTTCCACATGAAAAAAAAAAAAGGCAAATGATGATGTTTTTATATAATAACCTTGTTTCCAATATTTTGGTTTGTTACGGACGTTGTTGAAACTTCAGCTAAGCGCTATTATTCTGTAAAAAAAACATGCTATCTCAGATCTTCTTCAGAACTATTGCGTAGTATTCAAAACACCTACAGGTGATTGTTGTTGCCTTCATTAAGACACTGATGAACAATAGTTATTTGATTATCTTAATCTGCTTTACCGTTCACAGTGCTATAAGGTAGCTACACTGATACCCTTCAGAGCATAATGACTAAAAAGCAAAATGAGCACGACAATCAAAATGTTCAATATGCAAAATGTTCAGAACGCAAAATGTGCAAAACGCAAAATTTTTAATATGCAAAATGTGCAAAACGCAAAATGTGCACTACAAGCAAAATCCAGTTAATACCTTTGGTCCAACCAACATGAACCATGTGCCTCTCTCACAAAAGTATAAGTGTCCGAGTTAGAACCTAGCAACTCTGTATCAACGCATATCCATTCCAATTCCTGAGCGAAATCTATGAGCTCGTCAAAAAATTTACATGTTGGGTGAGCATTGAAATCGCCCAAAATATTATAACAGTTTTCAATGTTAGAGTTATCTATAGCTAGCTGATGCCCGCAGCTTCGCCCGCGTAAAAGTTATTCCCGTTCCCCCGGAATAAAAAGTGGCCTATGTGTTATTCCAGATCATAATCTATCCCTGTGCCAAGTTTCAGCCAGATCCGTTTAGCCGTTAGAGCGTGAAAGAGTAACAAACATCCACACTCACAAACTTTCACTTTTATAATATTACTAAACTAGATGATGCTCGCGGCTTCGCCCGCGTAATATTCGGTACCCGTCCTCGCTTCCCGTGGGAACCTATTCCCGGGTTGAAAAGTAGCCTATGTGTTATTCCAGACTATAAGCTATCTCTGTACCAAATTTCAGCCCAATCCGTTTAGCCGTTAGAGCATGATTGGGTAACAAACATCCAAACATCTAAACATCCAAACATCTTCACAAACTTTCACATTTATAATATTAGTAGGAAGTAGGATATATACTAGCTGATGCCAGCAGCTTTGCCCGCGTAAAATATGTTCCCGTTCCCGCTTCCCGTGGGAACTTATTCCCGGGATAAAAAGTAGCCTATGTGTTATTCCAGACTAAAATGTATGCCTGTACCAAATTTCAGCTCGATCCGTTCAGCCATTTAAGCGTGAAGGAGTAACAAACATCCACACTCACAAACATTCGCATTTATAATATTATATATATAAGTAAGAAGATTAGTAAGAAGTAAAATAGTAAGATGGCACACACTCAGGCAATCCGTGAATTCCACTAAATTACTCGCCTCGTCCATTCGTCATTTTAAATCCTTTGATGCTCTTTTTGCGTTCTACACATTTTGCTTGTGGTGCACATTTTGCGTTTTGCACATTTTGCATTTTGAACATTTTGCGTTTTGCACATTTTGCGTTCTGAACATTTTGCATATGGAACATTTTGATTGTAGTGCTCATTTTGCTTTTTGGTCATTATGCTCTGAAGGGCACTGATATTAGTTACTAAGTAATGCCTCGCTGGTCTAGAGGTCGAAATGTGCGACTGCGGATCAAGAGGTCGTGGGTTCGATTCCCACCGGAGACAAAATTTTTTGAGATACATAAATGTTTGTCTCGAGAGTCTGGGTGTTTCCATGTATGATAAGTATGTATTTATAAGTTTTTATGTATATATAATATTTTTATATTGATTTCGGATAATACATATATTTTTATGTATATGTAATATCCGAAATAAATAAAATAAATAATTTTTCAAGAATTTGAAAAAGCGCCTTGTGGAGTCAACTGGTGACCCAAGGGCTGGCAGTTTTCTCGCTCAACGAATAGGCATTGCTATTCAAAGGGGGAATGCTGCTAGTCTTTTGGGCACAATGCCACGGGGGCCTTATTTAGGTTTAGTTTAGATAGTAATAATGTAAATATAGATATGTAATAATTATGTTTCTCTGTAATTTTTAACAATAAATGTATTTTTTTTTATATCCGAAATCAATATCCATAGTCCGACACCCATAATATAAGCAGGTTATTCCTAGCTTACTTTGGGATCAGATAGCGGTCAAAGATCAGCTCAGAGATCACTAAAACGTTTGATTAAGCGATCAAAAATATGTCCGTGAATATTTAAGGAATATTTTTGTGGTAGGATGATTTCAAATTCTGATAATATAAAATGAACGGATATTCCTCATTCTAGACTACGATGTGTCATCTCCATACCTTTTCCAGTTCTCCACCTTCTCTTTGATTCGTGTTTGTCATCACGGTTCGTTACTTCCTTCCAACATTCGTTTCTCATCAAAGTTATACCTTATTCCCCTTTAGACGATTAAAATAGTAAAAAGCGGAATATGAATAAAGTCGTAAAAACATTTTTACGCAAAGGCACATCTCATCAACCAATATAAATATTTTAAGACATTTTTTTATACGTCGCCATCTTGCTCAATCTAGCTAATCTATAATAATATAAGCTAATAATAATATTATATTATAACTAGCTGAGGCCCGCGTGGAATGTTATTCCCGGTCACAGGGGTATGAAAAATAGATGTTGGCCGATTCTCAGACCTACTCAATATGCTCACAAAATTTCATGAGAATCGGTCAAGCCGTTTCGGAGGAGTATGGCAACGAAAACTGTGACACGAGAATTTTATATATTAGATAATATTAGCTTGTGCAAAGGGATTACGACTGATAGGCTTATTAATATGTTTGTAAATTCATGTGCACATATAGGTACCTACATAAAAAATACCAAAATTCTGAAACAAAAATTTTTGTGAATCACCAAAGTATTTAGTCCCACAATCTATTTTAACCCTTATCCACCTAGCGTCGGTCACAGTGACTCCATTCGATATATTTTTTCAAATATTTCCGTTACTACGCGTACCACAAGCCTGTGACTCTGTGTACTTTTGTCACTTACGCAGATTTGAAACTAGTGTCAAAACCAGTGTGAAATCAATAATTCTACACTTTGAGATAAATAATTATCATCTCGGAATTACATTATCACGTACGTAGGCTAGTTTACATACAGACAACACCTAATAAATAATTGAACAGAGTCTGTTCAATTATGGTGAACGTCTGAGGTTCACCTGAATTCGAACCTACACGAAGTTGGCATAAAGTTTAATTTGAATTACTAGACTCCCTGAGACACGGCGTAAACTATGCGCCGTCCCTGGTATAGGGTTGGAAAGTTAGTTAGAAATTTTTTGATGCGGTTTTTACTACACAATGAATACGATTATTACAATGCACATTATAAGTTTATTAAGTAATATAAACCCCAAAATAAAAAGAGATTGAAAAAAAAAAGGTTTAGTAAGTACTAGCTGACCCTCGCAACTTTGTTCACGTCACATAAGGTCAATGTAAGAAGATATATTAATATTTTGTATGCGAAAGTGACTCTGTCTGTCTGTCTCGCTGTCAGTCTGGTAAGTTTTCACGCCTAAACTGCTGAACCGAATTTTAAGAAATTTGGTATATAGATAGTCTGAGTCCAAGCGAAGGACATAGCCTACTTTTTAGGAGGAAATAATTTTACGCAATAACAACTTCTACGCAGACGCAGCCGTGGGGAACAGCAGGCTAGTGTACCTAAATAAGTAAGTATGTACGTAGTCTTAATTATATTATGGGCTTTTGAGGATCCCGTAGTTAAAAGGAACCCCTACTATTATTTATACTATTTATACTCTCGATTGTCGGCACTTGATGGAACTTGTTGTAATACATTATTGAAACACACACTTTTATACCCTTTGCGCTCGGTAAGACTAATTCGCAGTACGCCTAACTCGCGTTATGTCTAGTCAAGAGGAGAAGTAGGCATAACGCGAATTAGACCTACTGCGATGTAGGCCAACAGCTCAATAGGTCAAATAATAACTAGACCTACTGAGATTTAGTCTTAGCCTCTTAAGTTGGGCGAAATATTTACATGTGGCATCGAGGTCAGCCCACCTGATGGAAGGCGGTCACCGTATTCTAGGGACATTTGCAACTCCAGAGTGAGGTGATTTTTTACGCTTAATGTCCGCCGACGTAGGGGTGGAAGTGGGGATGAGGGAATGGATGTGAGGATGGGAAGGATGGAAGTGACGCCCTACGCTCTGAGTTCCCCCCAGCGATGCATCCCATTGCCGGGCGTCAGAGCGTAGGATTCGGGGTAATTTTTATAGAGGTTTTCTTCCTCGGAACTCCAAAGAGCCACCGTGCCCGTCTGTTGGCAGACGGGGTTACGGCCACGGCCGAACGATGGTCCCCGTGGGACCGTATATACTTCGCCACTGATTGCTCAGTGGCGAAGCCTGGAAGCTCGTCGCCCTGAGAGTTCTCCGCCAAGTACGCTCTGCATAACAGAGCCCATGCGGAGAACTCGAAACCGGCCATAAAGGCCCCCCTCCTTGATGGACTATTGGGCGTTACGTGAGATTTTAGGTAGGAGTCCAGCATAGCATCCATGCTGGATTTTCCCGCACGTTAAAAAAAAGTATAGATAACATGAAACTGATATTATTCATTAAAAAGTCAAAATATCCTTACAGCTGCATGACGATTTCATCTATGTACAAATTAAGAATTCAACTCAATTAATATTTTAGGCATAACGCGATGTAGACCAACTAAAATTTAGGTATATGCCGAAGTAGTCCATATACGAAATAGACCAACTGCTAAATAGGCATACAGCTAATTAGGCTGAAAGCGAATTGTAAATGACATTTAGACGTAACGCGAGTTAGGCACACTACGAATTAGTCTTACCGAGCGCAAAGGGCACTTACATTCCACAATTTAATTTGATTTAACAACACCTAACCGGTTTCGCTTTATAGCATTCTCTAAGGTATTATAATGTTCGTACACTATTACTTCTAAGACAGTATTATTAATAATTTGTGGATGTGGGTATACAAAAATAAATGGGATTGTCCCACAGAAGAATTTTCCCTAAAAATGGGGAACTGCAATTTTATCAGTTAATTCAACGGATTCAACCTTATTTACAATCATTCAAAATTAACTATCCAATTCAAATTCAAATCGACACACAAATTAATAATAAAATAACTTAATGTATTAATAAATTCAAGTCACTAAAAATCATTACATAATAATTATATGTCAAATTAAATCCTAGTTACATTAAATATTCAACAAAAATAAAAAGACGTGTGGCACTCGGGGACTGCCGCGGTAAAGCTATTACATAGCATTTTTTACCAACTATGCTAGTATAATTATTTCTATATAAGAATACTAGCTGATGCCCGCAGCTTCGCCTGCGTAAAATTTGTTACCGCGGGAAGTTATTCCCGGGATAAAAGGTAGCCTATGTGTTATTTCAGACTATAATGTATCTCCGTACCAAATTTCAGCCCGATCCGTTCAGCGGTTTGAGCGTGAAAGAGTAACAAACATCCACACTCACAAACTTTCGCATTTATAATATTAGTAAGAAGTAAGATTTTAAGGCCTATGTTCAACAAAGTAAAGTACCAAGTGCCTACTTGACTGTGGACATTTGGGCTTTTGGAATTTTGTTTTAGAACTTTTTAAGAAGAACAATTATTTTGTAATAAATTATTTTTATGTAACTTCAACCATTTACGCAGAGGCGCAACGGATACTCTTATAACGATTAAATGTTTTCCGTTTTCGAAACATTCCTCATTGCTGCACCACTCCTATTAATCTTCGCATTATGTTATGTAGCCTATAGCCACTATCAATAAATGTACCTACTTACTATCGAACAGTTTTTGAAAGCCTACCAGTAGTTTCAGTAAGGCTTGCCTTGGTATGATGTGATTCATGGTCCCTTTGCAGCGTGTGTCCAATCCAGCGCAGCAGCTACACTTCCGACGTTTGATCTGTTGGGGTCTCACTGCAGCGTTCCAATAGTCTTACGTTCGTGATGTTCTCGGGCCCATATGTACCGAGGATCCATTGGAGGCAGCGTTTGACGAAGACTTATAGCTGGTAGCTGGTGCGAAATGTCTTTACTTTAGTGACCTTCCATGTCTCGCATCCGTATAGCAGTTAGCAGTACAGTTTTAACGTTTACTTTGTTTTGAGTTTCACTCTTCGTGTCTATTTTCGCAACTGCCTACGGGGCCCAGCTGTGTAAAGGTTATTCTGGCCTTGGCGAGACTCGAAATGATGTAGGGTACTCTTCTATTCCATCAGTTTCTGACACGACACTCCCGAGGTACGTGAATTAGTGCCTCGACCACATCTCTTGCGTCTGTCGATTTTAATTTCAGTCCAGCCATTCGCTGCCTCATCCTGCTCGTTGTCCTGCACGTTGTCCTGCAGACATGCATGACGGATGCATGTCTGCAGGACATCACATCCTGCACGTCCTGCAGACATGATGCAGACATGATGTCCTGTGCCTCAGCAGGCACAGGACATCGGCATCATTAATATCCTCCAGGATATCAGTATAGGCCCCATTCTATGCCGCGCCGATTGTTCTTTGCGGTATTCAGCATTATACCATCTATTTTCTATGGATGGTTGTTAACTATCCTGTTATCTTCATAACGATCCTCTAAGGTAGGTACAGTATGTATTTTCAAAAGAGTTTGTGAACTCTATTTTTAATTTCTTTTTCAGAATATTGATGACATTTGATTGATGTCATTTTATACACGTTACGTCTACTACATTGATACATGTAATAAAATTCGAACACGCCGGTGTTTGTATGTAAATTGTTTATACTGAGGAAAATTCTATTCAGAGGAATAGTTTTAACCATTAAGCTCTATTTTGATATAGCATACAGGGCAGATTTACACGCTACTTGATGAGTATGATTAATAAATACCTCTAATTTCATAGACCTTGTGTGACGTAAACAAAGTTGCGAGGGTCAGCTAGTTAAAAGATAAAACAATAGGTTTCTTCTTTCTACTTAAAAACTATTTTTACAAATTTTATGGTAATAATAGACATTCTTTGAAATATGCATGTATGGTATTGTTGTGACTTTTATGACACGTTTAAAGTACATAGGTATGGGATAGATGGCGCTCGCGGCTACGTCAGCGTGAAATTTTCTTCCCGCTTCCCATGGGAACGTACTCCCGGGTTTGGTTATCTTTATAGCAGTATTAAGTATATATAAATTAACAAAACAAAAAATGATACTGCATTGGTGATAATAATAATAAAATGTATGTATATAGAGTACTCACTCATTTTCTTTCACTATTTTTCGTGACTTTCTACATTAATAAATGCACTTTGTTTATTTATATTTAAAACACTTTTTACACAAATTATACGAGTACAGTTCACTGTTGTACATAGATGATGAATACCTATACACCTATAATCGAATTTTTATTTAGACGAAGTAAATTGACAGCAACTAATGTAATTGACAGCATCGAAATAGTCATTTCACATTAAGAACTCTAAATTCGACCAACACTCTTAATTCAACTTTGGTCGAGTGGTTAAGACGCGGATCGGTACGCAGAAGGCGCAAGATCGATTCTGGGTACAAGCATCAATTTTTGGATTATTTGACATAATAATAATAATATATAACGACTGCAGAGTTCATAATTGACGTAAACAAAAAAATTATGAATTGCTAGACTAGACTAGATACACGAACGTGGCCGAAGGTAGCCGAGTGTGACTCGTTTTCGTGACACAATTTCTGGATTCGGTCTCCACGCAAGGCCCGCGATAGAAGCTATGCAATAGCTTAAAAATAAATGTCCAAATAAATTATATTTCATTAAATGTCAAAATTTCTATATGTACTTATTTACTATGTCCGATAAATTAATAATAAAATCGATCTGTAAAAACATAAACTCCAGCGGATCATGTGGATGACATTACTTGAAATTTTTCAATAATTGAGAAGAATTTATGTCCAACTGTTGATCTAACAGAACGTCGCGTCCGTCCTTCTAATTAATAGAATAGAATAGAATAGAATAAACTTTATTGTACACCAATATAAAACATACAGAAAAGAAAGATATTACAATTTTATACATGTACAGAGAGCGGCCTTATCGCTAAACAGCAATCTCTTACAGGCAACCTTTGGATGGAAAAGACTGTTAAGAATCACAGGTTATGGGTGGTCATTAGTGTAACGAAGTTTCGGATGTGATTTATTAATACACGTCATAAATTTGAACGTTTAAACATTCCACGTCATCAACATATACATGTCAATAAAACCATAAAATACATACACAAATACATACATACACAACTATATACATAAAGAATAGGTTAATAATATATATATAAATATATATACCTACACATAAATACACAATTACAAACGAGTACATGCGTAGATACTTTAATGCTAAATAATATTCTTTAACCAGTCTTTTGAAAACATTTAGAGACTGCGCGCGCCTTATGTTTATTGGTAAGGCATTCCACAACCGTACAGCTTGTACTGCGAAGGACTTGTCATAAAAAGATGTGGAATGACTAGGAATTTCTAATTGCAGTGATACTGATGACCTTAGAGATCTCAAATGTGTGTCATTGAGAAACTTAAAACGTTCTTTTTAGATAAACGGGAGTAAAGGGGTTAAAGAGAGTGCTATAAAGCATAGAAAGAATATGAGTGTTCCGACGAAGACGAATCGGGAGCCACTCGAGCTGTCTTCGAAACTGAGATACGTGATCATATTTGCGTAACCCAGACCCAGAAGTAGTAGAGGGTAGTTGTTGAGAAAACACATAGTTTAAATAGCTCCGTATTTAAATTAAATAAAAAAATAGTAAAACACATTATTATTACGCATAGATGATTATATTGAGTTGCTAGTGTACATACCTGCCAGTTTTGTGTTTTCCTTACAAATTATCTTAAATTATTTACACATATTTGTAATGGAGTCACTTCAGGAGTCAATCACATCAACGAAGGAAGCCTTGTGGAAGCGAATGGCTGAATTTGAGGCTGAACTCCCTAAAGTACAGAGTGCCTCATCACTGGTGAGTTTGACTGCAGAATTTTCCCAGTTCAAGTCATTTGTTGTTGATGTCATCGGTAACCTTCAGAAACAGGTTGCTATATTATCTACAGCAATAGATGCCATGGAGATGAGATCCCGCAGGAAAATGCTGCTATTTCATGGCATTCCTGAGGCGCCGAAGGAGGATACAGCAAGTGTGTTAGTCAAAGTACTCCATGACCACTTGAAATCTTCTATAACACCTGAAGACATTCGCCGTTGCCACAGAATGGGTCGCCCTTCATCGGAACACAAGCCTAGGCCTGTCGTAGTGAAATTTCACAGTGTGTCGGTGCGTGATGGTTTATGGTTCTCAAAAACCAGGCTAAAGGGCACTGGCATCACTCAATCTGAGTTCCTGACGAAAGAGCGTCACCAGACGTTCATGGCTGCACGTCAACGATTTGGTTTAAGCCATTGTTGGACCAAGGAGGGCTTCATACACCTGCTACACAATGGAATTCGACATCGGATTGTTAGTTTAGGCGAACTGAATAAAATTGAGAACGTTGATGTAGACAAGCCGGAAACACCAAGGCCAGCAACGAAAACCAGAAGAGGTGCCCATCCAAAGAAGTGATCCATATACATGTCTTCTCTATCCGGGTATGTGTTTAATGAATAGTTTGTAAATTGGTAATATGGTTTGTTTGCAGTAGAGCATTATTTTATTGTCAGAATGTAGTCACGTATTGTTTGTATCATCAAGTATATACATTCACTTTCATTTCTTTAAATGTATACTATTTGTAGCTTCGATCAACATTATTATGTAGGTAGTAATTCGCTTTAATATTTTATATTTATTCTTTCACGGAATGGCCCCGGTCGGTAATAAATAAATTTGACAGTTTGACACTTATTATTTGACATTGACATTTTGTCAATCGATGTGTCAAACGTGTTTTGGCACCATGTGTTTTAAGCATGATTGACAATAATATTGATTAATTGTTAATAGATAAAACATTTATTGTTGAATTTAATTGCAGTGAAACATAATTATTACTTAAACATATATTTACATTATAACTATTTAAACTAAACACAATCTAAATTGGGCCCCGTGGCATTGTATCCAAAAGACTGGTGGCATTCCCATTTCTTTCATTTACGCCTTGGGCTTTGTAATAAATAGTGTAGGTATTTCTTTTCCTTTTATTTTAGCGTATTTGTAGTTTGCTTTTATTTATATTAAAATTTGTATGTGGCTATAGTGATAATAATTATGCATAGCATATGCCCGGATCACCTAAAATTATTGTATCTTTGTGTTATCTTTTTTTTTTTTTTTTATATTTGTTCTTTGTGTTATTTTGTTGTAGATACTGACACAACTGGCGGGTGGTTAATATTTTTGGTGAATTTAATAAGTCATTTTAGATATTATAGTATTAATATTGTATTTATTTATTGAATTATATTTAATATATTTATTTATTTAAGTTTAAATTATTATTGTTGTTTTTCTATATCTTTGAACTAACTTTTAATGATAGAGTCTGAAAATGCCAGTGATACTGAAAGTTTTTATTCTGTGAGTAGCTCTGAGGGTAGCTTCGTCAGTGTTCCATCACTGTCGGAAAGCCTTACAGCGCAGTTTTCTGATGTTTCTCGCCATTTTAATGTCGTTCATATCAATGCCCAAAGTATTCCTGCTCATCACTCCGAAGTGCTGGCTACTTTTGACTGTAAGAATATTCATGCTATCCTTGTTTCAGAATCTTGGTTAAAAACTCATCATTCTTCCAGTACATACTCCATTCCTGGGTTTCAGCTCATCAGAAACGATCGTACCGATCATCAGGTTCGGGCTGGTGGTGTTGCGATATTCCTTCGATCGTATATACCTTTTTCTATTATAAGTATGTCACAACAACCACCACCTACTAATGCCGGTGAACACTTGTTTCTGGAAGTTGAACTCAATCATACCAAAGTCCTACTCGGCGTTTATTATTGTCCCTCAATGTCTATTAATTACTTTAACTCCTTCGAACAACTATTGGTCAATCTCACACCTTCTTACAGTCATTGCATAATCATGGGAGATTTGAATACGTGTTTACTCAAGAATGATTCCCGTTCCTCCTCTCTTCTCAATGTCACAATGTCTTGTAATCTCTCCATTCTTCCTACGCAGGTAACTCATCATTTCCCAAATTGTAATCCTACACTCATCGATCTCATTATGGTCTCCTCTCCTGATCAAGTCATTAAGCACGGACAATTTTCGGCTGACCAGTTCTCGTATCATGACCTCCTTTATCTTTCCTACAATATCCGTCCCCCTAAGGCCAAACCCAAAATCCTTATGCAGCGCAATTTTTGTGGAATGAATCTTGGTGACTTGCGTGAAGATGCCGGCAACATTGACTGGACATCATTAATGACTTCGGGGTCAGTTGATGAGCAAGTTTCCATTTTTACGTCGAACGTCATCCAACTCTATAACAAACATGCTCCTGTCCGTGCAGTTAAAATAAAACATCCACCGTCTCCATGGCTAACAAGTGAAATTAAATCATTGATCTCTAAGAAAGCTGCCGCTAAATATCGATACAAAATAAATCCTACTGATGCAAACTTAGAGAAATATGTTTCGGCTCGAAATCGCTGCGGTAAGGCGTGTAGGAATGCGCAACGCCAACATATTCATAATTCAGTTCAAAATGGTGATCCATCAAAGGTTTGGAGATTTCTAAGAACAATGGGGGTTGGAAAAACAAGACAAGAAATAAATCCTAAAGATCTGAACACTGAGGTTCTTATCCAGCATTTCACTTCCATGTCCAATTTTGATAGGACTCTCAAGGCAAACACTATTGACTATCTTTCGACGATGCCAGCCCCCAACCATTCACCTTTTGTCTTCGAACTATTTACCGCTAGTGATGTTAAGAAGAGCATAATGGCGATTACATCCAAAGCTGTTGGTAGCGACTGTGTTGGGCGAAACATGATCCTTCCTATCCTTGATGAAATCCTACCCATCATCTGCTATATCCTTAACTGTTCCATATCGAGTGGTGTTTTTCCATCATCATGGAAAGATGCTTTAATTACTCCTTTGCCGAAAATATCAAATCCTCAGTTGTTAACTGATTACCGTCCTATATCCATCCTACCATTCCTTTCTAAAGTTCTGGAACGCCTTGTCCACATCCAATTAAGTTCGTTTATCCGTCAAAACAATCTCCTAAATCCTTTCCAGTCAGGGTTTCGTCCCGGTCACAGTACAACCACAGCTTTGGTAAATATAACAGATGACATCAGATTGGGAATGGAGGATGGTAAGTTAACTGTTCTCTGTTTACTAGACTTCAGTAACGCCTTCAATACAGTTGATTTTGATATTTTACTTTCGATACTCGGCTCTCTTAACATATCTCCTACGGAAATAGAGTGGTTTCGTAGTTACCTGAGTGGCCGCCGACAGCGCGTAAGTATTGAGGATAAAATTTCTAGTTGGTGCAATACCATTGTCGGTGTGCCCCAGGGTGGCGTTCTCTCTCCGCTCCTCTTTGCAATTTTTATAAATTCCATCTCAAATCAACTCATTTCTTCCTACCACCTTTACGCAGACGATCTCCAAATTTACACACAAGCATCCCTTGATAGGCTGTCGGAAGCGGTGGATACGATAAATGAGGATTTGACTCGGATATCATTATGGACTAGATCTTATGGACTACAAATAAATCCATCAAAAACGCAGGTCATTATATTAGGCAGCCGAAGAACAACTGCGAAAATAGTTTGGTCGCAAATTCCGCAAGTTGTTTTTGATGGGACAATGATTCCATATAGTGATAAAGTTAAGAACCTAGGAATAATTGTGGATTCGAATTTATCATGGGGTCCACAACTTCAAGAGTTAAGCAGGAAGATGTTTGCTTCTGCGGGAACATTAAGGAGGTTGCAGCATTTCCTTCCGACATCCACAAAAATTGCACTTGCAAACTCCTTGCTTCTTTCAATCCTTGATTATGCAGATGTCAGTTACTTAGATCTTGCCCTAAAACCAGCTTGAAAAACTTGAGCGTCTCCAAAATGTTTGCATACGATTTATATTTGGTTTGCGCAAGTATGATCACGTTTCACAGTTTCGAACACAGCTCAACTGGTTACCTATTCGACTTCGCAGGAATACTCATATACTATCCTTATTATATAATATTCTCTTCAACCCATCTTCACCTTCCTATTTAAAGGAACGTTTTAAGTTCCTTCATGAAACGCATGCCAGATGTTTGAGATCATCGGAAAACTTAGTGTTAAAAATGCCTCCGCATTCCACAAATTTCTGTGACAGTTCCTTTAGTGTTACAGCAGTTCGCTTGTGGAATATGTTACCACTGGAAATTAAAAGCGCTGAAACTTTGCAAAAATTTAAAACCTGCATTAAGAGCTATTATTTAACAAGCTTATCATAGTTGAAACGTTTTTATACTATGAAGTATATACTGTACGCATAATTAGATTAGTATGTATGTATTTATGTATGTATTATAAATAATAATATTTGTACGTATTTTATTATATTTTAATATAAATATTTATTTTATATTTGTATGTAGGTATGTTTTATAAGTATCTAGTAGGTATAAATAATGTGTATTTATAGATGATATTTCGTATTTTTATCTTTTGTTATACCTATTATAGGGTATAATACCTTAAATGTGACGCCAACGACTACCAGTTTCTGTCCTACCATCATATTTCCATCCAAAGGTTGCCTGGCAGAAATTGCTTTTAGCGATAAGGCCGCCCATTGTATTGCTATTTTATATCAAGTTTGTAAATTGTAATACTATCTTGGCGTACAATAAAGTATATAATAAATAAATAAATAAATAAATAAATATAAATCTAATACAAAAATTTTGAATTCGCTCAAGTTTGTCTAGCTGCTCCTCAGTGATATCGAGATACGAGTACAGGAAGGAGAAGGGTTTCTGCAAGCGCCCTTTTAGTGGCAGTTGGCAGGAAGTTACGTAATCTACGCAGTAAGCCTGCAGAAGCAAAAAGCTTTCGGCTAACCTCTCTCATTTGGGGACGCCAAGATAGTGTACTGTCGATCAAAATACCCAAGTCCTTTACCTCACTGCTAACTTGCAAGGTAACACCATCAAATTCGATATTCGGAAGGGTTGTCCATTGCACTTTATGTATTATTTGTGTACTCCCGACCAAAATAACTTGAGTCTTAGAGGGGTTCACCTTTAAGCCATATTTTCTGCTCCATTGACTGATGTACGCTAAGTCAGTATTAAGTATAGTAAATGCTGTAGATAGTTCAGACCATGAGGCTTGATTGTAGATTTGAAGATCATCTGCATAAAGGTGGTAGGAAGAAAATAAATATTTCGAGATCGAATTTATAAAAATAGTGAACAGCAAAGGAGAAAGCACGCCACCCTGTGGAACGCCGACAGAAGTATTACACCAAGTAGAAAAAGATTCTTCAACGCAAACTCGTTGCCGGCGTCCAAACAGGTAACTATGAAACCAATCAATCACTGGTGGGGATATGTTAAAGGAGCGTAACATACCGAGCAGGATAAGGAAATCTACTGTATTGAAGGCGTTGGTAAAATCCAATAATGTGAGTACTGTGAGATTTCCCATCTCCATGCCTAGACGAATATCATCAGTCACCTTAATTAATGCGCTGGTCGTACTGTGGCCTGACCGAAAGCCTGATTGAAAAGGATTTAGGAGGTTGTGTCTATTTAGATACGCATTTAATTGGGAGTGAACAAGTTTTTCTAGGACTTTAGAGAGGAAAGGTAATATGGAAATAGGACGATATTCGGAGAAGGATGCTGGGTTTGATTTTTTAGGCAAAGGAATGATATGTGCGTCTTTCCAGGCTTTCGGAAACTCGGCGTTGATGAGAGAGTGGTTAAAAATGTGACATACAATTGACAGGATTTCGTCAATGACATTCAGTACCATCTTCCGACTAATGTTGTCACCACCAATCGCATTTGAGCCTATCGACATTATACTCCTTTTAACATCACACGCAGATAATTGATCGAAATTGAACGGCGAATGGTCAGGAGTTGGAAGCGATGAAAGAAACTGCAATGTATTGTCTCCATTAGACTGGTCTAATGTGGACGAAGATGAGAAATGATTGTTAAGTAAATCAATATCAAGTGAGTTTGATATCAGATTATGACGTTGCTTTCCAACTCCTAATGTTCTGAGAAATTTCCAGACCTTGGCAGGATCTCCGTTCTCGACCGAATTATAAATGTGCTGGCGTTGCGCTTTCCTACACACCTTACTGCAGAGATTTCGTAACGCAATGTATTTCTCCCTGTTTATATCTGTCGGCCGTATATTGTATCTGCATTTTGCAGCAGCTTTTTTTGAAAGGAGATTTTTTATGTCGGCTGTGATCGATGATGTGAGTATGTGTATGTGTCGGTTTAAGTGGGGGTTCTATTTTTTTCTCGTTTACCCCATGACGTAGGATGTCGAGGTCCTTTAAAAACATAGTTGGTTTGCTTTTGATTATGGGATCTCATAATGACAGACATTAAAATGCATTATTTGGTCAGAGTCAGTGTTCAGCCCCGGTTTCTAGCTTATTAATATGTGGCTGCCTCGTTGGTCTGGAGGTCGAAATGTGCGACTGCAGATCACGAAGTCGTGGGTTTGATTCCCACCGGAGACAAAAATTTGTGTGACCCATAAATGTTTGTCTCAAGAGTCTGGGTGTTTCTATGTTTGATAAGTATATATTTCAAAGTAAATATATATTAATATCCGTGATCTGATACCCATAACACAAGCAAGTTATTCCTAGCTTACTTTGGGATCAGATAGGGTTGTGTAAAATGTCCGTGAATATTAAAAAAAAATATTAAAACAGAAACGGAAACTAAAACAGAACGTCAGAAAGTACGTTATGCAAGTTTACGAGTCATATTCAGCCATACTAACTTTAAAAGTATCGCGGTATAAGTATTCTAAAAGTACTTATATTAAATTTCTTTTTATTATCATTTTTTTTATGTTGCAAATACCTTACTATTGTAAATATATTTTGTTAGCGAGCATCTCGACCAAGTTCCACCGTTCTTGGTTAGATTCTTCATAATATATTGGAAACGGCACTTGTACTCGTACCTACTGTTCCACAATATTTAATAGAAACAATACAAGTAAGTGTCGTTTTCAATATGTGCAGCAAGTTCCACCAAGTGCCATCAATCAACAGTATAAATAATTCTTCAATTTGTTGAATTTCTAATTCTTTATTCCATTCCATTCAAACAGTAGGTACGTTATTTTGTAACACAAAATAAAAACAGAAGCATTGTGGAGAGTATGACCGCCAATCTCTCTATTGTGCCTAGGGCTTCCGGACATAATGCATAATAGTACATAGATACATACATATGGTCACGCTTTTACCCCCGAAGGGGTAGGCAGAGGCATATTATATGCCCCCATTTCACCTTTTATAATTTGTAATAGGTGATGAGCCATATTGCCTTGTTGAGATGGACAGGCGCAGGTTGTGACTGCCTACTGTTGAAATTTTCAAGCCTCTTAAAAGGCTTCGCATAATAATGCTGTGTGGATTAGGTCAGAATGAGCCTGAAATTCCCTTGCCGTCAACAGCTTTAAAGAGGTAGAATTCACACGGTCATCATAAAAGAAAGCAATAATTTAGTGCCAGCAAACCTTTGGAAGGCAGTGAGGAAATTGATAGGTATAACCATTTGATTAATCCTATAGATAATACAAACAATAAATCTCGCTAATATTTTATACGCGAGAGCTTGTGAGTCTGGATGTATAGATTTCTGTTGCTCTTTCACGTTCTAGCGGCTCAAAGGGCTAAAATGTGGTACACGGATAGATTATAATCTGGAAACACACATATGCTGCTTTTTATCCCCTAATAAGATTAAACCGGAGGAAGCGGGAACGAGAACAACTTCCCACGCGGGCAGAGTCGCGGGCGCCATCTAGTATAAAATACATAATACTATGATCAACAATTATATATCTATGATCTGTATGTATGTATTTGATGAAATTAGAACACAGTACGAAATGATAATTGATTTTCTCTTCATCCCATCAGAATATAATCTGCAAAATCAATTAGAGAAACAAATGAGACCGTAACATTTGAAATCGGTACATAATCGGCTTAACCGGGATTGATTTAGTGTCGATGTGGACTACGGATGTACCCGCCGTGTATCGACAATTGTCGAATGAGCCCGCATAATGGACGTTGGAGAACTAGATTTTGCTTTCACTACACCTAAATTGAAATGGAACCCCAGATTGATAGGGTTGTTCTATTATAGCATTTTGTGGCGACTACTTGTGGGGCTGCCTATTTTGTACTTAATGTACAAGGAATCTTAAAGTAATGGGGTTTATTTTAACAAGGAATTTAAGTACTTGAGTAGTCTCTTGGACTTGGAGTTCAGATGTATAGAGATAGTAAGGCATAAACATTATACAGCAGCTTGATACATACAATCACAAATAAATGATAGGTAAGTGCCCCACAAATAGGAACAATCTTCACAAGAATCAAAACCTGACAGCCCACAAGAACCCACTACCTCCATTGGGTTCTTTTCCAACCCAGGACAAGTCTGTTTGTATGTTAACGTTGGTTTTTACTGTTCACTCTAATTCACAGAAAAGTGGAAGATACTTTAAACTCTTCCCCAGTGCCACAGTCACGATTGTTTTAAGTTTTAAGTGGTTATTGGTTTGTTTGTAAAAGCGTAAAGCAATCGGTGGTACAGCGGAGTTGATAATAAATTCTTATTAAAAATTCATGAACACGCGCTCGAACTGGGTCGCGATGCAAAACGCTGTTTGCTTCCTACCGTCGAAGATTTGTGTTATAGTTGTACATAAACAGCTCTGTAAGTTACTTAAGGAATTGAGAAACATCTTATCGAGCTCTAAAATAGAATTTCTAAGCTACCAAAAGTTGCCAAGTCGACAATTTTCACCCACCTGCGCAGATTGATTACCAAGATCAATGTTATAGTGTCCTTTGGAGGAGACATGAGCCCAGCAGTCGGCGTCCATTAACATAACAGATGATGAGTTTCCTATCATTAAGATTTTATTATTCTCAGCTTAGTCAAAACTTTGCTTTAATAAACATGACTGCCCAATAAATTTCATAATCAAAACGACATGTCATAAACAAACTTACAGCTTTTCTTATCTATAAATGAGAAAATTGGGGACGAAACTGTGTATCAAATTGGACGACGTCCAAGCTTATTCGGTTCTATAAATAATAGTGGGATAAGATGTCCGTCAGACTACGGCGGCATCTGACAGAGATCCCTCTAATAAGTGAGTGTCCTTTATTAGCTCAGGGTTGGAACCAATATTTCATTCTAAGGCTCATTTCATACTGACAAAACAAATAATATTGAGGTTTATTTAATTCCCTTTGGCACTTTAGGTCTTGTTAGCAAAAAGTACAGTCGGTTCATTAACTTTATTTTTCTGAATGTCTATTTCCTGATATGGAAGTGGTCTAATACTCAGTACTCAGAATAAGTACTCAGTTGAGTCCATTATCCAAACCCAATCCAAATCTACTACCCTAATAGTCCTTCCCTGGACGTCTATTTCCCGGAACGCCCATGATTGAGCCACGGTTTTATAACAAATGCAATAGATGTAGAAATTTCTTCGGTATATACAGATTTATTTTAGGTAATAATAAGTGTGTAATGGGTCTCTACGAGATCATCAGGGGTTCAGACTGCCTCAGCTGTAAGTGGTGCATTTACTGACTTCATAAGAGCACGAAACAAAGCCTTCTATCAACTTATTTGACCAGATTGATGCTGTAAGAACAATCATACTTCCAATATGACTAGAATTCGCAGAAGTCTACGTCCAACAGTGGATGGCGATACGCTGAGACTGAAGCCCCATCAATATTTTCTGATTAATACTCGACCTCACTAGCAAGTTACATTAGCTGTCCAAACGACAGGGAACCCGGCGCAGGTACCAAGTTCAGGTTGCAGTTGGAAGTAATTTAGAAGACTTTCAGATAAGGAGACAGATTTGTTAAAAATATATCTAATAAGTTTACGCTTTTTGACTCAGTCACCAAACAAAAATCTGAAAACCAATCTTGTTCATATTATTGTTTTCAACATCAATTGAAAAACAATTTTTGAATATTTTAGTTGTTTGAACAAAAACGATAAAAGCTTTAACAACGAGCTTTCTGGTAAAACTAGAAGTCTGGTAAGAGCAAAATAAATACAGTAGTAGGCATCACAGTAGATGGCTAATTCGGCCTCGGCATAAATTCTGTATGTGTAAAATGAAAGCGATTTATACAAAGTTGTCTCTTCCAAAAATGACTCAGAAAAAACATTTTCCAAAAGATTATCCTTTTAATGTATTATGTATGATTTAAAAAAAAAAAGACGTGTGGCACTCGGGAACTGCCGCGGTAAAGCTATTACATAGCATTTTTTACCAACTATGCTAGTATATTATTTCTATATAAGCATACTAGCTGATGCCCGCAGCTTCGCCCGCGTAAAATTTGTTACCGCGGGAAGTTATTCCCGGGATAAAAGGTAGCCTATGTGTTATTCCAGACTATAATGTATCTCTGTACCAAATTTCAGCCCGATCCGTTCAGGCGGTTTGAGCGTGAAAGAGTAACAAACACTCACAAACTTTCGCATTTATAATATTAGTAAGAAGTAAGATTTTAAGGCCTATGTTCAACAAAGTAAAGTACCAAGTACCTACTTGACTGTGGACATTTGGACTTTTGGACTTTTGGCCTATTGGCCTTTTGTACTTTTGGACTTTTGGACTTTGGCCTTTTGGACTTTTGGACTTTTGTACTATTGGACTTTTGGACTTTTGGACTTTTGGACTTTTGGACTTTTGGACTTTTGGACTTTTGGGCTTTTGGGCTTTTGGACTTTTGGACTTTTGGACTTTTGGACTTTTGGACTTTTGAACTTTTGGACTTTTGGACTTTTGGACTTTTGGACTTTTGAAGACCCAAACGTCCTCAAAGTCCCAAAAGTCCCAAAAGTCCCAAAAGTCCCAAAAGTCCCAAAAGTCCCAAAAGTCCCAAAAGTCTCAAAAGTCCCAAAAGTCCCAAAAGTCCCAAAAGTCCCAAAAGTCCCAAATGTCCCAAAAGTCCCAAAAGTCCCAAAAGTCCCAAAAGTCCCAAAAGTCCCAAAAGTCCAAAAGTCCAAAAGTCCAAAAGTCCAAAAGTCCAAAAAACCAAATTCCAAAAGTCCAAAAGTCCAAAAGCCCAAAAGGCCAAAAGTCCAAAAGTCCAAAAGTACAAAAGTCCAAAAGTCCTCAAGTCCAAAAGGCCAAATTAAAGTCCAAAAGTCCCAAAGGCCAAAGTCCAAAAGGCCAAAATTCCACTCCACCTAACCTCACCCCACCCCACCTCACACCAATTCACCTCACCACACCCCACTTCACTTCACCCCACCCTACACACCTCAGCCCGCCCCACTTCACCCTACTTCACTTCATATACATAGGTACACGTTATGCAAACGCTCACGTGTACACGTTGGTATATGAAGTGCGAGATACACGAACGTGGCCGAGCGTGGCCGAAGGTAGCCGAGAGTGTGATTCGTTTTCGTGACACAATTTCTGGATTCGGTCTCCACGCAGGGCCCGCGATAGAAGCTATGCAATAGCTTAATAATATAAGTATGTCTATCAGTGGTCTAGATCTCATAGCTCAAGCTTATATTACCTTAATTTGGACTAGGCGATGTTGTGTGAGAATATCCACAAATATTTATTTACCTATTTATTTTAAAATGTTTTCATTACCATTACAGTCATGCGAATAGCTATAATGCCTAATAACTACTAATATCGCATAAAACCAAATATTTATATCCCAGTATAACAGAGCCTATTAAAGTCAGTTTCTTTAAGCTAAATGGGTAAGGAGAGGCTCCAGCGCGGTTTAATTACTTCCTCTGGCTTACCAGATTAGTAGATATAGAGCCGTGACTTGAACTCCAAAGAAATCGCCCCATTCTTAGTTTACAAACGAATGGCCACACGATATTAGATTTTCAGAATTCAGTTACATTAAGGCGATGGAATTTTAAAAGTTCGTTTGGGAAGTGTGTTGGTTGTAGAAAGAAATTGGGAGCGGTAACGCTTTTTGGTTGAAATTAGTTGATGTAAGTGTAACCGCATTATTATTATTTTTGTCACTCTTTGTTTTATTTATACTACCTACTTAGATGGCAGACAAGCTTATGACCCACCTTACGGCCTGGCCACGGGGCAGTCGCCATGGCGAAAATTTGTGCGGCGCGACCGGCGAAGCGTCTTGCGACTCAAACAAATGAATAGAAATGTACTGAGCATGCCACGCGGCACGGCGACCGGCGATGCGACCGGCGAAATGTACCGAGCGAACGACACGGCGACTGGCGGTGCGGCGGGCGAGTGAAACAAATGCATGAATCAGTACGGTGCATGCCACGGCGTCGGGCGGCAGTCGCGGCGACTAGGCCAGTGATCAAATTACTGGTCGCGGCGGCGAACGCGACTGCCCCGTGGCCTGCAAATGATGCCGCACGATTAGTCGCCTCGCCCGCCGCACCGCTGTTCGCGCCGCCGTGCCCCGTGGCCAGGCCGTTACGGACAAGCATACGGTTGGTTATCGCAGCCTCCTATGGCCGTTTGCAACACCAGAGGCGCTACACACGCGTTGCCGACCAGGGCGCAGGTTGCAACGACCTACAGTTGAAAATTTTCAAGCCGCCCATAAGGCCTTCAACTTAGCTTAACGACTGTCATTTTACTGACAACCTGGAACAACTGCTAAATAAATGTCATAAAGTGGTTACGCGGTGGTCAACCATCCGTAACCAGCCATAGTAGCATACGAAAACATAAGGCAGAGCAGAGAGACAAACTGTAAGTCATTCAAGAGAAGAATGTAAAGACCCTCTTACATTCTTCTCTTGACTGACTTACGGTTTGTCTCTCAACTCTGTCTTAGGTTTACTTATTCTGCACTGTCTTTTTGTAGTAAAAAAATGTGCTATTCAATTTGTGCCGGTAAAGCTTATTACAATTCATAGAAAATGAAATAGCTATAATTTTATCTCAATTCACATATTTTTTTGGCGATAAAATAATCCCGTTTTACACTCAACCGTAAAAGCTTTAAAGCTCTGCAAATAATTTTAGAAGGAAAATAGTACAGGTGATAAATTGATAGGATTTCGTCTTTATTAGATACATTTATTGTATTAACGATATTAACCACCCTGATGGAGAAAAGAGAAAATGGAGTTCTCGGAAAATTCGAAGTTGACTTAACACAATCTTTGGATGTAGCATATAGTGTTACAGATGCTACGGATCTTAATTTTACCCGAACTGCTGAAGACAGTAGGGTAATGTTTTTCGAGATTATGTATATTCTTGGACGCTCTACAGCCTGAACGACTTGACGGATTTTAAAATTCGTGATTGTGTGAGTGACACCAAGAATAATAAAATTCATGGAAAATCAAAATGACAGACTTTTGGCGTTATAATTATTTGACTGCGATGAACGCAAAACTACTGAACCGATTTTGATGCGGTATTATGTGTTTATAAGGCCTTAGTCAGACTTAAATTCCTTCATTTTTTTTGATTGCAATCGGTTGAGTAGCACCGGAAATACGACCAAAAATATAATAATTAAGGTTGTATTTTGGTGATGTCCCTTCACTACACGAAAATTAATAACTCCACTACTAACATAACTAAAAAGTTTTAAATAAACTTAATTATTTAGAATAGGGAACAAGCTAAGTCAAGCGAGTGGTGGTTTACAAAATAGATACATGTTCCCATAACTTGTTCCCGCCTGCAAATGTTCAAGACAAAGTAAAACAGAAAGTAGCAAAAGACAATCACAAAAGAAATGTAGAGCTTGTTTTTTGCTTTTCAGTTGTATGTTTACTTGGCAGTCGGATTTCTTGTATTTTAGATAATTAAGTTTATTGGCTTATTTTTTTAGTGTATTCCAAAATATGTAACTTCAAATCCTATCTAGATTTTGACCTTTTATTTGTCCGTCTGACCTAGGCCTGGCGGGCAGCGTGCTAAAGCCTCCTGCGTTTGTCAGCTGGTAGATCGCCGTGACTAGTCAGGTTGGCTTGGCCCTCACAGCTGTTTATCTTTTACTTTTACACTCACTAGACCTATTGGACAAATACAACTATTTCTATCTGACGTCGCACTTGGTGCCGCAGCGGTAGTGTAGCAACAAATAATTGTGTGTGTGTTTCTTATGTACAATATGTAATAGAAATCCGTTGTCTTAAACCTATGGAACGAGGATAATTTTGACAAGACAATGCATTATAAAAATGTCCCAATCTACCCTCCAGGCAAAAAACCCTACACCCTACTACGTGTAGGATCGCGCATGATTCGCTTAACACATTTTGGTTTCATCTAATTCAGACTGTAAAACCAAAATACGTCCAGTAAATAGGTAAACATCTACATCAAAACCAGAGCAGGTACAAAATATACTCAAGGTAAGAGGATAGGTATGTCACTAATTAACCTTTTCGGCTATAAAGAAGACAGGGGCACTTAGATTGAGTGAGTACATCACAACTAACGCTACGTGTTAGGCCTTAAACTGGCTGCCAGCGGCGAACGGGGAAAAGGCAATTGCGGCGAGGGCGTGACCCACGAGTACAAGAGAGTAGGCAAAGATAACAAACGCACCGCGTGCGATTTGCTCGGGTGTGAGCGCAGTGCAACAAGGTGCGGTTGACCGCGAGCCGCGTCGGGTTCGGCTAGAAGTGTGCCACGCCATGCGCCAGACAGCCTGGCTCGGCAAACTTCGACACGATCCATCGCTTGTCGGTTTTTGACACTGATCTAAGGCCCTCGCACCTTTAACTCTCTTTTATTCTGGCGCCACGCCCTCGCCGCAATCGCCATCATCGCTCTGTTTACCGCTAACATTCAGTTTGAGGCCTTTCAAACTCTCTAAGTGCGGTTTGCTTGTGTGCGAGCGCAATGCCGCCTGGCCGTGCTCTCGTCGAAACCGCCGTCGCCCCGCTCGCCGCTGACATCCAGTTGAGGCCTTAGATCGTGCCGGGCGTAGGCGAACATCTGATCAGACAGTTCGCGATCGATGCTCCTTCAATTTCACGCGGTATTTGCTTTCACTGTACTAGAGAATCACTGTGCTGCGTTCAGTTACATGACTCACATGTTTAGCACGACTTGGCCACACTTACGCTTTAAACGCGAAGGACTATAAAAACAAGAGAAAACATTGACACTGTCCACACAAATAATTTGAGGAACTTAAGTAACTGTTTCGTCATATTATACTAGGTGACCACGTCACGCGTTGCTGTGGATAAGGTTTTTGTATCCCGGTAATCCCGGCCGTAGCCATGAAGGATTTCCACAAAACTACACACGGTGAGCAAATTATGTTAAAATTGGTTAAGTAGTTTATTAGTTCATAGCACACAAACAACGTGACACAAAATTTATGTATCTTCTAATCTAGGACTTCTACCAACTAAACTGTAATATATCGGAACACACTATTAAGTTATGGAATATTATAAATTTTCTTGCAGTTATCAAGTAAAACACCAATTTACAAATACGCAACGAATATCGAAGTAGGTACCTACTTTACGAGTAATAGTACTTACACCGCAAGTATCTTGGGTAGATGTAAACAAGGCACCAAGAATGAAGAATTTGCTTAGTTTTCTTACAGATAGAGGAAAACATTTTGTTTTATTCTTGTAGAAAACCCTTTCTGGAACACTGGACATGAAAACTTACAAATTATATTAGACACTAGCTGAGCCCGCAACTTCGTTTACGTCACATAAGGTGTATGAAAGGAAAGGTATTTCTTCATCAGAGTCATCAAGCAGCGTCTGAAACTGCCCTATTTGCTTAATCATAAAAGAGCTTAATGATTAAGTCTATTTTAAAACAATTCAGGACTGAATTGTTTATTATAAATAGTCTTAATCATTAAGTTCTTTTATGATTAAGCCAACACGCCAGTTTAGGTTCACTCACATTCAAAGAAACCCCTACAATTAAAATTTTCAAAATCTCTGATTCTTAAAAGTGTTATAACTCTTTTATTTCTAAACCGATTTACATAAAATAAACGCTAAATGTTAACTGGAGCAAACCTCAACACAATAAAAAAAACTGCATTGCAATCGGTTGAGCGGTTACTTAGTTTGGGGTGCACAACCGTACAGACAAACAGATATACAGACATACAGACATACAGACAAACAGACAAAAATTCTAAAAATCATTGTTTTGGGTTCTATTGCGTTCATAAAGCCCCCTATAATATTTTTTCTTATTTATCTTCCATGTACAGACAGCGTCCTGTTACGATTTTATTATATGTATTGATTAACATGTTTGCATTGTATGATTTATTATTTTTCATATTTTACTGAATGATCTAACCATATTAACATGGTGATGGCGACTTTCCGTACTTGTACAGATAAGGTCAAACTTTATTTTCTTTTTTGATACCTACAATATTTATAAAGGGATTGACCATAGCTTGACAGAGATTAAGGTATTGACAGATAGGTACCTACTACGAGTATAAAGTTGTATTTGATCCCAAATAGTACCTAAGTAGGTGGTGAGTCTATTGCCATGTTGAAGGAACAGATACGGATTGTGGCTACTGTTTTTGAAATTTTAACCATCACAACTAATACTTCAAAAACACCACGCTGTTGGCCGTCGGAACCAATGGCTTCTAAAGCCAGAAAATGTTCGAAAATTTAAATGCTATAGTATATCGATTTTTAATATTTAAAGCAATTAGTATGCTAACTTTTTCATAAAATTTTATTATAAAGTGAAAAAAGACAACCTGGCCCAGACGGGACTTGAACCCGCAACCTTTGCCTAATCCAAGGCAATGCTCTAACCAATTGAGCTACGGGAGCCGTACTGATACGTATCTGCCAAATTTCAGCCCGATCCGTTCAGCGGTTTGAGCGTGAAAGAGTAACAAACATCCACACTCACAAACTTTCGCATTTATAATATTAAGTAAGATTTTAAGGCCTATGTTCAACAAAGTAAAGTACCAAGTGGACATTTGGGCTTTTGGACTTTTGGCCTATTGGCCTTTTGGACTTTTGGACTTTTGGACTTTTGGCCTTTTGTACTATTGGACTTGACTGTGGACATTTGGGCTTTTGGACTTTTGGCCTATTGGCCTTTTGGACTTTTGGACTTTTGGACTTTTGGCCTTTTGTACTATTGGACTTTTGGACTTTTGGACTTTTGGACTTTTGGACTTTTGGACTTTTGGACTTTTGGACTTTTGGACTTTTGGACTTTTGTACTTTTGTACTTTTGGACTTTTGGACTTTTGGACTTTTGGACTTTTGGACTTTTGGACTTTTGGACTTTTGGACTTTTGGACTTTTGCACTTTTGGACTTTTGGGACTTTTAGGACTTGTAGGACTTCTGGGACTTCACGTTATGCAAACGCTCACGTGTACACGTTGGTATATGAAGTGCGAGATACACGAACGTGGCCGAGCGTGGCCGAAGGTAGCCGAGGTGTGATTTATTTTGGTGACGAAATTTCTGGATTCGGTCTCCTCTCCACGCAAGGCCGGCGATAGAAGCTGTGCAATAGCTTAATAGGTATTTTGTTTTAGAACTTTTTAAGAAGAACAATTATTTTGTAATAAATTATTTTTATGTAACTTCAACCATTTACGCAGAGGCGCAAAGGATACTCTTATAACGATTAAATGTTTTCCGTTTTC